>OX371260.1:23272542-23940268 GCA_947311025.1 Lypha dubia | reverse complement strand
AAATCTACTTTCACGTGTGATTTAAACCAACAAAACCCAATAGGGTGGTGGTATAAAATAAAGCGTTTTGCAACTGGACTCGATTGAAAAAAAAATAATAATAAATTGTTTCTTAAGTACATAATTTTAAAAAGAACATTAAGTATGTAATAATAGTCAATGAGAGAATATATGGTTACCTTAATAATAATAAAGCACTGTTTTTTTTTTTTTTTTCAATGATATGATAGTATGCGATTTGAAAAAAGTAGGGCCTTTCTATGTTAGGGTGACGATAGATATTTTATTTTTGTAATATTTTAATTATGTTGCCTTTAAGTTACTTCTTTGTGAGCTGCATATATTTATAGTTTTTAGTTTATTAAATTTTATTCGAAGGATAAAGGATTTCTTTGCAATATCTGCAAGTCATATTGCTTGCTTTCATGTCTGCAGGTGTTGTTACTTTTTTACTTGTTGTGAATTTTATAATTAAGATGTTTGCCTCTCAAGGTGCTTGAAAGTAAAAAGTTGCTTGTATTCACTACAATTTACGTTTTCTTTTTGCATTATTTTTTTTTTTTAATATAAAATTACTTTGAATTATTCGCATCGTTGGTAACTCTTAAAACTGTGTCCTTTTTGACATACTTATTTTTAAGGATCTTTATTTTGAATTTTTTCTTATTTTAGCTTTAATATCTCATCATCACAGGTAAAAATATATACAGATTTCTTATACACCCATTTTGAGTTATTACTATGTATATTATTAGTATTACAACAAATATAAATGATTCGGAATTAACTTAAAATAGACATTAAAAAGATTTTATTTACATTATAAGGAAAAAGATAGATAAAAAACCTAAAACTTTTATATCTAATAAAATATACATTAGGGTGGGTCAATTTTTTTGCCTACTAAGCGTTTAGCAAAATCGTAATCTACGGGAAATTCTAAGAACTTTTCTCAAAGAAACCATGGTTCTAAAATCAAAATCGAGCTTCCGGTTTTTTAAGAGAAAATTTGGTGCTCAGGACTATTGTTATTTTAACATAAACCTCCAAAACCATTATTTAAATGAGGACAGATATAGAAAGCTGAGAAAATTTTCTTTAAAATAAGCCGTCTTCCAGCGTTACAGGTCAACTATTCACCAATTGCAATGAATATTTCCAAAAAAATAGATGTCCTGAGAACCAAATTTTCTCTTAAAAAACCGGAAGCTCGATTTTGATTTTAGAACCATGGTTTCTTTGGGAAAAGTTCTTTGAATTTTCCGTAGATTACGACCTTGCTATACGCTTTGTCATGTTTTTCGGTCCCGAACAAATTGACCCACCCTAATATACATACAGAGATTCTTTAATTAGGTGCTGTTTCCACATGACGAGCAAAAAATTTTGGTGTAAAATATTTAAAATTTTACACTCAAGTCATTTGTCCGTTTCTCTAATACAAGCAATTGGTTTGAGTAGAATATTTTTAATGAAAACCACTCAGTTTTCTGAGCAATTCTCACACAAAATTTCTACACAAGTCATTTGTCTGTCCAGTACAAATAAATTTCGAAAAAAATTTCAAAACAATTTACTATTAATTACAACTTAATTGATTATATTAAGAAGAATAAACAACTATCTATTTTGAAAAATTCAATATGCTTTGTTTGCATTATCAGTTTCATTTTAAAATTATCCTTTTCAATTAATTTTTTTTTTACGCTTATTGGTTTCACATTAAAGCACAAAAAGTTTAGAAGACGAACAAAACCTGACTTGCATTATTTCCAATTAGAAACAACAACTACATTATTTAGTTTCACATTATATTTCTTAACTATCTGCAAGTCTGCAAATCTTGAAAAGTAGAAATCTATTTTAAAACTTGTTTACGAATGCAAAAAAAAAAAAAAACATTATTTTTATATTTTTGAAGTGCACCAAATGAAAGTAATAAAGTTCAATTAAATTACTTTTTAGGTCTAATTACAAATCTCGAAAACAGAGAAAACAAAAACTTCGGTTGTATTCAAATGTAGCAAAAAAAAAAAATACGAAAATTATTATTCTTAGGAGCAGTTTTACGCAAGACAGACGAACCTCAGAGTGTAAAATTTGTTTGTAAAGCACTCGGTTTTTTTGAGTGATTTCCATACGAATTTTACACTCCAGGTATTCGTCCGTCTTGTGTAAACATCATCCTTATTTTCTTTACATAAAATATTTTGAATTAACCATTATTACACAGTGCAACACTGAATACATGATATAGTCTAATAATTAAAAAATTTTATGTACCTCATTTTGTTCTCAATACTGATAGAATACTCTTCATAAATTCTGTGAATTATTCCGAAGAAAAACTTTATTATAACTAAATCAACATCACGCTTTATTAGATCTGAGAAACAACAACTGTCATTAAAATAAAGTTAATGTAAATTTTTGCAAATTTGTGAAATAATTTTATTGATCCTATGACATTATTTCATTGTTTTAATGCAATATTTTATTATTTTAATAAATTCATTTGCGCCCGATTAAATTAAACTAAAAAATATGGGACCCAACTGAAAGCAAATCAGTTCATAAATAATAGAGTTATGGGATAATCAACATTTTGTTGGTGGGGGAGGGTGATTCGGGTCAACTTCCAGCGATTTTAATAAAAATTTTATTGGACCAAACAGCACGGAAACTCGTTGAAACATGAAAAGAACTATGAAAACCAGTCCAAAAATGAAAGTTTTATTCGATAATCAATATATAAGGAGAACAAAAAAAAATATTTTGAAAATCAGTAAATAAATAATAGTGTTATGAAGGTCCAAACATTACAAAAAAAATTTTTAAGTCAGTTAAAAACTAGATAATCACAACATACATATATTTTCTTTCAGTGTACCATTTTGTTAATACTTTCTAAATTCCATAATACCAAAAAAATTATATTCGTACACATATCTGTACAGATTCATGTGCTCATACATACACACTTTTGTTTCAAATAAAGTTGCTTCATTTTATATTATTGCGTATCTTTGACCCTTCTGTTGCCTGCACGATTCATGCTTTTTTAACAAGAATATAAAACAGACTTGCATTTGAAATTCTACGAATGTCTGCTTATGTATGAAGTTGAATAATTAACTGATGTTCCATTGATGGCCTAGTACAAAAAAATGTGGTAAAAACGATTTCACTTCTAATTTGGAATATGTAAAAAAAAAAACGTTATAAAATAGAAAAGATAAATGATTCCAAGGATGTGCTTTAAAAAGGTTTATTCATCTTTTTGAGAATTTAAGAAATTTCTTAACATATTTTGCTTAAACAAAAAACAAATGCCCTTTAGTGCTCATTAGTGATTTAAGATAATAAATTCTTTAACAAAACGAACAATAAATTTTTTAATAAAAATTATTCGCCAACAATATGGTCTTAAAAATACTAATTTACTGCAAACTTAATTGGCATACTCAGATGAGTTTAGAGATTTGAAAATTTTGTAAATTGAATTTGTAAAGATTTTTCACAACAACTTTGACCCATCTTCATTTTTAATACTTATACGGAAAGTAGAAATAGCATCACTGATCCGTTTAGATCTCTCTGCCAATAATGACAGCTGGTATCAAGTAGTTTAAAAACTTTTAATTTTAATCATTCAGCAATCGCTAATTGCAATTCTTATCTCATTTTGAAGTAAGAAAGTAGACTTTCAGTACTTTTGATCTACACCAGCAGAATTTAGTATTTATTTTCAACGCACTTCACCAACATTTATATATTTTGAATTTCGCTACAAACTTCTTAATATAAATAATTGCGACCTCAAAAAAATTTATTAAAAAAAAAAAAAAATTCCATAAATATCCATTAAAAATATGATAAATACCTCTGTGAATTAATAATTTTATTTATTTAAAGTGTTTTACAACAACATTTTTCTCTTTTATTTTAAATTAGAATTTTAGCACAATAAAAAACTAAAGAAAAAGTGACATCAATTTGTTATTTAAAGGGTTTCGTTTTTTATATTTTTTTTCGTACATACATACATATGTATGTATGTATCTATGTATGTATTCACAAAAAAGTTTTTAGTTTTTCTTGTTATAAATACCCCCATTTAGCCCCTTGCAGTGTTTGTTTTTGTTGTCAATTATTTGTTTAAAAGACTTTTTGCAGACAAGAGTTGAACTTTTAATTAGAAATTTTAGTGTGTCAGTAGTAGCAAAGGCTTTAAGGGGAAAATCTGCATTCGTTCTCAGTTCAACAATACGAGTAAGAACAACAAAGACAACAAGTAAAACAAACATTAGAAACAAAAATAAAATATAACAACAAAAATAACAAACTATCAGCCATTAGCAGCAAACAACTTTCGTTTGATAGATGAAAGTAGCAGGTATGACAAATTCTAAGTAACACGCAGCTACACATATACACATGCACATACACACACATTCACTTACTCACAAAAAACTGCGACCAAAAGACCACCCCAAGGAAACCATCTAAAACGCAAGTTGAATATAAAGTGCAACCTACATTTTGCAACAATCAGCAACACCAACAGATAAAACAGCATCTGCATACAACACAACTATATTTAAAGAAGTTTTGTTGCTGCTACCACCTGCCACTAGTTTAGATCGCTAAATTTAAATATTTTGTACATGTGTGTGTAGAAGTATGTACAGTGTGCGGAAAAACTTTTTAAATGCGATGTGAGTGCGTGACAGACGACTGATTTTTGCATAACACTGCACTCGATCGTGTGACATCACCTTTTTAAAGAATTTATCATAAGCTGTAGATCGTAAAATATAAAGTTTTATATGCTAAATACTCGAATAATCAACTAGATTTTACCCGTGACTTCGTTCACGCTACATGTTAATGAAGGCATAAACTGTCTGAATACCAATTTGTCGTAAGGTACCAAGCTTTTTCCTCCAAAGCATTCTATAGTTTAATCTGCACCACATGCTATCCATTTACCAAATTTCATCGAAATCCATTAATAGAATTTCTTAAGAAAGATCATACCAAAAGTAAAAAAATACCAATTTTAATTACCAATTAATTTATAAAAAAAAATATAAAATATTAGTACAAAAATAAAATGTACCAAAACTAACAATTTCTTCAGTGTTTACCCTTTAAAAAAGTATCCTATATATTACTCTATACCAAATTTCAATCAAATCTTTCAACGGAATTTGTTAAGAAAAAAAATTACCAAAAGTAAAAAAGCACGCAAAGTAAAAAAAGTAAAAGTACCACTTTTTTCTTATTTTAGCCGCAGAAAGTATGTTAATTTATAAAACACTAGGTGAACCCCCGCCAACGCACGGAAGATATTTACTTTTATAAATTTCGATTTAAACTTATAATGATTACTCACTGACAGCTGTCAATCTGTATGCGTGTATGCGCTACAACGTGTATTTACCGTGTGTATGAAGTCAGCACACAGTATACATACCGCTCACGCTCATAGGCGCCTACGTATTTGTTGTTGTTTTTTTTTATGTAAAAAAATCACATGTTTTCATGAAGAGTCATAACTCACGAACGCGTCGACTGATTTCGTGCAAACTTTACATAAACCATATACACGACGATACGAACAAACCCTAAAAACTTAATCGAATTCGGTTTGACCGTTCGTGATTTATAAAAAAGTGACAACACACTTGCAACAATTTTTTATATACATACAATATAGATTAGTAAAAAGAGAAATACCAAAGTGCCAAGTTGTCTCTTTTTATCCCTTAAAACGTACCCTATATTTTAATCTGTGTCCGATGCTATACATCTATTAAATTTAATTTTATAATTGCACTGTATGGCTTAGTCCCCTATCCTGATACAGAAAGCGGATAATAATTAAATTTGATTTGAAAATTTTAATGGAAAACACTCAGAATTGTTCACTCTAAATTCCGTAGTAATCCAATTTTAACACGTTTAAGCTTACGTGATTCCACGACACTGTAACTGCGTGAGTGTGTGTATATATATATATGTATATGATTATTGTGTATGTAGGGTAGTGTACAGTGCTACATAATCCATTCCATAATCTTTCTTGTAAATTTTTATCACGTGAATAATTTTATTTTTGCTGTACGAATACGTGCTTCCATTGAAGCCTTCTGGTTGATAGTCTCTAAAGAATTTTTCCTTTTGGTATCAGTTGAGAGTTGTTAACACTTGAAATTAAGATTTCATGCTTTCTGTTAAATGAATTTATTTAAGTTTAATTCTTGTTTTTCTTTTATGGAAATATGAGATACAAAATTCTTACTTTCATTTATTATGGCCTTCTTTGATTTCTCTCAAAAAGAGGAAGTTGCGCCCAAATCCAATTTTCATCGGATCTCAACGTTTGGATCTCATGATTATTTTTACGATGAAGTCCGTATATGTGTATACATTTATTTTTGTGTGTACGTATTTAAGTCCTTATTTCCTTGAGAATGAATGAACCGAAACCGGAACCGAAATCACAACTTTCTAAAGAGAATGCCTCAGCTTGATACCCTGAAATAATAAAACGATTCGGATCGATAGATTTTGAGAATTTTCCAAAAAAAATTATATAAATTTTTATCTTAATCTTAATCTAATCCACTTTTAAAATAAACACAAAATATTTACAAGCCTCAGTAGCACTGCTACAGTGTATTGAATTCTAATTCCCATGATTCAGTAGAGGGGCACTGTCATATATTAATAAATTTATTTCCGGGATGATCGCACACTTACATGTGTGTAATGTAATCAAAGATCGGAATCCATATTCAAGTTTTGCTGACTTTTAATACGAATCGGCTTACATCATTCTAAGACCCAAGTCTTCAACTTCTCCAACTCTTCTGATGACTTCGAATAACCGGTTTCACAAACCAAAACTATTTAGTACATAAATATATTTTTAAAATTTCCTTTATTCTCAAGCAAAATAGCCTTTTAAGGATTTAATAAATTTCTTTTAAAAATTAAAATAAGCAAAGTTTTATGTGTGCAATAAAACGTCATAATTGAAAATTGTTTTGGAATATATATGAAACTGGTCGAAACTACTTTATACTTTATTTGGAAAAGTCTCATCAAACTAAAAATCAATGTGTTTCTTTTTTTTTTTTTTTTTTGCTTACAGTCATCACCTGGACACAGTGCTGCCGGCAGCAATATGAATCTAAGAGCCAGGCCTGCAGCTGCCATAGTGCGTCCTCATTCGGCAGACTTTCTCGAGTATGAAGCTCGAGCTGAAGCAGCGGCCGATGCTGCTGCCATAGCTGCCACTGCGTCAATGATAAAGCCAGATCCAGTAAGAGCACCACGACCGAAATCTAGTCTGGACATTAATAGAACACCAGATAGCTTTTACTATTCTGAGGAGAATTATGCGGAAAAAATGCGCAAAAGCGCCCTGTATTTGCAAAATCCTCAAGCTCAACCACAACAGGCTGGCTCATATCGTACAGCAGGTGGAACAATAGATTTTCATAGTCCTGTTGCAAGTGGTATGAATACAATCGGCTATGAGAATCCTTATGAAAGAACACATAAACGTAATGAATTGTTACACGATGCTTTAGGTAATCAAGCAGGGCATACTAGCATACCACGTATGAGTCGTTCACAAACACTGGGTAATGCTTCACATATTCGCTCATCCTCCACTCATCCTCATCACTCACAATCACCACCATCTCAGCAACAAGAGCTACAAGAACAATTGCAATTAAATCAATCGCCGGCATATCAGCAAAACCAAGCGTCACAATCATCATTACTTTCATCAGGTCTCACAACTCAACAAATTATTCAACAAAATGAACAGTTCCTACGTTCAGCTAGTGCTCGTTTACCTAAACGTTCGGCGACATTTGATGATGATCCGTTATCGTCAGCTAATCCTACCACTACTACAACAGTTACTTCTCCACCCACAGGCACAATTTCACCGCCGAGCTCAACAGCAGGTACTGGTGGTGGTCTAACCCAAACTACAGCCACATCCCATTTGGATGGCGAACGTAAACGTGAAGAGTCGATGAAACGTTTATTGGAATGGAAGCAGCGCATGCTTCAATCACCGCTAACACGTAAAGGGGCTCAACACTTATTGGTCTCAGGCGCGCAAAGTGGCCAAACTGTTGCCGGTACAAGTAATATATCAGCCATGTCAAAACTGGGCAGCAATCCCAATATTCTATTGGCCTCAACAGCTGTTGCGAGTGGGGCCCACTATCCGAATCCAATCACTGCCACTAAAGGAGGTATTTCGGCAAAAACAAATACGGCGGGTGGAATACAACGTAGCCGTTCTGAGACGCATGCAAATACAGGCCATACTGCTGGTTACAATTCCTATTCTTCAGACGATGAAGGTGAGTTAATATTTGTTTTCAAATAAAATCAATATATTTTTAAGTCTTCATAAATCAAATTGCAAATTAAACGACGGACGGCAAAAGAACCCCATTTTAACTCTCAAATAAAACCAGTTGTCGTTATAATTGTAATTTGAGAATTTTTGTTTCTAAAATTTCCCTAATTCCTAAGATATCTCTTCTCATTGCTTATATATATATCTCTCTCTCTCTCTCTCTCTGTATCTCTCTCTCATCCTCTATATTTGTGTATCTGTACTTCTTGCAATCCCAATAGTCTCTATGTACACTATTTCGGAATATTTAACTCGTAAATTATTTGTATACTTTTTAGTTTAAATTGAAAATTCAAAACTCTGGAAAAAGCATTATTTTTCTTTTGCATTAGTTTGTGTGTGTATGCCTTTTTTTCCTGTACTTTTTTATCCTTTAGATTTGCTATCGTTTGTATGTATGCAGCATGCTTCAAAGTTCTATCTTTTACGCTTATTTCTATCGCTATGCCACTTCCTATTTTATATAAGGTTATTCTATGTTAGCTATATTTATATGTATGTATGTGTGTGAGTATGTTCACATAAGAATTATTTATTTGCTAATTTTCTCACACTTTTGCTTGATTTAATATTTTTAACTTTAATTTTTTTGTAACATTTTAAATGTAAATTTAGGGTAAAATGGTTTTAGACAAAAAAAAAGCTTATAGGTACTCGTACATATATTTTCTTTTAATACCGAGATTAAATGAATGTATTTAAATGTCTCGAATATGCAAAATTTTCTTTTTCAAAATACGTAGACATTTTTTAAATGTTAAATTTTCTGTCATTAAATTATATAAATTTACAAAACATTTCATTTACAATTTTACTACCATCGGGAAGGTGATTTTCTTAAGATTACAAAACAAACAGCAACAACTAACTTTAAGGCATTTTAAAGGAATTTTTTTAAAATATGTACATAATAAATTTAAAAATTTCAATAAGATCGTTCACGTAATACTGTTCATCAGCTTAAGTAGTAAAAAATTAAAAAAAATCCTCTTTGCACAGTGAACGGCCTGTTATGTTGGTTATCTACTTATTTTTACACAGTACTACACCTAGACTTCGTTTTACATTGCAGTTGTTTGAATCGTGAACACAATCTTTAATTTATGCTTATTGTTTTATTATAGAAATGAAATGAATTGAATTGAATAATTACTCAAGAATTAATGTTGGGCATGTTCGGAAATTCATCACTGCGCCGCATCTGATGCGTTGTACGTTCTGAAAATAGACGGCTGGTAACACTGCATATAATGACACAAGCGCATCAGATGCGGCGCAGTGATGCATTTCCGAACAGGCCCGTTTTCAAAAATTAACATCAGTAAATTTTTACCACCGTGCCTAAAAAGCTTTCAAACTCATCTTCCCTATACACAAACTTTCAAGCATTAATCGAGAGTTATAAAAACAAAAAACAATAGTTTGAAAAAAACTTACAATTCACGTATTTTATACATACAATCCTTTGCAAATAATTCTTGCATCATAGCAATTGGTACATTTTTGGCAAAAGTTAACACTCTGCGAATAATTAATTGAAAACCGACCACTAAGACTCACTACACTGAACCAAAAATTGAATGAAAAGGTAATTGTATGGTAAATCAATCTACACCGAAAGCTTTCAATGAACCGTTTTACATTGAATTTCAATTGACATTTTCATTGAATCAATCAAGATCGTTAAAACTGAGGAGAGGTAAAACCCAGCACGTTCTGTAGCTACTGCCGATAAAATTCTATGGGCTTTTTTCAGTCGACTAACAAAAATAATAGAAATCAGTATCGATTTTTGTTTTTGTTTTACAAAAATTATTGCAATGTTACTCAAAAGGTCTGTTCACCATTGACGGGAAAATGATAGATATATCATAAATTTACAATCTCAAGTACACAAGACTTTGCATTATTATACTACGTTTCTACTCGCCGCTTTTTTTTGCGAATAAAGGGTAGGCAAATTCGAGGTTAGGAAGTAAATTGGCTAAAAAAAACTCACTTAATTTTATAAATTCAATTTTATTGATACCAACGTAAAGTAGAAATATCGGAATAAATAACGGAATATGATATCGGGCACATCAAGCACATCATCAGAGTCCGATATTTTCACAAAATTTTGAATTTCATTTGTGTGTAGTTTTTTCACGTAAGCCCGGTCTTTCAAATGGCCCCATAGCAAATAATCCAAGGCGTTAAATCACATGAACGAGGTGGCCAATTAATATCGCTAAATCGAAAAATTATAGTGTAGCGTTTCATGGTTAAAATTTCCCAACTTTTTACTAAATAAATGTCAAAGGATTGCAGCTCAATTCTTGACATTTCATCTTTTAACATCCAATTTTCTTCCTAACCTCGAATTTGCATACCCTTTATAATACACTACATGTATATCGTCGTGGTTTGTTCGGATGCTTAAGAGTTGAATAACATCTGAACCAAATTTTATACTTCTTTCTGCGGATTTGTTCGCAATTGCATCAGGTGACGCAAAACATAGTTTGTCGCCTACTATTGCAATAAATTTAATAGATGCTTAATTCTACAATAGGTCTGGTATATAACAAAATAAAACATAAAAAATTTATTTAAGTATTCTGTAGAATATTCATATCATATCTCAAATCTAACTTTGAGCTTTCTATTTTGTAAAATATTTACAATTCTTTATTGCTTTAAACACGCTTGTTTTCTATCTGGCTAATTATTTTCAAACAAAATTTTAAGTCTATATCGGCTGCACTATAATTTTATTTAAATGCTTTAAAATACTTTCTTTCGCCATTTTGTTTGTACTTTTTTTTATTTTTTTTATATGTTTTTTTTCTCAAATGAATTTTAACATTTACTAAAGAATAACTCTCAAGCACTCGCACTACTTTGTAAAAAAATGAAAAAAAAAAAAAAAAATAGCAAAATTCAACAACAATAGACCCTTCCTGCCGAGCGTTTTAACAGCAAAAAAATAACAAAAATAATGGTATTTAGTTCATAATAAAAATAGTTCATACAAAAAATTAAAAAAAAATAGAAATGCATAAAAAAGAAACAAAATATGGAAATAAATTAACAATCATGTTTTCTTATTAAATATTTATAAGGAATTTAATTGCAAGTAGATGAAACTAAAAAATAGTTTAATTTTACATAAAATTAATTTTAGATTTTCAATTAAAATCAAAGTTTTATTTGAGTAGTTTTCAAGTCACAAAATATTACACAAACGTTGGTCATTAAATTCCATTTTATGCTACTAAAGGGATTCGTTGAAAAGGGCTTAATTAAAATTTGTATGTGTGATTTGGAAATCTAAAAAAAGTAACTGAAGTTCGTTCAGCGTATTAATATCTTGGTTCTGGTATCTTTAAAGATCGATTTAGGATTTTCCATAACTTTAGGTTTTTTTAAAGACAATTTCTCCTTTTGTAATTTTACACCCAATTGTTTTAAATATTTTATATTACTGAAGAACTTTTTATGTAAATAGATTCCGACGTGCACATTGACAATATTATTTTGTAATATGGAAAAAACAAACACTCAATATACAGAGCACGAATACGTCAAATATTCAAACATTTCAATGGTTAAAGTTTAAATAGGTCTTAACCGAGTCACTAGGTGCAAAAAATGGTCTGAGCTAAAATTTATATATTAATTTGTTGTAGGTGTTTTGTAATGTTTTTTTTTCTTTTTTGTGTTAGAAATAAAATATTTTTCTTGTTGTGTAAGCCAATCCATATACCGGCATTTTGCTGGTGCTTATACCAACTTCTTAGTAAATCTTGAATATAATTTGTTTGTTGTGTTGTTTGTTAAGTGTTTTTAGCCGACTGTATATATGATGAAGTAACTCTCGTATGTTCTTTGCATACCTCCGAAGTGGAAACTTTTTAGATACAAAGTTAAAGGACTACTAATAAAGTGGTAGAAGCACTAAGACTTGGACTGGCTTAATACACTACAAACATAATTAATTTTTCAACTTAATTGGAAAATATCTCAAATAAGTTGAAAACATATTTTTAATGTATTTTTTTACGTTCTCGTATTTAGAATAAATGCTTAGATTGTGGACTTGGATTTTTACATATAAAAAATTACAATAAAACTCATTAATAATTCTTTTTCAAATTTAAATTTTCTTTGGGGTGTACGGTTTTTTAAATTTCATGCCATTTTACACTTTGTTTCCTGTAGTAAATTTGTTTGAAACCTTGGGTTTTACGGTTTATTTTTTTCTTTTATTTTTACTTTATATGTAATTTTTTGTTGTTCGTTTTCGCACTAAATACCATAATTTTTTTAATAAATATTCAAAACACTTTTCCAAATAAAATATTATCTTGTCTTATTAGTGTTTTTGTTTTATTCAAATTATGATTTCTTTGTTTTCTTTTTATTGCTTTGTTTTTTAATTGTTCATAAAAATTAAAAAAAAAATGCTAAACATAAAAAAATTATGTCACATGAAAACAAACACAGCTGGAACGATTATAAAAGCGCCGGCAGGAAGATCCTCTCTACGTGCCAAAAGTTCTAAAATCGGCCCCAACAATAGTTCTAGCCTAACTACCATCACAACCTCTTCTAGCATAACCACCTCTGTCATCACTAAAACCAGCACCAATACTACCCAAAAACCACAAATTTTGACCACAACTACCCTAATGGCATCCGGTGGTCATGGTTTAGAAAAATACAATGCAACAAGCAATTTACACAATGACAGTAGTACAACAAAAATAACAACTAGACCAAAGAAAGTATTTGCAATAAATGATGTTATACATCAACAAAAACAACAAAAGCAGCAGCAACCACAAGATATAGTCGAATATCCCATGACCACTTTGTTGACACGGTCAACTGACATGACATGTTCTCCAACAATATCTCAAACCCCATTAACACAAAAAGTCTTGAAACCAATTTTAAAAACTAAAATTATTAATGTTAGACCAATACCAGCTGCAACTCCATCTTCAGCCAATATTTTTCAATCCGATTTAGAAGATAGTTTAGACAGTTCATTACCTAAAGCAATATTACCCAAAATCCCCAATGCGATAGCAGTACCTTTAGATCAGCATCAAATTAATGATCCCTCTTTACCGCTAATAAATTCGTATGTGCCAGTTTATAGCACTAAGACCGTAGTTCCCTCAAGTTCTCGTAAACTTTCTTCTAATAATAGTGAAAATTTTGAAACATTGCAAAACAAAAGTCCAGCTTGTAAAAAACATGAGGAGGCCTCTAATTTGGAAAACATAGAAATCAGTAAAAGTGAACCAGACCATTTAGGCAATGAAACCAAAATTGAAAAAAGTTCCAAATTAGAAGAGAATCTAGAGACAGAAGCTATACAAGATGATGAGGCCACACCCATGCTAATGAGTCTAAAACGTTTTAAAGAAAGTGAAGAAAAACGCCAAAAATTACAATTAAACTTAGAAGAAACAACCACCACCAACGAAGATGATGTAATTACTCCCACCCAAGATACAATTGGTTTGCAAGAGGAAAAGGAAACCCAACATGTGAATGAGCATCGGACGGAAGATGATGATGACGATGATGATGAGGATACAACATGTGAATATACTGATGATGATTTGGATGAGGCCTTAGCCGTAGAAGCTGATATTGAAGAGGATGCATCTGTAGAAACAATACAAAAAACACAAAACGATTTAGATGATGACAAGGAAATTTCAAAAATATACGAAAATGAGCCAATGACGCCACTAGAAAATCAACAAAATTTTGACGAATCTCATTATTTGCCCATGACACCCAAGAAAATAGAATCTGACAAGTCCGGAAACACTGAAGGAAGTCTTAATTTAGTTGCTATGACGGATTCAACATATGAACAAGAGGAAAATTATTACGTTGAAATGACAAAACAGCTACAAGATGAAGACTCTAAAAATAATTATGAAATTATGTGCATAAGTAATTCATCAAACAACACACCGTCGTCCCACGAGGCAGGATGTAAACAAAAACTATTGAAAACTATGAATGAGCCGTTGTACATGGAGCTGCAGGGTATTAAAACGGAAAAAAAAAGTGCAAAATCCAAAGAGGAAACTCCTTTGGCGTTGGGAAAAACCTCAACATTAAAGAAATCAAAAAAATCAACTGAAACCCTGAAAAAGAAATCGAAAAAATCTCAACAAGATCGCAATCAACATAAACGGAAAGATTTACCGGATATCTTGAAGCCTCCACAAAATTCGATGGTCTTAAACTCGGACAGTTCCGATGCTGACGATGAATCCTCCAAATATATAGATTCGAAAAAAATGCGATCTCGTACTAGATTCAGTTTATCAGATACATTTCGTCCAGCTTCCTACTACTTAGGAGCCTCTTCGCCACTTAATAATTGCTTAGAAAGTTCTGATAGTGAAATAGTATCACCACCACCCATACCCAACTCACCGCCGCCCATGGAGGAGCTAAAGACAGAGGAAATATTTTCGGCAGAAAACTATGATACGGTTAAGCGTAGAGACAGCTCTTCGTGCAGCAAATTCAATATTTCCTACGAACAATTGCCGAAAATGCACGCAAGCAGCACTTCTCTCAATTTTGCTAAGAATGAAGCAACTCTGAAATCTAGCCGTCTTTCGCTTCCAGATCAATTTAGCAGAGTCAAAAACCAGAAACCGCCACCGCCACAATTGTTGTTATTAAAACAGCACGAGCGAACATTGTCCGATTCCAATTATAGTTTCCAAACAGATAATAGTTCAAACAATTCTTCCGATTTTGATCTTTACAATAAATTGAAAAAGAATTCTCCCTCTTATATAGCCACGCCCATACGTTATCAATCGAATACATCGCTGACTTTGAGTCAACAAAAGTCATCTCTGCCAGGCACTGGTAATAATAGCGAAACAGATACGGTGGAGCTTAGACAACAACAGGGATCGGACTCTGAGCTGGAGAGGCATAGATCACGAAGACCTCTTTCAGAGGAATCTATTAGCGAAATAGAATCCCTGAGTGAAAAATTTGAAGATGCCTTAGAGTCAGCCGATCTAGATACGTATCTTAACGACCTACAAAATAGTGATTTATATCTCTACCAAAACACAAAGTTTAAATCATCTACAACATCAATTTTTACAGATGCGGCAGCTGCTCAAGGTGCTGGCATTCTTACGAATCTTATAAAACCTCCTAAAACATTCCGCAACCAAGATAATGAGCATTTCTATGGTAATATACACTTTATATCGTCAACGGACTCACTACAAAAAATAGAAGGACCCACTAATGATCACTTCGACATTTTAGGAGCCACCAGTTTAACGCCTACTAGATACACGACTCCGTTGCATAGTCGTAACAACAGCAATATATCGGAGCAATCGGCACCCTATTACTACTCAGAACTAAACAGTAGCAGGGAGTTGTTATCTACTCCGACCACTTTAAATAATCAAAGAGACATACATGCCCAAGGTTCCAATATAGATCACATTCACAATCCCATAGAGAGAGCACATAATATTAATATGGAAATTTTAGCAGATAAAGATCAAACTATAGATAGTAAAAATTTATATAAAATGAAAACAAATATAGAAAAACTAAGTTATAGTTCGGGTAAAAATTTAAAAACTGGAGAACCCTTTCACACCAACTCCTCTCATCCATCTTCATCAACATCATCCTCATGTGCAGCACAAACATTTCACATTCAACAAATACAAAATCCAGCCATGAAAATGAATAATTATAAAACACATTTAAGGCATCAGCAAACATTAAACTCCCTTTATGGAACTAACAATCCCAATTCACAAACCATAATAACACAGCCAACAATACCGGGTTCGTTAGCAGCGAACACCACCAACACCACCTCCACCACAGATTCATCTGCGCCATCATCAACTTCACATAATATTTACAAGATTGAGGTTAATGCTAAAAATATTAATTTGCTAACGGTGGCTAATAATGCTTTGGTGGCACAAAATACTTTAGCTGATACTCATATAACCGAGACAAATGAGACCGCAAAACCTTCAAATAATTCAGATAAATCTACAGTTTTAGGTGGACCTGTAAGTGGTGAACTTCTATGGGAAGAAGATACTTTGTGGCGTGAAAGTTTACGAAGAGTATCACAGAGACATGCACGTTCTCTAGACGATTTAGATCGAATTACTACTATTGGCCCAGCCAGACTAACAAATACAAATCGTTCTCATATAATGGGTATGGAGAGTAATCGTAAACCTCGGTTATCGCGCGATGTAACTTATGTCAACGATAATATTTCACAGCATTTGAGATCAAGTTTTAAATCACTCCGCTCCAACAACGCCAATTCGCAAGATACCTACATTGATGTATTTGATGATCAAGCGTTAAATGAACCATCTCAAAATATAACTAATGATCATGATGTCTATGTGCAGCTTGCCGCCGAAATTATACAAACACCAGACGATGATCTAAATTCTGATCTGTATGAAGTATTACGCGAAGAGACATCTTCTAATATATCATCGAACAAATCTACCGAAATCGATCGTGAAACAATACGTCAATGGGACTCAATGTCAAGTGGTCTGATGAAAAATTCTCTTCCCCATTCCAGTTTGGATCAAAGTCCGACAAGCAGTAGCAATGTTAAATCTATAATAGAACAATTAAACTCAAATTGTGATAACAATGACAGTCCGAATATTTCCAGGGCTAACAAATAAGGAAAAACATTAATATTTATTGCAAAAAGGTGGAAAAGAAAACTCTGTGATAGAATGTTTTGAGTACGAGTACAAACGATACAACGAAAAGCTTTTATAGACTTCTTGCAATACTTAGAGATGCTTTTAATATAAATTGTAATGTATTTTTTTTTTCGAATATATAGAAAATGCCCGATGTATTCGTCATATCAGCAGCTACCTTTACTCTTTTATTTTCTATTTTTTTTCTTATTTGAACTGTTTGAGAATTCTAAGCTAAACTTTTTAAATAGGATTGCATATGCAAAATAAATCTTTGATCTGGAAAATTTAAACAAGTTAATTAATTAAGAATATGATGCAGGCTACAGATGTAAAAATACAGGACGGATTTTTTTTTCTTCTTGAAAGTACTGGCGTCAATAAATAATTTCTTATTCATATACATATGTACATATATTGGATGTTGATAACTAATTTACAACAATTCCTTTTCAGGGCCAATAGATTATAAATCATATTTTTAGGTTTTACAGCAATACGAGTTAAGTTGATTTGTAAAAAAGTTTTAATATAATTGTTTGTACAAAATTTTAAGCAAATACTAAATATATATATTCTATATATTCTAATTTAACTTGAAAACTTACACACATACATATGTACATAAATCCATCCATTGTTACAAAGTATAATAGACATTAAAAATATACTAAACGTGAAATCTGTTTGTTAAACAAACCATCATTATAATCCATTCAATTCAGTATTATGTTCTAATTTTGTATGTATGAATGTATGGATGTGTGTAAACGTCTGCTGCTACTTTTTTAATAAAGAAAAAAAAAATTTAAAAAAAGAAATACTGCAACTACACAAGTGTTTGTTACAATCATTTTCCTATACAATTATGCATTTATCCTTGTTAGAATTTTACCACTTATCCACTCTCTCACTCGCTCACTCACTCACTCATACTCAATTAATTCATTCACACAATCCACCAGTCATTTCACTTACTGCATTATTACTATTGTTGCTGCCGTTGTTTTTGTTGTTGTTGGCGTTGCTGTTGAAGTTGCTGTCATTTTGTGGCAACAATTCGCAATTGTAAATGATTCAATGTTTTTTGCAAAACATATTGTTGTTGTCATTGTTATTTTGTTTGTAAAATTTGTTTTTTTGTTGTTGAATTTTTGTTGGTTATTTTTTTTTTGTTGCATTTGTTCTACAAATAATGGTAAGACATGTTTTTTATTTATTTAATTGTATTATAGTTAGTGTACATGTACACACATACATACTTACCTATAATCTTATATAAAATTTATTAATTGCTAAGCGTTAATTATAAATCATAATTTTACATTAATTATTATTTTACGAGTATATATATTTTGTACATTATCTAGATGTTTTAATATAATTAACATATACACATGTATGTTTTTGTAGAATATTTTTTGTCTGTTCATAGAATACCCTTTCGATCCAAATAAAATTTCAAAATTTACACGGTGAAATTTTTCATGAAATTCCTTGCATGAAATTTAGTTTTCATAGCAAGAGGTGTAAAAAAGCAAACGGTATTAGAAAAATGGCATGACTTCAATTTCAGGAATTTTTTTTACAAAAGTCCATGACTGCCATGTTTGTATTGTATCAGCATACAGTGAAAAAAACTTGAATGTAAAAATTTCATCATCTTAAATATAGGTAATTCACTAAAACAGTAAATGTATAACACTTTAGAAGTCAGCTTGCAGAAAGTATTCTATCAGTTCCCAAATCGTTATCTCCGTACAACTCGTCACGTAAAGGTACATTATGCTACGAGTAGAAGGTTCGCGGATGTAACGATTTGGTCCCAGAATAATTTGGTTTCAAAAAAATAAGGTTTACTATTTGATATTATAAACTCTTTCAACGCGATTATTTTGAAGGGAATAATACATACCAGTATAGTTAACCAAGCGACGACAAAATCGACCGTATTCTAGATGTCAAAAATAGTTTCTTTAATATTCATAAACTCGCGTGAACTCGCATTTATATTAAAAATAACACAGAACAGTTAAATCAGTTATTGAGTTCTGCTCTCTTTTCTTATTATAACAACCATTTCAGACGATGATTAAAAGTCATGATTAAAAAGAATCATGACTATTTTTTAAGAAGAATGAGAGGTAGAAAAAATATGACATTTTCTATTTACCTAGCATTTTTGTAGGGAAACTACTTTCGTTTTGGTTTTTGTTATTATGTTTTATTCTTTTTCAACTTTCAAAAAAAATTTCAACGATTATACGTTAAAAACCGCAGGGATATCTCGAGGCTCGTCGCAGTATTGACGGGGCACTGGGTAATCGGAATAGGCCTTTCCTACAATGCGTTCTGCCGGAGTTGCCGGGATCACAGCAAAGAGGAAACAGTCTTCCACTTTCTTTGCGAATGCCCGGCCTTGCACCTTTCAAGACACAAATTCTTGGGCAATAGCATACTAGACGATCTCTCGGAGGTATCAAGGATATGTCTAGGTGACCTAATTAGATACCTCAATGCGGCGGGATGGATCTAGTATCTTACTCCGAATCTGAAGCCTGGATTCGGACCATAGATCACGTTGACACTGACGAGTGGAGTGGTCTTTCAAAACGGAATCTTATTGATTCCACTTGAAAGTTTGCGCGGAGCAGGCTGCCACGTAAACCAACCAACCAACATTAAAAACATAATAATAAACACTGCTTAAAAATCATGTTATAAATGAAAGAGGACATTAAACGATTCTTTCAAAAATAAGCTAAAAAAAATAATGGTTATTTAATCACCGTGTGAATTGGCTGTATGTGAGGTATGATACTACTGCACACTTGGGTTCAGGTTAGATCTCTTTGTGATACCTGCAGGTGGAAACAAAGAGAAAAATAAGGAAGAATTAAGAAGGAAAAGAGAATCGTATATAGACAAAGTAAAAGAATGACTGATATCACATGCCATAACTGGGATGGTTTGTCATGATAATCCACAGCTCCTGCTGAAGCTGTTAATTTTGACAATTCTGACCTCCGGCAGTTCAGAAAAACTGACGAGAGACGATCGGAATGATAATCAGAAAAGGTGGGAAACTGATTCCTCCACTTTCTCATTTAGACAGCTTCTACAGAATTCATGAGATGTTAGTACCATTAACTTTACAAATTTTCAAGTGAGCCGTGATCACTGCAACAAGGTCTTTCAAGCGCGTCTTCGGGAAACTTAAGAGACTCCTGGTACGGATTAGAACAAGTCTAGACCAGACAAGCCTGGAAGCTCTATCTATCTATCCTGGACAAGATCTTTGAAAAGATTGAAAGTTTTTATACCAATCGAAAGGTATTTAAATAGACTTTCCAAGTGATACCAATTTTAATAACGAGGACTTCATATTGCGAATAATGTGAGCAATTTACAAAAAGTTTTGAACAACTTAAATTTCGAAAGAAAAGAATCATTTTCTCTACAGACAAAATTGTTACTTTTCTGAAGGGTATTAAAAATTAGAGTAGTTTTTTTTTTAGTTTACATCAGATCGAGAATCCTGTTTCAATGCATAAATTATAATCGTTTCCACTTATTCATACATATATTTAAGTATATGTACCCCCTTATTCATAAACGATTGTTAAAGTACACAATAAAACAGGGACTTACTGTACAAAACTCCTACATTAGGGCCACAATAACCTTAATAATCGTTTATGAATAATGGTGACAGACTTTTGAGAGGCAGCAGAAATAGTTTTTTTTTTAAATTCCCTTTATATGTACATGTGTGTACTCATATATACTTTTGTATGTGTTATTTCTATTTTTTTTATTGATAATTTAATGAAAATAGTTTTGGTATTTAAAATATACAATTAAAGCTTTGTTTGTTTTTTTTTTGCTCTTAAAAATAATAAAAATTAAAATTAAATTTTTTTAAAATATATATTTTATCTCTTTTCCTACCCCCCAAAAAAAACAATATTTCTACAGCATCCATATCAGTGCGAAATGTACGTAATTTACCTAAAGGGAATTTAACGGTTAAGCCAGATCCATCGGATCCCCAACTGCAGCAACAACGGCAACTGCAGCAGCAAAAATACGATTATGATCAATTGCAAAAATTAGAAAACTCCTATTACGGGACAGCGCACGATATGAAATATGCAAAAACCACACTATTGACAGACCGCAGTACGAATGCTGTTGGCAGTACAGCAGCAATAAATGACGCCGTACTGGCAGGAGGAGGAACATATGCCACTTCGACACCTTTACATCGTCTTAGTAATAGTGCTACTGCTAATGTTGCATGCCAGGATTATTATGGCAACAGTGGTTATATGTACGATATGCACAATAGCTATCAGCAACAACTTCAGTTACAGCAATTGCATGAACAACAGCAGCAGCAACAACAACAACAGCAACTACTATCACATCCCATAAGACGTGTTGGCAGTCGTGCTGAAATTGATATGCTGGAACGTGAAACTAGCTGTCAAATACGTGTAAGTTGATCCAAATTAACTGATAATGAGTTTTTGTTTCTTTAATATTTTTATTTAAATATTAGTGTGTGCGTCGTTAACAGATCTGAAAAAACATTATGTTTTCTCAGTTGTTTTTTTTTTATTTAATTTTAATTTTTATTTATTTATATATTTTTTTATACAGAATTTAGATGTTTCAGCGGGTGATTTATTAAGTCGCACACATGAGGAATTGGTTTTACTCTTGATACAGTTGAGACGACAAAACAGTAATACAGCTCGAGCCATCGAACAGTGTTGTAGTGATATACATGATGTTCAGGTTGTTATTGATTTTAGTGAACAAGAAAAAGGAATAAGAATTTTCCGGTGATGGGTATTTTTATTTCTTTTAATGTGGGTTAATGGTACTAATTGTATTTTCTTACTTATTAAACAATTACGTCTTAAAAAGTAAAGATTTGGCAAAAATTATTATTTCAACGACTCCCACGAAAGATAAGACTATTTTTGAAAAATAAAACTATATATAAAATCGGCCCATAAACAGCTGATTTATTTATTAATAAATATTGCAGGTGTTTGCTCTTACATGGGTCGAATAATTCGGGGACACATCTCCGACAAAAAAAAAAACAGGACCAATTTGCAAGAAATCCCGATCAAAAAAAAATAAAATTTTAAGTCGGTCAACAAAATCTGAGTTATGTGATAATCGAAAGGGAGAGTTAAAAAAACCATTAAATAGAAAAAGGAAAATATAGCAGAAGCTCTAAAATATGAATCAGTAATTTTTGTAAGAGAAATATGGAAAAAGTACGAAAGTAAAAACTCATATAAGAATTTTTTTGTAAGCTTTCAATAGCAAGGCGAATTCATTACTAGGTGGCCTTATTAGACTACTTCAGGAACAGCTGTGCCATTCTGAACTGTCAACAATTGCTTATGTTGAGAAGTTAGGTTAGTTTTCTTTATATTTTTCTATGCGCACATTGCTGCATTTGCTTTGACAGATGGATATTTCACCGGCAAATATTCTTGTTGTAGGTATAAGATAACCTAGTGTGAATTCACTCTGGGACAATTGTTCAATAGTGTTTGTATCTTAAATAGAATTTAAACAAAATCTTAAATGGTACAGTTAAAAACATTTATCTATATATATACATATATAAAAAATTTGTTGAAAGTGTGTTGTGACTTTATAACTCACGAACGGTCAAACCGAATTGGATTAAATTTTTAGGGTTTGTTCGTACGGTCGTGTAGATGGTTTATCTAGTTTACACGAAATCGGTCGACGCGTTCGTGAGTTATGACTTTTCGTGAAAGTCGTGATGTGCTTTGCTTAGGTAAATCGAAATTTATAAAAGTTGTAAATAAAAGTTTATATCATGTGCAAATAAAAGTACATTTTAGGTATTGGACAAGGGTATTACAATCATAAATGCACTTTAGCAAAACTTTACGGTACTCATGAGATAATTTTCCCAATGGGCGACCTAAAATTACAGACGGCTTAAATAAGTTTGATTATAATATCATCAGTTTTACATAATAGTTTCGCACTGGCTTTTAAGTGCAAGATTAGAGATTAAGTTAAACGTAATATCTGTATTTATGTTGTTTAATAGACTTTATTTTGAATAGTTTTGATAGTTTAGGGGCAAATGTTGGTGGTTTAATTCTAAACTATCAAAAAAAAATAAAAAAGTCTACCCAAAGATTAAATAAAGATATAAAATTAAACTTAATCTCTAAGCTAAGGTTAACCATTCTAACAGACAAGTGCAAGAGATCTCAAAATCCTTTAAAACGTTAAAGACTTGTGTGGTACTTACAAAAAAGCTAGTGGACATTTTTTAAAAATATCATGCATGAACCAAAGTGGCCGCCATAATTATTGTTACTAATTAAATTTAAAAATGTTGAATTAAATATTTGCATTTTATCCAGTTTGTGTGTATTTAGGTAATGGGACTTTGTTTTATTTATTTTAATTTTAAATTTAAGAAAAAAACAAACAACTTTACTACAACTTTTACTAATAAAAAAATAAAATGCTATAAAATCCACAGAATCGTTTGCGTACATCCGAAGGTTTAACCCGTGCAGAAAGTATACAACGTTTAGATTATCTAAAACAACATTTGCTCGATTTAGAGCGTCAGTATGAAAAGAGTAAACCGTTGGTTAATTTGGTAGACAACATGGTTAAACTTGGTTCGCTTTATCGCAACGATGTGAACGGCAGAACCCAAAGGCCAGAAGCAGTAACATTAGATCGTCTAGAGTTCAATCAAAGAATACAAGAGAAACGTATGCTGCAGGAAGAGCAGAAACAGTGGGATCGCTTAAATCCCGATCATAGTGAATTGCAGGTATTTTTATTTGTTTGGAAAATAATTTTTTTTTTCTTAAATACGAACTAACTTGTTTGATATTTTGATGTCGATAGTCAAAGGTTCGTCAATTATATCATTTGGATCAATTGTTACAAGAAGAATCGGGTACGTTACAAAATTTGCAACGCGATAAAGAAGATCTTGAAAGAGCTTTAGGTGGCTTAAAGGCTCGCATACAGGATACTAGTGGACCTCCTTTGGCACTAGAAGCTGCCAAGAAGCAACAAATTATGTTGGAACACGAACTATCTAGAGTTCATCAGTTGCTGGCCGAAAATTCGAAGGTAGACGAGGTGCCTAGTAAAAGCTTGTCGTCTATTTTTTTTTTTACTGTTCAATTTGATTGTATTGCTCATATAATACATACATATAACATGAGCGTTTACTTAATAATAAGATCGCTTAATTCTATTTTAATATTTCAGAAAGCATGTTGCTCGTGAAAATTAATTTCTTTAAAAGCTTTTGTCACTAAAACACATAACGAATAATCGTACAAAATATTACTAACCTTAATTAAATACTCTTACATGTCGCACTTGATCAACAAGAGGGTATTAACTCAAAATTTTTAAAATTTAGGTTTTTGCAATAAATCGATGAACAATGGTCATATCTATCCACTGTAAAAATTTTGCACCATTTTCTGCACTCTTTCACCAAAAAAAAAAAAATACAGTTGTATATTTCTTTGTGATAGAAGAATAGTATAAAAAAAATTTTTTGCCTCTACTGATTATTTTAAAATTTTGAATTAATACCCTCTTGTTGATCAAGTGCGATATATAAACTGAAAATTAAAAATTACCTGACATATTTATGACACCTTATAGTGAATTGCATTTACATCTAAGCCAAATCTAGTAGATTTCATTTGAAATCGTTATGACCGTTTACACCCAGCATTTCTGACATATAGAGATGTTAATTAGAATTATTTTTTTTAGAACCAGAACTCAGGGAACCCCTACTTATGTCATTCATTGTGCCAGAACTTAGGGAATAGGATTGAATAGAAAAGAAGATCGGTGGTGAAAATTTAGACGAAGGCTGAATTCTTTTCCAATTCTTCTATTGCGCGACTTTTTTAGTTTTAAAGAAGTGTTGCAGCGTCTCTAGTTTTAAGTGGGCGCAGTAAATTTCTGAAACTGTCTGAGCAGTCATTTTATTCACTTCACTGACGAAAGAGGGCGCTCTGGTGTAAATTTGCTAGGAACATTATCAATCGCTGTCGGAACATACTTTAAGCAATCTAACAACAATTAATACAATGCCACACTAGTCTAAATTAAGAAGTTCATGATGTTGATGACTTGTCCTGACCAGAGATCAAAACTACACGCTGAGAAAAGACATAATTGCAAAATGTTCATGTCAAATAAGTATATCTGCCACAACCAAATAATTATTCATGGAAGCAAATCTGGTTGCATTAAAAATTCTTCAATTATTAAAATATTTAATGCGACAAAAAAATAATCATTGTAGGTTTCGTCCGATAAAAATTGAATGTACCAAAAAAAGTATTTTATTTACAAGAGTATCTCTTGCAAATGAGAATAATAAAAGTTTATTTAAAATTAAAATTTATTGTAACCATACATTGTTTGTGTTCTGAAAAGAAACAAATTAGCTGTCAATCGTATGTAACTTCAGTCGTTCAAAGAATTTAATAAGACGAGGAGATGTGAAGTGAAAAAATTAATGTTAAAATTATAATTATATGATGAAAGTTATTTAATTTTACAACAAAATAAAACTGCACCAGAAATCTTCTACATCAGTGGTTTAAGGTAGATGTACGAGTACATGCATACTAATATATGGAGTGAATTAAATATACAAACGTATTTTTCTTTGCAGCATGACGAAAAAATACTACGCAACTGCAAAAGATGGCCATTAGATTTTACATAAATATGCCTGCCGATGAATAAGTTAATTATTTTGAATTTTATTAAATTTAATTTGTCCAGAAAAGTTTATTCGATAAATATTCTCAAATAAAAATATTTATCAAAACTATAATTAGATTTAATTTAATTTAATATTTATTTGTGTGTGCATTTTTCTTTTATTTAAGCAAAATGTCAAATTGTTTACATGAACCAGGGAAAAAACATTTTCATAGTTACTATAATGTGCTCAAATTTCTCAGCATTTGCAGAGCATACTATGTTCATACAATAGTATTGTGAGAGGGAGATTTATGATGAACATATTATGTTCCTTAGATGACAAATGCAATACATAGTAGCTGCAATCATTAACCTGAACATGAAATGATAGTTTGCGATTATTATTCCATCAGCAATGTTTTTTCTTTGTGTGTAGGTCCATAATAAAAGCGCTAACCACTTCTGCCGACAACACCTTCCTTTCATTTTTAATAAGAGATCTAGTTCAAACCAATTAAATTTTCTTCTAAATCTTGTACGTACTAGATTTGGCTTAGATGTAAATGAACTATGAAACTGTTTTTCAATAACTTTGCTTTTTAATCACAATAATAATAATTTTTAATTCGGCGATATTTACAAAAAAAAAAAATAGTGTTAAGATTTTCATTAAAAACTGTAACGTGTTTTTAACGACTTACTTACGATATATTGCAAAATGTTCATAAGATAAAAAAATTAGACGGCATTCTTTCTACTACTCATAAATCCCATAAAATAATAGCTTTTAATTTCTTCTACGGCATGTCTGTCTATAAACCATTAAGTGATAACTTCTAAAACAAATTCTCCATTAAAATATAGAAACTTGAACAAACAGTAGCTGGAAATGCTCGTTTAGAAAAGGAACTATTAGTATTACGGCAAAAATTGCAAGCCTCCAGAGGAAGTCAAAATGCCCTACAAATATCCGATACATATACCAGCAACACTACAGCCATGCTGGAATCAGAACTTAAAAGAGTACAAACTCTGGTAGGCGATATGCAGAGGCAGCGGCAAGAACTTAGTTCGGCCGTTAAACAATTGACAGAAAATTCAAGTCGATTATATCAAGAAATCGGCAACAAGGAACATGGCAGTTTAAGAAATGGCGAAAGTAACAGCACGAATGGCAGCATTAAGAAAAGAATAAATTCCGGATGTTGGATAGAAACCGATTTGGATACTATGATGTGTGTTAATCGTACCCTCAGCGATTCGACAATGAACCTTTCGACACCACTGTATGTCGACACAAGTTCCAACAATACTAGTGGTGGAAATTTATTAAATTGCTCATCAGCATCAAGTAAATTGAGTGATTACAATACCGGAGATAGTCTGACAAATGATACACAAAGACGAATGGCTTCTTCTTCGTCTTATCGTTACAACGATTCAAGCGATAACTTAGAAACAAGTGGAGTGGATAGTGATGGTTTTCTCGAAACTAATCCATTTGCAAATTTGACACAACAGGAAAAACAAGAAATCAAAACAGTGCGTATTGTTAAAAGAGAATCGGAGAGAAGACATCGAGATCGCAGCGAGAGATCGGGTCTAAGTAATTCTTCACAAAATCTGGATCAGGTGGCCGAAGAAGAACAATATAATCTAATTAATGGTGGCAGCGGTAGTGGCAGTGGTAGTATTACAATGGCTGGTAATTATAATGCTAAAGATTATCAAACAAATGAAAGATCGAAATCATTACCAAGAACATATACCGAACCACCGAAACCATCATCGAGACATCATCACAGGCATAAACACGGTAGCAGTCATCATAACAGCACTAATACTTCTTTATCTTCGACAATTACTAACTATAAAGATTATTATGGTCACAATGGTGTTGCTAATAATGCTTATGATAAAAATAGTAACTATTCCTCCCATCATCATCATCAGCAGCAAACACAGCAACAACAACAACAACAACAACATCATTCACAACATAATCATCAACATCAACTAACAAATGGTCATGGTAGTAGTTCTCAATCACGCGAACATTTAAATCCTCTTGCAAATGCTTATTTTGCAAAACAAATGCAACAACAAAAGCAACAACATAATAATCATCACAATCATCAAAATAGTAATTCATCTCATTCACGTCATTTCGCTCAGAATGCTTTGCGCCAAAAAACCGATTCGGTGCAAAGTTTAAATAAAAGTCTAAGCGATTTAACACCATCATTTCAAAGTGAAGCCGCACGACAAATAATGACTGAAATGTCTGCAGGATCAGCATCGGAAGATACTGAAAAGGTACAGGAGAAAGTGCCGTCACAGCACAAACACAGAAGAGCGGTGCCAAAAGAAAAGAGACGACATTATACAGCTCCCAATAATGTTGTGCCAGTGAAGACCATAGAAAACGGCCAAACCGAAAACGATATGAATAGAAATGTAAGTAGAAGACGTTACGTTAGAATACATTTCGAATTGCAAATGTGAGGTTATGTATGTAAGTATGTATGTGTATAATATTTCTTTTTCCAGAATACAAATTGGCGTGCTCGCGATGACTTGGACATGGAAGTTGCCTTACGTCCGCGCATTAATGCTCCCGATGTTGTACGCTCGGCTTTAAGACATGGCGAAAAAATATCTGAAAATACAATTGATAACTTATTATTGGCTCCTAATAAAATTGTTATACCCGAACGTTACATACCCGAAACGGTAATTTGATTAAAAAAGAAAATAAAAATTAAGATTTAACAAAATTTTAACTAAAAATTTATATCAAAATTTATTCTAAAAATATATGTATGCAATTACCACTTCAATCATCAATATTAGACACCGGAATTATCACCCGAAGAGAAAAAGAGGCGTCAAGAAAAAGTCGAATCAATCAAAAAGATGTTGGCCGAAACACCCATAAGTGCTGCAAATGTAAGTTAAATTTAATATACATATATATTTTTTTAAATATATTATTTGAGCTACGTTCACATTTGTGAAATATTTGTAGAAAAAAACGTGGCCGAGAGAGAAACTAATAATTTATTTCCTTTAATTCCATTTTTTTTATGGGTTTTTTATTAATAAAAACTGGGCCCAAATTACTGCACTCGATCGAAATTTCAATACAATTTAAATGTAAATTTCGATCGATATCGATTGCCGTACTTTGCCCCCTGTATAAAAATACTTTTTTGTAGAATAATTAATTTTATTTTGTAATACAAAAACCAAGTTAAATGACGCTATCCGTAAGCAAAAATAGTGATTACGTTTTTTTTTAGCAGATATTTTATAAATGTGAACGTAGCTTAAGTTTTATGATCAAGAAATAAATGAAAAAAATATTTAATCATAAAACTTAGAAATTTATTTTTTAAGTTTGTGTATAAGCTCTTATCATGGTTTGAAGCTTTTAGCATGGTTGAAGTCTACTTATAATTTGGTAAAATACACCAGTGAAAACAAATAAATAACAAATTTTAAATAATATTTAATTTTTAAAAACATAATTGTGGTATTCACACTGTAGTCATAAAGTCATAAAATAATAGCACACCAAAATATGACAAGTGTGCAAACCCTGTCACAAGTTAGTGTGCTATGTCAGAATTGTGCCAGCTGATAAAAATAAAAACATTTAACTTAACTTAATTTTTTTGTCAGATTAGTCCGCATACGTTGCATTTTGGATTAAATATAAATATTTCTTAATTCAGTTCGAGTTGTTAATAAAGAAAATAACAAAATACCTATAAATCTTCTAAAATGTCCATTATCAATTAAAATTTTCAAATTGTTGTTTATCTATAAGAACTTGATGAAATAAATATAAACAGAAGCAGCTGTTGCCGGTAACATGAGCTGAAGTATTTTTTTGGACGGCGGCAGGTGGAAAAATTTTTTCAAAATGCCAGGCAGATCACTTACACAAACACATATTCTTGTTCTTGTGTTATTTATAAGTAGCGGCGGCTTGTAAATATTATCGCTGCTCGACGAAGGAGTCTACTGTTATTTTATGACAAATCATAAACATACATACATACCTTAAAAACACTTATTATTTTATGATTGTTTTGCTTGAAGCACAACAACATTTTTTTTAAACCATTGTAAAATAATAAGACAGTGTGAAGACCCTAACAGAAATTTTAGTTTTTAAATTATTAGTAGTGTATTTATAAGAGATGACGTGAAGATTTTGCGTACATTTTGTCTTATGCATGTAATCAAAGATAAGTTTATTGTAAGTCCTGCAAATCCACGATACTGACAAAATTTTAATTTATTTCTTTTGTTTGAAAATGTAGGAGACAACTACCACTTTACCACCAAGCAAAATAAATGAAGAAAAGAAACAGAGAGAACATCTTTTGCAATTGAATCAAATTTTGGCACAACAAGTCATGCAAATGAGTAAAATAGTGGCTGGTAAGTGAATTTTAAATAAAACTATTTAAAAAAAGCATGTTATGCTAAATTAATATAAATACCATAAACAAGAAGATGAATCAAAAACACAAAAGCACTTTTAATATTTTTTGTTGAATTTGTGTTGAAAACGCCATACGTATGTACATACATACATACATAAGTATATGTGTATGTTTGTGTGTATTTCATTTTGTTTCTGTTTCTTTTAATTTACAAGTATTCTTTTTTTTATTTGTTTGTTTTACAATTTTTATGTTATAAATGTTTTTCTATTACAATATTTTTATTATGAATGTTAATTTGCCAATTAAAGCTAATTTAAAAAAAAATATCATTATATCAATATATTCTATATACAAACATATTTTAACTTTAAAATAATTTTCAAATCGGTGTTTCTATATAAATTAATTTTTATTTTTTTTTTCCATTCGTTAAATTGTTTCGTGTATCATATAAACTATTTGCTATTTCTTAACTAAAACAACTACTATTTTCTTTTCGTATCTAATTTTCTAGATGATTAAATTAATAACTAAAACAAAGAAATCTTTACTCTTAAGAATAATAATAATTAATAACAAAAACAATAATGTGTCTTACGTCTTAAACTTAACAAGCAAAAAAATATCGATCAATTATAATTACTATTTCGTATAACAACAACAACAAAAAAAGTAAATCACGTACAAATTCACTAATCATCACTTTGGCATCATTTGTAAAAGTCCATCATCAGTTAATAAATAGTATTCACCACCACCATTACCACCACCAGAGATCATTCAGAAAATTGCCCATTGCACCGTAATTTAAATTGAAAAAATAAAAATACAAATTATTATATAATATTTATATAATTATTATTCGCCTATTTTATCAACAATTTTGTATATTCAAATCAATTTCATAGTTGCACAACAACATCATCATTTGAAGATATTAATTGCTTTTCATTTACATTCACTCACTAAAATCACTTGTAAAAATTTTTTAAGTTCGAAAAGTTATATTACCTACAAAAAATTTTAAAATATAAAGTATATTTTTCTAAATAAAAAAAAGCTACAAAATTTGTTTTATTTTAACTGCTAAAATTATTTTCATAACCACAGTTTTTTTGTGGCAGCAAAGAGAACATGTGCTTAAAATAGTATATTTTAAAGCTTAAGCAATAATAATGCTGCAGCTTTATTATTCTCTCAAGAGAAGTTTAAACAGAAATGCACTATCTTTTCTTTTGTGCCATAAAAAAAATTTACAATTAACCAAAAATATTATTTTTAATAAGAAATATTTAAATATAAATGTGAAAGACTCAAGGTTTTATAAATTCTTAATTTTTATTTATTTACTAATGAAATTTTAATATTTATTTAAAGCTACTTTTAACGCAATTTTATCATGGCTTGATATAAAAATGGTGTATCTCGATTATTTCCGTTTCGTGTTTTTAATTTCTTAGTGCATCTTCCTAAAAGAAATGTGTAAGCTGCTTTTGAATGGGCACTTAAAAGTAATTTTCATTTTGTAAAATAACGATAATTTTAGATATACCCTTTTCGAACTAGTTTATTAAGCCATCGATATGCATATTTTTATTTTGAAAACCGATTTGATTATTTTTTAAGTTGTAGTCTTTTTTCATTAGTCATAAATGCTGCATTAAACACCAAAAACTCAGTGGAAAAAATTTTTTTAGTAACAGCTGGCGCACAAGCGTGAACATAATCGAATTTTCGAAATTTAGTTGGAATTTGCGAAGGTACTAAAAATTTTAATAATAACAAAAAATTTCAAAATAATAAATTTTTACAAAAATTTATTCCTATTGCAACCGACAGCTGTAAAAAAATCGAAGAGTTTTGATATTTGGTGTGAGCTAAACTGTTTTTTATGGGAACATCGATAAATAATGCAGGAGATAAAAAAAAGAGAAAAAGAAAGTTTTTTTTTGTAATTTAGCAGTCCAATTTTTATTGCCCAAAAAAAATATTTTTAAACATGGGAAACTTTTTTTTTAATTTATAGTATTCTTAATTGATGTCTCTATAGCAAAGATTGGTTCACAGCAAATACTTAAACTCTTTATTTAGATCTGCCGCACGTAGAATGAATAATTAGGAATTTTCGAATTAATTTCGAAATTTCAATATTATTTAGAATTTGCGAAATTAAGTAAAAAATTTCGAAATTAAAATGAAATTTGCGGATTCTACTTTCAATTTTCTGAAGTAAAATCAACATTTCCGAAATTAACTTCAAAATTTTTTAATCAAAAAATTTTATAAAAAAAGTCGAAGATCTGAAAAAGTCAAAGATCTTTTACATTTAGTGAAGATTAAGCTTTACTATGAGAACATCGATTTATAATTCAGAGGATAAAAAAAGAAAAAAATTTTTTGTTTTTATGTCCACTGAAAATGGAAAAATATCGCAAAACAATTTGTATTTCTTAAGTTTGCTTTTGCAAAGTGTAGTTCACGCCAAATGTAAATTTTTAATATCGGACATCTGAATAAAATGTCATGTACAGAGTTTTTGGTGATTCATTTCCAAAAAAAAAAAAGGTATTTTTATTTTTAATTATCTGTTTTAAACGTTGGTTACATAAACCATAGTTACTTTTTAATTTCTCTATATGAGTATGTGTGTAAGTGTACCTATAATAGTGTTTCGTTTCTAATTAAAATTATTAGTTTAAATTTGCTAACTGGAAGTTCAATGAAAATTTTGATTTGGTAATAAATAAACAAAAATTAGTTTTTATTATTTCTTTTTGTAAATTTCTAAAATAGAACTTTTATTTTATTTTATTTCCAAAAACAATCAGCTAATTTTTTTAAAAGTGCTTGTGTGTGTTTTTCTTTTTATTTATTTTGTTTTTTTCTTTATTATTATTATCATTTTTTATTTTATTATTTTCATGTTTTTATTTTTTTAGGCAATCCTCATAGTCAGACTAATTCCAAATAAATGTTGTTTGTTTGAATTAACCCTCCCCTCCATTAGGAATAAAAAAACAAAAGAAATAATTCAAACATTTTGGCATAAAAAGCATTAGAGAAATAATTTAGATTTTGTTTATGTTTTTGCTTTAATGTTTAGTTAAATAAACATATAATTGTTTTATTAAGTCGTTGCAATGAACATAATCCGAAAGCCTTTTAACATCATAATTTTCATTAAAGAATGGCGACTGCTGAGTCGGTTGGCCATTTTTTATTATTGTTCATGTGTTCGTTCGCTCGCTCGTTCTTGTTACATTTTTATGACATTAACATTAACAAAACATATGACTTAACTACCGAAACCAACAATCTACAAAATATTTGCAAAAAAATAATCATTCCTTTCAAAAAGGAAATTATTAAAGTTTAACAATTGCAAATTTAAAACAAACAACAGCATAAAGCAACAATAACCATAATTCTGCCACTGAAGTACAATTGACACGCAAAAGCATGTTCACAAGTTAAAAAAAAAAAAAACAAACAAAAAACAGAATAAAACAAACAAACAAATGAAAATTAAGTCATTTTGCCATAAACTTACATAAAAATACATGCAAATATTAACAACTACTTTATACTCCACTACTACTACTACATACTACCCATATTACCCAACTATCAATCTTCAAAATCCATATTTAAAATGTAAAAAAAAACTATACCACTACTACCAACTCATAATGTACAACTACATACAAAGCAGAAAGTTTGGTTTGACAAACAAAAATAGAACCTTGAATGGTTTTTAACAGCTCGCTAAAATATCACCAGGTTTGTATTAATAAAATTTATAACTTTCTTTTATTAATTATTAAAATAAATGTACTATAATTATTGCCTTTACTGTTACTCATAAATGTATTATTCTATTATTTAATTTTTACAAGAATGTTTTATTGTTAAAATTATTCGCTTAACAAAATTTGCTATAAATTTAATTTAAGAATCGATTAAAAAAATATTGATCATAACAAAATTTCATTAAAGCAAAAAATTTACACCTTTAAAATAAGCCCTCACTCATATTCTATAACACACAATCAACCAATCAAATTATGTATTTTTATTCAACACATTATCACGTATCATGCAGCATCAACAATTCAGTTGCAATTTTTGCACTATTTACAATAGTAGTAGTCAGTGTTTGATGCAAGTGGTCTTGCAAAAGAGTAAATGCAAACTATCGTTGCTTTTCTATAAAAAAGAAACTAACGGCAAATCTGTGTATTGTGTTCTTGGATTCTATAAAAAAAAAAGCTACAACATTTCGCATTTGCTCAGCTGCAAAATAATTTGCATCGGACACTGAATATCCCTTATGAAAACGTATCTATGCCAGTTTGTAGCTAGAAATTGTGCACCTCGTTTTTTATCACCAAATCTACACGGTATTAATATTATTATTTTCTTAAATATGTAGAAAATGGAGACGGTATTTGCAATAACGTCTGCATTAAATTAAATGCTTTAAATATATGTACGTATGTGCAACATCCGTAATAATTTTTATGCACATAGTTTTGGCTAAAGTTTCATATGAATTATAGTCGTATCTATAAACATGTACATATGTATCTACATATGTGTGTATGCATCTGCGATGAAAAATATTTCAATTGTTATTCTAAAATAGAAAATATTCTTCATTTCTGGAACGGGATAAAAAAATAAGCGCATATAAGCCTGATTGAAATATTATTTTATGTATGTAATGCATATTGAGATGGCAAAACGGGAATACAAAACCCAAAAATGGCAGAATCAAGGACATTTGAGGTACCGAATACCGGCATTTTCGGAACTTTCTGAATCCCAAATCACAAATAATAAATTATTTTAAAATTACCTTTTAGAAATTTTATTATTTGAAATGTCATATTAAACCACTAGTTCGAAATTAAGTTCAAAATTTTAATTAATGAACGATTTAAGTTTGCGCAGGCTTCAAACAAAAATAAATTATGTGAGTAAAATTTACTTTTCGTGGGATAGCTGTAACAAAAGTGGAAGAGCTCTGATATTTGTTGTGAACTATTATTTGCTATAAAAACATCGATTGCCACGAGATTTCAAAAAAGAAAATAAGATTAGCAAACAGTATAGACAGAGTAGTGATGTTACGAATATGAGCTTTTAGTATTTGCGAATACGAATACGAATATTTGAAACAATACTCGCCGAATATAAATACGAATATTACTTTAAAGGTTTAGAGCCACTTAATATTTCCATTTAATTTAATTGGAAAAATCCCTCCCCTTGTGTCAGCAACAATAAATTGAAAAAAAAACTGTCGCACTGCTTAAGTTATTTATCAATATTATGACATTGAGATGACGAATTTGAAGACCTCTTCTGGATATTTTTAAATTGTTTTACTTACATATATACTTGCATTTTATCGTTTTTCTTATTCTGTTTGCGCTTTTAATTAATAATTCGGTGCTGTTCGGCATATGACGCAGCCACCTGTCGGTGGACTTTCATAGAAAATATTTTTTTGTTTTTTCATATTATTAATCGATGTTAATACAAGAAGGCATAGTCCACACCAAATAATAACGCCATTTGACAATTTTTGAGCAGAAAATTCAAAAAATACGGTTATTGGCATTTTGCCTTTGGTCGAACTGAAGGCCAAAAAATATTTTTTGCGTTTTCATTTACTTATATACTTAAATTTAAAAAATTTAGCTTTTGAAATTAAGGTTTTCTTTTTCTTAATCTTCAGCTTTCATGATCAGCTTCAAAAATCTTATTTTTTTTTTAGTTTCTAAATAAAATAAAATGAGATAAAATTTTTCTGGTACAAAAATGTGTTGTATTTCGTAGGGAAATCCCGTGAACGTTAACTTTCGACACTGTGGCATCTGAGTGTAAATTTTCTTATTCGTTTAGGCGAACATGCGCTAAATCAATTGCAAATTACTTTAGTCTTTTCAATAAAACATGCACTGTACACCAAGCTGTAGGTCTTGATTAACACATGCATACGTAGTTACACACAAACACTATAATTTTAATACCTTAACAGTCACCAAGAATACAACAAAACCAATAAAAAAAAAATCTAGCAAGGTGTAAGTACACAAAGGCCGATAACTGATTCTTTTTCACTAAAGCACACTTTGGTTACCGGAATTACAATAATATTTATTTGTCACCAAAATTCCCTCTTAAAAGAGATTTGCTTAACAAAATTACACACTTAAATATTCCTTTAAAATATTTTCATCTAAACAGAGAAAGCGATGTCCAAAGTTGGTAATGGAACTCGACATGAGGACGATTACAATGATGATGACGACGATGATTACGATAATAATTTAACAAATGGCGATGACGATGATGAACGTAAATCGGAATCACCAAGCCATCCACTGCCGATATATCAGCAACGCAATAATTATTATTCATAAATATCAAAATTTTCCACAACAACAACAACAACAAAAAAAAATAGTAAACAATTTTAAAGTAAAAAAGAAGACGAAGAAAAAACGCAACAATGTCAACAAAAATTACAATACTGCATTTATCTTAAGTAATGATCTGTATGATGCAAATTACTGAAAACTAAATTATTAAGAAAATACAAAAACAAACTAATTTTTCTTTTGAAAAAACAAAACACGCAATAATTTAGACTTAAACAACTTCCTGAATTTGTAGAACAAAAAAAAAAAAAAGTATCAATAAATTCAAACCAACAATTATATGCAATGTAATAAAATCTGTTTTGACAACCAAACCAAAGTTGATTTCAAAATACAATAAAAGGCTTAATTGACTGATAAATTGTTTTTAGAAAAAAAAAAGACTAAAAATATAATTCTTATTTTACTTGAACTCTTTTTTTTTTTTTTTGTTTTGTAATTATAAAGAAATTGTTAGAATTGTTAATTATATTAAAAATACAATATACATACATACAAAAGAAAATATATATGACATAAATGAGAATTATAAATAAATGTATGCAAATGTTTATAGTAATTATTAAAGCATAAGTATGTAACTTAAAGAAAACGCATTACAGCATTTAAATGAACAAAAAAAAAATCAAAATTTCAACATATCATAATTATTACATTCATATACACAAAATTAATTAAAAAAAAAAAATACCATTTTGAAGAGAGAAACTCTTAATTGACGATTTAAACGATATTTGATGGTTAAAAGAAATTACATATTAATAATATTGTTAAAAATTCTTTAAGAAAAAAAATTATTAAATATTTTTAATTAGCAAAAGCAATCATATCACAATTTAACAAATAATTGGATACACACAACACACACACTCTCATATTTATTAATTTTATGTAAAACTTGCAAAAAATCATTTGTGATGTATAAAAAAAAATAATTCGGGTCAAATGCATTTCTGCATTTCATGCCGATGTCTTTGTGAGCAAAATGTGACAAAAAATTTTTTTTATTAAAAACAAGAATCTTTTAGTCGGTAGAATCATGGTGTAATAAACAAGGTGGCAGCAAGAGGAAAAGTAAAGCCAAAATAAATATTTCTTTCAAAATATTTTATATGTATTTTAGAACAAAAAATTGCTTTTGAAATATTGATTTATTCAAATTTGTGAAGCAAAAATTTATCACATGGCTTGACGATGCCACTTGGTTTAACACACTTGGGGTAGAATTTAATTTAATGAGAGTTTTGTTCAATTTGTTTTCTAGTGGCAGCCCTGCATCTCGTATAAACTTTTTGTTTGGACTCTCTTTATCACTCTCCCACAACAAAACTCTTATCAATTTTAATTATTTGTGTACATATTTTTAAACTTGCACTGAATATGTTTTTAAGCAAATCTGACAATTGTGCAAAACAATGGAAAGTGCTGCAAAGTTTAAACATTTAAAAAATGTCAAAACTTAAAATTTTCCTTAAAATTTCTAACACAACTCTACACGCTTTTCGATCTTGCTACATAATACGATTTTCCTTTCGATTCGGAAATTAGTCTTCCAAAGGCTGTTTGATTCGAATAGAACTACATGATAACCCCACCAGAACGGGGCCTGAAATAGCTACATACAATTCAGAAAACACATTGGCGGTATTCAGTGTTTGGTGCAAATGGTCTTGCAAAAATCCAAATGCAAAATATCGCAGCTTTTTGCTAAAAACCAGAAATAAAACACACAAAGTTACAATATTTTGCATTCGCACTTTCGCAAGAACATTTCCACCAAACACTCACAGACTACAGCCATTGATTTTTCTGAGTTTCAAATTTCAATATAGTCAGCTTTAATTTTTAAAATGCTGTTTTTATACACACTTTTACATATTTATGTAATTGCAAATCATTAGCTTAATATATAAAGCCCACTGTCTCATTATCTTTTACAGGTAAACCTCTAACTTATCGATAAAAGCAAAAAGAGGGTTAAGGGGTTTCTGTATTTGTACATTTTTTTTTGTTTGCATATGATTTTACTTACAACACTGAAGATTTTATCATAGAACTGGATAATATTAGAAAAAATTATATATCTAATGATACAATAAAGTTATTTATTGCTTGGCAGAACTAAAATATTTAAAACTAAGAAAACTTAAAAAGATCCAGTCGTTTAACCATAATAGCAATTTGCATGTACCTACAACACAATTATAAAAAAATGAGGGTGGAAAAAATTAAAAGCATAAATAATGAAGGAAAAGGAATACATAATTAAAAGAATGTCAAATACAATTTTACATAATAACTTAACATAAAATTAAGTCAATTAAGTCTGCAATTAAAAAACTAACTTACAAAAGTAAAAAATACCTGCGAATTTTATTTAAATGTTATTTGAAGTGAAAGAAAAAACAACGATTAAAGAATTCGTAAAAATTATCACCCTTTATATTTATTGGATAACAAAAAAAAAACGAGAGAAAGTTTTGAAATATCAGTAAAACAAAAACTTTTCTTTTAAATACACATCTGTACAAATTTATAGTTATTTTTAATTTTATTCATTTTTAATTTTAAGACAAATTTATACCTTTAAAAGTTTCTTTATTCAATTATTTTATAACTTTCATTTTTTGCAAAACGGTGCTATATAAAAAAACCACATTGAAATGTTTCAACTTGTATACAATTTATTTGAATCATTTTGAAGAGAAACTAAATATATTTTCTTATCATTTATAAAAGCAGTCAAGAAAGTCATGACGATTCATCAATTTTATGTTTTCGTTTTTTATTCACATTTCCATTTGCCTTATTTTTCTTTTTTATTACAAATACAATTGCATGAATGATGCAATTGTATGAGTTAATTGCATTAGAAAATAATATAATTATAATTTAAGCATATTAAATATTCTCTACATACATATATACACATATACATAATTATAAAACATACAAAAAGAAAGTTATTATCATATTGTTAATTATTAACCTGCAAAATCAATATAAATTAAAAACTATGAAATTATATGAAAATTAAAAATATTTATTACATAAATTGTACATTGCAAAATAAATAAATAATATCATTATTTTATGTTAATAAAGAAAAATGTATGTATGTATGCGTATATATGACCTATAAAAATGGTCATGAAATATGTTGAAAATAAAATCGAAACTTATTTACTCGTAAGTTATCACTACAAAATGTAAGCAAACAAATGTTATTCAATAAAATATAGTTAAAAGTTAAAAATCGTTTTTGTTGTTATATTTTTTTCATCAGGAAACTCTGTTTAACGCTTCGAAATTCTCTAATCAATCACAATATGTGTATTTTCATACCAAAATAATATAAAAAATTACTTATACACATTTTTCAAATGCTAGCTCAAATTTATTTTCTCCCAAAACTGTGAAAAATGTTTGACAAAAACATTTCCAAATAGAAAGAAACCATTATCAAAAGAAAACAAATAATTAAAACCATTTAAACCACTTACATACATACAATTCTGATCGAAAAAGTACTTACTTACTTACCATACGAGTGCATGTCCAAACACGAAGCCATACATACAATCAATTCATAGAAGAAAAAAAAACATCAGTTGCGGCAACACTCACTGTTCGTTGGGCCAGCAATTTTACTAAATTTTCAAATGCAAGTAAAATACCAGGAGCCCAGAATGTGAAATAAATATAGCAAGCATCATACAGAAAAAAAATTTTTTTTTTTTGCTAAAAATGTTAATGCATACTTTCAGGCCGGGCAAAATATTTTGTATGGCATTCCGTGTTACCATATCAGATTCTTTTTATGATGTTACCAGGACAACACAATCTACTTTGTAGTTAGAATTAACAACAAACAATGTAATTTCTTTGAAAAAGCATCTATTTGTTGTAAATATTTACTTACCTATCGTTATATTCTCATAGTACAGGCAGACGAGGCAAATTATTGATGAAATTAAATCAACTTTTATAATAGAAACTTAAAACTCATTAAATATTTTTCTTGTCTGACTTTACTTTTATATTTAATAGTAAGAAATTATTTTTTATGTAAGTTTTTTAATTTAATTTATTTCTTAAATTTGTATTAATTACAAATCCTTAAAAATTTGTTTACTTTGGTTTATCTAGAAAATGTTTGTCTCTTTCATTTTCTACACACGAAAAAAAAAAACTACCTAAAATATATTTGATATTCTGGTATTTTCTACATTAAGAGTGAAATTTTCACTTCTAAATTGTTCAAAGCATTGTTGGTAAAAATAAAAATATACAGCAACAATGCTTTAACAATTCAGAAGTGAAAATTTCACTCGGAATGTAGAACAGACCGGATACTAAATTAAAATTTTAATATAGATTTTCTAATCTTTTCAGAACGTCTTCACTGTTTTAGAATAAATTATACAATTACAGCTTAATTACTATTAGGGAAGTACAGTGACAAAGAAAAGGACAAAGGATATGACTTGGTGGTGTGCGCACATTTAGTTAAGGACATAAACATGAACTTAATGTAGTTTTAATATTTTAAGGTGGGAACGGACTAGGTGGAGGAGGACAAATCGCATGGGTGTGCGTGCACAGACAACAAAAATTTACAAATAAATTAAATGCTTCAAAATAAATATAAAATTGTAGTTGTAGTTAATTGTTGAAAGTCCAAGGTTACTTTAATGTTAGATCGTAAAAGATATTTTATGAATTTTGCAATGCATTAACTCTTTAATTTTATAGTCAAATGATTGATGCTTAAATTGGGTAGTAGAAGAAGAAGAAGAATTTAAATTCGGGCCTATTTTTGACTTTTGCTTTAAATATAGGACTTAAAATAACGCTCTCTCGATTTTTAAATGTGGGGTTAGTGCTAATTAGTTTTGCTATTTTCTGTGTATTTTTTTATTTTGTTATATATTTTTTTGTGTTAATTTTTCAAAATTATAAGCATGTTTTTTTCTATTGTCTCAGAGTTATTTACTGAAGTTGGTCACTGTCTCTTTCTCTCTTTAATTAACTTTTAGATGATATTTAAAGATTTTCCAAAGAAAAAAAAATGTGATATATTCTATTATCGTTTGTGTCTCTAATATACTCTCTCACTCTCTAAAGACAAAAAGTTGTTATTTAATAGCGCTCTTGTGTAATAATTCGTTGAATGTTGAAATTCAAATTTTTACTTTGTCTCCATGTTATTTGATCAAAGAGCGCATAGATTTTTGAATGATGGATGGATGGGTATCACTTCGGTTGTTCAACTCAACTTTTGGTAGTTTTTCTAGCATCTTCTTGGCCCGAATGAGATTCTTTAGTTTCCACTTTGTTCAAGGCAGAATCAACCATTTTCTTGTATTTTCCGGAGAGATCAGGCAAGTCATAAGAAATGGCAACATCTAGCTTGGCAATGGGACAGCCGCGGAAATACGTACAGGTTTCAGCCAACTTCTTGAATTCATACAACGGATTCAAACGGAAGAAATCACGATAGACCTCAGGATCGGGCAAGTCATAACGTGAAATATTTGTTAGAGTTGACAGACCTTCATAAATGTGGTAATTTTGTGGATTTTCGATAATATTGTCGGCAATACGTTTTTTGTTGCCGAATAAAGTCTTGTGATTGAAGAAGGTATTGAGGTAGCAATCCACCATTTTAGCATGATTACGGACGCGAACCTATTTAAGGAATATATTTATATATATATTTAATTTTTTTTATTCTTTTTATGCGTTTATGTTTGTATGTACGAGTATGTATGTACTTACAGCAAAACGACGCGCACTGGCAATTTTATTTTCGATTCTCTTATCGACTGCAGTACGCAAGTCTCTTAAAAAGGCTCTTTCTTGTGCCAGCAGAAGACGAGCTGGGGAGCCCTCCTGATATGGATGCGACCACAATGAGGTGGTGTATACTAGTGGTGGTTGAGCTGAAGACATCAATGGAGAAATATTCCAAATTAAAGCGCTCTGTACGCGTAATAATTCTTCAGGCTTAACGGTATCGGCTTTGTTCAAAATAATTCGTGTTTGATATTCACGACCCTTTAATTGATCCAAAATAGCCTCAGTCTCTGGCCCAACGTCAAGTTTGGCCGGGTCGTAGACCAAGAAAATAATATCAGCACGATCAATAAACCATTGACAGGCATCATTGAAAGGGAACAAACGAGAAACCTGTTTTCGTACTTCCAAAATACCGGGAATTTCCACAATATTGACCTTAAATAAATTAACACAATTTAAATCAGAATTAAACAAGACTCATCTGAATTTTTTAGCCACCTTTTCCAGAAGTTTGTTAGGCATTTTAAGGCCTCTCAAGCGATCTTCTAATCCTTGACCAAATTTCTGCAATCCAGCAAAAGTATAGTCGGCTGCCAACTGAGTACCATCCAACACTTCGGTCTCATTGCCCCACATCAAAATGTTAAAATAGGCAGGAGAAGGCTCGGCACCTATTGCGCAGTTTTGAAAGTCTTAATTGTTTTTACGCTTCACATTAAAAATACTTACCAGTCCTTAAGGAACTACCTGTGTATTCATTGTCAGTTAAGTAATTAATAATAGACGATTTACCGCCAGAGTATGGTCCCATGAATAGTAGCAGGGGCTTGGAGAAAATCTCGGGATCACCAAAGTGGCGATTGCTTAAATCGCGATATTTATACAAAGACTCTAAAGGTTTAATTGCATTTTCGTAGGTCCGCTTAATATCACGCAAAATTATTTCAGCCACATTATCAATAGCATTTTCCCGAGCATTTGAGTCCTCATCAAGTTGCAATAATTCGTTAATGTGGCTGCGACTTCTCCGGTTTTCAGGTATTTCACCCTCCTAAAATTTCAACACAATTTATTATAAACCATTTTCAATTTAGTCCAAATAGAAAATGTATTAACGGAACAAATAATTAAATAACAACAACAAGAACAACAACAAAACAATAGTTGGATTTTAATGAAATGAGGAAGGAACGACTGAGAAATTACCAATATAATTCGATTTAATCGGGTAATAAATAATATAGTGCCGTAGATATATGTTGCCTATATTAGTACAGATTCGAATCTTCTTTTCTGTTCTTTTCTTTTCTTTTGTTTCTGCATGATGAAAGATTTCGATGTATGAAAAATTTAGAGAAAAACGAAAATAAAAGACCTCTATTGGAATGGCTATTTGCAATAAAAAATAACTTAATAACATGAGATCCTGAAATCAACGATTTATGAGAGAATTAAGTAAATGATAAAAAAATTCTAAACATTTTCCAAAATATTAATAGAGGAGGGACTTTTCCAGAAGAAAATACCTCATATTCGTAGATATTGATGAGGTCATCTTCAGCATTTGGTATACCATCGCCATCGATATCTTCATCTTCGGAATTGATTGTGCCGTCACCATCAACATCGTTATCATCTTCGTTAGGAATGCCATCACCATCTAAATCATTGTCATCAACATTATGAACGCCATCGCCATCGATGTCAGTGTCGGCAACATTTAACAAACCATCACCATCTAAATCAACATCGGCAACATTTAATACACCGTCACCATCTAGATCTGTATCGACAACATTTGGTACACCATCGCCATCTAAATCGCCATCATCAATATTTAATACACCATCACCATCCAAATCACTGTCATTTATATTATGGACACCATCACCATCGATGTCATGATCAACGACATTGGGAACACCGTCACCATCTAAATCGTCGTCTATAACATTTGCAATGCCATCACCATCTAAATCGGTATCGTGTATATTTAGTACACCATCACCATCGATATCGGGATCATTCTCATTTGGTATAATATCGCCATCAATATCATCATCATGGATATTTAAAATGCCATCGCCATCCATATCTTCATCCTCTTCATTGGGAATGACATCACCATCAATATCATTGTCTTGCTCATTAGGTATGCCATCACCATCTAAATCGATGACTTGAGGCAATCCCTAGTAATATAATATTATAAAAATATGAACCTTTTTACCGCTACTTTCGAATCGTGAGCAGTTTTTAAGCAGAAAAGTCCTCAGTTTCTTTGGCAAATAATTGCGAAAGCATATTTCTTATGCAACACCTTAAAATGTTCAAAAGTAATACGACCAAAGTTACTGAGGACTTTTCCTGTTTAAAATACCTCCGATTGATTATCGTTATCCTGATGATTTGGAATGCCATCACCATCAATATCACTATCGGCCTGATTCGATATACCATCACCATCAATATCGTTATCTTTATCATTAGGAATGCCATCACCATCGATGTCCGTATCTTTCGAGTTTGGAATACCATCACCGTCGATGTCATCGTCTTTTTCATTTGGAATACCATCACCATCTAAATCAGTATCATGAATGTTATGAACTCCGTCACCATCAATGTCATGATCTTCTGTATTTGGTACTCCATCACCATCGATGTCATGATCGTTAACATTTAACAAACCATCACCATCCAAATCATTATCATGAACATTTAAAATACCATCACCGTCCATGTCTGGATCCCTTTCATTCGGTATAATATCACCATCCATATCTCTGTCTTCAATGTTTATAATACCATCGCCGTCCATATCCTCGTCTTTCTCGTTCGGTATTGTATCGCCATCAATATCATCATCTTCCTCATTTGGAATACCATCACCATCGATATCTACAATTTGTGGCACTGCCTATTAAAGTGACATTATGAACACAACGTAGAAAAATCTAACGAACCTTGAGATGTTTTAGTGAAAATCCTCAATTTCAGAATAAAAAAGTTTACCAGTTAAAAAATAAGTTTCAAAGAAACTTATAAAAAGTAGACTACCTTTGGATCGATGGATACAAAAATGAATTTAGTTTATTTTTCTTAAGAAAATTGTTCGATACTAAATCAGGTACATCTCAAAAAAAAATAGCCTCAGGTGTTACGTTTCGCATTTTTTGTGCCGACTTCATTTCGAGACTACGGAACATGATTTGTCTGACTTCGTTCTTATCGCCAAAATGGAGGATTGCGAATTGAGTAGAGGCCAGAAAGTAACAGCTTACTGTCAAACTTTAGCTTGTTGGTTCTTAATTTCGTACTACTCGGCGGGCGGAGTTCATAACATTATTGCCGTTGTGTTTCAACCTTAAGGTCGGATGTCTTCAGGGATCACATAGTGTTTGTCATTTTAGGTGTTTAATTTATAATAATTTAGAATTCAAGTGTTATTTAAACTAAAGTATGTAAATCAATAGATCAACAAGATTTCAAGATTTTTGAATATAACTGAAAACCCAAATAACCTTCTTAAGAACGATAAACAAATTTCATTTTTGTGATCATCGTCTCAAAATCAGTTGTGAAAAAAATTTTGTTAACTAGTTTTATAGTTTCACCATTTATGGTAAACATAAAGAAATTATTCAGAAATACGAGGATATTCAAAATCCAAACTACCTCAGATTCGTGTCGATTTTCATCTTCATGATTGAGGATACCATCGCCATCGACATCATTGTCTTCATGATTGGCAGTCCCATCACCATCAATATCATCATCCCGATCATTTGGAATGCCATCGCCATCTAAATCGGTATCATGAATATTGTGAACACCATCTCCATCGATATCAGTATCGTGAACGTTTTTAACGCCGTCACCATCAATATCGTCATCGATCACATTTGCTATACCGTCGCCATCTATATCACTGTCATGAATATTTAAGACACCATCACCATCCATATCAACATCTTTTTCATTCGGTATAACATCACCATCAATATCATCGTCGTGGATGTTTAAAATACCGTCACCATCCATATCTTCATCCTGTTCATTTGGTATAACATCACCATCGATATCTTCATCCTGTTCATTTGGAATACCATCTCCGTCTAGATCGACATGTTTAGGAGGTGTCTATTACAAAATTTGGAAACTTTGAATTCCTAACATCCAAACATAATATTCACGAGACAGTTTTAAGCCGAAAAGACCCTAGATTCTTTGTTTTTCTACACAAAAGTCTGTTTGCTATAAAAAAAGCACTTCTAATTTGGCATTTTTTTATAGAGAAGACTACAAGCTATGTCAATAATAGTTCTGAGAAAAGCCAAAGATTTTAAGGACCTTTCAAGAATAAAGTACCTCAGACACGTGTTTTGTATTATCTCGATGATTTGGAATACCATCACCATCGATATCATCATCTTCATTATTCGAAATATTATCACTATCAATATCGTTATCATTTGCATTAGGAATACCATCGCCATCAATATCAGCATCGTGTTCGTTGAAAATACCATCACCGTCTAAATCAATATCTTTTATATTTTCCACGCCGTCGCCGTCAATATCCCTGTCGTGAATATTTTTTATACCGTCACCATCTAAATCGTCGTCGTGTATATTCGCCACTCCGTCACCGTCTAAGTCGGAGTCATGAATATTTAAAACACCATCACCATCCATATCATCATCTTGATCATTTGGAATCACATCACCATCAATATCAGTATCTCTTTCATTGGGAATTCCGTCACCATCCAAATCTATTTCCTTAGGCAAGGCCTAGCAAAGTAACGTAAGGGAAATATCAACCGATATTATCCAAAAAATAAAGATTTTTTAAACAGAAAATTCCCCAGATTCCAAGGATTTCCTTCAAATAAGTCAATATGACATTTATATGAACTTACGGTTTTCATACCTTTTTGTTATAGAAAATCCATAGAGTCTGAGGAAGTTTTCTGAATAAAATACCTCCACCTTGTGTTTATCATCATCTTTATCATTAGGAATACCATCATCATCTACGTCGTGATCTTTTGTATTAGAAATTCCATCACTATCGATATCGGTATCATCTGAATTCAGTAAACCATCACCATCAATATCATCATCGTGTTCATTTGAAATTCCATCACCATCCAAATCAGTGTCATTTACGTTATGAACTCCATCGCCATCGATGTCGCTGTCATGGACATTTTTAACACCATCTCCGTCTATATCATCATCCACAATATTCTCAATGCCATCGCCATCTAAGTCGCTGTCGTGAATATTTAAAACGCCATCCCCATCCATATCCGAATCTTCTTCATTTGGAATAACATCACCATCAATATCACTATCATGAACATTTAAAATTCCATCACCATCCATGTCTTCATCCTGTTCATTAGGAATAACATCTCCATCCATATCATCATCATCTTCATTAGGAATTCCATCGCCATCCAAATCTATATTTTTAGGCTCTGCCTAATAAAGGAATTTTATGGAAACATAAACATTTTTAAGCAGAAAGTACCCCAGATTCTTTAGATTATTCTCGATACATACTAAATTCAAAATTATTCTGCACTTTTAAATGATTTGATTCAGAAAATCTTCAGATTCTGAGGAAAATTTCTGATTAAAATACCTTCGATTTTGAATGAATCTGATGTTTCCTATGAGGAATTCCTATAGTATTTTTATCTTCATGATTTAATATTCCATCACCATCAATATCTTCATCATGTTCGTTAGGTATGGCATCACCATCCAAATCATTGTCATGCGAATTGTGAACACCATCGCCATCGATATCGTCATCATGGACATTTTTTACACCATCACCATCCATATCATCATCATGAATATTCAAAATACCATCACCATCCATGTCTGAATCTTTTTCGTTTGGTATAATATCACCATCGATATCGTCATCGTGTATATTTAAAATGCCATCGCCATCCATATCTTCATCCTGTTCATTGGGTTTGGCATCGCCATCGATATCATTATCTTGTTCATTTGGAATGCCATCACCATCTAAATCAACGATCTTTAGCACAGCCTGTTTATATTGAAATTCACTTTATCTTTATCGTTCCTTTGGCGTCTTTTTTAAGCAAAAAAGTCCTTAGATATTTTAGATTTTTTCAAGATTGCACAGTGGCGCTGAATCAAAATATTTTGTAAATAAATGTGCCATTTATTATACGGCTACTGTGATCGAGATAAAATGTCGCATATAAATTTAGAAAATGTAATCCTTCTTGATCAATGAAGTATAATTCTCATCCGATTTCCGGCATTTGTGCCACTTATCTCTAACACTTATATAACACTCGATAATGAGTGCTTATGTTAACTTAAAATTTCTAAATTTTTCAAAACTCTGGTTCCGTATTTTCAAGATCCAACTATGGAACAAATTTTCCTCTTCTCCTTAAAAGTAGAGTATACTGGAGTATGTTTTTATATTCTAAAAATTTCTAATAGAATTTTTAACGATTCTCTTCTTAAAGCACTTCTTGGTAATGCTTTTGAACTATTAAAAGAATATTTGATAATATCGGCTGATATTTGGAAAATTCTGCACTAAGGTTTCAATAATTTATAAAAATAACAAAATCTTTATCCGGATAAATCAATTAAATTTAACGTAGAATGATTTATCCCCAAAATCGTTTGATTCTATCCCACTGTGCACCACAATATTGCACATATGTATGTATATATCTAAAATATCTCAGCACTTCCATTGCATAAGATACCTCAAATTTATGATGATCACGGTCATTTTCATTTAGAATGCCATCACCATCAATATCATTATCTTCATGATTCCATATACCATCACTGTCTATATCAGTGTCCTTATGATTTGGTATTCCATCGCCATCGATGTCATCATCTTTTTCATTATGAACACCATCGCCATCTAAATCGTCATCGTGAACATTATGCACACCATCACCATCGATGTCAGCATCGTTAACATTCTTTATACCATCTCCATCTATATCGTCATCGATGCTGTTTTCTATACCATCGCCATCCAAATCTATGTCGTGTATATTTAGCACACCATCACCATCGATGTCTGGATCTTTTTCATTTGGTATCACATCACCATCAATATCATCATCGTCTATATTAAGTATTCCGTCTCCATCGATATCATCATCTTGTGCATTAGGTTTAGCATCGCCGTCAATGTCATCGTCTTCCTCGTTCGGTATGCCATCGCTATCTAGATCGATATGCTTTGGTAAAGCCTAATAAACCAATATTATCGAAATAACAATTTTCGTATCGGTTAAATTTTAATTCTGAGGGACTTTTCAAGAAGTACAGCTTTTGCCCTCATTCATTAAAATCGTAAAAAAATTATATGCACTTAAAACTCTCTAATCAAAATCTTTAAAAACGAATATTCCAAACAAATACAACTTTATACTGAAGTTGAAACGAAAATTGCATTTGATTTCAGCATAATATTTGTACATACGAACATTTTCTTTATTATAATTGTCGATTATTTAGGGTTATGACGCCACTTTTATTATAAACCCTCACACTCTTGGAAAGACTTGAAAATAATTGAAATCATTTCAAAATCAGAAAACAAGCACAAAAGCTTCCTAAATGCTGCTGGAATTTTCTAAGGAAATTACTAATTGTCTTCCACATAAAACATATGTAGCACAAACATACATATATATTTCTTACCCATAACAATTCGTCTTCAGGCTTGGTGTCGTCTTCGACGTCTTTAGTTTCACTCTTTTTGTCATCGGACTCGCCATCACTATCGTCATGTTCATTAAGCAAACCATCACCATCACGATCAGAGTCATCTTCATTAAGAATACCATCACCATCAATGTCGTTGTCTTCATGATTAGGAATACCATCACCATCAATATCATCATCTTTATCATTTGGAATTCCATCACCATCCTTGTCTGTGTCTATATCATCGGGAATGCCGTCATTGTCCATGTCACTAACAGTTTCTACCGAACGCTTTGCACGTGTAACTACATCTTCTTCTTCGGGTGGTACGGCTCCGGGTTGAATATCAGCTGCTACATGTTCATCATCATCATGAACGTTAGGAATACCATCACCATCAATATCTTTATCGTGAATATTTGGCACTCCATCACCATCCATATCAGAATCCAACTCATTTGCCAAAGCATCGCCGTCAATATTACCGTCATCATCGTTGGTAATACCATCTTTGTCCACATCTAAACTTTTAGGCTCATCCTCATTGGCCATACCATCTCCATCAACATCGTGATCTTTTTCATTAGGAATACCATCTCCATCCATATCATCATCTTCATGATTGAGTATGCCATCACCATCGATATCATTATCGTCATGATTAGGAATGCCATCACCATCAATATCATTGTCCTGATCATTAGGAATGCCATCACCATCAATATCATTGTCCTGATCATTAGGAATGCCATCACCATCAATATCATCATCTTCGGTATTAGGAATGCCATCACCATCGATATCATCATCTTCTGAATTTGGAACGCCGTCACCATCAATATCGCTATCGTCAACATTTGGAATACCTGTATCATGAAAATCAATTTTCAATAGAGTAGTGGAATATTTTTATATTTGTCAAAAATATGTATGTATGTACTCGTACATTATAACTTTTAAAGTATAATTTGTTTATGACTATGATTATGAGCTATTGATTTCTTTGTTGTAAAACAGTTTTCACGCACACACACACACACCACACACACACACAACATACCATCACCATCAATGTCATCATCTTCATTATTAGGGATGCCATCGCCATCAATATCATCATCTTCACTATTAATGATACCATCTCCATCAATATCATCGTCTAGATCATTAGGAATACCATCACCATCCATATCTTCATCTTGATCGTTGGGAATTCCATCACCGTCCATATCATCATCTTCGCTATTAGGAATTCCATTGCCATCCAGATCATTGTCGCTAACATTGTTGATGCCATCACCATCGATATCACCATCGACAATATTTGCTACGCCATCACCATCCAAGTCAGCATCGATAGTGTTTGGCACGCCATCACCGTCCAAATCTTCATCTTCTTCATTAGGTATGACATCACCATCGATATCAATGTCTCTTTCATTCGGTATACCATCACCATCTACATCCACTATCTTTGGTTTAGCCACTGGCTCTTCAGTAGAATCTAAATCAGCTACTTCAACAGTTTCATCATGAACAGGTTGGTCTCCCAGCATTTCACCGGATGCGCCGTCATCGTCATTATCATGTTTATCGGTATCTTTCGTCGTTATTTCTTCCCCGGAAGTCGTATCTGGACTAGGAACTAATTCTTCTACGAATTGATGGAAATTGTTAAATTTCTTAGCCGTTTAGCGTTTTTACACGAAATAAATACGATGAATGGTAGTTAATAAATATGTATGTATGTATCAGGGACGTGCAACGACTGCATCTGAGTTTTTTTTACTCAACAGAAAGCCATGTTTTTGAAAGCAACAGCCATGGTATAATAAACAAGCTAAGTGTTTGTCACATTAAGAAGTTTCAAATGAACGATAAATTTTTAACAGCCGAACTAACTTTAGAAGAAATAACAAACTGATTAGTTTGGTAGCGGCTCGAAAGTTCAAAGACGATCGTGATGACCTACTTCGAATCGGTTGGCCTATTTCACTGCTTTTGACAAACAGGAGAAATTTTACACTGACAAATCGCTTGTTATTTTTTGTAATTGATGTAGGGACGGTTTTATATTCTTCATTATACCATCGCAACACCTCAATTCAAACAGTCGACCTTAAACGCAAAGCCTACAATAATACACAAACACAGACACACATTCATACATACACAGAAAACAGTAAAATAAAATTTCAAATATGTTAACTGGAAATTCAATTAAATTCATGAAAATTAAAAATTCGATATTATATTTTGAGCACGTGATTAAACGATTGAATTATGAAATTAATTGCACAAAGTTTTAAGTTTTGATTAATTGCAATTAATTGAAAAGTTTTGTATACTTTTTTCCAATTTATTTTTGATTGTTCATTAAATTGATTAAATTATCATTTAAAACCATTTTGTTACATAGAAAAATGTAAAATTCAATTTCAATTACGAAAAATGCAGTTTCTATTAATTTCGTTCTTGAATGTTAGTTGAAATTTAAAAAAATTGTTAGAATTATTTCTTGTTGTTGAGTTGAATACTAAATTAATTGAAAAAAGTTTTAAATTTTCATTAAGTGTATTCATTTACATGTTTTAGGCATTATGGTTTGTGCGTGAGTATGCGACACTCATTTAACGAAATTATTTGATTGTTTAAGAAATTTCAATTAAATTTTTATTTATTGTTTGATTTGATTTTTTTTTTTTTGAAAAATTTCAAATGATTTTTAATAAATTTTGTACATTTTTATCTGAATTTTCGTTTTTAGTTTTTTGGGTGTATGTAAGCCACAAACAAATCAATTTAATCATACCCTGTCGGACTTTTGTTAGCTAGTTTTAAATATTATTGATTCTTGGATAACTCATTTATATCTGACTTCTGAACTAACTTGTAAATGATACATACGTGAGTCAGAAGTTTTGCGTACAACTGGCTTGTTCTCGATAAGTGTTGAAACAGCTTTTACTTAACTCAAATCCGATGCAAAGATGTACAATTAACTTCTTCTCGATAACTGCTCAACTAGCTTGAGTGTGCTTCAATTTAATCAGCCGTAAGCTAACTCAAAATGAGCTAGCTTGTGGTTATTGCAAACTTATGCAGTATGAGTGAGTACTGACACATTGTAATGACATTATGTTGAAAAACTGAATAGCAGCGGTTAACACAGACATTGAGTTAGCTTTTGAGTCAGCTGTCACTTGTATCTGATTAACGATGAGTTACATTTTAGTTACCTCAAATCCCGACAGGGTAATGTGGCGACTGATGCATGTGTATTTGTTGCTGAGTTTTCTTTGGTTCGTGTACGATAGTTGAATGTGATCAAAACCGCTAAAGGCTTTATTGGTTTGTACTTGTTTTATGTACTCGTACATACCTCGCTGTAGAGCGATACTGTTTGCTAGTCGCTGATATGTACATACATATACTTATTATAGATAACAAACATAAATTAATAGTAGTATTGTTTAGGTAATTGAATACCTTCCAACTTACATACCTTTTTCATCACCTGTTTTTAATTCGTTTATAGCCTTTTCAATATAAGGACGACACTCGGATTCAGTGGGTCCAACATCAGAGCTAGCAAACACATCTAGTGAAATAAATATATTAAAATAAAAAATATTTGGTTAAATATGAATGTACAATATAAAAATAATAATAAGAATAGTAGTTTACATATTTTAACTATGTATTAAAATCTTTTAGTAATTTCTTGATTGCGATACTTAGAATACTGTATTTTCCTTTTCTATTTTCAATATGTAGGTATATCTGCAAAATATAAATTCTTAGCAAATACATACATACTCGTACATAACTACATAGCTACAGTAGGCCAGAATATATATTTTTCTATTGTGATTATATTGCAGTAATCTGTTTTATATTTTAAAGTTATTATTCAGTAAGAATTGGCCATAACAGAAGTATAATGAACAAGGTGACAACTGAAGCTTATTACAATAATTTCAACCATTACGGCCGACGGAATATTTTTTAATGATTGCTGATTGCTGCTTGGGGGCTGTGCACATATTACGTAAAGATGTTTTCAGAGAACCCCCCCCCCGCTTTTTAATAATTTTTCAGTGCAAAATTTCCAATCCGTAACAAATCTTTAACCTCTTTAAATCAGTGGTATAAAGACATATTTTTCCGATAGTAATAACTTTTGGGATAACGTAATAAATCGTTTTGCTTGCCTTAAGCTTTAGGGGCTTCCCAGGGGCGAGAAATGTTAGCGTGACAGTTCATCGATGACCAACGTTAATACTAAAGGAGATAAAAAGCCACCTGTAGACAGCCTCTATTAGCTCTTATGATCCTCGATGCCCCACATAGATTCAACTAAAGCACCCTGGATGACAACATTTCTACAGTATATTTTTTTTATAATTTTCGGAGCTCGTTTTCTGTGTAAAGCTTACCGATCACGTGGTACCATGTGTTGTCAAAGTCTCCCTGAATATTTATAAAAGCACACATGGCCGTTTCATTAACGTCTAGAGCCTAAAAAGAATATAGCATACTTTAAAGACAAAGAAAATAATAGGCTATGTTCGATATCAGATTGCACAAAATTCTCACAATAGGCAAAATAAAAACTTATGAAAATCACCTGACATTTGTCTGAAAATGACAAAGAATTGTGTTCAACAATTTTTTGTCAGCTGGTGGTGTTAAATGTCTAACAACGTTCTCAGACAAAAATTGTCAGATGACACGGTGATAAAAATTTGTTAGTCAATTTTACTGACAATATTGTAAGTTCTGACATATGTATGTAGTAAAACATATCCGCACAAAAACACAAATGTGAAAATAAGGCCAAGTTCCTATCCAAAATATTTCGGCCGTAAAAAGTACTTAGATCAAAATAAGGACCAAGTTCATGATAGGTACAATTCCATCTCATTTCAAGGTAACCTATAAGCTTGGCAATATTTTTCCAAGAATTCTTTCCCATATTAGAAAGGCAAACAAATTTTGCCAAGCTCACAGGTTGCCTAGAAATGAGATGGAATTGTACCTATCATGAACTTGGTCCTTATCGTGCGCGTAGATTATGTTGTAGCCATTAATTGGACTCAGGGTTCCCAGATTTCTTTTGAGTCGCATCCCCAATTTGATATTTTTCATCCCCGAAAATCCCCAAAAAGCAATTTTTACTATCCCCGAAAATCCCCACTAAAAATAATACTACTTCAATTTCAATTCACTTAAGTATTAACTTATGAATACTTATTTGCGCTGTAGTTCATTTCTAAGTATATATTTGTATATGTGTTCTAACAAATTACTTAAGTTGACTGATAAAATCAAAAAGTTCGGAGTCCAAATCTTCTTTACCGCTGTCTGAAGAAATTTTTTGGTACATGCTTTTAGAATTAAACAATTTGACCATTTCTGGAGATGGATCAAAAGTTTCACAACAAATTCCATTATTTTTAAAATGTATATTAATTCTCAACAGAGATTCGAGCAACTCGTACTGCATTTTGTTTCTAATTTTTGTTTTTACCGTGTTCATTGCCGAACAACTCCTTCAACGCAAGCGTTGCCCAATGATACGCAAAGTAAATTTAATACCAACTCTGCCAGGTCTTTAAACGGCCGTGATCCAGCGGCATCTTGATATGAATAAACTTCTGTCCAAAACATATTTAAGTTGTTTGTTATTTGTATATCAAATAAATCATTCCACCTTATAAATGTCATTTTTTCCACTGTGGCTCATATATATCTCTTGGAACATTTTCATTTGACGCTGGTTGTAGTATTTTTATGATTGAACTAAATTTGGGTTGTCCTAATGGGTTGCAACACATGTTTGGAGAAAATTGCTTATATGTTTTGAAAATGTTGAGATTTGATGGCAAATGTTTTAGCATTTGTTTCAATAAAGTTTTAACATATAAAAAACAAGTCCTCTTTACTTTTAATAACAAAGTTTTTTTAACCACACTAAAAACACTTATGTACTCAAAAAAGAACAATTAGAATATGTTGATATTAAAATAATAGTCCAAAAAATAAACCAAATTATATAAACAAAATAAAAATCCCCAAAAAATCTAATAAATTCCCCAAGGCATATAAATTATCCTCAATGAATTCCCCAATCCCCAAACCAAATTTTTCATCCCCATTTTGAAAAAAATAAATCCCCTAATCTGACAACACTGATTGGACTGAATATTACAATTCTTAAAAACAAAAACTTACACCCAATTCACATGATGACTTTTGCGACGTCGTTTTTACTGAATTCCCTTTTGAAGTTGCTACCAAAATCTTTGTGTGTTCATACGATGTCTTTTAGTTTCATGTCTTTTTTTCCCAATTTTGTTTTGAAATAATGAAAATAATGAAAGGTAACAAAGATAAGTAAAAAAAGTAAGAAAAATAATGAAAAGTAACAAAGAGAAATAGAAGAAAAATCTTGAAAAACACAAATCGAGTCATTTTGTTTACCCCTCTTTCTTCCCTACACCGCTCACCCACAAGCAAAAAGAGACGTCGAAAAAGCGACGTCGCAAAAGTCATCATGTAAATTGGGTGTTATTAGTATTAAACTGATATGGTGAAAATTTCATAAATTCTTTTGATGGAAAAATTAACCCGTCGTGTCAGGGTCAAAGTAATACATATTTTCGAAAGAGCACAAAATTAATTATACTAGAAATATTTTCCAAAACCAAACGTTTTAAAGTTCTTGGTAAAGATCTTGAAATATTTGCGACCAAAAGAAGTGAACTTTCCACAATAAAACAAACAAAATGTAAACATCACCATACTGATTTATTTTATTATTCGACCATACATTTATAAGTTGTTCTATGAAATTGTACGGTGCCATACTATGAAAAGATTATCTTTGAATTTATTTTGTAAAAATTGTCAAATTCATTAAAAGCATTTTAATTCTTAATTCAATTTAACAAAAATTTTTATTAGAATTGTACTGATTATAAACTGAAGAATCATGCATCGAAAATTCTGATTCAAGTAAAATGCCGTTGCAAGAAACGATTTGGTTAAGTGCCGCAACTGGCCACAGTTTCATGCCGTTTTGCAAGTCAAAATATAGTTCATCATTTCGGCATTCAAATCTACTTTGTTTGAAGTCCAATGTTTTGCTAAAATGTTTCACATTTGTTGTCAACTTGAATTTAATTTAGTATACGAGTGTTGTTACTATAATTTCTAATATTTATTTGTTTTAGCATAAATCCTATGCATGTATTTAGTATGTACGTATGGCTGTATGAGAAAAATAAATCTATGTATGTACATGTATTTTATTAATTCTGTTTTTAAATTTTCACTAATAAAAAAAATCTTTCTATTTTGGCCAAATGCCATCTTTACTTCCTACACATTTATTTTGTTCAGTGTTCTTCTTTTTCAATAGAATTTAACTTGTTTTCGTTTCATCCATTGTATGAAAACCGTTCATAGTATTTTCAGAAATATTCCTTGAGGTCATTTATTATTACTATTTTGTTTTTCATGGTTGCAAACGCACAAACAAATTTAATATTTTTTTGAAAAATATTTTTTTTTTAAATTACGTCATTGTCAAATTGTAATAAATTTTATATGAAACTTATATGTAATTTGCCATTAAAACATAAGAAATAGTTTAATAATTTTTAACACAATTTGTTTACAATTAGTAAAATGTTTTTGACGTTTCGAAAACGTACATTTGTGTTGCTACTGAGTGTTACTTGTTAGTTGCACATTTTATATTCTCTTGAGTTTTATTTTCTAACTCAGAAATGAATGAGTGTGAAAACTTGCTTCGTTAAAATGATGTTTTTTCCATTATTTTTATTGACAACAAATGTTCGAAAGCAAATGCTTTTACTTTTTCGCTGATCAACGTTTATTTGAAATCTCTAGACGTTTAATTCGATTGAGACGGTGTTTAGACAAAGCAACTTTGTTGCATGCAATTTAAATTTTTCAGTAAGAAATACAGAGAAGAAATATAAAATGTATGTATATAAATATTTCTATTTCAACACTCCCACTCAAAATGCAAAATGCATGCAAAATAGTGGCATAATGTAAATACGGTGTAAGAGTGCTATATTTAGCTACGCTACGAATCTTATAAACTCTACATCAAGTCACTCATGAATATTGTATGTATATATATTTAAAAAACACTATTTATGAATTTTGTTTTTAATTTTTTGCTGATTTTCAATTCGTCCTGACGAATCAGTCAAACATCCAAGTTTCCAACTCATCCGGTGTCTTCGATTTCACGTACAGACAGATGGATATAGCTCGTTCAACTTCTCTATCTATTGTGATCCAATATATCCCTCCATTAACCCTCAACATAAGAAAATGATGCTACTATTAAGTAAATACACAGGACATATAATCAATCTCAGTAGCAATACTGCAGTGCATTGAATTCTAATCCTGATGATTCAAGATTCAACACTGGCGCACGTCATACATTCATAAATTGATTTGTGTAATTTAATTTTGAAACCGATATAATAGGTAATCCATTGATGATTTTTAATACCAATCTTCCTAAGACAAATCCTTACCGAATAGTTTAAGACCCAAGCTTCCAACTCTTCTGGTAGCTTCGGAAAACCGATTTCACGTTCTGATATATGGACAGACTGACAGAAGGACATGGTTTATTTAACTTCCCTATCTATAAGGATCCAGAATATATACACTAGAAGTGTATCATATGAAGATTGTCAAACTTACACAAGGAATGGCAAACATACAAATACCCTATAAATATACGGAAGTTAAGTATTCGCTGGATAGTTATCCAACTTGCTACGATGCTTATTAGCAAACATTTAAAGGTACAAGAAAAAGTATTTAATTAAAGTTCTAATTATCTAAGATTTTGCAAAGAAAAAAAATATTAATGATCAATTTTCTAGGACACCTAACTGATCAAACGCCCTCTTTTGTAGGGCGTGTACAATGTGTATGTATGTTTGTATGTTAAAACTTAATTTAATATTTTTACAATCAAAACATGTTTGTAGCACGTAGACTCGCCACAATTCGGTTTGGCAAATACCTATTTGCGATCTAACACCGCAACTAGGGGCAAAATTAACAAAAAAAAAAATATCACCTGAGCTGTCGGGATCACCTATTACGAACTCGCCTTGGATTACAAAATCAAATAATGCACAACATAAAATATGTAACAACTCTAGTGACGTTTTTTTTTTCTACAAAAATATGAAAATTTTGCTAATTTTCTTTTATCATACCTTACGAATTAAGACATTTTTAAGAATACTCGTACATCAGAGCGAAATGATCGACAGTAATATTTTACGTATGCAAAGCATCGTGCCGGAACTAGGAAAATAGATTTTGGGAAGGAGGATAAAGCGAGTAGTGTTTGTGAACATTCCATTTGAACCCTAACATGCTGAAAGTGGCTGGAAAGACCTCTGCGGGGAGTTTATTCCACATACGAACAGTTCGGCAAAAGTACGATTTCTCTGTGTAATTCGTAGTGCGGTTCACTGGCATATCGACCACAAAGGGATGTGCTCTTAATGAGGACCGTGTTGTACGTGAAAAGTGGCGGGGTTCGGGAACAAGTTCCCTGAATTCATTAGGACACATTCCGTAGTAGTAGCGATAGAAAAGTGAAACACACCCAACATTGCGTCGATGCTCCAGTGAGTCAATAGAGTTGGCTACCCTACTGTCACCGATAAGCTTCTTCGCCCTATCTTGTACGCGATCGAGAAACTTAAAAATAGATTTTGAGAGTTGTATTCCATTTTATGGTATAGTTTTTTGGGAGCTACTCATGAGTTAAAAAAAACTAAACATTTTCCAATTAATTTTGCAAAGAAAGTAACAACAATAAAAGATTTTTTCGCTGTTTGGATGTGGGAGAATTGTAAAAATGGTTAAGAAATTGGAAGTTATTTTGTTTTTTAACTGATTTGTTTTTTTTTTATATATAAGAAGTCATGCAAAAGTACCATTAAATAATTGCAGTTATAGTTATTGATTGATCGTTTTTTAGGAGATTTCTTATGACGTTTAGATACTATCTTTATGAACATTAAAAAAAATTATTTACATCTAGAATACGGTCGACTGTGTTGGTCGTTAGTTATACTAGCATGTATGTTGTATGTATGTACATATAATTTCCAAAACAAGTTGTAATATTACCATTATTATTATTATTTTGTACCTTTTTTTGCAGAATTACTTTATTTTATATACTCTGCTTGAATTTGCTTATAATGCAATTTGGCAGCCCTTGAAAATAATTTTTCAATCTTTCTGTTGCAAATAAGAAGCAAAAGTTTGTCCTTTTTTCACACATGCAATCTTCTTTCTTTAACTCTTGACGTTGCAAACTAGATTGGCTTAAAGGTGTTATTTATTATTGTGACAACTATACAGAAATTTGCAATGTGTTAAATGCACTTTCCGATGATGATGTGGAAGCAATATATAAAGCAAAAACTCTATTTAAAAATGCATCTTTAAAATCTGATCTCCCGTACATAAACGATAATCTCGAGTGTATTCGCCGAAGTAGAATCAAACTAGAAAGAAGAGGACTTTATTTAAAAGAAAATTTGTCTATTATAGAAAAAGTGGAAGAAAAGATGAAAAATTTTGAAAACAAAATATTTTTTGAAAAGTTCAACAAAGTTATGAATCGAAACGTTGAAATTCAATCATTAGTTAAAATTAAAAATAATATTTTTTTAAACAAAAGCGAAGCTGATGAATACATTGATTCGCTATCTCCAAGGGAATTATTATTGTTTAAGTGCGCTCCTACTACATCCAATGATGTTGAATGAATTTTTTCAATTTATTTTACAGTTTTATGCGATAATCGATCTTTTCTTTTTGAAAATCTAAAAAAACGTATGATTGTGCTTTGCAATAAAAAATTATTTAATAAAATAAATGAAAAGTGGTTACATTGTTTAATTTTGGGAAGCATATTTGAGTTTGTTTTTTGCTTATTCTTGGGCTTATTTTGGGTTTATTTTGTGCTTTTTTGCTTGCTTTTTTTCTTTAATTTTGTGCATATTTAAACTTGCCCTGAATATTACAATATACAAATTTGAACAATTTCCTAACATGTAAAACGATTTTTTTTTACTTTTATTATTTATTGAATCTTCAATTATAAATTGAAACATCAATAAGTTTTTCAAATCTTAAACCGGGTGTGGCCTCTATAATGTAGAACATTGCGCGCAAGTGGATTTGTGTGCAACCAAGTTTTTTGATATATTTTTTCGCGTGTTTTTAAAATACTGTCTTCACCAACGGAAGGTCTAGATCTTTATGAATTCGCTGATTTCGGATATACCAGGGGGCTGCTGTTATTGTACGTAGAATTTTATTTTGTCGCCTTTTAATTTTTTCTACACTCGATGCTGAGGCAGTGCCCCAGTAACTGGATTCCATAGGACCATATTGGTTTCAGGATCGCGTTCTATAATAGAAGTTTACAGTCAAGGCTTAATATAGAATTTCTTCCAATAAGCCAATGCATTTGGGCTGCTTTTAATTTTATTTGTGTCAACTTTGCGTCTATATTCGATTTTCACGTTAAACGACGATCAAGATGAATGCCTAGATATTTGACTACAGTGTGTTGCGGTATAGTCTCGCTGTTGATTTGTATAGGCGGACATGTTTCCCTGCGCAACGTAAATGTGACACGTACACATTTCTGCTCGTTGACTTTTATACGCCATTGCTTTAGCCATTTTTCCAAATTGGATATATACCCTGGTATATATACGTGCGAATGTTACTGCTTAACGGTAAGTCAGAGGCATATATTAAGTAAAGTAAAGGACCGAAGATGCTGCCTTGAGGGACTCCGGCTTCGATCTAGTGCGGAGGGCTTAAAAAGTTGCCTTCTTGAACTATAATTTTTCGTTCACTTAAATAGCTTTTTAAAAGCTTGACAATGTTTGCGGGTAGATTTTGGGTTAATTTGTGTATTAGACCTTCGTGCTTCGAATGAACACAATTTTATACATATTCCTTTAATCTAATTGAAATTTGATATTAAATACCAAAAAAAAAATGCATTTCTTTATTTAAACCAAAAAAAATATGCAATTTGCAATTTGTATGAACAATTTAAATCAAACAAAAGAAAATTAATATAGAAATACTAAAAATAAATATTCTTTCAAACATCGAAAAAAAAAACAAAAATTGTTTATTAAATTGAGCACTTGTGTACAATTCGCTTATACGTACGTAAATTAGACAAGATCAGCAAAAATTAAATATATATTTAAAATATTTCAACATTTTCAATGATAAATTTCAAGTCTTATAAAAATTTTAATCAAATGATAAATACTCGAACAAAATTTCCCATGTTACAATCAAAATAAATAGAGGTGACAACATATTTATTATGGGCTCAATAGAGATCAATAAACATAAAATATTTGAATGTGTGAAGAGAAACATCATTTATTTCTTTAATTTTTTTTATTATACATAAATGAAATATTAACAAGTGATCCCAAGTTTTTGCTAAAAATATAATATTTTTAAATATATTTTCGGCTCCTTCGTATGAATCTTAAAAAAGATTATTTTTTAGCATTTATTCTAAATTTAACAGACAACAGCTGAGAGCAAAAATAAACTTTGATTTGAGTACAACATGCAGCGGTGGTAAAAATTATAGAAAAAACAAAAACTATAGTGATAATCCAATTGCTTTGTCAAATACTTTGTTGACACATTGTTCGGTACATTTTTGACATCGGAAGTAGATGTTTTTCAAAGCGAATTGAGGCGAGTCTACATGTGATGAATTTGCAATGTAGTTATAAAAAATTCAATTTACGTTTTGAAGCCATGGGAATTTATTCTGACTATTTTCTCGATACTGTTCATTTAGATGTATGTATGGCTGTGTGTGCGCATGCTTAGATGAAACTCCTTATAACTTAAGAATGGTTTAACTGATCGGAACTTAATTCGCGACATTCTAAAGGAATTTAGCTCAACTACATACACTTAAAAGCCATCGATATGTAGGTCGATTTTTCACATTTTTTTCCTATCTAAAAAATAATGTTATACAGGCAAAATACCGCAATGTTATAGACATGATCATTTTCGATCACATAGAAATTTAGATACTTATTGCTTCTCATTAGAAGATTAATTGCCATCTTCTTCTGTGGTAATTTAGACCTGAACATATAAAACACTATCATTTTTTTACCATTTATCAGTTAAAGCGCACGAAACAATTAAAGTTAAAATATATATTGAAACTCGTTTTAAAGAATTAATAAAGTTTTATCTTTAAACTAAAATTTGATCAACACATTTTAATCAATTTAAGTTATATGCAAGACCATATTTTGTGATGAACATTATGGCCACATTATTCGACTGATTCTGAAAAAACTAAAATCAAATTAAAAATATTTATTCACAACAGTGAACGAGATATTTCGGCTTATTGTGTGCTCAGTATTTTGGTAGCTACAAGCGTTTAAACTTTAAAGTTTCTACTTAAGAAAAAACATACAAAACACGCATGTGGTTTTCTTCAATTGGTTTTGCGAAGAAAGTAACAAAAAAAATTTTTATTTTTCTCTGTTTAAATGTGAGAGAATTGCAGGAATGTTAAAGGAACAAAAGAGAAGAGAGTCCAGTAAATAAATTTAAGTCCTTAGATTCTAATGATTAGAAGGTATTTTGTTTTTGGATTTAACTGTTCCGCATTCATGTAAATTAAATAATTGTAACAACTAGATTTTTTATGATAATTTCTCTATGAACCCAAAAAATATTTATTTATATCTAGAATAGGATCGAATGCGTCGGTCATTGGTCATACCAGTTATAATTAATCTTTGAAAAGTACAATGCCCACAATACACAATGCACCGAGTGAGAAATTTTTATGAGTATAACATACATATATTTAAGCGATTTATTAAAAAAATTTTGATCGTCTTTAGTTAGAAAAATGCACTTTAATACATGATTCCGTTAATCTATTGATTTGATATCACAGAATTTATAGCTATAGGGTGTTTTTTATAGTGTCACAACTTTGAGTTGGCATCACTGTTTTATTTGAGCACCCATTTAACAGCTAATAGTTGCTTTTTGTTTAATTTGCTTTGAAATTTTATTATGAATCGACTTACACCAGAACAAGTGTGGAAATTATTGAAATTTTTAATCAAAATAATTGTTCTATTCGTCAAACTCATCGAACTACGGGCGCTACAATTGATATACTCAAATAAACTTTTGATGAAAAAATAATATCACGGGTCATCGTGTGATCGTGTCATTTAACCCTATTAGATTATTTTCTTTGTCACTTAAGTCACTTGTCTACGTCGATAAACAACAAGCAATTGACCATCTGGAAATCAACATTCGAAGAGTTACGGGCGCAAATGCTACGAAAAGTTGTTGAAAATTGGTGTTCCAGATTTCGCCTTCTACGCTCCTGCCATGGCGGCCACATGGCGGAAATCATATTTAAACATTAATTTCATAAAATTTTCTTTCCAATAAAGCCCGTTTCATTGAAATTAAAAATATATTTCCTTGTTTTATTTTGATTTAAACTTGTTTCACTCTATAAAAAACACCCTTTATTACTATTTGAATAATAAAACAATTATTGAAGTTATCAACCATTTACACAATGTTTCCTAAGACTCAAACTCCTCATGAAAAACATAAACAATTTAGTTGTTTATATATAAAGTTTTGTTTGGGAGTTAGTAAACTCGAAGCTGGCTTGTAAAAAGTATTTGCGTAACAAGAAGTTTTAAATAATATTTAATCTCATAAGTGCTCAAAACTTGTGAATAATAAATCACTAAACTTGAAAATTGTGGTTTAGATAAAGTAAACTAAAATGTAAATGTACGATGTGTCAGAAATCAGCTGTTTCTACGGCGGCATATCAGAAACATATGAATTGTATTTGTACTCTAAACGCAAAATCGTATGCGTTTAAAATTGGTTTATATGTTTACTGATCTATAGATTTGCATGATTAAGCACGTATTAAACAAAAAAGAAAAGAGATTTATTATTCTTTAAACTTTTTTTGAAGCATATAAGTGAACCTAGTATAGAGGCCACACCCGGCTTAGGAGGAGGGATACTCTTTCTATCAGCCGTACACGAGAGATGTAAAAACAACAAAAATCAAGCGTTGAAACTAAAAATTTTGTTTAGCATTGGCTAAACATATATTTACCTTTTTTAAATATAAGATTTGAACAACTTATTGATGTTTCAATTAAATTGAAGATTCAATAAATAATAAAATTTATCATAATAAAAAATGTCCGATAGAATTCATAGATGACTATCGTAAAATATTAATTAAACAAAGTCAAGGATGTCGATCGTTCTTGCTTCATAAAACGTCTATGACACCATAAATTATGCGATGATAGAAAGTTGTATTTTACTATAAAAAATTTTGTAATAATTTGCACACATCTGTTTTTCTAGTAGTCAAGCTGTTTTCTCTGTCATTGTGAACATTTTGGTTGGGTAAAATGTCGCTCAGCTTCCCTTTTTCGTAACGAATTAACATTTTGCTTTCACATTTCCCCAAATTTTCGCACACTACGCAAAGTGCTCTTTATTCCACTTTGTTTTTGTCGATTTTGTTCGTTTTTTGCGCATTGAGGAGATGGCAGTTTTTTTAATAGTACATATTCTCAAATAGAAATTTAAAATTATTTCAGATATTAACACAGACACTCTTTTGACAGCGCGTATCGTACATGGGAAAAAATCTTAGCAAAAGAAGATGAAAAAAATTTAAACACAAACACACATACAGTGAATATTTTTAAATATTAATTATTGGAATATAATTTTAAAATTTCACTACAGGTTTGTTGTTGTTATTCTTAAAATAATGTTGAGTAGAACGAAATAAAAAAAAACACACACAGATATGAAACCAAATAAAAATTGCATAATGTTTTTTGGCTATCACAGGCAAGAATTTTGTCTGAAAAATTTGAAATGGCAAAACACAGCCACACGCATATACACTAGAGGTCTTGACAACTTTCATATCATTTATGTACATAATTCGTTCGTTCATTTAATTTTTTAAAATATGTCTTGTGTTTGCTGTTCATGTTCATAATATTTTTTTTTTGTTCATTTAAATTCTGTTACATAACAATTATTAAAATTATATATGAAATTTTCTTAAAAATATATTTTATTAGTTATGGAATTTATTTCATTGGTGTTTTTTTTTTTTTTTTTTTTTTTGTTTTTGTTTTTTCACACATACCAGGAGAAGAGACGGCGAATATTGTTAGTCCCAGCAGGAACCAAAACGTAATCCGCCCCATATCAATTTACAGTATAAATTCCAGTATCGTAGCAGTCAGTTTTAGTTGAATTAAATTTAATTACTTTAAGTCACTCATAAATTATTTAATTATATTTTTTTTTTTACAAAATATTTATTAAGAATTATTTACTGCGCTCTCCTCGTATTCTGCATTTTGGAAAATAAAAATTAGTTTTTTAAACTTAAAAAATAAAAACAATTGGCTATCAATTTGTTAATTATTAATCACGCAAAACACACACCTCCATGTAAAAAAATCATTTATTTGTTTTAAAACGCTTTAAATAAAAAAAAACAAGAATAAATATTTTTTTAACAGTTAATGACCACTAAAAATAATGAATATTAAAATTATATTTTTAATCACTAAAAAAAATAATAGTTAATATTTTTATTTTGAAATTTTTAATAAAAAATTTTTCACTTCGTTTATTTGTTCTTCGTAAAAAAAATGTCGTTCGAAAATTTTAGTTCAACAATCGTTTTCTTGGGTAATCCTGTGCTGTCCCTTTTCAACGACTGTTGATATCAAAACACAAATTTGAATGACTGAACATTTTATTAATATTTTTCTTATTTCCAAATTTCGTTAAAATATATTTTTTTTATTCAAAAATTTAAATTTATTTTCTTATTTTAAAATATGATTATTAGTATGTTTGTATATATTTCTTTTGTAATAGAACTAATATTTTATTATTTTAATTAAATATATTTTGTACAAGTACAAGTATACGAGTCGATCTCTCCCGGTCCAAAACCAATTCGAAACACAGCAAGGAGATCCCACAAATTTACCTTGTGACCGCGAAATTTATTTGATTTTTTTAATGCCGAAACATCGAAATAAAATTTCACATAAAAATAATTTTCATTTTTAGTTAAATACAATTTTGCTTTGGTTTTGAGTGAGTTTTTCTTTTAGCTGAGAGTATAATGTACTCAAAACAGAACATACATATATTAATCTAATACACATGTATGTATGTATGCATGTACACACGCAAACACATTGTGTGGAAGTGAAATTTGTAATTTTAATGTGCGATTTTATGAGCAAAAAAGTTTTTTAGGGTTCAATTTGATTAAGGGCCAATAAAAACACAATTTTATTTGCATTATTGTATAAGGGGAGTAATAACGGATACTCATTAGGTTGACAGGTTACTAGTGGGTCCAAAATTTCGATGCATGATTTTTAATAGAGTTTTTTCTGTGCCTCAATAAAAACTTTTATTGTTTAGTAAGGGACGACTAATTTTAGAAATTAGTTAATTGTATGTTTTTAAAAAGTTTCTAAGCATTAATACTTGTGTAATTTTCAATTTATTTTGAAAGTATATACAGAAGTCTCTGAAGTTAATTATTTGAATTTTTTTTTTATGTTCTTAGCTTTTTTATATGCTTGCTAATGCCAATATGGTGCTAATGCCAACTCATCAGTAGATTTTAATCATGCTTGAAAACTCACACACAAACTCTCAAGCTATAACCGAGAATTATTAAAGTTAAAACACAACAGTTTTAACAAACTTATACACAACAACAACTTATAAACAACAAAATAAACTAATTTTCTACTAAGAATTTGTAAATTTTATTTTAATGTTTTGTCTTACCTTATTAATACATTTATTGCCAGACAATGGTCGACTATGATTGAAGGTTTTAAAGAAAAATTAATGAATGAAGGTAACAGGTTTCCCAACTTTTAAAAGTCTACTAATGAGTTGGCATAAGCGCCAATGAAACGAATATAGAAATGAGAAATAGAAACAGCTGATTAAATTAATTTCTTTGTAAAAGTTCAAACTACCAGGAAAATTGTATATTCAATCGCAAAAAATGCAAATTTTTTATTATTCGAAACTTTTCAAAATTGTTAGAAAATTTTGTTTTTTAATACACGAGTAATTGATTCAATTCTAAAATTAATTGAAACTAGTTTTAATTTTGGACTAAGAGTAGTAATTAAAATTCATCCGCTGGCTTTTACGTGTTGCATGTTCAAACTGAAAGAGACATAAATAGAAAGAGCATAATAGAATTTTTATTTTTTGACATATATTTTAAAATATATTTTTTTAAGTATCCAACTTTTGAGTGCGTAAAAATATGTCCTCAATTTTATATATATTTTTTTATTTTTAAACGACTTCACAAGAAAGTAGGGTTACAAATTTCCAGAGGTCGGTTATGAAATGCCTACACTTGGGTCCCTTAATATTTTTGAAAACCGGGGCACAGTAGTGTTCTTCTAAAATATTGATTATCGAATAACACTTCCATTAATGGAGTGATTTTCGTAATTATTTTTGTGTTTTAAAAGATTTGTTTGCAGTTTGATCCCACAATTTTTGTTTATAATCGGGGGAAAATTATCCCGAGCTATCATTTATAAATAGTTTTGAAAGGGTTTGCTCGCACAAAATATTTTTGATATCACAAAATTTTTTTGGAAAATCTGAGCAAGTTGTACAACGCCCCTTCCGCCCATATAAATATGTTTTTCATTAAATTCTGTAACAATCTATAAGCAACAAATTTACTTTAATTTTTAGCAAAAACGATCGTTGCTTACACATTTTCCACAGATATTGTCGTTGTCGTCGTCATCGTCGTCATCGTCGTCGTTTACTTGTTGCTCAAATTTTATATTTAGAAATTTATATTATGAAAATTTTCTTGATTTTTCATTTAGTTTTAGACACTCAGTGCACGAACGTATTGCCCGCAAAGATGTGAAACATAAACACACAAACGGCAAATATTTTAAAAGAAAAGAGGCACACGAGCTATTTTTTTTTCGTACACAGTTGCCAGTACTATGATCACCATTACCAAACGCTTGTCGTGATCTTCTTTTGTTCTTGATCAATGGTAAAACATTAAACGAAACGAAAACTTGCTCTTGTTTTCGTCCGTACTTATTTATTTTTAATCAAATTAGTTTAATCAAATGACAACCAACAATAACAAATTTAATCTAAAGAGAAGCATAATCTTAAAAACAGTATGAGCTGAAGTGATTTGTTTAATGCCACAAATAATTTGATTTCTTTGCATATGAATCTTCACATTAAATCAAATAAAATTATTGGAAAGAACAAATTTTGGCAAAGAAGACGAAAATAATACATATATTTATTAGGTTTTCGCAATATAATAAAGAATAAAAAAGAAAAAAAAGAATGGAATGAGGAAAACACTCGAAATGAGACCTAATAAAAATACTAGAACCAAATATAACAGCTGTTCTAGGGTTTGTAAGACATCCATTTCGGCACAGTGACACCTGAAATACAAAATCTATAAAACTTTTAATTTGCATTGAAGAAATTGTACATCAGATCATCAACATTTTTCAGACACACAATTGAGTCAGCCTTGAAACCTCTTTTTATGGCGCCTTTAAACATATTAATCGCACTAGCTTCGAAGTTCCACTGTGCAATGTTGAATGTTGAGAAGGGAATATAGAATAGTGCTAATTTGTCATTGTATGCAAATTTTAAAATCTTGCTAAATTTTTTATTTGTCAAATTAAAAATTATTTATTTACGAAGGTTTTTAATTATTTAGTGTTAAAAGAACTTTTACTGTTTATATGTATAATTAAATACATTATTAATGGCATACAGCAGATAGGTATAAATATTATTTATTTTGAAATCTGCCAGTACATGTGTATAATTCAAATTTCATTATTGTAGTTAAACATCCTTGAAGTCTGACATTTGCTTTTTGCTCGAATAAATTTGAAGAATGTTTTCTTGGTTAAAAAAATCTTTTTATTTTTTGTTATTTTCATCTTATAAATGTTTTGCATAAATGGGATTTAGGCATATATGTATAAACTCACACAAGCATAAAGATATACATACATATATATATATATATATATATATATATATATATATATATATATATATCTCGCACCCTAAATACAAAAGGGTCACAACTCAAAATTTTCCAAAACTGACTTTTTTCCATAAATTAATTCAGAGTACACATCTCTAACTACTGCAAAAATTTCTTTCACATCACTATCTTCTTTAACTGGAAAAATACAGTTATGTCTAATTTTATGTTAAGTGTGTTGCTTCTGCACGAAAACAGTTTTTTGTCTCTCCTGAAAATTTTAGTATTTTGAGTTGTGACCCTTTTGTATTTAGGGTGCGATATGTATGAAGCATTTACGTACGCATGTAGTGACATTGGAAGCAAACTCTAACACCTTTAAGAAACACCCAATTTACATGATGACTTAAGAGACGTCGAAAAAGCCTTGGTGAGCGGTGTAGGGAAGAAAGACTCGATTTGTGTTTTTCAAGACTTTTCTTCTATTTCTCTTTGTTACTTTTCATTATTTTTCTTACTTTTGTTACTTATCTTTGTTACCTTTCATTATTTCAAAACAAAATTGGGAAAAAAAGACATGAAACTAAAAGACAGGCGCCAGGCAATAACCCCCCAGGAAATAACCCCCCAAAAAAAATATGAATTAATACCCCAAAAAATGGGGGTGTATTTCATATGTAATAAAGCCCCAATTTTTAAAATGAAACAATACCCCAACGAAATGAAATAATACCCCAAACAGAAACGAAATAATACCCCATTTTTTTCATATGAAATAACAACCCAATTTTTAAAATGAAATAATCCCCCAAAATACATTTTGAATTAAAGGTGAGCTTTTAATGTAAATGTTTATGAAAAAATTGCATGAAGATGATTAATGAAATACTTGAATAGTATCTTTAACTATAGCGCGGCAACATGGACAGCTGTAATTACAAAGATTCTTCGAAAGTGCATCTGCCATTAGCTTGGCATTGCATTCACCACATATTTTGAGGTGTTTGCATGGAATAAAAACAATATTTGGCGCGTTGTTCCTGCAAATAACGCATTCGTTTTCATTCGACAAAAGTGGCAGTTCAAAATACTTATAATCTGATTCGTCTTCAGAAAGTGCTTCTTCTTCAAAAATATTTTCGCGCGGAATCATATCTGCACATATTTCATTTTCTTTGAAAACCATTCGTGAAAGAAATTCTGAAATTGTTAAGTTTCCATCTTCCAATAAAACTAAAGCTTCTTCCATTTTGTTCCATTTGGCGAGTTTGCCCCTTTTTCTCCTTTTTTTTTATCTGTGCTCCTCCACTTTCACATAACATGCAAAAACTTCTACTTTTGAAATATTCTTCGTTCCGAATAATTTGTACGAACTTAAAACAAAGCGTTCTAAAACACCATTATAGGCCTCAACAGCAGAAGTTGTTCTGGTTTTTTGTTTATATACGCTGAAATTTTTACATCCAACCTATAATGATTTTGAAATTAAAGTTTTTATCATTATCTTTATACAAAAAACATGTTAGTCAATTCTCCTTATTCAACCATTGCGTTTCAAAATATTTAAGGAATACTGAAAAGCGACCTTCACTATCCGTTAAAGAAATTTTAGATTTAAACTCAAGAAACGCGGGTCGTATTAAATCTGGTGGAAGTAGAGCCAGTGCATAATTTTATGAAAATATGTATTTGCGATTTTTGAAGTTCTTATATATTGAAGCAGTAATTTTCGTTTACACAAATTTCTCCTTAAAGCTTGACAAAAATGAAACCTTAAACATACAATATACATATGAAAATTAAATTTTGCTACCACAGTGCAAGAAAATATACGGATTTCGTTAGTGCTAAAGTGTTTGTGACGAATTTTGTAATATTTGTAATGTAACTTACTTTTATATATATGTTTATATTAATTATTATACTTGAGAATTGACCATGTTATGTGAAAAGGAGTTTAGTTGAAATATTAAAATATGTGCAGGTAAAAATGTTTGGAGTTAAGTCATATTTGAGACTTATGTTACAAAGTATAAAAAATCGCGCGATTTTAGTAATAAAATTCAAATATTTTCAAATATTGGATTATTTTCAAAAAATTGAGTTGCTTACTAAAGATTCCTTGCGTAGCCGGCCTACGGCCGGGCTTAGGGATTTTCTCCACCATGGTATTTCCCGACACGGCGATATTTAGTAAAGATTTTCTGCATTGCAATACATACGTACCTAATTTTATTGTGACCTAGCAGCCCAATGCAATGCAGAAAATCTTTACTAAATATCGCCGTGTCTGGAAATACCATGGTGGAGAAAATCCCTAAGCCCGGCCGGAGGCCGGCTACGCGGAAAAACTTTAGTAATAAAATTCAAATATTTTAAAATATTGGATTATTTTCAAAAAATTGAGTTGCTTACTAAAGATTCCTTGCATAGCCGGCCTACGGCCGGGCTTAGGGATTTTCTCCACCATGGTATTTCCCGACACGGCGATACTTAGTAAAGATTTTCTGCATTGCATTACATACGTACCTAATTTTATTTTGACGTAGCAACACATACATACATATATCTATTTTTCAAATTTTAATAGTTTTTTACGACTACTTCAATCGACTGTTTACTTAGAGTTAAATAATAAAATTAACGATATATAAAATGTTTTATATTTTACGTTTTCGTTTTTAATTAAAAATGAATTAAACCCCCAAATATATTTTTGGGGCTTTATTTCATTATTGATTATTGGGGGATTATTTCAATTAATGGTAGGAGTTAAGGAAAAATGAGGCAAAGTCCCTTTATCTATATCTATAAATAGAAGTGTACACTTTGATGTCACCACTAAATGCGGAAACGGGTCGACCGATTTCCACCAAAATTTCAGAAGATGGTCAGTAGATGGTTTATGTGATGTTTGCATGAAATCGGCCCAGTGGTTCTGGAGATATGGCATTTAGATTTTCCCGTGCGAAGACGGTGTGTTCAACTAGTTATTCATAATTGCGCTGTACAGTTATCTTACATACGATGAGTTAAAGTTAAATTTGTCGTAAAACTTATTTGCAATACAAATTAATCCCATAAATACTCTTTTGGGACCATTTTTTTTACCAATTGTGTACAAATACGATATTAACCCTTAAACTCATTTAAAGTTTTTAATTATTTCCGGCGTTAAAGTTGAGTTACGTAGAAGTTTGGTGACTACGAACAGAATTTCAATACAAATATTTTAGTAAGAATATATCGCTTTTGAAAGGCATATTTTAACTTTTTGTAAAAAGACACAAATAACTTCCATACAGCGAAGAGTTGGAGGGCAAAAGAGCTCAACAGAAATGTATTCAATGATTTTTTATAAATTAAACACAAATTAAACAAACGACACCGATTCACTATAATAATGCGCAAAAGAATGTGGGTGGTTAGATTCGACTTTAACTTTCCCTATATTACAAAATACCCCAGAAGTAAACTTTCAAAATATATTATATATATATTCTAACCTATAAAATATTTTTCTGTTGCACAGTGTAATTATAAAATATTAACATTTAATCAAAATGAAGTTTATAAACCTTAAAAAATATAATTAATAAAGCCGTACACATGTACTTAGAGTAAGAAAAAAAGAAAGTGTGGAATATTCCTCATTTTCTTTTTTGTAAAAATTTATTTGTTCTGTTGTCACACTTGTTCGTTCTTGTGAACTCGAAAGTTAGAACACAGACGAATGTACGAGTAAGTGAGAAAAAAAATTTGTATAATCGGGGTTCCAATTGATTACAGTGGTTGTCATGCGCCAATTCCGTTTTATTTGAGCCCATAGAGTACGAAAATGTCTTTAGTTTTTCCAGGTCTATTTTCAAATTTAAGCAGTCAAAACTTCTTTGATTCCACAACCGTTTTTCATAAATTAACTTTTATTTGAAAGACCAACATTTTGGGTTTGAAGCAACTTTTAAAAATGAATTCATAAATGGCAAGGTGATGATAGTTAAAGTGGTATTGTATATTATATCAAAGACTATGTATCCATAAATTCTTATAAATTTTTCTACCTTTTGATCTTTTGAAAATCAAACATTTATTTTTTTGTATTTTGCATAAAAAGTCGTATTAGTCGTATACGTAATTTGAAATTTTTATTTTAATTAAATATCGGCAGTTCGTTTTCAAAATATGATAATATTTGCATATCGCATTTAGGATGTAATTGAAGAATCGACAGAATTTTATAATTCAGCTCCTACAATTCCCTCTGTCGAAGGTCATGCCACTGTAAGGAAAATGTCATGCCCTTCCTCTGATGAATGAAAATTTCTTAATATTTATGCTTTTCCTTCCATTAAAGGTGCCTGAAGTACCTTAGAATTTTATTGATGGGTGAAACAGCTACAAAATGATTTTAACCATCTTAAGCCTTTTTCCAATTTCTAACGTTATTTAGACAAAAACTAGAGCTGTGTCGTTCCGGAACGAATGGGTACAAAGGAACGAATCACTGCAGTGAACGAATGGATCTGGTTACTTTGCGGAGCGCTTTTGGCTTAGTGAGCGGTCTAATTGGGTGTTTTGGTTTCATCGTTCATTTCGTTCGTTCGTTCACTCATGTCGGATTTTGTTGTTTTGGTTTTTGTAAACATTTGTTAGTTTTTTTCTAATTTAGTTCAATAGGAATGATATTTTTTTTTAATCTGCATATACACCAGCATCTATACATTTGTCTGGCATTTATAATTTTTATGTAGAGTTAAAATATAGACATACATATTTAAATAATTTTTTAGTTCAGTTGTAAAATTAAATTATCTTCATTTCATAAAACTTCACATACAAAATAGGCTTAAGTAAACTTTATTGGCGATAAGCTACGGATTTACAACATACATTTATACACATATGTATGTACGTGAATGAACACATTGTAAACCAAAAAATACTTTAACTAAAATAGTGTAGCACAGCTCTAACAAAAACTACAGGAGCCTCAAAAGTGTCTGTAATCGCTTCGAGAAAATAATGGCACTGATAACATATGTAAATTAAGAAAAAAGTTTATATCTGGTTGAATGACCAGAATCGATGCCAGTAGAGCACTGGCCAAGAAAAGCAGCATGATTCATTGCTGCTAGTTGCGGTTTATAGGCCATAACGTTGTCATTGAAGAGAAAAATTCAAAAATTTCTTATTTCACTTTAAAGACTTTCGATATGATTTAAAAATGCATTTATGCTTGATTGAGTACCTGTTAGGGTATTCATTCATTCGATTAGTTTTCGTTCGATTATTCAAGAAAGCATTATAATGCAAAATAAAATTCTCTATTTTTAGTAAAGATTAAATCGAGTGACTTGTGTCGATTATATTATATTACATACATTATACAGATATAATCGAAAACTTTTATTTCCTTTCTGACATTTGACATTTTTGGCCATTAAGAAGTAGGATTTCATATCCATTGATCGGTCAAAATATAATTTATTTTTCTATGTTGATTTTCTTTGTTGGTCGTAAAAATAGTCAGAAGAAATTTTAAGGGCCCCAAAACGTCGATATATATAGCTACACAAAAAAACCCCAATTTCTTTCTAGACTTTGACAAAATCTTTTTAAATATGAAAACGAATAAGTGATACAACGAATTGAATTAAAAAACCCTCAATTCGCCATATTCTGTAACTATATGTCGAAGGCGAATCAAGACAATATCAAAAATATATTGTAACGGCCCAATCTTACTGTCTAGGCCTTAGATCATTGTATAAGGCTGTGAAGAGCAGTCTTGAAGTGACGTCGATAAATAGTTACGAAATAAGGGAGTCTACAAGATAACTAGACTCGCATTTTCGAAAATTTGATAAACTTACCACCGATTACTTAATTAATCGAATAATTGAAAAGATGATAAAAGTGAACACCCTAATACTACATAAGTATATCAAAAATTTAGATTGAGGAAATACAAATTAAAATAAATTCAAAATATGAATATTAATATTCAATTAAATCATATTTTTCAAATTCATCATCACTTTTAAAAATAATAGAAAGCATATTCAAAACAAATTTTCCTTTGAGAATTCAATAGAAGAAAAAAGTAATTCTTGATACAACTACGATTAAAAAATTAAAGCGCAATGCTAACAATTTTTTTCCGTTTAAAGTCTTTTCAAGTTTTATTTTATTTTACATCAATAAAATGTCATTTAACTGGAAACTAAGCATCGCCTTAAATATTATTATTGTCCAACTGTTTCTTATTTAACTGGGTGCAATAGTAACGATCACTATTCTCAGCCCAATCACACACATTTAAAACGGTATGAAAAACTAAACCATCCGGGCAGTCGTATTCAAGAGGTTTGCCATGAACGCATCGGTAATACTGAAAATTCAAATTTTTTTTTTTTAATATTTTCCTTATCAACAAAGAAACATGTGATCATTTACGATGTACCTTATTGCAATCCTGATGTGGTATATAATCATTATTGACACAATTCATTTCAGTGGGTTCTCCAGCTACCGGTTTCGATGTAGGTCTGATGGTTGGTTTTTTTGTAGCTGCTGATGGTTTCTAAAATTAATATAATAAAATTTTTCAATCTAATATTTCTTCATATATGTGTAAATACTTGTGTGTATATTCGAATACTTCTCAGCACTAATGAAATGTGATTGCATGAATATGTAGCCAAACAAACAAACATTTGCTAACGCATTATTACGGTTAAAACATAAAAACACACACAAAACCATGTTTGCTATTTCTGAACACATTTAGGAATTAATTAATTTATGTACGAGTATATTAACCGTGTCAGGGATGGAAAATGGTTTTTATTCAAAAATAGTTAGGTATTAAATTCGGTTAATTTAATTTTTCATTAAATTATTTTTATTTAGAATGAATAAATTTTCTATTTTAAAAATCCATATTCACTAAGCAAAAAGAATTTACATATTTGAAAATTAAAATAAAAAAATAAAGCCTAAATAATTTTTTTTTATTCAATTTGAAATTAATTACACTGTTTTGCAAAATAATTGGCACGATTGTACTTGAAACTCAAGTTTTGAGATAGAAATTTCTTAGACTTATTGAAAAATATATAAGACTTAAGAAGATTTGAAAGTTTTTTTTTTCACTAAAATTCTTTAAATTGCTTAAAATTTTGGCAATGAAATAAAATTTTATATATGATGCACATATGAACGTATAATGTATGTACCTGTACAAATTGTTTTCTTGTTGACATGAACTACTTACATATGTATGTACATATGTATTTCTTGTTTCTGCAATAAACTAATATTATACAAGAATATTTAATTTTTGAAATAAATATAAAAATCAATTTGCATTAAAATTTTTGCTCTTGGCAATAAAATTGTAAAAAATATTAATACAAAAATTGATTTTTATTAGATTTTTCTGAAAAATTCATAATTTCTCTAGTAAAATTGTCTTAGCATATATCTTAACACGTGCAGATGTTTTGAGTATCTAACGAACGTGATGGCAATTTTTATATAACCCAAGATTTTGGAAAATTTGAGTAAAAGATTTAAATCTCTACTAAAATAATATTTATCGAATAGTTCTCACAACAAAAAAAGGACCGTATTGCCGACGATTTCTTTCTCTGCATTTCCATTTTTCTGAATTCGTTCAACAAAGCCACGTAACAGCAAGTGGAGATAAGCAAGACTCATATTTAAACTGATGATGGAATCGTGGAGGCTTATGAAATAGTGCTGGCAAATTCTACTACTTTTCATTACTCAATAATATTCGATAATTTTCATTTGGGTACTCAATACTACTGGATACTTTTAACGGATTTTTTGAATTTGTAACGCATAGTTTTTATCTGCATATTGAAGTAGTTTCTTCAAAAATTAAAATAGATCTTCAACTATTATTGGTTTTGTATGTCTGTATTATTAAATCAAAAATAAATGTTAAGCTAACTTTTAATTCAACGTTAACAACCTAAGAAATAATTTAATTGTTATCAAAAAAAATTTAGTTACGCATGTAAGGGTTCATTGGAAAATTAATGTTTTGATTTGTTTAAAGAATTGAAAATATTTACAAATGCATGAACATACATATGTGGCTGCATGTGTAATACATTGTGTATGTATGTAAAAATTAAAATATAATATTTACATGTATGTATATATACATATTTAACTAATATACATTTTTAAGTACATTTAAAATGTAATTTATCACGTGTGGTTGTTCTATTTTATTGACAGCTTTACTCGTATTTCGGCGGTTGGTTTAATTTTGTACAGTGATCGAGTATCGAGTAACTACTTTTGAGCATTGAGTATCCAAAAAAAAGGGCAAATACTCGATACTCGGTACCCACTACTCAATACTTTGCCAGCACTATTATGAAAACATCGTTCTTCTGTTCTGGATATAAAGGTTTCCCAGTTAATTTTTTTTACTACATATACTTGAAACTAGCTTTTATCCGGGACTTTGTTTACACTGCATGTTAATATAGACAATAAACTATCGGGCTTAACTTCAGACTTAAAATTTACACCAGACTTAGCAATCTATGGGTTCTTTTTTAAAGCTTAAAATTAAAAAATGTTCTCTGCTTTGGTCATTTTAAATTTATTCTTAATTAGAAATAACTGTTTTATTATGAAAATATTTTAAATGTGTCCCACTGTGCAATATCTGGGATAAAAAATTGTGCTATTTAAATACTCAAGTGATGCAAGAATATGCATTCACTGGCAGATTGTGCAACCTTACTAACCCACATGCCTCAATTTTGGCATTAGAACCTGCTTCGGTTGATGGGATCGTTGTGACATGAATCACTTATAATGTCTACTCAATCTTAAAGTACTAAAATACAAAACTAAAAGAAACCAAAAAAAAGTAAAAATTATTATTTGGCAAAAGTTGTGATAATTTTTTGATAAAAGCAAATTTCAGCACGTGCAGAAGATATTAAATTAAAACGATCTCGCGATATTTTATATCTGTGCTTTTGAGAAATCAATTTTTTTTAAATATTATTATTGCAGCTGCCTAATTGATCAAATATAGCGCTGCAGTAGTTCAATTAGTCAGACGTAATGGCGGCCTATTGCACAGTCTTTAAATCTTGAAAAGATGATAAAAATTTAAATTTTCAGATAGATTAAAACTGAAAAAAAATTTATAAACTGAAAAAATCTGTGAAGCAGCCTAATTACCTGGAATACTGTCTCATATCCGATGCCTTCTGAATAAAATTTTAGTCTTTTTAAAATTATTTTGCAATAAAAATCAAATTAAGTTCAAAATAATCACGATCATTATCTTTGTTCGTACAGTTCTGAAAGAAAGTTATGTTTTTTCTTTTGTTATTACGGTCTTACCTTTGTAGTTGGTGCTGGTGAATTGGGTTTATTTGCTGGTGTTGGTAATATTACCAGTGTGCCCTCATCGGGATTTGGTGATGTCGATGGAGGTTTGGCCCATTCCGGCTGAAAAATTCAAAATAACACAACACGAAATATTTAAAACAAAAGTTGTTTAAAAATCGATCATTTGATGAAATTTTTCGCATTTCGTTTAAGAATTATTTTCATTTTAGAAATATTTATATAATTCAAATACTAAATAAGTATTTACCCTGACTGTAGTTTCTCTTCTCGGCTCCGGCACAATGTAATCTTTCATGCTTTTGGAAATAATGCGCATAAGGTCGTTTTTAGGACCACATAATCCATGGAAATCGTCCATATCAATGGCCCAGACCATGGCTCCGCCATAGCCCATTTCCTTTATATATTTCGTCTTTATTGCCACAGATTTGGGATTTTCATAACCCATCCATTGTGTTCCCTGGTATGCGTATGGTACCATGCCTTCATCATCCCACTTTACAGTCCATCCTTTCGATTTGTCCTGAATTTCAGTACAGACTTCATAGTAGGCCATAAATCCTGTTTCATTTGTATATGTTCCGGGAGTACCTCCACCCGCCTCCTTGTTAATATAAGTACCCATGTTGTAATTCTTATTGGAACTACTCAAGGTAAAAGTTCTGGCATATAACGGTATGCCAACAATAAGTTTATTAGCTGGACATCCCATCTCTTCCCACATCGCTAAACCATCATTAACATTCAATTTTTCGTAAGCATATTGATCATGTTTACGTTTGTATAAAGGACTATGGACATCTGCAAAACCTCCCCAATTGCCACGCAAATCATAAGTCATTGCATGGATGGCATCTAAAAGTCTACACAAAAATTTCCCAAGTTTATAAATTATGCGCTGGCGCAAAAATCTTTCTTTCAACTTACGCGCATAATTCTGGCACATGATAGCCTTCTTGTAAACGGAATTTTGCCACTGGTACAGCCATTGTTACTTCCCAACCCTTACCTGCTCTTGTAAAAGCACGTCTTAGTTCTTCCACAAAGTACAAAAACTTATCCTTATCACCATAAGTACCGCCACGATCTGTGGCTGCCGGATACTCCCAATCCAAATCAAAACCATCGAATTCATATTTATTCATAAAGGCTACAACGCTTTGTATGAAAGCTTTACGACGTAAACGATCCGACACCATTTGCGAATATTTTGAACCACCTTCACCCCAACCGCCTACAGCGACTTGCAGCTTCAAGTTAGGATACATCTGACGCAATGCTGTGAAATTTCGGAAACCATTATCTTTCACATCTACTTCTGGATCCAGAATCAATACTTCCCAAGTATTATCATCGACACCAATAAAGGAATACACAAGATGTGTACAGAGATCAACGGGTATATCTTGAATTCCATATTTTCCAACACCTGGGCGGTAGATAGCCCAATTACTGAAATAGCATACAGCACGTCCCTTTTGTACTGAGGTTTCGGTTGCTACAACGGTTAGAACTATGCCCAACACTAGAGGTATAAGTGCATTTACACTTTTAGCTACAAAAAAACAAATTATATAAAAGAATTGCACTTAAGCATTATTATGACACATCCTATGAAAAAGTTCGTGCGTTTCAATGAATTGTTCATTCATTTCATAAGATTGATATTCTTTTTCAATGACCGTACAAAAGACCAGTTTAGTTTGTTGGTATTTAAGTTTTTTTTTTTGGTAATTAATATTTTTTAATAGACATTTATTGTTTGATGATACTTTTTTAAATTATCAGCCATGTCACAGAAATAAATTCTGATCGAAAGTGGTTTTAATTCCGAAAGTTGAGTCCTTAGAAAACAAAAAAGGAAAACTTAGTTTGTAATCAAATCACTTTTAAAATTCAAAATGGAATTGACAATAAATTTGTCATGAAGAAGGGAATTATTTAAAGATTTCAACAAGTTTAAAAAAAAAAGTTAACATTTTCGCGATTCAGATTTCATACGCTCTCAAAACAAATTATGACAAAATCGTCATCTTACCAAATGGTAAATGATGTAAAAGTGTTTGGTCGTCAATTATAACATCAACTTAAAAATATTGGTTATGTTGAAATTATTTTTCTGACATACCATATTTTTTTAAAAAATTTCTATTCGCTCTTTGAGTTTCTGTGTCATTTAAATTTAAGCCCACCATGTTTGTATTTGTGTTTGTTCAGCTTTCAATAGTAAAAGTTAGCTTTTTTCACTTTCATATTAACAATTTAGTTTACTTTTTATAGTTTGGCCCACATTTTATATCTTGAATTTTTGGTGAATTTCTTAGGAAGCCAAAAAGCAAACAGAATCAATCAATAAGTAAATGTTTTACTTATTGATTTATGGACGTATACATATCTAGACACATGTATGTACATTGTACAAACACTATGATTTTTTTTATAGTAAAAGTTCATAAACCCCATAGTGCGTGCGAACGGCGTGTATACGAACATAAGCAGTTAATTATTGCGTATAAATAAATATACAGATATATTTGTATGTGGCTTTGAAGTTGCCAAAAGCGTTTGTTTAAAAACAACCAACATACAAATAATACAACCGAATAGTTTGTATATAAAAAAAAAAAAAATACGTTACTAGAATATTAAATGCACTGATTAACATTGAATTGTCCCAAAATACAAAAATAAAAGCTTTTCTTTTTTTTCTTACGAATATTTTTTCATTTAACACACAAAAACTTTTACAAATTTGAAACGGTATCGTTAATTTAAAAAATTTCTTCGGCACTGCATACGAGTAACAATTTGGTGATGCACTTTTTCTTTGAATTAAAAACATAAAAGTTCAATAACCACAGTTTGAGCTAAAAACAATAGTTTTTTCTTTTTTTTTTTTAATTTCATTAAAGAAATAAAATTTTTGTTTTCTTCTCTGCTTTAGATTTTCTTACCCATGTCAAATATGAGCGATCTTCTTTAACTGAAAGCTTGGATTCAAGTGACTTAAGTTATTCATAAAGCCGGGGCTTTTATACGGCCATTTATGAAAGAAATTAAAGCAAAGTGAGTGCGTGCTACGTAACAAATTTTGTACGCTCATTAAATGATTCTTTATTTTTGTCACTTTGTTTATCATTGTTATGTGACTGAAATAGCTTGAAAGAATTAATTCATAAAATGTAATGTAATAATAAGCGGATTAAATAATTATTTGATGGACGGAATCTGTATGTTCATGCATTTATTGTTCGGCAACTTTAAACATGAACTAAATATTGTTGTACTTAGTTTCACACAAAAAATATAAATACATATTATAAAAGTATTATTATATTATTGACAACCATGTAATTAAATCCTGTGATATATTTTTCTAATACTTCTACTATAGCGATTATTATGGACAATCATCTGCATTGAGTGTTTGTGACTACACACCATTATGGTAAGAACGCCAATTCTAGTTCTAATTCAACGATGCTTATGAAACTTTGCACATTCATTGAGTCTCCAATAATATATAATTATTAGAAAATGTGGATAATGCCACGCCCATACAAAGTAAATATACATTTTAAGTACTTCTATTTGGTCAACCACTTTTTTTGAAATGTCACAAGAGTCAGCCATACAAAGTAAATAACATTTTTCTATACTCTACAGCAGAGGTCTCCAACTGGCGGACCGCGGTCCGGATCCGGACCGTAGACCTATTTTATGCGGACCTTGTGTTAACAATACAAAATATTTTACATTATGTTACAAATTCATGAGATATATTTTCGTCTCGACATCAGCCTTTGGTGATGATCCGTTAACTAACAAGTAATAGGGAAAAAACCTATGCAAAAAAAAAAGATAATTTGGGAGCGAGAACACAAAAAATTTCATTAGTAATATTGTCGTTATCAGCGTGGTACAACAAAATCTCACACATACACTCGTCGGACAGGCTCATCAAATCATTCAAAACTATCAACACAGCCTGTTCGAAAATGCCAGTTTTAAAACACCAAAAACAGGAAGTTTATTGGCAAGAGTTTTGGATAAAAATAAATAATAAATACCCAGAATTAAAAAAATTAGCCTTGAAACTTCACACTTTGTTTGTGTCAACATATCGCACCCTAAATACAAAAGGGTCACAACTCAAAATTTTCCAAAACTGAATTTTTTCCATACATTAATTCAGAGTACACATCTCTCACTACTGCAAAAATTTCTTTCACATCACTATCTTATTTAACTGGAAAAATACTGTTATGTCTATTTTTATGTTAAGTGTGTTGCTTCTGCACGAAAACAGTTTTTTGTCTCTCCTGAAAATTTTAGTATTATGAGTTGTGACCCTTTTGTATATAGGGTGCGATATGTTTGTAAGCCATAATTTTCTAAGATGAACTTCATTAAAAATAAATTCCGGAACAGACTTGCCGATGAACATAACCAAGATTTAATGAGAATAGCCTGAACAAGCTTTACTTCAAACTTCAGACGGATAGTCCAAGACAAAAAATGTAATTTTTCTCATTAATATTGTAAAAACCTTTAGTACTTTCTTCTTTTTATTCAAAGCATTTGTTTATTATTTAATAAAATAATGCACCGAAACCTATTCGTTTTATTTGTCCATTGATACAGTATCTAAACATATTATTTAAATAGTTCTGTTTATTACCTCCCCTACCGCGACGGTCGTGATTTTTTAAAAAACGGACCCCAAATGAAAGTAGTTGGTGACCGCTGTTCTACAGGATATTTCATTATGGGGTTTGTGAAACAATGTCATCATAATTTTGATATTAGTTTTATGACAAATGCCATCAATAAATCAAATCTAATGAAACTTTGCACACATATTGAGTTTCCAATAGAATCTATTTTTTAGAAAAGTGGACAACGCCACGCCCATAAAAAGTAAATATAAATTTCTAAGTACTTCTATTCAAGCACCCAGAAGAAGAAGAAGTCACAACCATACAAAGTACAAATTATTTTTCCACCACTTTTACACTCAGAATGATTCATTTTAGAGTTGATGACACAATGTCATCATAATTGCAACAAATGTACATTTTATGACAAACTTCTTCATAAAACTTTCTGCTATTTTAAAGCAATAATTTGAAGAATTGTTACACATGACACATTGTCATCTTATGTATGTTACCACGTGTATGCGCCCGGTCTTTTATTATTCTATCAACAATTGGAATTTAAATTCTATTTGTTGTTTCGCCTACTTTTCTGTTGTCTGAGTAGCTTTTAAAATGATTGAAACTGGATTGTGTAAATGAACAGATAAAAGATGGAATTATTGAAAAAACAAAAGTAAAATTTCAACTTTAATATTTACGATCTGTGGCTTAAAACGCTAACATTTTCGGGCAATAACTTTTTTTGTTTAATCATGTTAAAATAAGTTCAAAATAATTCACTGCTTAAGATAATATGTATAACTATCAGCTTATTTTATCATCTACCACTGATTACTTTGTAAGCCATTAAAAATGTTTAAAATTGTTGCTGGGTTATGTGTTCAATTTCATGGAAACTCTTCAATTAAATATTATGCGTAATTTTATATACTTAAAGATAACCTAGAAAAACAGTCAGAGTTTTTCTACTCAAAATCCTCGAATCAAGTTTACCCGCTGAGTTGCAAGCTGTTGCATTTTTTTTACATGTCATTGCAATTATTTGATTTATTTATTTGATTTATAATTAGAATAGTTTTGTTAAATAAATTTTATAAAACTTTCATAATTTCTTAGAGGCCAGAACAATTAATTCTTTAGTGCAACAAACCTGAAAAGGTACTGTTAATTTTAATTTTTAGCGTAACAAAATTATCTTCAAAAGAAATTCAAGTTTTCGCACTTTATAACAATTATTATTCTTAACATTTATAATTTTTTATTTATTTTTGTTCTACATGGATGGTTGCCTTATAATGAATGGCAGGCAGGTAGGCAGGCAATTGCTTTAAACAATTTTAATAGCTGTCAACTTAAAAGTCACATACGAACAAAATAGTAGAAAAGACATAGTGAATGCAATAATTAACAAGGAAGTATTGTAACTTGTATCTGTTGGCTGTTAAGCTTCTACAAACTTTAATAAATAGAAGTAAATAAAATGCAGCACACACTTTCGCCGCTAAGAAAATTATATTTTATGTTAAATAATTAATAATTTATAGTTTTGTTCACTGAAATTAAATATATGAAACGCAGTTAAACTTTTTATTGGTTAGTTGAAAGTGGATTTCTGAATCTCATCATTTTAAAGAGTAACCAAGAACAAGGAGAAGCATTATAATCAGCAAAAAAGTCATGGCAATAAAATTTCTGCCTCTCATCGTGATGTTTTAAAATTTTTTAAACAGACATCCAGATATTTATTTATTTGTTTTAACAATATAATCTATTTTACATAATTTTAATCGTGAAATCATTGAAGTTTGTTTATCAATCAACTTGTACTCTCTGCAAGCACTTACGAGTACTCTTCGATACATTTAATAACTTTTCCTTAGATTGCATTTTATTTCTAACATTAAAAATAAAATATTCTTATCTGTCCTAAGTAAATAAATATTCGTACTCGTTTTAGACTACAATAGGCTACAACTTCCAGCCCCTTTCTATTCCCGATGGCCTAGAAAATAACTAGAGGTTGTTAAAGTTATAAATTTCTGTTTAAAACTAGCATGCAAGGGTCCTATTTTTATATTGTCATGACAAATTCTTAAAGAATAGGGGAGCAAAATAGGAATATATCGTAATATTTTGAGTAAAAATTAAATTTTTGTCAAGTTTCGAAAATAACTTTTCTCCCATATGAAAATATGAAAATGTTCCAAAAAATTTTTTGTATTAATTGGAAGCATTCAGTCGAATAGTATTTGCTCGATTAATGGGAAATTAAATTCGGGTAAAAGTTTATTCGAGTAAATTAGTTCGATTAATCGAAACAACAATTAATTTTTTCATATAATAAACACTACTATTTTATTACTTGAATTAACCTGGCAAAAAGCAAATACAGTAAAATCTCCCAAAACCAGACTGGAATTTTGTCCGGTTTATAGAGGTCTCCGTTTATAAGAGGGGTTACATTCTTTTATTTTAATTATGGGTATACAAAAATTGTCCGTTTACAGGAAGTGTCCGGTTATAAAAGGTGTCCGTTATGAGAGGTTTCACTGTATTGCTCTACTTTTTTTTTGTCTTTACGTTATAAAATATTTACTAGCTTTTTTCAGTGAATTTGTTAATGAAGGCATAAAATGTCTACATACAATATTTATCGCAAAAAGAAAAGTGAAGTATTTCTTTCGTAATGTGGAATGCAAAATCTCTTTAAATTTATTTCAGTTTTTCAAAAAGTAACAGGGCCCTCTTATTCAATTAAAAACTAAAATTAAAACAAAATATCTTTAAGCCGTATGCTTATATAACTATGAATAAAATCGTAAGTTGTGGATCGATCTTAACGCAATATCGGTTGATTTGTTTTTAACGCTCACGCTGAATTTTAGTAAAAAAAAAAAAACAGAAAGTACTAAAAGAAAAAGTATGTACCAGCTTATCCTCATAATACCTCCAAAAAACTACACTGCATGTTATTGTAAACAAAATTTCTAAGAATAAGTACCAAAAGTACCAGGTTTTCCTTATTGCAACCCCTGAATGTACACTGTAAGTTAAAAATATAAAAAATAAAAATAAGTAACAAAAGTAACAAAAGTACCAATGTGTCCCGTTTTTCTCCTTAAAAAGTTCACATGCTATCCGTCTACCAAATTCCATCCAAATTCGTTAAGACAGTTTCGAAAAAGTAAAAAGCACCAAAAGTAAAAAAATACCACAAGTATAAAAGTACCAAAAGAACCAGTCTTTTTCTCATTTTATCCTCCAGAAAGTATGGTATTTTATAAAATATGTATAAATTATTAGTACAAAAAGTACTAAAACTATAAATTTTTTAATTTCTTACCCCTTAGAAGCGCTTCATGTTTTAACGTGGGTCACATGCAATTCCATCCAAATCGATTTAAAATATTGGTAGAATTTTTTACAAAATTCTTTTAGTTTCTAAGCAGATTAAAAAAAGTAATACTAAGGCTTAAGGCTAATTTTGTTGTCAAACCACTTCAGGCTCTTTTAACGGCGGTTTAAACATACGCCTTATGGAATGTGAAGTTATTGGGGCAAAAGCCATGCATTTTTAAACTTTCGTAAAAGCTGTGATAATACGGTAATTTATGGCAAGGCAAACTAATAGATTGCATACCTTTAAACTACAGTTGTTATTGATTAAACGTACATGTGTGTTCAAGCATTGTCTTTTTAGTTGTCATCAGAAAAACAACTTTATTGACTTTCCTTTAGAATTTGATATTATTTCTACATATTTACACAACTGCACATATAAAAGATTAAAAAAATAAATATGATAAAGTCAACTTTTGGAAATTTCTTAAAAAAAAGCGATGAAAAAGAAGTAAAATTCAAATCTTTTCAAATAAGATTATTGTTTATGTGTTATATTTGTAATATAAAAAAAAAACTTTTAAAGATTTCTGCTTCAAAAACCGTGGCAGGCCAGTCACAAATCTACCATACGACTTATTTTTTTTTTATAGTTTGATATATGATTTATCAGCAATATTTTTCATAGAAAATATTCTAGAGAATTTATGTTATCAAGCTCACTATTTATGAATCAATTTTTAAAAGTAAATAAATAAATGCCACTATATAATTTCTTGATTTTCAACTAAAATGTAATTTTAAAATATTTATATATTTGAGCATAATCAAGACCCTACTTTAAGATTAAATTATATAACGCCAGATCTGCAAGCAATTGAATAGAATTATAAAAACTCAAGTAAGTCAATAAAATATTTTGTTTAATTAAATTTAAATTTGAAAAAAAAAACATTTGGTAAATATTTTTGTTAAAAATATTATTGCTAAAACACAACAGTATATTTTAAATACCCTTTCAATCTGTTCAAATATTTTCTAGAAAAATTTAATAAATATAAACGTGAAACACAACTCTATTGGGAACATATCTAATTAATTTAATAAGCTACAATATATACAACACAATAAGCTTTTGTTGTGGCAAGGTCACACAAACAACCACAAATTCTAAGCGAGCAGAAATATTAGCACCAAATTTTTGACTCTGTGGAATATTATTCCAACTACAAGATAATCTCGAGTAGCTGAAAATTAAAGTTACATTAAAGTTTAGTATAGTCACAGCAATTACTAAAAACTATATGAAGTTCGATCAAATGTCACAGATTGAGTTCTAAAGTTTTTGATTGTGTGACCTGTAAATAACACAATTTTTGAAACAGTAAAAAAAGCTCAATTGAACAATTGACAGGGAAATAGTAAATTTTCAAACCATTAATATCAAAAACAAACTGTTGATAACAACTTCACGTGACTCAGCAGAGTAAATTAAGTATATCTAGAGGATATTTAAGCGGTAAACAACTCTGATGATGATTCTGAGGTTAGTCTCGAAACATCATGATGTCAGTTTAACCTTACGTGCAGTCTAATATTTCTTTTACTCTTCAATTATTACAAGCTACTAGATTTTAATTTCTAATCTAATAATTATTTAATTTAAAAATTAAATAAAAAACGATCTTTTAAGCCTGAATAATTAACTGCTTGGCCCGCGATGTCGAACGAATTTTTCTTTCGTACAAATTACATTTAAAACAAAAACACTTTTAAAAATTTTGTTTTTGTTTCAAATGTAATTTGTACGAAAGAAATAATTTATTTTTTATTAGAAAGAAATGTCTAAAGGCCGTAAGGCCAATAATAATTGAACGGACAAAGAAAATATTGATTGTACGGAATGTTCAACTGACATCATGATTTTTCACGACCAAGCATGATCTTTTCTGCAGAATTCTAGTCCTCCATAACTAATCACGTCAGATACAATCAAATAAATTACATAATCGATTTTGCTTTTATAAATTTTCGCTAACCTTTTTCCTTACGTCCTACCATATAATTCTTTCTTGCATCGTAAATAATTTGATGTTGTTCCTCTTAATATTTGGGTTAGTACATTAAGATCATATTTTATTGTATACATTTTTTTCTTTCATTTGTTCTGTTTAATTTTTTTCTTTGTTTTAATTATTCGAAAAAAATAAGTGGACAAGAACTTTTTATCTCTCTTCAAAAACTTTTTGTTGCTACACGTACGTACGTACATATGTACGTGTGTGTATGTAGCATTTTCATGGTTTAGTTAAAATCTGTCATTATATTTATTTATTTTTTGTCTGCACAAAATATACAGCACCCAAAAATTATATAACACACATTTAAAAGGACTAGTTCTGTCAATAATTCGAGTTTAGTTTTAATCGATTAAAATCTCAAGGATTTCTTGACTAAATTAAATTTCTCTGATCATAACTTTTTATCCACACACACACATTTACTCCGGATCTATTGTGATTACTTTCATATATTTTTGTTGGTTAATAGGCCTCCTAATGCCTAAGAAGAAACCATATAGCAACTTAATTCGATTGATAAACCCACTGAAATCCTGGGAGTGCCATTTTCTATCTGCTGGTTCTCGTTCTTACAGAGCAATAATCAACGCGCCTATTAAGACTCTCAAAACCTTTCTATTCATTCCCGGTAATAGATCACATTTAGCCGAATCATGTTCTACAATCCTCTCTATTCCTCCAGGAAAGATTGGTTCTGTTGATCACCCAACTACTGAGTTCCCTATAGTAATAACCGATTGGAATATTCATCGATCTATTACTAACTTCTTCATTTAATGTTGACCCTATCCTTGCCATCTCATCAGCGCTTTCATTTTTCATTGTAATGATCTGGAACGTCGCATAGCCTAATTGATTCGCCTTGGTTCTGTCAATATTACAGTGACGAGCACAAGTGGTGGCTACATCTTCGATTAGAAGATTTAAAACCAGAGTAAATTACATAAAATTATGGAAAACCACTACAAATTTTTTTGCATACATTTTGGTCTCATTTGGTTTTTAAAATCGTGGGGAAATTTTATTCCCCCAAATTATTGTTTATTAAATAACTCTCCCATTTTTAATCGATTTTCAAAATTGTTTGGCTGTTTGTTGCACTACTTTATGGAAAATCGGGCCACGTTTAAACATAATTTAATATTGTTATCACTCATAGTTACATAAGGAGTTCTTAAATTAACTAACACTTTTTATAGTTGAATTAAATATTTATTTATTACTATGAAAAAAAAAACAAATTAACAGAAAGCAATTATTCACGACCAAAACGTACATCAATATCATACATTAATTCATCATCCGACTGTGTTGAAGACGGTGGTGGTGGAGTCGTTGTGGGGCTAACAAAAACAGCAGGTGTAATTGTCTGAGGAGTTTGATGAGCAAATGGTGGCGGTGTAGTCAGAGGAGGCTGTTGAACAACAAATGGTTTAGGTGCAGTTGCTGATAATGTCCAAGGATTCATAAAATTTTTATCATACACTGGTGGTGGTGGAAAACGAGGAGGAATTACTAGAAATTATTATAATATTTTGGATAAAAATTTATTTTTTAAAAATTTATTAAATCAGATTTATTTACAGTGTGTGTGACTGTTTGGAAGACCGCCGGGATGACCATGTGAATAACCGTGAGGATGTCCATGTGAATGACCGTGGGGATGTCCATGTTTTTTACCGTGACCAGCTGGTATACCATGCGGATGGTGGAAATGAGGTGAATGATATATTTCACCACTATTTTCCTCCGAACTATCAGGATAGTCATAATCGTCAGACATACCAAAAGCATAAGGTGATAAATAGTGTTTGTTATGTCCATGACCATTTCCATATTCTCTACCTCTCGCTTGATGTTTGTATCGTACATGAGGTGAATCAGCAAATTCCGCACTGGGCCAATAATTTGAATAGCTAGCAGATTCTTCAGCAACTAAATCATATGTGGGATTTATACTGTAACAGTTTCGGGTGAGATTAAAATAACATATTTATGATTTTCAATATAATCGTGCTAAACCCTTTGCCTTGCAAATTGAAAAAAATTTATTTCTATGTAATTCTCAAATGATTTTTTAAAGTTTGTGCTAAACATACAACAAATGAATAACTTTTTTTAAATAATATTTAGACAATATCTCAAATAATAAATTAGGAAATAAAAAAAAATAACTTTTTATTGTGTTCCAGGATATTCAAGGATAATGTAAGCTTTTAGAAGATAATATTGTAACTAAAATCTGTTTCTTGAAAATTGTATATTCAATTAAATGTGTTTTAAAACTTTCCCATACAATGAAAGTGGTATTTTTAGTTATTATTCAGACTTTAATAACGTACTACGCTTTTTCCGATCAATGTCATTTTATCCCAATTAAATGTCTAATTAGTAATTGTCATCCTGTTGGAATGGGATAGCAAAGTTTTTTCGATTGCTACACCATCCCATCAACATACTTTGTTCAATTTCTATTTTTACCACAGGTCCGATATCAAGTAAAAAAAATACGTATTATTAAAAAGCAACCATACGAAAAACAAGTTGATTCATATCAAACAAAAGTTGTATGTTGTATAAATGTCAATTTAAATTTGAGGTAAATAACAATGTTTTTATTTTACTTCTATATTTATTATCAAGCAATAAGGTCTATTTATTTTATATACAAAATTATTTATTTATAAAATTTATCCGATATTTCGTTACACTTTGTGTAACTTCTTCAGGGAAAAATTTTTTATATTTATTATAGAAGTAAAATAAATATAAAAAAGGTCGAAATTAATAATCAATTAAAATAAATATCAATGCTTTTATTAAAGATTGATCAAGCTTTAGATCACTAATTTCCAGTAAAACATGAATGAAGTAGTTCAAACCAGGGCTATGGAGTCGTGAAAAAATAGTTGCGACTCCGACTCCGACTCCAGCCGCCAAAATTTTTAAAGTACGACTCCGACTCCGACTCCGACTCCAACTCCAACTCCAATGCTAAATGTATATGGACATTCCCGATAATTGAATCGCGAAATGTTCAACAACTTTTTTTTGAGGGTACTTATGGACCTCTAAACGCGATTGCAGTTTGGGATTTCGCGAAAAAACGTAAAAATAAATATTACAAAATAAAGCTGAATCAAAAGTTGTTTGTTTTTTACAAAACATGGCTGTATTGTTTGGTGAAATAGTGGTCATTAAAAGAAAAATTACAAACAAATTTTAGTGCACCGATTTTGAATCATAATTGCATTTTTAAAAAAGAATTTTCACAAAAACATATTTTTCATTGATTTTTTTTGCCGTTTTAAGCAAATTTAAAAACATTCTCATAAAATATAATCAAACTATAATATTTTACAATTAAATGCAATTTTTTGCAAAAAAAAATTTTTTTTGTGGAAAAAAGGAGTTTTTATGAATAAATATTAGTATGTATTAAAAATGCAATTATGGATCAAAATCGGTGCACTAACGATTGTTTGAAATTTTTCCTTTAATGATCACTATTTTACCAAAAAATTCAGCATTAATTTGTAAAAAACAAACAACTTTTTTTCGCGAAATTTTAATCCGGGTTTACGTAGTGAAATATTTCTTATGATTTTTTTTTTATTCTCTTCTACACTTTCATCCTTGTCTGCACACTGAAATTTTTGTAATGAAATTTCACTCTGTGAACCGTGACTTTTCAATTGCTTTTACTTGGGAGAGAACGTTAATGCTTTTGTTTGCTTCGGTTTCTTCTCAATCATGAGAAAATAAAAGCACAAGTTTATGAGTGACAAATAGGGTTAATGTTGAAGTTTTTGAAAAAGGAGCAAAATAGTCGTTTTTTTAAACGAAAAGTCTCACATTTTTACGTTTTTAAATAATCAAACACACAACAAAAAATCAACAAAATTAATAATTCAAATGAAATAAACTAAAAAATAATTCATTAAAAAGATTAAGTCAACTTCTGTAAAAAGGCAAATATTTGAAAATAGAAAATATTAAAAAAAAAATTCGCAGAATTTTTATTATGGTAAATATTTAAAAATTCTTTGTCGGAGTCGGAGTCGCGACTTTTTTTAGCGACTCCGACTCCGACTCCGGCAAAAACAGTGCAACTCCGACTCTTCGACTCCGACTCCGACTCCACAGCCCTGGTTCAAACAGTTTGTTATTTTCACGCCTTCTCAATCATTACAAAAAGAAAATTCATGTTTAGCCCATTCCTAAATTCGAATTAACTCGTTATTATAGACCTGATGAAAATTAACAACAAAAAAAGCTTAAAAATCAGTGAACAAGTCCTGATTTAATACTGACAAATTTAATACATTTATTTTCTATCCGCGAAAAAACGTGTTAATGCATGACGTCAATTTATTAATTTTAATGAAGAGCAAGCAGCTGACGTAAATACCCTTAAAAACACATGATCTCCAATCACATTTTAAGTGCGATCGGATTTCTATCCAATGTATCGAAATGTTCTGAAGGAAGCTGCTATAAGGCGAATACTTTGGCAATTTTTCTACTAATCCTTCTATTTAATTTTAAAATCAACAGTACGTTAATGTGATCTAATTAAACCATACGGAACTTCAGTTATATTCGGTATCCTGACATGTGTGCGTATCAAATTTTATAGTTCTATATAAAAGGAATTATAAGTAGTATGGCCAACTTTTTAATCTTAAGTTGCAAATCATATTTACACTGCATACAGTTCATAAACTTATATGTATTTGAAATTTTGTGGCAATTCCTTACGTTCCTTATTGTATTGCAACTCAGTTGGATGAGTATCAGCTGCCAAAATAATGTATCAATTTTATTTTATACACAATGTATGTATGAGTCTACAGTCGCGTTCCTTAACGTCGTTTTTATTCAAAATCTTTCTCTGCAGTGTAGAGTTGCTGTTAAAACATGTTTCTTATTGCACACGAAGTTTTTCAAAATGCGTTTAGAAGGTCGGCCTATCTGATGAAATGTAATGAAGAAATAAAATAAAGAATGTATAAAAATTTATAAACATTTGTCTTATCAAGGGCTAAACACGAAATATGTAATTTTATATGTGAAAAAGCAAATAATAAAGAAACTTCCTTAAGAAATAAATTAATTGACAATAATTTATTACAGCATCGCAGGTATTAAATTAACTGTGAAATTCTTTATAAAAATATAAGTAAAACAGTGATCCATTCAAACAATAGAGAATTTATTATAAAATGAAATACTTCATCAATCAAAATTTTTCCTTTCATAAATCTCATGACAAAACGTTTTATTCATTTGTTATTGTTATTTTTTTTTTTTTTTTGCAATGAGTAAAATATGTTTTAATTATTTGCACGCAAAGACAAAGGGATTAGTTTCAGTTTTTCATCTTACTTATAATCGAATAAACTTTTGCTGTAAGTTCTTTGTAAAACCGCACAAAAAGTTAACTGAAATAAAAGTAGAGAATAAAACAAAAACAAGAAATAAAATATTAATTTCACAGCGAATTCATATCATATAAATATTATTAATTAATTTTTCTTTTGTATTTGTGCACTAGTATGTGTTTATGCACATTTTTTACAAATCGTTTAAATTTTAAACGTGTTTTTTTGTAAACAAGAAACACAAGAAGAATCACTTCGATGACTAATAAATGTTTCGTAGTAAGTAAGCACGCTTGTGTCTTAACTCTTTTGTTTTTATAGAGGGGGTTTTTTACCCTCTAGCAAACTGTTGAACTTTTTGCACATATTAAATCAATTTTAACATTTTTTACTTTCTATAAATACGAGTTTTAAAGAAAATTACCATTATTAAGAATTTGTTCATTGTAAAAATTTGTAATTTAAGTTCCTTAAGTTAATTTAGTACGAATTTTTGTTAATTTTATGTTCGTTCCCGTTTATTGCGTTTTCTTGACTAAACTTATTTAATACACTTTTCTGTTTTGACTTAAGTAAAAATCTCAAACTTTTTCAACTCTCGTCGAATCTTCAGTAACGGGTTTGAGTTTTTTTTTTTTTTTTTTTTTTATTTAACCCATTTTTGACTAGTCATTCCATTGTCTTGTTTCTAAATAAAATTTAATTAAATAATTTTGCCAATTACAGCATCGTTTAACCTTCGTTATTGTTGCTATTGATTAATTGAATTTTCAGTTGTCATTGACTGTCATAATACATACTGAGATTTTTACGAGCGGTAGGAGTTCCTATTATTTCAGAAAATCTATTTATTAATAGATCTATACAAAGGTGTATATTTGGTCAGCCAAAAATATTACAAAAGTTTTCGCAGACGAATATGCTTTAACTGTTTCTATTAAAGGGTTAATTTTTGATTAATATTTTACTGAATTAATTTAAAAAAAAATCATTGTTATTAACATTAAAATGAAGCTGAATATAGATGCTGCTTAATAAATGTGTACAAGGGGCAGTGCACATATTACGTAACGCTCCAGGGGGAGGGGGGGGGGGGGGGGGGGGGGGGTGGTTAAAGCTTTGTTACGGATTAAAAATTTTGCACTGAAAAGCGTTAAAAAGGGGGGGGGGGTAAAAAATCTCTGAAAACAGCGTTACGTAATATGTGCACAGCCCCCAACACATTAATATTTGCTTATGATATTTTTCATTATTTGTTTTTGAAAAAGAGAATTTATGCATAAAAAGCAGGTATTAAAAGTTGAAAAAAGCACATAGAACTCTGGATAAAATTAATATTTATAAAATTTTGTTTTTGTTGTAAAACGAAATGATTGTGTATTTTTTTTTTCTGTCGAAATATTACTCAGAAATGGTTCACTGTAAAAAATGTTGTAATTCATTCTATTGAAACTTGGAAAAATTTTCTACATTAGGGATATTAAAAGTCGTTGTACTCACACTTGTGAACATTGCATTTGAATTTTCTTCTATAAACAGTGCCGGGACGAACAGAGGCATGAATGAACTCGTGCTGTTTCTCAGAAGGTCGCAAAAATTTTTTTCAACAGATTTTTATTTTTCTGTTTCTTGAAATAGTTAAAATGTTGGTATTCAGTATTTGCTGCAAATGGCCTAGCGAAAGTGCAAATGAAAAATATCGTTATAGCATTTTGCTAAAATCCAGCAACAAAACGGAGTTACCGTTAGATTTAATAAAAAAAAATTACAATATTTTCACAAGAGCATTTGCATCAAACACTGAATACCGCGTTAATATCTACTTTCTGAATATAATCATTGCAAACCCTTGTCCAAGGCATTTTAATCAGGTATATACAAGGCAAATTCATTACAACAATGCAACTTCTTCTTAATTTTTTTTTTTAATGAAATTTGTTTGGTCTCGAGAACCCACTTTCACCGCTTAGTAGTTTTTATCTTCCTCAGATATCAAAACAAATTTTTCAATAATTTTTTTTTACATCCCAGGGAGGCATTTTTAAGGCAAATTGGGACAAGGACCAACATTAAATAGTGATCGCTTTCTTACACTTAAACGTAATACAGAAATCGCGTGTAAGTCACTCGGCATATACTCAATTTTGTTCAACTCTATGCAATAAACCTGATCGATTTACCATCAAGATGTCTTAGAGTTTTGCATTACATCGGACTGACCTACAAAAAAAAACACGATATGTAATTGCAACGTGGTGCACATACAAAGGGTCGCCAATTTGAAATTCATGTCAGCAAAAGGAAATTTTTCTCTCTCTCTATAATTTTATACATGTACACATATCTGTTTGTTAGTCGCCTTTTAAAACGCAAATTATACTAAATATATTTTCAATTAAAAAAAAAAAAACAAACAAAACGTTTAAAAGCTTTTACTGGTCTTAAAGTTGCTGATACCACTAAAGTGAGAATTTCAAATCGATATTCTCATACGTTCAAAAATGTATTGTAATGCTACATATGTATAATAGGAACTATATAATTCTTCCTGTAGTTAATTAATTTAAATATTAATTGATTATTTACATACAAAGTAATTTTATATTATATATAATACAATGTGTAACAGCTTAACAAAAGAACCTCAAAACTTTTGGCACGCGTATAAAATTATTAATTAAAATTAAATTTTACACAAAAAGAATATATTAAAATTTTAGAATAATAAGGAACAGGAACAAATAAACATGAATGAATAATATTCGTATAGAATTTTGTAAAAGTTTATTAAACAAATACCACATACTTACATACATAAAAACATATGTACATGTTTCGAATTTGACTATTATTGTACGTACACACTTTGCAACACGTTTGCGCAATGCATTTGGCTTATAGTGGGTACACACAATGCAAAGCATTTACGCAACACATTTCTCATTCAGATTGCATGTTTTGGCACGCACACTGCAATTAACAGTGAAATTATAAACGCAATTTCAGTTCTGGTTTTTTATATTATCATAAACATCCCGAGTGAACTAAGCGTACAGCTTGCTTATTTTCAATGAATTAAACAGAAAAAAACATGAAATCACGATACAAACAGTGCAATCTACATCAATGCCATCTCAAAATATCAAAATTTTTTGATGTTTATGAATTTTCGGATGCAATCCGAAATGAGATCATAAACACGAATACGAACGATGCAACCAACAACGAAATATGGTAAATTGCGTAAACGTATGGATAGCAACCGAACTTCAGTTCCGGTGGTAACGACTGGTAGTTAGCAAAATAGCTAGTCATTCTATTAATGAACAACATTATCTTCGATTATTTTGCAAAAAAAATTTCACGCACCAAATTCATTTCCTAAAGCAATACAAAATTTTTTTTTTACAAGTTATTTTATTCCGTATCATAAAAATCTTTTATAGATCATTAAATCTTCCAATTATTATCTTTTGAATAGGAATTTTGTTCAATTAGTCGAATTGGATCTCTATATTTAAATAAATTCATACGCCACCTCATTGCATACAAATACAAATTTGTAAAAACTAAAAGCGTATTTTTACATACACATACATACATATGTACATAGTTTTCAATGGCTTATTCGACTTTAGTATGCCAATTTTTATATCTTCGAAAATGTTAAAAAGTTAATGCCTAATGTACATATTTATGTACATAACATATGTACATACATAGAATTTTAACGAAAACAAATTCAAGATCAATGTTATTCACTTTTTACTCAAGTTAACTATAATTTAAATAAATTAAACCTAAAATGTTGATTATTTACTATACATATGTATAAACAATTAAGAAATGATTTCAATAGAAACAAAATAAAACCGCAACTAAAAAAAGTTTTCTGTCTAGCTGGAACAAGTTTGTCAATCTGCTGCCAACTCATCGGATACGTTCAGTTTACTATAATTTGATAAAATAAAATTTGCACGTAGGAATTGTGCGGTGAAACCAGTGATGCCAGGAGATTTTTTCTGAAATCCCTACGCTTATGAAAAAAAATCCCTTTTTTTCCCTACACCCGCTTTTTTTTCCCCTACATTTTTCCCTACACTACAAGACACATCGTTTTTTTTGAAGAAACATCAGTGCTTTCATCCAGTAGCACAGAAAATTTATATATTTGAAGCTTTCTGATTAAATTTTCCTTTTCTTCTCTCGCTAAAACGTTTTGAATAATTTTCGAACATTTGGTTCGCCCTAATTGGCATAATTGACGAATCAGGTACAATTTTTAATAGCGGTATTAAGTGATCAATAACTTGAACAGCTAAATTGTGTTCAGCAAAAAAAAGGCTTAATCGGATTTCGAAATTGGCCACATCATTGTTTTTTTCCAGGACTTGTTTGTCAAAAAATGAATCCATTGTTTTGGTTTTTATTTTTGAAAGATTCTTTTTGTGCATTTGGGTATTAGCATGTTTACTTAAATCAGATTTACCGCAATTTAATATTTTGCAACAAGCCATGCATCTGCATTTAAAGTCGTCATCTTTGACCGGCTCCAGCCATCCCATTAGCTTCTCGTCTCTCAACCAACTTGAGCAAAATCGTTGTTTTCTGTATTTCTTTGATGTGTTTTCCGCATCATCGGAAGACGAATCGGACATTTTTCTAAAATTAATTATGTTTTAATTTATAATGTTTTAATGTTATTTATTACTTACAAACTTTCTTATTAAAAAGATCGAAGAGACGAGACCGGCAAAGATGGCGTACGTATGTATAAAAAAAATCCGCAAAACAAGTAAACTGCACAAAACAAAACAAGTGTTTACCTGTCATTATTATTAAAGATGCCACATATTTACTTACTTCATATTATAGAGATATTACCAGATTTACCAATTTCTAATGATACACTTAAAAAAAAAGTATATATTTTTTAATTTTAAAGTTTACAATTGGAAAATATATAATTTTTATTTGTTTTAAAAAAAAAATTTGCAATTGAAAAAAATCCCTACAATTCGACAAAAGTAAGAAATCTTTCCCTTTTTCCCTACATGTCAAATTTTTTAAAAAAATCCCTACAAAAAGGGAAAAATCCCTACACTTGGCATCACTGGGTGAAACACATATTTTTTTAATATTTATAAAAAGTTTTTTTAAATTATGTATGTTGTCGTTGTATGGAGAAAATTTGATTGTTTTGATTTTAAGACGTCATACTTACATACATACATACATACATACATACATACATACTTATGTACATATGTATATATGTATGAACGCCGTTACTCTATAAGATTCAAAAGTAAGTATTTGTCATCAAAGTAAATAATACAAAAACAATATTTTCTCATAAACTATTTAGAATGAAATGAAATTCAAAAATGATTCTTACATACATATGTATGTACATACATAAGTATATACAAATACATAGTTATAAAGTGTTATGTACATATGTATATATGTATATACATACATACATACATATGAATAGTAAGTATGTCGTGCTCTAATTCCAACGCCCAAATTCTGCATTTTGTAAGACCTACATAGGTACATACATACATAAATAAAAATTGTTATTAATTTGTTCCAAATTTCATTCACCAGTTTTACTTTCTACGGACATCTAGACTTTTGGTCAAACAATTATGTACATATCGCTCCTTTATTGCAACGTAGTCATATCTCAGAAAAACTCAAACGTGGCAAAATGCATTTCAAGTTTTCAAAACGTAAGCATTTATGTATATGGACGGCTTGAGCATGTAAGTAGTTATAACTTGGGTTTAGATAGAGACATGTTTATGAAAACATTTTTACAAATGAAAAAGGTATAGAGAAACTCTTTTTCGTCAATAACTGAAAAATTTGGGTTTTTGAGATATGACTATGTTGCAATAAAGGAGCGATATGTATTGTCTTGTAAACATCTTTTAATTCCCATGAATTGTAGTTTGAATGATAGAAAACAACATATGTACATAAGTACATATGTAGGTATAAAAATCGCAAACATAAAAAGAGTATTATTTACTTTAAAATTTATATACAAGAGTGAAAACATTTTTATTTCGTATTAAAATATAATCCCATTTTAAAAACTAACAAATTTGCAGATAAGTATGTATGTATGCACAAACATAGTATGTACATACATACATACATAACTTACCCAGCAAACAAAATAGACTTAGATATCACTTGTAGCAAGCTTACCAATATGTAAGTAAGACTTAAGATCAGGGACCGTAACTGTTATGACTTTTATCAAAAAAATCAAGAAATAAGAGTTATTTTTGATTTTTATATTTTTAGATAGAAAATAAGAGTTATTTTTGATATTTATTATTTTAAATGAAAAATAAAAGTTATTTTTGATTTTTATATTTTTATATCAATAATAAAAGTTATTTTTGATTTTTATATTTTTATATCAATAATAAAAATCAATTAAAAATTCGTGACATAGGTAATATGTTTATTAATCTTTGTTACGTATTAAAGTAAAAATAAAGTACACAGTTATAATAACAACAAATTGTTCATTCTGTTCCTGCCACTCAAGTCAGTGTAGAAAGGTCATTTTCAGCACTCAGATTTGAGATATAATTTATCTGAGGAACATTTAAAATCAATTATGATGGTAAAATTGAACACCTGAAAACGACCTCTTAACACTACTTGAATGGCAGCCAAAACTTATAAGCTATTTCTATGCATTCATGTTTTTATAGCTGATAATGGATAAGTCACATAATATATTATATTCATATAGAAATTTGAACGAAGCAGCATATTATAATACATACGGCATCAACAAATAAATAAGAGTTTTGAATTGATTTTTATTATTGATATAAAAATCAAAAATAACTTTTATTTTTCATTTAAAAAAATAAAAATCAAAAATAACTCTTATTTTTGATTGTTAAAATAAAAATCAAACATTTAAAAATCATTCAATATGTTGGATGCATTTCGCCTAAAAATCATGATGGTGTAATTAAAAGTTTTCTATGATGTTCATTTATGTATGATTTATTTCTTCAAAAATTGAAAAATAACTCTTATTTCCGGTCCCTGCTTAAGATACGTTCACACTTAACAAATATGTGGCTTACAAATCATATTTGTAACCTAAATCTCATCAGAAAAACAACATTCGTGAATAATAAGCACAAATTTTTTACATAAAAATGTTAAAACTATAATTTGTACAGGTCCAAAAATTTTTCAGATAATCCATCTTTTCTGAACGCGAGTGTACTTCCACGTTCATCATTTGTACATAATGGGATAGTTTTACGTAATAACCACAAATCTTCATCCTAAATGAAATTCATTAACTTTTAATACGACTGTAAAGTGTTATTTGCAAAATTGGCTCTACTAAATTTTTTTGGTTTTTATCTTTGCCAGTTATTTTCACAAATTTCAAATATTTCTCCTTTATAAATAATAAAAAGTAAGTTAATAAAATTTTTAACACTAATGAAGAAATTTAATATTTATTGCAGTCTTAGCGAGTAAAATTTTTGTGAAATACATGTGAAATAGAATTTATGCTCTAAGCCTTCCAATTTATTTTAAGTTTATAGACAAATATACTTATCATTGTAATTCTTTATTAGTATCAAGTGTTATTAGATACTCGTCGTATTGCTCCTGTGTCATTAAACTAGCCTTGATTTCCTCGCAATGTTCCGGTTTAGGTAGAACAATAGCAAAATACCCTTCCCCTTCTGGTAAACTTGCTAACAACTCCGGATGTTCTGAAACATTAGTATTTACTTCAACTAGTTTGCTTCGTACACAGCTGGGAACTTTATAAACCTCACCGGTTTTTGTTTCCAACAAAGCCAGTGTAGAATCAGCTTGTAAAATCATACCACCTTTTTTTCCTTTCCCTTTGACGGTATTTTTACTGCGATCCGTTTGTCCAATATCGAAATTAATACTTGCTATACCATTCTTAAATCCCGGATGTTCGAAAGCCAAACATACTAAACAAATTCGATTGGAGTGGAATAGAACTTTGTATGGGGCCTGATCTGCACCTTTCTTAATATAATAGTAACGTGTGAAGAAACGGTCAACAACAGATGGTAAGTTCTCTATGTATTCTTCCGTTATGGGTTTTACTTCTTGGCCACATATGATCTGTGTCTCTGGCTGAAAGTAGAACTCAGCTAAAGGATCTACCTCCATTTTAAACTTTTATTGGTTCTGAGTTAATCGTCTCTTTATTTCAGCTTGTCTTTCGGTGGCTTTTGCTCTGTTGGCAGCGGATCTGGCAATGCGTTCTTGTTTTAAGCACCTAACTAGAGCAGAGTCAATGGTATTACAGATTCCTACAAATTTGGCAAATGTATTCTGTCAAAGAATGTTATCCATTAAAATTGTGGTTATATAAATGTGTGGAAAGTTTTAACTTGACCACGAAGTACATACCTCTTCGTGACACTTCTTTAATTCATCAATTAACTTATTGCAATGTGGAGTATGCAAATGTGGTGATAAATCAGTGTGCATTTTCTTCTAAGCACAAAATATGCAAATATAATAAATATTTATTTAATGGATATGCTGAACAAATAATATATAAATTTGGTTTTGACAACATTGAATTCGCCTTAAATTAATTGCTATGAAATAGAGACTAGTGGCGACATTTTAATCGACGGCGTCTAAAATCCGCCTGTAATTAAATGAAATATTGGATTTAATAAATTTTCAATTAAATATGTATCGTAATTACCTTCTTTTTCGGAAATATTTAAAGTAAATAATGAGTTTAGGTACATTTTTAAATAAAATGGTTTAAACATTTATTTTATTAATTTTTATAGCATCATTTATTTGATTTTTTAATTTTATTTATCATTCCAGAGTTAAGCTTATTTATTATAGGCCCCAGCGTCTCTAGCATATTCAAGAGGCGACTTGGAAATAGCTTATGGGGCTGTGCACATATTACGTAACGCTGTTTTCAGAGATTTTATACCCCCTCCATTTCGCTTTTTAATAATTTTTCAGTGCAAAATTTCCAATCCGTAACAAATCTTTAACCCCCCAGGAGCGTTACGTAATATGTGCACAGCCCCTATATAAAAAAACATAAAAAGCATTATAATTTAAAATATTACTAGTTTTAGGTAACAAAAATTGCCCTTGACCGAAAACCTATATGGAAAATACATTCAGCATTTTTATATAAAAATAATATTATTATATTAGTATCATAAGGTGGAGAAAACTACGAACAGTATTGCAATATATGTACATTCTGGCAAAATAATTAACACTAAAAAAAAGGTATATGTATTAAACTTTTTCCATAATTTTTTTTATTATTTATATAAAAAACTTTAATTTAAACTTCAAAATTACCAACATTTTGCCATGAAAACACTAAAACTCAATATAAAACAATATTTTAATAAAACAACTACACAAATTTTCACTTGAATAAGTGTTATGTATCTCTTATATTAATTTACTATGAAGTTACTAAAAAAAAAGTTTACTAGAAACTTTTGTAATAACTCAAAATAATACTCTAAATGTATGCTTTTAAATATTAGGAATATGGTCTAAATGTGATTTTTGAGATGAAGAGCAGTAGATTTTAGTTTTAGTCAAATTTAAGGAATAAGTGAGTCTTTTAGAATTTTGAAGAAATCCCGATTGAAATATTACTACAGAATATTACCAAACTATGCTGAAATCGCGGTGATACGGTAGCTCTACGAAAAAGTGTCAGTAACCAAGGCGAATTCATGAATTTGTCTTGATTCCAGCTGTTTACAAACAAAACGTGTTCAATACAAATCTTGGCTATTGAATCAAATGATGCAAATTTAATTTTTCATTTGTTAATAATTATAAAAAATGTCAGCTAATAAACGTAAAAATTTAAATAAAATGGAAGAGGATCCCAATGATTCCGATTCGGAGACCTCAAGTGATGATGACGATAGTCCGCATCCAGATGCGTACACCGGCAACGAAGTAAGAATTGTTGTTTCCAATTTAATGTATCTATGTACATAATTCTGTTTTTTAAAAAATGTTTCGGATAACTAGGAAGTTGTTGTAGATTTCGAAGGACGTGCTCCGATTGACCCGGATTGTCATGGCATTTCTCAACTTCTACAGAGAGTATTTCTGAAAGCTCATATTAACTGCATGCAATTAGCCGATTTAATAATTGGTAATATAAAACCTGTTTAAATTATAATATTTATTAACTGCTATATATACATACATATGTTTAATTATGTATATCTCTAGCTCAAAATTTCGTTGGAAGTGTCATATGCCAATGTGAACCAGATGGTGTCGAAAGTGATGCCGATGACGACATGTGCGAAGATGGAACAATTTTTGGAGTTACGACGGTCATAAATATTACCGCTAAGAAGAATGTACCCTGCGTTGAACATTTTCGTTCGTTTCTAATTCAAAAGGCGGAGAAACATGCAACAGATGCCGTCTTAAAACATATCCGCGATGTTTTGGGCAATGAGGCTAGACCAATAGGATACTTGATAAATGAACGGTTTATAAACATTCCGGCACAAATATCCGTGCCTTTATTGGAAAATCTTTACAAAGAAATGACTACTGCCAAGAAAAAAGGAATGCCTTACGATTTTATATACTTTCTAATGATAATAAAGTTATACCGAAAGGAACCCAAGAAAGGTAAACCAAAAGAAGATACCTATACGAACGCTGAGGAAGAGCTTCTAGCCGAGAAAGCCGTTAGTTCATTCGAATATTCTGTAGCTAATGAATGTGATTTAGGCATGTCAGGTGACTGGTTAGAAGGCGACGCCACTTTAACACCCTATAGAAAGGTGATGCTGTTTGATGCTAAGTGTTTACCCCAATTAATATCCGACGTACAAAAGTATATCAGTGGACAATAAATGACGAAAGAAATATTATTGTAAATATGTACATTGTGATCAATGAAATTAAAAATGGATATTGCTGTACTTTCTCTATTGCTCTGTAAAATATAATATATCTCCGCATGGTATTATACTTATTGTGTAGATAGATTCATAAATTAAAGAAAGTATAAATATTTTTTAAATTTGGAATTTAAATATGTACATAGCTGTCAGCAAATACTTTTTTCATTGTATAAAATACACAATATGTATGTAGTTCTTTTGCTGTGTAGTAAGTAAGTTGTTTAATAACTGTTATAAGTTTAATAAATTGCTTTTATATAATGACTTACCATTGGCTGGAAACGGCGGGCTTCATTTTTCATCCAAGGTTATTGGCACAAATACACTATAATGACACATTTTAGCAAAACTTCTTTCTGCGCTGTATTTACCACTGTGACATTTTTACAACTTGAGTATTTCATTTAAATATTAGTTAACGACCACGCACAACGTTAGTATTTTTAACTTCTTTTTATTAGCTTTAAGAATTTTTTATCGCCGAGGCATATTTTTGCTCTGATTAATTATATATTTAATCCTTTTATAACAAGCACTGGGAGTTCCTATGATTGTTCTTTTATAACTGATATTTCATGATATATTAAATTCGCTCTGGGATATTCAAACAGATTCCACAACACCAAAATATCCAAGGCAAATTCGCTTGAAAATATCCAATGCCATCTCTAAATTTTCCCCGTTTTATAATCTCAAATCAACACTATTTTTTTCTCATATCAGCCAGCTGATGTTTGTTTTTAATGCAAAATACCTGCCAGATAAAACAGCTCAGTATTGCCAGAGTAGTAATTTCTTTTTGCTATACAGCTGCATATGCATATTTACAGTGTAATCTTGATAGATCGGACAATTTCAGTAGACATTGTTCAAAGTAAAAAAAATCTCTAAGTTACAGAGAAGATATATATATATTATTTACTAGATGACCCGGCAAACGATGTCGTTTGCCATACAAAATATTTCTTGTACATATTTTGGGTGTTATATAAAAAATAGCGAATGTGTGTGACGATGACCGCCGATGAAAAAAATACCAAACAATAATTTTGTTCTGTTTGAAATACGAACGACGACGATTCTCCTGCATGAGGCGAACGTAGCACTATCTGTCACTCAACAACAAAAATAATTATGAGGCGGACATAACGCCATCTGTTGGGTTAATAGTTTCAGAAATATTGAAATTGCCCCCTCCCTCCCCTCCTCATGCCTCTACGGTTTGAAAAATAGAGAGTAGCCGATTATCAGACTTACTGAATATGCATAAAAAATTTCATAAAAAGAAGCCGTATCGGAAAACCAGAAATTGCCCCCTCCCGCCCCTCCTCGTGACCCTAGCGATTTAGAATATATCTTGGAACCTATTCTCCTTTTCTACTAAGTATGCATAAAATATTTTATTAAAATCGGTCGAGCCGTTTCGGAGGAGTTTTGCCGTGGTAGAATATTAAGTATGTACATATGTGGGACTATGCAGGAAACGCACAAGTAAAGAGTTTCCGATAAAGTTAGCATAACCTTTATACTGACAAACTCAAAAACTTGTAGGTCAGACATGAAAACGATTTACTACTGAAAATTACGAAAATTATTTGAAGAAGAAACTTCGAATTGATTGTAATTTCATCTTGCAGCAATATATGTATGTTGTGCTCCAATTATAAGAGATGACTGGATTTTGGATTTGATCGAAATGCTAGCTTATTATTTATTCCAAATAATATTTGCTTCTTCCGATAATGGCAAGGCGTAGAGATCTGTCGGAGTCGGCAACACTGCCAAACAACAATTAATTAAATGCATTAGGAGAAAACGTGTTTTCTTTGCCGGGTAGTAGTTGGAAATTTGTATTAGAATATTTTGGAAAAAGTAATGGTCAAGCTTAGCTGTTGTTCTGTAATTTAACTTAAACCACAAACTAAATGCATCGACTGGTTGTAAGTATCTCTGTATGTTCATATAAGTTTATAATAAAAAGGAAATTATTCATACTTCCACACATACAAATGTACGTACATACATATGTACATACATATGTATCTTTTAGATTTCGTTGGTGTTTGATATCCCATAGTATGTATGTACATATGTATCTCATGTTTTAATAAATCAACTTACGAGGAGAGTATATGGAATATGTGACTGACTCACTGACTGTCTTTGTGTGACTGCGACCGTTGATATGAACATCATACATATGTAGTTTTAATTTTGTTTGTATGGATTGCAATTTATAAACTACTGGTTGTGGACCTTGTGTTAAAAGTTTAATATTTTATTTTATTATTTTAGTTGGCTGCTAGACTTCAAATCGATTAGATTTTCTTGCCACGGTGTTATTCCAGAAAAGTTTCATTTAAGCAGTCAGTCATCAACTGTTGAATAAAAAACAAAGGCGAAGAAATCCATATCTTAACTTGAATAGCAGAGCATTTTCTGAAAATCATTCGCATCAGTAGAAGCGAAAATAATGGGACTCGATAAGTAAGTAATTTATTATTCATATTGTACATGTTGAATATTATAAAAATAAGTTTTCAACAAAGAACCCGATGATCACAATAACTTATTAATTATTGTGCATTGCTATTGTAGTATGCTAGCGATCAATATGTTAAACTAAAGTGAAATTATTGAAATTTGTATTAATAATTTCAATACATAGTACATGCTAACATACTTACATGGTATACCTATGTATGTATGTATTTACATAGTAGATATTTAAAAAATATATTTATTTGACTTTAGTTATTATTGGGCAAGCTCATAAGCTCACAAATTGCTAGTGGGTGAGAAACATCACCAAAGAAGTTATGTTTAATTTGTTATAAAAATTCTAAATTCCTGTGCATAATTGTTTTTGCAAACAAATAATGGAAAGGAACACGAAACCATAACTCGGTACAGTTGACCGATTTTTAGCACTTACTAATGCGCACTGTATAGACTTTGCTTGGGAGTCATCTAATCAGGGCTTAAAATTAGTTTTTAATTTTTATTTATTATACATAGCTACTACCGACTACTGAGAAAATATGATCCGTTTCCATCTTTGATAGTAGAGATACTAAAAATATTTACCTGATAACAATACATTACAGTCTTCTAAAAAAAAATGTTATAGGTACTAAATAATATATTAATTAGCTTAGTATGATGGTAAATATTTTTCTAGTTTTAACTTAAAATTATGAAATATGAGGGCAATTTTTAGTAAATATATTGGTTTTTTTAAACCATGTATCTAATACAGCAGATTATTATATTTCATTTGCGAACATTTAAAATGATTTTACTAATTTTTATTAAAATATGATACATTGTAGTTTAAAAAAATTGCAACCAGTTTTACAAATTTACATATGTATGTACATAGGTACTACTGAAATGCCAAGTCACGTAAATACACTATAAAATTTTACAAATTCAAAAAAAAGTAATTAAAACTCGTTTAAGTTGCTTAAGCAAAAATATTTTTGTGTTTCATATTTAATTTCGCTAATCTCTATGATAAATTCTTGCAAAATTTGTAATTAGACGCGCTTCGATGTAACTTGCAATAATTGATAAAAATGTGACTGAGCATTTTTTGTTATTTACGTGGCTTTGCATTTCAGCTAACGATATGAAATCTACGTATTGATACTTGAAAGAAAAAACTTGCGCAATAATTATTTTTCCTTTGTTTTGTTCGTTTTTACATGTGTACGTAGTTACTTTTGTATATATGTTGGTATGTATGTACGTAATAATCTAAGTAATTCACTTATGTACTAAAGACATAAATCGACATCATTTTGGGTGTCGATATCGAAAAATTTGTCAGCCGCTGGTTTACTAAAAAACTTAAAGCTTATCAGTCATTGATTTATTAAAGAATATATTAAAAGCACATAGTACGAGTATATGTGTGTACAATCATGTACATATATTACGGAATGAAAAATATGATGAACTAGATTAGACTTGTTTTGAACGTACATTTCTACGTACATACCTTCTTATAATCTCTTGGAATAACTGCCTCACGAGTATTGCTAATCTTATCGCACTGTTCAAGAACTTATCATAAAAGTAAAAAAAAAAAAAAAATATGTTCTAATCCTTAATGTTCATTTTTCACTTTATTATGAATAATTATTTCCCGCTAATTGTGTTTTTAATGTTCCATACTTTTGGGAAATATTTTAATTAAAGAACAATTTTTGGTAAATTTAATTATCTATTAAAAACGACTTTCGATCTTCCGCGGAGATCAAAGGCTTGATCGAAAAACTTTTCATTTGGTAACAATTTATTTGTTATTTAAATCTTTAGAAACTCATATGAGTTCTTTCATTCAATGAGAACTGATAGAACGGGATAATATTCACTTGATCTTGATGAATTCCACGATATCAAAACTTACTCGAAATTAAAAGAAAATTTCATACGAACATAAATTTCTCTTCTTTTTTACGAAAAGGGACAAATATTTTTACCGAATCTTAATGTTCGCCATAGGAGTTTCGAACTTTCTCCAAATTGTTTTATTTGCTTGTCAATTTTAAAATTTAAATTAATTAATTAGTTAAATTTAAAATTTTCTGAAGCCTTAGCCGGTTTTTATAAAATGAAAAGAACATTTCGTATGAAAATTTATGTTGAAAACAACAATAATTTCTCGCTCGAAATCTTCGTTTTCGGTTTTTTTTTTGTAATGATGAAGGAATTAAAATCATTAGAAATTTATGGATGGTATTTTCTAATTTTCAAAAGACAATTTTACATCAATATGTCATATAAATCTTTCAATTTGCATGTGCAATATTTTATATTAAGTGCATTAAATGCTGCTGATAACAAGTTTGTATTTTATATAGAAAAGTTTAATGACTTTTTATTTATTTATGTACATACATACATATGTAATTATGTGAGTAGATTAATCAAAATTTTAATTATGTACGTATGCACATACATATTTGTAATAAATGACACAGCAGATATGAGTAACCTAAAATAAATAAATTCATTTGCATTAATTCAATTTTATTTTACTTTAAATTTAATTGTATTATTAATAGGGTTGTTTTTGTGCGCACAAAAGTAAACAAAAATGGCCTTGACATTGTACACGGAAATATGATATCACAAACGTACAAACATTTTTTTATTACTGAGTTGCTATATTAATTTTAATAAAACTCAATTAAATATTTTTTTTTGTCAAAGTGTCTGATCACTATGACGTCAAGTAATGTGAGCAAATTTCAACGAACCATATCCATACATGCTTATGTATGTATATATGTATATGTGTACATACATTCTACATGTTGTAACTGAATAGCAAGACACTACATTACTTTATTTTGTTTTTTTTTTTGTTTTTGTTTTTGAAAGATCATTGAACTGAAATGGTTTACATTTTGTGACTATATTTTTTAAATATGTATTTATTTCGAACCACTAGAAAAAGTTGATGTGAAAGTAGATTTTCTGGCTGTAAGTTAGTGAATTAAAATTAAATAAAACTTCAAGAGGCATGTAGTGCATACATATGTAAGTTTCTCTTGTTTTAAAAGCGATTTTATTTAAAATAAAAACAGGTTTTAGAAATTCAGATACTTTATACAGATCACAGGATTAGAACTACATACATACATACTTTTGTTACTTCTTTACTACTGTAAATATTGTTCCTTTTATTTTTTGGAATCTTAAGAAAACGACTTTTTCAATGTCTAAGTGTCAAAATGCTTTACCCTCAGCTGTAAAATATTTCTGATAAATCTTTATGTACTTAAATATGATAGGTTAGGTAGGTTAGGTTAGCAGGCTGCTGGTAAAGGGAAGATTAGATTCCAGCTCACTTGGGTCCTGATATGGTCACATTGTGCTACCTGTAATGAAGAAGAGTGAGGGAGGAAAGGAGATTAGAAGAGTCGGAAGAAGAGTAGATGAGGGAAGGCCATAGAGGAACAAGAGAAGAGTAGAAACAGAAACAGGTGGGAAAAACCGAAGCAAGGGGTTGTCTTGCAGAACGGCCAGGATGTCGAGCCCCCTATTGGGCGAACCTGTGCGAAGGTGTGCGATGCTTTCTTCTTCTTCCTCGTCATTGCAGCTGGAGCAATGAGAAATATAAAAATATTAATACCGCTTGGGCACGAGCTATAAACCCCCTAATAACAAGGGTCACAGTAATATATGAATTTCCCTAATATAGTGTAAAAACAACAAAAACGTTAAAATACAAAGTAGAATACTTTGATGATAACGGACTATGAGTTTGTGTTGATTATTACAACTTTCCAAACAGTGATGAGGGAATTTCGTACTAACCAGCACTGTTTCAAGGTAGAATAAAAAATGAATTAAAAATTAATTCTCATATTCTATTTCTCTTGAAAACTGGTTAAATAGTTGATATTCTTCTTAATTAGTATCCAATTTACGAAAATTGTAAAGATGGACAATTGAACGCTGATGAGAGGTGTAGCGGCCTTGAAATCAGTACTGATACGTTCTGCTAAAAACTGATTGGATATAAATAATAATATTTTCCAACATAAAAAACTATTAGTAATTTTGAATTTTCATTAATTCAATAAAACTGAACTTGAGCCTGATAATATTACTTTTCATATATACAATTTTTTATATATGGATTTAGATATTGCTAACCCGCAACAAATAAATAAAATTTAAAACATAAATACTTGAGTTCATGCTCAAATAAATGTAAAATTTTATAAAAAATATTGTTAATTATTTTATATCTAAAATATTATTTGGATCTTTGCTAAACCACTTTACAGTTAGATTCAGATTTATAGTTATTACTCCTAATTGGTTTCTGATTTGGTTATTTAAGCCTTATCTAAGGTACTATTATGCTTTCATACGTTATCATACAATAAGCCTAAAAACCAATATATTTTCCCTACTTGTTTATTTTAGAGTTTGGCATTGGCTTGTAGAGCCATCTTCGCCCGATAAAGTCACCTTATTTTTTATCTTGAAACTTATAAGAAAAGAACTTTTAGTAACGTATTAATTACGTACAATACACACTCTACTCACATACATACAAAAATTTAATATAATTATTTATCTTAAACACACACTTTTAGTATTACTTTTATTTATTGAAAACGTTATAATGTATTATGACCTTAAATATTGCAAATAAATAAATAAATAATTTTATAAAACTTGTACAAATATTGATAGTAAGTTCTATTTAAACAATTTGTACAGCTGTAAAAATATTTCTTGTATATTTAACGATTGAATTGTGGAGCAGTTAAGGAAAACAATTGATTGTAAATGTATTATTTTTGAGAGAAAATTAAATAGTTATATTCATGTAGTGGCGCACTAGTGAAACCAAGTGTGGCTCCTAAGCTCGGTTACGTTAATAAGAATGAATAAATTATAATTAAATTTAATGCACAACTTATTCAGTTTATTGAAAATGTTCTACCTTAAAGATTATTATTGAAAAAGTCAATACCTTCTTTTGGAAGGTGAACTTTAACATCAGGTACTTGTATACCATTTGATAAAATTTCTTTTAAAAACTCATACAAATGCGGTACATTTTGGAGAAATATTCCGTTTTTCCCTCCCCCTGAATGCACAGCTATCTTTTGCATATCGTTACCTTAATATAGAAAGGCTTCAACAGCCTTTTTTTCAAAACACGTTTTTTTGCTTATATCGGTTATTTAGAAGATTGGAAACAATTAATGAGTTATTTGCCTTTATATGTAAATGAATATAACGATATACATACATACTTACATACATATACGAGTATAACATAAATAATTAAACTTTCTTTACAGACTAGTACCATGTACCGTTCATTTAGCAAAAATGATACAAAAATCTGGTTGTGATGTTTTATGTATTATTGATCGTCAAATACCCTGCGAACTGACAGAGCAATTCAATGAGATTCGTTCGTATGATAAAGCTTTCGATTCGGTAGTATCATGCTTCAAATCGACACAATTAGATTTACCTGTAGTTTATTCACCGGTTCCGGAATTAAGCGATTATCATGATGTCAGATGTTATCAGCAAGCCGCTGCTAAGTCTTTACAACGAGCCATAAAGGCCGGTTTTAAAGCACCTCTATTATTTGTTCCTCAAAACAATAAATTCAAAAATGCTGAACTATGTACCGTACTGGGTGCTTTAGAGGAACTTTATGTAGTAAGTTAAATAATAATTAAAGGTTTTTATAGATTCATATTTTAGTAAAATTTAATTTGCATTTTCAGCCAATTCAATTACGAGAAGATTTGCCTGAAAAACGTCAACGTGTTGCCAATTTGTCTGTAATGATGTCAAATCCTAAGGCTGAAGAAATTTTTAAGGAGGCTTTGATTTTGGAATCTGGAAGATTTGTGGCCCGTGACATTGGTAAGTTTGGAAAGAATAATAATTTAAAACAGTGGAAATTATTTCCAATAAACGCATGGAAAAATAGAGTTCTAAAACGTAAACAATATAGAAACATATATTTGACTGCAAGTATGTATGTAAATATGTACATACATATAATATAAAAAAAAAATCATATCTGAACAGGTAGGTACCTAAATAAGTATGTACATATGTACATACATACTATATTTAATACAAAAAACAATATTAAGATCTTTTGTTAAAAAAATGTATTGTGAATTTTGTATGATTGAATGGGCGGTATAGGCCATTTTTTAACATTTCGTTTGGTATCCATACCTTAAGTCTAGCACAGCTGCTGCAAAGCGTAATCACTTGTTGTTTTGGTAACCAAATAATTTTCAATTTAAAATCACCACAAAATCATATTCATAAATGATACAATGTCATATATTATACATATGTATGTAGGTATGTATGTATCTTATATAATTATAACCCTTTCAGACCCAGCATACACAAACGTGTTAGCTAAAATCTAAAAAAGTTAAGTCATTTTAAATTAAAACGACCAAGTTGACATAAATAATAAAATAATGCAACTTAAAATAAAGATTTCTTAAAGTTAACATGTTTTTCTATTTCATGTATAACACATTGTCCAAGATAAAGTATGTTGGCACCAGCATTCACATCGCGATTCCAACAAGTACGACAATTTGGGCAAAATTGGTACCTATGTGGTGATCGCGATGTGATATTTACTTCGTGGCAGCCAGCACACAGCTTGGTAGTCCGGAACTCGTTGACGAACAAAAGATCAGCACGTCTTACTCGTAATGCAGCTACTAGCTTCTTGTGTGGTGTTCTAACGTAACCTCTCATGGGGGAATTGGAAGCTATTTCCGTAGAACCAATGCATATTAGGGTGTTGTCTGTGGTATTAGGTACGAGTTTTTGTGCAATTTTATGAACCGTTTTCTCAACACAAATAAATTTCTTCAGTTTCAGTCGTGCTACTTTTCTTTTCGAAAATATTTCTTGTTTTCGTAGAAAAATTGACAAACGATACTTGGTGTAGCTTTCATAATTTTCCAAATAAGGTGATTCTTGAGTAACTTCATTAAAATTGTTCGTGTATTTCTTCAATAATTGCTTACGAGCATAATTGCCACTCATGTGTTGATACGTTGCATTTTTTAATTTTAAAGGTTTACCATCCTTCACTCCGCCATATATTAACCTCAGACCAGGATCCAGACCAAAACGATGATCATAATTTGTATTTCGTATTTTTTCCAAGTTTCCAGAACAATCAGTCTCATCTGTTTGATGTTTTTTACGCTTTACAAGAGTAGATGTTACAATTTTTGTTTTCTTCATCGAAAATGAAACGGCAACACTGTCAGTTTGTAACGAATAATTGAATTTTTTCGTACACGTTTCAGGGAACTTGAAATATTTTCTCCACTCAACATCACGATTGAAATTTTTAAATGGTCCTTTGTATAGTTTAACGCTGCATAGTAAACTATGAAACGCAAACGAATCATATCTAATATGCTTTAGACCATGATTGAATATCGGTATTAATGCAAAGTTTTTTAGATTATTACGCTCATTGTACCGTTGTAAATTGTAAAATAATTCAATGTACGACCAAAATAATTTTTTATTTTTTATTTTATCCAATTTGTCGCCATTCCATTTTAAATCGTTGCGCATTCTATTTAATAGTTCTTCATCTGGTTCATTAGCACCTTGTGTATTGAATAAATACGCTAACGTTTTGTATACTTTTTTCTTGTCAGGTTCAAATTTAAAATATCTACGTAGACGAGTGTAACCATGTGTCCAGATATTGTTGTGAAAAATTACTTCATACTGGTTGGCTGAATCGACAAAAATATTAGATCTATACGAGCTATCGTACAATGGTATGGATCCTCGCAATTTTTCATAGTCACGATCAAGAATATATTGCGATTTTTTTTTTCAGCATTAGAGGGTAATAGTAATGTAGAAAATTAATAGGATTAAAATCGCCAGCACGCCATCGTTTCATTAATGAAAAATGTATATAGATCGATGATTCCACAATAAGTGATGACATTTCTTCAACATCCTTTTGGATTTTATTATAAATTTTTTTATTTTTGCACGTTGACTGTAGACCTCGTTTCACTACTACAGTTTCTAAATTATCGCTTGTTGATGTATCGTCAGCTTTACGTTTGACCATTTTACTCACTTAAACTCTCTTCGTTTGTTTTTAGGTTAAGATCCGTTTTTTTCTTTTCTTGTTTAGTTTCCAATGGGGGTTTTTACTATAAGAATAAGAATATGCCGTAAGAACTATTGAACATTGGCATTTCTTTGAAAATATAACATTTATAAGAAGTTTCTAAGCTTACCATTGCACTTTGCCCGGTTTGTCCGGTGTTTTGTATGGATAAATGAACGTTATTTTTCTTAAATTACTATATTTCACAATATTATTTGCATTGTCATCGCAGCCGCTGCACCTTCGTGTTTTCTTACAAAATGTTCTTTATTAAACGAACTGCAACTTTATACTTTTACACTTTTGTTTAATGGTCTCAACAATTGCATATTGATTAAATATAAACTCACAAATATTTTATAAACTGAAAATATTTTTCACCGGTATTCACAACTTCGGTTAAATAAAAATGTCCGCCAAATAAAAACGGTTCACGGCTGCCAACAAATTTTCGAGGCGACCGAATCAAAAAATTTTCGTTTGTTTTTGAAACGAAAAAAACTGCCTTTTAAATGTAATTTGTTTTGAAACGGTGTTGGTAAAGCTTCTTTTTAATACCTTTTCTGCAGTGTCGCATTGTTTGGTATTAAATTTGGAAATGGCGAATTCAATTTTTGCTCCCACCTTATAATAAATTCGCCTTGATCTTTTGTTTTTTTAAGTATTTAAATATTTAAGTTTATAATAAATGCTGTTCAATAACTTTACCGTGGCAGTCACCGAGTGTCACATGTCTTTTTTTGTTTTTATCACACGCACTCTTGTTTTATTTATTATTTTATTAAAATATCCAGTAGTTTTTAAAATGACATTGACCAATATTGTGTAATAATTTATCGTTTATTGTTAAAAGATACAACATACATTCTTAAATTAAAAAGCTTGGGTCTGAAAGGGATAAAAAATAATATTGGTTTTTGTCTCCGCTTAAAAGAATAGTCAACGATTCTTTGTGGAATGTTTTATTACTTCATCATTAAAAATAAAGCCAGCGCCTAAAATTATACTTGAAAAATTTTCTGCATTTCTAGGTGTTGGAGATCCCGAACGTATGGCACCACCACGTGTTGAAGAATATGTTACACAATTATTCAATGGCCTTACGATGACAGTTATAAGTGATGTAAATTTAATTGCTAAAGAATATCCTCTGTTTGCCGCCGTGAATCGTGCTGCCAATCAAGTGAAGCGTCATCAAGGACGCATTATTTTCTTGGAATACAAACCTCCCCAGCCTGCCAAAAAAACTTTGATGTTAGTAGGCAAGGGCGTAACTTATGACACAGGTGGTGCTGATATTAAAGCCGGTGGCATTATGGCTGGCATGTCTAGAGACAAGTGCGGCGCTGCTGCTGTTGCTGGTTTTATGCAGGTATTATAACATTCACTACTTTTTAAATTGTATGCATGTATTAGTAGCTTTAAATGAAAACTAATTTGTTGTTTTTTCAAGATTGTCAATGAACAAAAGCCCTCAGATGTTCATGTTATTGCCGCCTTGTGCTTAGTCCGTAATTCTGTGGGCGAGGAATCTTATGTGTCTGATGAAATCATAACGTCACGTGCTGGCACTCGTGTACGTGTTGGCAACACAGATGCTGAAGGCCGCATGTGTATGGCTGATGCATTATGTCGTATGAAAGAAATCGCTGTGTCCGACAATTTGCCCAATCCTCATCTCTTTACTATAGCTACCCTAACCGGCCATGCCTGTTTGGCAGCTGGTGAGGGCTACTCAATTATCATCGACAATAGTGTAGCCCGCGCTGAAGATCATGCACGAAAGTTGCAAGAAATTGGAACTTCATTTGGTGAACCTTTTGAAGTTTCAGTTTTACGTCAAGATGATTTTGATTTTAATGCTGCCAAAGTTATCGGTGAAGATATTGTTCAATGTAATAATGCTGCTTCTTCACGTACACCTAGAGGTCATCAGGTGCCAGCTGCTTTTCTTATTCAAACAACCGGCTTGGAAAAGCACGGCTTGGATTCGGAAAAACCATTAAAGTATACCCATTTGGATATTGCTGCTAGTGCTGGGGAGTATCCAAAAATGCCGACTGCAGCCCCCATTGTTGCTTTAGCTAAAGTTCATCTATCTTAAAAAGTTTCATGAAGAAACCAAGAGTTTTAATTTTTAAATATTATTTTATGAAATAAATATTTACATACATATGTATGTACGTACACTGTATATTTCTTTGCCCATTACTTAAAATTTTGAAATTTTTAATTATTTGTATGTTTTTTTTGTACATTGCAATGAAGTACGAGTATTCATACATACATTTATGCCCAAAATGAATTATAATTTAATAAAATTTCTATTTCTTAAAGTATTTTAAATATCTATACAAGTTTATTTGAAAATTATCAGCCCGCCACGATGTCGACCGATCGAAAATGCTGAATTTTTTAACGAACAGTCAGCGCTTTTGTGGCAGGAAACAAATAAAAATTTAAATAAAATGTGTTAATCAAATATTAAAATTGTTTTCAATTACAGAAATTAAAAACTTATATATTAGTAGTTCTACTAATCTTAGATATATGTAAATGAGAAAGCTTGCATGTTTAAAAATGTCTATTCACTTAAACGCGGAAACAGATTAAATAAAAAATAGGGAAGGAGCATTTGCTTCTATTTTAAAAATTGTTCTATACATCCAGTAAATAAATCAAATAAACTAAAATCTTTCGGCTATTTGTCTTTATTCAAATAATAACTATAAGTTGGCGTTATTGTTTTATGTAAAATAAAAAATCGGTAGCAATTTTCTCTACACTACTGATCGCAATATAGTTAAAGAATTTAAGTATTTTTTTAAGTTTGCATGAATGACTTAAGTTTTTATGTATATTAAACTTCTTATTTTTCTGCTGGCATCGATCTCAAAAACATGATTATCGAAAATGATTTTAAATTTCCAATAAATTTTTATAACATTTACCAAATAAAGAAATTTGCATGCATTCTTAATTGCATGTTGAAAAAAGATATCAAACAGTAAAGAAAAAGACACCAACTTAAAATACGACTGCGTTTTATAATTTTCATGCTTGCAGTTGTCATAAATAACACTGCACGGCAAAAAAAAAAACAAAAAACAAAAAGATGTCTGTCCTACCCATTATCTAAGCTGCGTTTCGATTCTAACCAAAATTTCCTTCGTTTTGAAATCGAATATAATTTCCTTTATTATTTTAGCATTCTTCCCCCGATATAAAACTTACATTTAATTTTATAAAATTTACCGATTGTAAGAAGGGTGTTATAACACGAAAAAACGAATTTTAAAATACAATAATTTTTCACATTTAAAATTTGCCACTGTAATTTCATTTTAGATAAAAAAAGTATGAGTGTTAAAATAATGTTGATGGTAAAATATATCGCAAATGTGTAAGTTCGAAATTTTTTTGTTGTAGTGAATTTCCAAACACTCCCATATTTCCTCTTTAAAGAACCAGGAAAGGTTTTTCGATAATTATATTTAGTATATTTTATTAAAAATTGCTGGGTTTAAAAAACTATCAAATTTTACATATTCTTCCTTTGATAATTTTATTTAAATTTTTATTTTCTTCTAACAGTGTTAATTTAATTCACCAGTTAAATACCGATAGGAAAATATATATGTATGTAACTACTTGCATAGCGTTACTTAAAGGTCCAGAAGGCTGTAACTACACTTTTTATTATTTTACAGTGGAAGCAAAATATTTTAGAAATGTAGTACTAATTATATTTATTGTCACAGTTAAATTCTGTTAATGCCTTTTAAGAGGTGTACCGGCCTTGAAATCGGTATACTGATACGTTCTACTAGTCTAATTGGATATTCTAAAATCCTAAATACTCTTGGTAATTTGAATCTCCATTAATTCAATAAACTGAACTTAAGCTTAAATAATATTCATTTCTCAATTATGCATTAATTAGTTTAAATAATAATTGCGTGTATTCGTAATAAAAAAAAATATTAAAAAATTATTCACCCCTATCGCGAATATTATGGGTAAGTAAGGTATGAGTAAGTTGTTTGGGAGAAAAATTGTATTCCCATCCCCAACAAATTGCTATCGCGAATATTTTGGGAGTTTAAGTCTCTATTGTGAATTACTTGGGAATAAAAGTTTTTATTTTGAATTGTTTGTTTTGGTTTAACAAATAATTTTTGCGGGATTTATTTTGTGGTGTATGAATAAAAGAAATTAAAGCTAATAAGGTAAAAATTATGAATACCCACCCCTATCGCGAATATTATGGGAGTAAGTTGTTTGGGAGAAAAATTGTATTCCCATCCCCAACAAATTGCTATCGCGAATATTTTGGGAGTTTAAGTCTCTATTGTGAATTACTTGGAATAAAAGTTTTTATTTAGAATTGTTTGTTTTGATTTAACAAATAATTTTTGCGGGATTTATTTTGTGGTGTATGAATAAAAGAAATTAAAGCTAATAAGGTAAAAATTAATTATGAATAGCGTTTATTTGCGTTTTCTGTTGCTGGAAAAGGAAAATCAATCCATAGAACGACTGCAGCGAAGCCAAATACGGATGAATCTGATCCGCTTTGTTTTGTTGCGGTTTGTTTTGTTTTCAGTCAGTTTTTTCTTATGTTCCGTTTTTGGTCGATCCTCACCTATGTAGTGCATGAAAAATTCAAGTTACGCTTATTACACTAATAATTAACACCATTTACAAAAGCTTAACTCATTTCAAAGTTTACCCACGTCCTCTTTTTTATCCTTTTGGACCCCCTTTGCCATAGTCTTGATTCCCACACATTGCTTCAACCAGACAATTAATTTGTTCTTTATTAACACTCCTGTGTTAATAATAAGAGAAAAAACTGATTACATGAAGTTCTGGATTAAAAACAAATTGCTACTTACATGATCACATCTTGTTCCCACTTTCAATTGTTGTGAATTATTTTAGTCAAATTATTCGCGGGAGTAAACATTTGCGATGCCATATTGGTAAGGTATGGGAATTCATAAAAAAAAAAAATAAAAATTATGGAAATCATTATGAAAAAATTTGGGAGTTTTTTCATGGGAATGTTTATTCGCGATAGGGGTGATTATTATACTTATAATGAAAACAAAAAAATCCCCAAATCCCTTCTTAGGAAAATCTGCTGGCAAGCAGGAGCTAAAAATCCTTATTAGTCTGATAATCTCTCATCAATGACAGTTCCGCTTCCGTTATTTTTGGCTCTTAACAGCTGTTATTTATTGGCTTACTGCTGGCAGGGCCGTGACACAATTTACACGAAGATAAAAAGACGTTGCTGATACTTTTTTTTTTTTAAATAAAAACAATCCGCGAAGGGATTAGCTTGTCTGCACTAAAATACACAGGCTGTTTTTTTGTTACGTTGTTGTAGGTGTAAGGCCACTTAGTATTGGGCGGAATTTAACCGGCAATCTTCGGACCATAGCAGATCATTGCTACCGATCAGCTACGGCGGGGTACTCAATATAGAGTTATCACATTCTACCTAAAAATGGTCGATATATAGTGCCATTGCACTATTACTTCGTCTGCTACAGTATTCCGTTGTTATTGTTTATGTGACGTGACTACTGTACATTGGTTTTGTTGTTATGTTTGTAAATCAGAAAAATGATTTAAATTTTATACTTTAAAACAGCAAATATAACTGAAAACAATAACAACAACAAAGAAAAAAGCGACTAACAGAATAGAAACAGCTACCAGAACAGCAAAATTAACAGCAACAGAAATGATGACGGCGACAACAGCAACCAACAACGGGCAACAAAGCTCCAATAACAGCAACAATAAACGATGTAGAAGAAAAAAAAAAACAAACGGAATATTATGCAATCACAGCAGGAATGAGACACTCTTGACCGAGTTTTTTTAAACTTAAACCTAACGGTAAACAGGGCCATTTGTATTACAAACGTCGTCATCATCGGTTGGTTGGTTGGTTGGTTGGTTGGTTGGTTGGTTTAGCGGGTCGGTTAGTTCTTTCATTCAATTTGTTCGCCCGTTTGTTTGGTTTGGCATAAGAACAGTTTTATTATTATTATTGTTATTATTTTTGTTGATGTTGTTGTTTACGTTGTTCTTGATAATTTCTGTTATTTGTTGTACTTTTTGCATTTAAAAAAAAAAAAAAAATCAATCCATAAAACGTTTAAAGAAAGAATTATAGAGGCTCTAATGTAATATGTATTTAACATTAGGGCCGCCCCCTGTTGCTTGAAGAAAATGCAGTACTAACATAAAGTTGGTAGTGAGAAGTCTCGTATTCTATTTGCATTCAAATGGGTGTATAAATGGGATATGTCATCACGTTCAAAAAGTAGTAAAACCATTATACACATGGGGTTGTGCACATATTACGTAACGCTGTTTTCAGAGATTTTATAGCCCCCCCGACGGCTTTTTAATAATTTTTCAGTGTAAAATCTCCAATCCGTAACAAATCTTTAAGCCCCCCACCACCCTTGGAATACGGTCGAAGTTCATTGGCTTTTTATCGAAAACAACGTTTGTTCTATTCAGCCGTGTAACTGATGCTGGATATTGAATTTTTCTTTGTTGCTTAAAATATTAACAATGGGCGCGTTCAGCAGAAAAACCTGCTACTAAACAGTTTAAGTGTAGCAGCTTTTGATTTGTTTGATTTTTCTGAACGAATTGCTCCCTTTTTTGTCAACAATATCAACAAATTTGACTATTCAATTAAAATTATTGAATTTCATTTTGTAAAATGATTTCAGAATATTTATTTATGAATTTAAATGAATTAAAATTTAAAAATATATTATGAAATTTGATTCAAAAGTCAAATTGAACTAAAATAGCGTAACTTGTTGAAATGTATCGTACTTTTTCTTTGCTACCCAAAACAGTGAGCGCTCACTCAAAATGTTCGCTCATCGCTCAGTAATCAAAGCGTTCAGCAGATTGTTGAACACCAGCTGTGTAGCAAACTGTGTCTGCTGAACGCACCCAATGTCTAATTATCTCTGATCGCTACGTTACGAACCTTACTTAGCCTATAAAAATAAACACAGATTCATAAACAGTTCGAAATAGTTAAATTCATATACGAAAAAGGAAACGCTGTTGTTGCGTTTACCAAAAAGCTGCAATAACCGACCATTAAAAAATTATAAAAAAACACGATTAATTATTATTTATTTATAAAATTATTGGTTAACATAAACATTCGCAATATGTTCTTCACAATTGATGTCATTTTATTAGTAACAAAAATTGCCTAAAAATCGAAAAATTTGCTTTTATCGATACTCATTTCCACTTGAATTTTGCGCGCATATGGATGGATGTATAAAGCCTGGCCTCCAATGCCAAGAATGCCTCCAAATACGGGGACAGTGTGATCTACTCGGTGCTAAAGACAACCATCTCGAAATCCTGAAATTTGAACATCCTAATCTAACTTCGGAAAAAGACTTGCACCAATTTGGAGAAGCGAAACAGTTGTTTTTCAAAACTGTTTTTCTTCTGTTGAAAAACTGGAACAAAGGAACAGATTTCATGAGCCAATATTTCTCTTATTGACCGACTTTGAAGGTTATTACTTTCGGTTTTTTATTAATATTTTATAATTTGGATTGACGATCGAAAGTGATATTTTGTTGGCCTACTCGAATTCTTCTTGAAGTCAATTTCTAATTTGCTAAAAACATATTTCCTACAAAGAACAACGTTGTTTCTGTTCTGCTGTTTAGGTAGAAATTACATCAACGTTAATTTTTCCCGTGTTTCTTCGAAATATTGTTCCATGTTCAAATCTTTCTAATTAGAAAAATGTTACGAACCTTAACTTTGAATTAGAAGGTAATTGATGACATGTTACATATTTTTAATGTTTTTAAAGTTTTTGGAAAAAACATTTTTGAAAAATCGGTTCTCTTTTATTGATAAAAAAAAACTAGTAAAATTTATGTACATACATATATCGTAATATTGAACTTTGTCCTCGAAGGAGAACGGCTAACAATTGTCCGAATCAGTTGAAATTTTGACGCCATCAGTGTTGGAGAAATTGCCACAAACACTTCAGTGGGACTTTAATAGAAATCCAAAATTTATTTTAATCTACACATTCTAGTGCCTCCCTAATGTATGCAAACATGCTTGATGCACTTTTATTGCTAATACAAACACAAGTACACAGATGCATATACATACATAAAAAAGGTGTAATTGTTGTGTTTTAATCATGTCCATACCACATGCTTACATGTGTGTTGGCTAAAGAAAAATACAAACTTCTACTATTAAATGTTGTTGTTGTTGTTGTTGTTATTCTGCCATCTAAAATATATTATTAGTTTACAACTCAGTTATGTTGTTGTTGTTATTATTATTATTATTAGGGAGAGTCACTATAATTTTATATGTAATTTTCATAAAACATAATAAGAAGCTTTAAAAAAAATAAACTCATTCAGGTTTTTGTTTGTTCAGTTGCAGTTGTTTTCATTTAATTTGGCCTAATAACGGTTCTTGGCCTCAATTTGTTCGAATTCCCATTTCAATTGTTTTGTGTAGTCATGTGTGTAAGTGCATAATAGATACAGGAGTATATGCATGTATTTAAAATACTAACGATCTAGTTGCCATTTATATATGTATGTGTGTATTTAAAATTAAAATGAGTTGTCTTATGGTGTTTTCTTTTCTACACACAAAATGGCACCTTATTGAAAGGTACATGTATAAAATGTCTTGCCAACCCTGTAATAATGCAGCTTGTTACTTCACTAGAACTTCACTAGATTTAAGATTTGAAAAACTTATTGATAATTTAATTTATAATTAAAGATTCAATAAATAATAAAATTATCAAAAAAAAAAAAAAAAAACTAGAACTGAACACAACTTATGAAGAAGTGGAACGCCCTGTTTTCAACAGCTGACAGCTAAGTTTTACAGGGCATTATCAACACTGTCGATTTTTACGGGGCAAAAAGTGCAATGCCTTCCACCCTTAGTGAGGGCGATTTTTTTTAGAATCAAACACACTGCCCTTTTAGAGAGCAAAACATTTTTAAGAAACGAACACCAAAGTACATTTTCTGCATGGAGATGTACCATTTTTTTGTAGAAAAGAAAACACCATTAAATAATTCTTTATTTCCAAAATATATCACAAGGAAAAATTATATTTCGTATTTCACTGCACATTATTATTTTATAAGTCAGGCCAATAGGCACCGCGACCCGAAGGATCTGTTGTGAAGATTGTGTTTGAAAACAAAAATTGAGAATGTCACACACTGAGTACGGATCACAAGGCTCCATCATAAATTATACCTTATAAAGAGTTTTGAGAAGGCGCTATAGAGCATGTTGTATTGAAAATATATTCGTTAAGGCAACAGCGTGAACTGCAGAGTATAACATATCAGTGGAAAGGTAAGTAATTCAAGTTTTTATATATCTGCAGATAATTTAAATATTTAAAACATTATTGAGACATTTTCGCTGATGAAATAATTAAAGTGCAGTGGACAGTAGATCACTGATATAAAAAACTTTATTTAACTAGTTGTGAGCGAATATATTTTGTAAAACAAATATTAAGGGATTACAAAAGTTTTTCAATGCAAAGACCATATTCCGGCAATGGAATAGTTTTTTTTTTGCCTAAATATTGAATAAGGCAACAACCATTCAAGACTAGATAAATCGTTGTTTAGTTTAATAAAATATTTGTAAAAAATATATTCTTATCTCTGCTTTCAAAGACTTTGAGAAAGGTACTTTACAAAAAAAAAACTTTTTCGAAAATTTACTTTTAGGAAATAATACTTTAAAAAGGATATTTATAAAATAAATATTTTTAATCACGATACTCCATAATTGGGGAGATATTTTTTCAAAATTGCTATTTTTGGAAACAACTATAATAATTATGTACTGAAAAAGCGCATATTTTTAAAAGTACTTTATTGAAAAGTTTATTACATTTTTCGGAAAAGTACTTTTTGAAAAATATTCGTTGGTTAAAGCACACTTTTATTTAAAGATGCCATATGAAAAAAATACTTTTTAACAAAAATACTTTGTATTGTTGAAAAATAAATTTTATTTAAGCTCCAGGCCAATAAATAAAATTGATTTTTCAACAATATTATAATAAAAGGCCGAATAATTAACAAATAATTAAAAATACTTTGTTGTAAATAGTATTTTTAAGAATTGATTGTTTTTGAAAAATTTATTTTCGAAGATGCTGGTCCTTATTTGAAAAATATACTTTTTGGAAGACACATGCTGAAAAAGTATACATATTAAGACTTTGGGGAAATTATACTTTTTATAACAATTAGCTTTTACTTAATGGTACTCTGTGAAATAATTATTTGTTAAGGTGGTACTTTGTCGAAAATATAATTTGTGAAAATAAAATTTAAATAAAATAATAATAAAATAAAATATAAATTATTAATGTCCCAAATAGTTTTAAGAAAATATATATACTGAAGTCCTTGAAAATGATAAGTCAGGATAAGGCTATGAGAAGAAACGTAAAATTATCTACTTCGTACAAAGCCGGCATAACTCGCAACATTATAATCTATAGTGGGTGCATTTGCCTGAGAAGAGTGTACCGTGTTAACTGTTGGTTTATTATTTAAGATCTTGAATTATTTCGTATATGTATAGTTTTTTTTTTTTATTTTTAATTATTAAATTTACAAAATCCAAGTTGCTTTGGAAACGTTTATTAAAATTCATTAAGACATATTCAGAATCTTATAAACATTTTTAAATGGACATCAAGAAAAGCACATTGCTGCCTTTTACGTATAATTTTTTCAAATAATTTTATAATTTGAATTTGGCAAGTATTGTGTGACCATTTTATTTTTGATAATAAAAAGTTGTCACAAAAATCAAAAATATAATTTTTAAATTTCTTGCAATCAAACAAATAAAATTTCACTGTCACACTTATGATTAAATACTAAAAACTTTTCCCAAGTTCGATTTTTCTACGTTGATGTAATTATTATCTACTTATTTCTCTCCACCTGCCACCTTCCTTCCACCTTCCCTTTAATATTTTTTTTATACCAATTCTGTTGCTTGTTTTTGACAAATCATATGACTAAGTAGTTTGATTTAAAATACCCATGTTGGCTTAATACAAAAAGAGGACATGTGGATAAATACATTAAATTATATTTGTTTTATTTTAATTAGAGATGAGAGGCTCTCACCTAACCGGAGTGACTAAATTCATCTTTCAATTACATGATTATAATATTTGACTACTTGTCATAATGTAGTATTCTAGTAACAGGAATTTCTGCTGAACGGGCCCAATATCCAATATTTTGTACTTGAATGAAGAAATGCATGGGGTATTAAGGAGTATTTATTTGGATTTAAATATAAAAAATGCTCCATCAGATGATCATATTTTGATATGTGTTTTGTACTTTTATATTAAAAAAGACATAAAAAAATATAAAATAAAAATAATTCAATTTCCAGTGATTGGATTTGAACTCGCGCCATCTATTACTTTTCTTTCATTTCCGGAATAGAAAGTATTTATTTTTGCTTAAAAAAATTTCATACAATTCATTAAGTTTTTCGTTACGACAATGCAAAATTCCATGCCTTTAATAAAATTTTAGTAAATTTAGACGGTTTAATGTTTTCATTATTATTACGAAAAGTTTTCTTTTCACTGGATAATCTTAAGGTCGCGCAAAATATAAGAAAATGTGGATTTCGCTTTTGGATGTCAATAAAAATCTAAAGATGAACTTTGGGTGTTAAAAAGTTTATAAATGGCCACTTTTTTGCTCCCAAAAGCACATGACAATTGTGGGAATATTTGGCCACAATTCCATCTCCGATTTTCACAAATGATTTTATTTTTATAAAACCAAAAGAAAAACTAAAGTTGAAAAATAAATGTGACAGTCAGTTTGTCAGACAGATAAGCAACAAGCATGTAGAAAGATCAGCAGGCAGTAAAGATTTTAAGGCAGAAAAAGCAAAAAAAAAACTAAAACGTAATAATAATAACAACAACAACATCAACAGAATACGAAGCTCTTGCAGTGGCACAGTTGCAGCAAGAGCAACTTTAAATGCAACAAACGACAGAAATGATCTTAAATGAATGCGGAAGTTTTTTCTTCAGGGTTTCGTAACCAGGTTTATTTCTTAGTTTGTGATTTCGCTGTTTTACACTTTTTGTAATTTTATAAGCAACTTGAGCTGCTTTTGCAAATCAAACGCAACAACATGATAACAAAAACACCAACAATAATAATAATAAAAACATTAGATATGAGGGCAGCGTGTGTAGCAGGCAGCAAAATTGTAACTCAAATGCCCAAATGTAATTGATGCAGATGCTGCATTAGTGCCAACAACTTCTGTTGCAGTTGTTACTGCAACTTAGGCCACGAAAACGACAACAACAAAAAATATTAGACAACCAGTCAAGATTTATACAAAAGAAAAACTGCAATTTCAAGTGAAATCTTTGCAACAAAAAATTCATACAATTCGTAAAAGATTCGATTTTTTTTTCTGGAACAACTTAAATTATTAAATAATTTTTAATAGTTCAGTTTGGGTCCATTTTACATTTTCCAATTTGGGTTCATCTTTCATTTTGTGAAAATACAAAACTTACAAGCTCAAATGAAATTTGGACCCAAAGTGAACTATTAAAAATGGTCCTAAGCCAAAAATTAATATTGGCACTAATTACTAAAGTCTACCTTATTTCGGTAATTGTTCGGCGCAACCACTTTCTCCCTCTTTCTCACAGCGGCAGTCGCTTACTAACGGCTTTTTGCATTGCCGGCCTTCGGTGCTGCTTATGGTTTCTCTTTTTCATGGCATTTCGGGCAAAGTCGCCGTTTACCAATAGTACTTTTTGATAAAGACAGAGAGAAGGAGAGTACTTTGGCTCCATTTTTTAATTTATATATAAAAAAATTAAAAGGAACCCAAATTAAAAACGGCCCTAAATAGGAAAAATGGTCCCAAAAATATTTTTTTTTTTTATTTTTTCAAAGTAAACATTTTGGGGTAATTTTTCAGCTTAGGGAAATTTTTCCGACAATTTTTCACTTTGCGGACATTATCAATTTTTTTTATTTTCAGTCCATTTTTTAAGCGTGACAACAAAAATTTAATTTTAAAAAATTTAAGAAAAAAAATCTCTTGGCAGCGGTGGGATTCGAACCCACGCCTCCGAGGAGACTGGTGCCTTAAACCAGCGCCTTAGACCGCTCGGCCACGCTACCCATGTTTAACGGTAGACAAATTATCGTTTAAAAATCTAACAGCAAAACAAAAAGTTCTATTTATAAATTTTTACTGAACACCAAAAACACAAAAATTAAATTCTATTAACAAAACACTATCAACGAGTGTCGTAATAAAGAACAAAACGTAAAACCATTTCTAAGCAGTTCAGATCAGTTTTCTTAGTTGATGTTTGATGTTGTAAAAGTGTGCATTTTTTATTTATTTAAAATATAGTTTTTTTTTTTGGTATTGAGAAGCGTGTGAATATTTAAATTTTAGTCTGATTATTTTCATTAAATTCTGCTGTTTGAACAAGTGTGTGATTTTTTTCTTATTGACGTCGTAAAATCTACAAAAACTTTTTGTTTTTAGTTTAAGTGGTGCTCTCCTTGTTTCATGAATGAGTCCCAGCAAAAGTTTCATTTTAAACACCTGCCTTGGTGTCTGTGTGCATTTCAATATTTCGTTACTTGATATTCTCCAGTTAACAAGAAATTTTTTGGCAATTTTCTCATCGTTTAACCAAAAGATGCTGCACATGAATGTTTGATTTGGTTTTTTGTTTTTTTTTTCTTTTATTTTGGTGTGTTGGCCAGAACGTTTTAATTGTGCAGTCAGTCAATTGTTGAAATTTAGACAACTCATTTGTTGGGAGGTCAATATAATATTTTTTCCTTTAAGTTTTGGGATGCTGTGCCATATGTTATGTTGACGAGTTTTTGGGCTGAAAGGATTTTATGAACTGGAAAATGAAGAAGTGTTAAATTCAAGGATATTATGTATAACACTTTTGCGCTTAAGGATTTTATTGAAATTGTTGACAAATTTAAAAGGTACACTACACAAGGAATAGTTGTAGCAGATTTGTGGCAAAAAATTGCAAGCAATTTGTGTGCAAAAATTTTTCAATCAGTTTTATTTCTGCTACATACAAAGACAAAATATGGTTATGGCATGGTTGCTGCAAGAATGTCATTATTCCCCAAAAAATAAATGGTTTTGAGAATGAATTACATAATTATTGCTTAAAAATATTTTAAATTTTAATTAGTTTCCGATAAACAATCATATGTATGTTGATATTTAATAATTACATGGTAAGGATTCAGAATAATTGCAACATGGTTGCATTTAACAATCTAATCTATAGTTAAAAAATTTTGACTACGGTTTATTAAGAAAATCCAACAATAGTATTGTTCTAAAATTATAAAATACTGCCAGAAACATACTATTCTAAATCAGTTTGATTGCAATAAAAGTATAGTTTAATTATACGACACCACCAAGTTGTGTACTACCGAATGAGACGTCAGCAATAACCGGTCAGAGGTCCCTGTCACATCAGAGTAGCACGATGCCCGCCATCATATCCATTCCCAAGGATATGAAGTATGCGCAAAAGCATGCCCATGTCTAAGCGAATAGAGTACATATCTCGCATCACATCTTAAATAGAGTCCAATGTAGGATTATCACTTCTCTAGACCTCGGAAGACATTCATCCGTGGGGCTTACCGAAAGAGAATCCCCTAGAGAATAATTTTCTGGCGACTTTAATCTTCCCCAGAGACCGTAGGTGCCTTTGCACCTACTAACAGAGGCGATTTAAAAGCATTGCCAGACTACTTCACGATTCATTCTGATTACTAATATCAGAGATTTAGAAATTAATAAATTGTGGGCAAATTTGAGGTTAGGAAGTAAATTGTCTTAAAAACTAATTTTTTTTAAATTCATTTTATTTATGTAAAGTAGAAATATGGTAATTAATAATGGAATATGATGTTGGGCAAATGTTCATCTCTAGCACGTCGGCAGACGTTCGCTCTTTTCACAAAATTTTTAACCACATTTTGCAACAAAAGGTTCGTTTATCTCGTTAATGCAGCGCTGAATTTCATCTTTCAGAGCGTCAGTTGTTTGTTGTTTATTCACGTAAGGCCGATCTTTTAAATGGACCCATAGAAAATAATCCAGTGGCGTTAAATCGCCGAATCGAGAAATTGGAAGACCGGGATATTTCTCATGCAGTAAATTTCTCATGATTAAAATTTTCACGATTAAAATTCTTTGTTTAAGAGTGTAGCTTTCTATGGTTAAAATTTCTCAACTTTTTACTACAATAATTCAAATGTTTAAAAATTCTTTCAGGCGTTGCTTTGCCTTTAAAAATTTCAAAAATTTGAAGAAAACAATGAACAAAATTTTTTAAATATTTAAATTTTTGTTTTTGCTTTCCATATAAAAGTCACTTCGGTGATGCGTTTTACATAATTAGGGAGTAAATAAATGTCAAATGATGATAGAAAATATTTTGTTATTTCATCATTTGACAGCTAATTTACTTCTTAACCTCAAATTTGTGCACCCTTTATAAGCACCAGGACAACTTAACAATTTCGAAATCTAAAAAGTTCTTTCTTCTATTCTTCACTGCCATCATTGATTTTTTTCCAAGGGATAAGAAGGTGCTATTCAAATATTACATAACGATATTTTTTAGGAGATCGTAAGGCTTTTTACAAAATTTAACCTTCGTAAGGAACGTCAAAGCGTACCCCACTGGAGCATTACGTATTATGTGGATAACAATTAAATCAGCGTTAGTTTCTATAAAAATTTTTACTTCTCGAATTTTATTTCTGTTGAAAAATTGATTTAATAGTTGGTACTCTTTCCAATTTACTGTTTCTTAAACTACATTTAAATTTCAGTTCAGTTTAACCAAATCAGCGTTTAAACACATTTAGTAGCCTTAAGTAGCGTAAAGTTAAATTAAGGATAATGTTTCATAAAAAAAAAAAATTAAACATCAATTCATTCATGAAAAAAAAAACGAAAAAAAAATGAAACGAAAAAAGTCACACGCAGAAAAATGCCCACACAACAACATGAGAAAGTTCTGTGCAGCAAACTAAAATGAAGATATTTCAACACATAATAAAGAATAACAATGAAAACCGATGCAGACACAAAATTCAACATAAATTCATAAATATTAAATATGAAAGAAAAGGAAATGATCAGATTTTGTTGGTAAATTAGGCGCCTCTTGAACATAAAATATTACCAAAATACATACCGGTGTTTTATATTCTTTTTTATAACAAAAGAAACCCACTTAAACACATACTTATCAGCATCTTATGATCGTGCACTCATGGCCATTGTCATTAACGAAACACTTTCACCTTTTTGATTTTCCTCATGATCATGAACTTTAAAAGAAATAATATATATAAAAATTGCAAGAAATTAAATCCTGATTGCCTTTTCTTTGGTCTTTCAAATTGAGTTGCAGAGAAATTTTTCTTTAAAATTGTGTCACAAACTATTCAGCTCACGTTATTTTTTTTTAGCAAATACGGACACACTACAATTATGATTTGACAAGTCATAAATTAAAAATATATAAAAATTTCTATAGGATTAACTACTTATGTAGGTGTTTATGTGTGTGTGTGTGTAGCATTGCCTGCATCTATGAATTGCAGAGATATTGAAAAAACATAAATTATGATATTTTCATTTAAAATTTAGAGAGAAAAAAAAAACACAAATGAAAACAATACAAATTGTATTACAAATGATTGTGTTGTGGGCTTGAGCATTCCATTTTAGCTGTTGCTGTTGTATCTAAGTGCGACTATACAACGTATAAATAATACAATGAAATGGTATCTTATTTGCTATTTACAAGATGGTATTTTTACTAAAATCAAACACTAAACTGAAGGCGATTGAAGTTCAATAGATATACAATCTTGCACTTTTGTTTATACACTCACAAAATTCAAATTAAAGAAAAATTCATTATTAACTATGACAGAAAATTTTGATTTGAATTGCATTTGAAAACTTTCGTTGTTAAAGTTGAAAGTGTGTCCAAATCTTACAAATTATCCTTAAATGCCTTACAAGTTTGATTTTAATTTATTTTATTTTTATTTTGCAGCACCTACAATTTTAACTTAATTAAAGTATTTTGTGCGATTCAAAGTATTAATTAATTCCCGGTAGAATTTGTGATTTATAGTCTTAACTACTAAAGAAATTTTTTTATTTTTTTTTTACTTTTATTATTTATTGAATCTTCAATTATAGATTGAAACATCAATAAATTTATCAAATCTTAAATCTAAAAATGATAAATATATGTTTAGCCACTGCTAAACAAAATTTTTTACTTTCAACGGATGATTATTGTTGTTTTACATCTCTCTTGTACGCTCTAGTGAAAAGAAGGGATACTCTTTTTCTCAGCCGGGTGTGGCCTCTATAGTGAAGAATATTGCGCGCAAGTGGATTTGGGTGCAACCAAGTTTTTTGATATATTTTTTCGCGTGTTTTTAAAATACTGTCTTCGCCAACGGAAGGTCTAGATCTTTATGAATTTGCTGATTTCAGATATACCAGGGGGCTGCTGTTATTGTACGAAGAATTTTATTCTGTCGCCTTTGAATGTTTTCTACATGCGATGCTGAGGCAGTGCCCCATAACTGGATTCCATAGGACCATTCATTCATTCATTTCAGGATCGCGTTGTATAAGAGAAGTTTACAGTCAAGGCTTAGTATAGAGTTTCTTCCAATAAGCCAAATCATTTGGGCTGCTTTTAATTTCATTTGTATCAACTTTGCGTCTATATGCGATTTCCATGTTAAACGACGATCAAGATGAACGCCTAGATATTTGACTACAGTGTGTTGCGGTATGGTTTCGGTGTTAATTTGTATAGGAGGGCATGTTTCCCTGCGCAACGTAAAAGTTACGTGTACACATTTCCGCTCGTTAACTTTTATACGCCATTGTTTTAGCCATGTTTCCAGTTTTGCTACTCGTATGTACATTTATAAGTTGCTGGAAGCTTCTACAGGATTTTCATGAAAGCTTAGAAAAGCTGTATCATAAGCAAATGTGGACGTGTGAATGTTACTGCTTAACGGTAAGTCAGAGGCATATATGAAGTAAAGTAAAGGACCGCAGATGCTGCCTTGAGGGACTCCGGCTTCGATCGACTGCGGAGGGCTTAAAAAGTTGCCTTCTCGAACTATAAATTTTCTACTACGTTTTACTAAAGAAATGTCCTGACAAGTTTAACCGAGAGAGTTTTTAAGTTTTGAAAAGATTTCAAAAAAAAAATTGTGCAAACAAAAACTATTTTGATAATCAGTCTATAAATAAAGGATTTATTCGAAAATCAATACTGGGATTTATGGCATAAAACTGCAAGCAAACTTGTGCAAACAAAGAGATATAAGTTATAAGTAATAATCGGTCCATAAATAGAGAAGTTGTTCGATAATTAATATTTTTGGGAAACAAACTGCTTCCGATTTTCCAAAAAATTTAATGGAAATCGCAACCAACCTTTTCAAACATAAAATAAATCCCCCTTGAATCGATAACCTCTTTCGGATAGAAATGGTTTTCACTAGATACACATCAAAGTAACCTTTCTAAATAACAACTGAACATTGAAAATCAGTCCATAGATGGAAAAGTTATGTGATAATTCAAACTAAGAGCAGCCGATTTATCGTAAAAATATTAAGGTTCACAACCATATTAGGAGCCGCAGAATAAAACCTAGTTTTTCGCTCATATCAAATTTTTGGGAAATTGATGTTTATTTATTTCGTTTCCTTAAAAAACCGCATGAACCTGTAAATGTTAACAAGTTTTTTACTTATCAAGAGATGCATCAAACTGTCAGAAGTCATCACATTAATTGTTAAAGATGTTTGATATCAAACCACTTTTATATTGTGAAAAGCACGTTTTGTTAAAAATAAAAGTCAAAGAGTACGGTTTGTTAAAAAAAAAGAAAAGTAGCACGTTTTCGTCTTCGCTTTTTTACACGAATCTTTTGAGTAATTGTTTTTAAAGCTGATCCAACACAGAGAAAACAGTGCCTAATAAATACCTAATAAATTAGAACAAAATTAATAAGACATCTCTACGGATTTTTTTCAAGGAAGTCTTATTATTTTAATAAGGAAAACCTTATTGAAAAAATCAAGAAGGAAACTTATGGTTTTTATTAGGTATTCTTATTGATTTTTTCAAAAAGGGTTTCTTCTTCATTTTATTAGGCCATCTTATTGATTTTTTCGAAATTGTTTTCCTTATTAAAATAAAAGGACTTCTTCCTTCTTTGAAAAAAATCCGTAGAGATGTCTTATTAATTTTGTTCTAATTTATTAGGTATTTATTAGGCACTGTTTTCTCTGTGTGATGTTAGGAAATACAAATTTGATGTCATCAGAACGTCATGGTACGTCCGGAATGCTTATTTACAATATGAAGTTGTATTATCTGGATGAGGGGTACTGAAAAGATTTTTATAAAATTTACGTCTGTTGGGACTCGAACCAAGGGGCTTCGGTTTCGTAAATAGGCACTCTAACCACCTCACTACTACACCTTGCTACATGTTAGCAGCCAGTTTAAGAAGATGATTTACACATGATCATACAGGAACCTAATGAAATCAATAAGAAATCCCATTTTTATAAAATTCATATAAAAACCTAATAGAATCAAAAAGTTTTTCTCTATTGTTTTTTTGGTGCCAAAAATAACGGAAATTGGTTAAAAAAATTGTGAATAACAAGTTTTCTTCTTGCTTTTATATATTTTCCTTCTTGATAAAATTAAAAAGATTTACCACATAAAAATAATTCGGAAAAATCTCCGCTTCTTTCCGCTGGGATACCCCTCAGCCTAAGAACGTTTCAAAGAGAAAATCTTCTTGATTCTATTAGGCATTTTTGGCTCCGTGAATATAATAAAAAATATACATTGAAATTATATATGTATTTTTTCGTTATTTACTTTTTTTGGCTAAATCGTCTAAAAAACACAAAATTTTTTTCTAAATTATACTCCAAAAGTAAGCTAAGTAAAATTGATTGCTATAAAACTCGAAATATGTACTTTTTTGAACATATTCACATATTTGCTTTTACGATTTCCAACATTTAAATTTTCACAACATCTTGTAATTCATCCATGTTTTAATAATACTTTTAAATATTTTTTAAAAACACTCAGTCACCAAAGAATACTTATATTTTAGCAATTATTATTTAACAGTTAATTTAATCGAAAACAGAATGACTTAAGAAAACGTCAAACAAATTGAGATCATTAACAAATTTTATTATAATTAAATACGAAAAAGGGAACAAAAAAGTGGAGTTTATATAGGATTGACATCTGTTAAAGTTTACTTTGATTTTAGTTTTATTGACACAAGGATTGCATATTTCATTAAATCAAAAAGTGTAACTGTACGAAAAATGACAATGAGTATAAAAAAAGTACGTTTTGTTCTGCACCAATATTTTTAAACTATATTTTTTCTAGAAGATTTCGATTCAAATATGCTAAAAATACCAAAAAACGAATATGTCAAAATATGCGACAAAATACGTTTTATTCTGCGGCTCCTCATATGACACCATAATTTCTTTCCCACTGTTCTTCTAAAGGAAACTTTATTTTGTTACATATTTCACTACTTTGATGCTTCCAAGCATGTTTTTTGTTATAGAAATTACTAAAATATTTTATGCATGTTTTAGTTATTTTCACAACAATTTCTTTCGCTGCACAATAATTTCTGGAAACGTATCAATGTATCTGTTTTCGTGGAGAAATTGCCAAACTTGTTTGGTTTTCATTTAAGTTCAACTTTTGGATATTTTTTTGAGGTTATTTTCGTAAATCTAGTAAAAAAAATTAAAAAAAAATATCACTTGCTTACTCTTTTTTGATTGTTAAGAAAATTTTCTATTTGCTTTTCATAAAAAAAAACGAAAACAAAGAATGTCAAAAACCCACTCGCGCTGCCTCTGTCTTAGCACGATCGTTTTGACATTAACCTCGCTTGCACATACATTTATATACATACATGCATACAAAGTTAGTTGCACACACTCTGACTGTTTCAACAACAAAAAAAAAAAAAAAAAAAAAAAAATCCAATGTTGTTTATCCCAAGGTACCCCCAACAACAAAAAAAAAATTGTTTTTTTGCAACAACTGCATTTACTCGCAGCTAAAAATGTTTAATGCCATTTTTCTATGGTTGCTTTACGAAATGTGAAAATTATGGATTTTAACTTTCACCACATGGTACTTTTTGGTATGTAACCCATAGTGCATTTGCTTTTGCCCGGTCTTTATATACATTTCGTATTTCTCTTTCTCTATAAATGGGAAAAAGTTAAATATTTTTGTATGTAATTTAAAATGTAAAAATATTTACAATAGTTTATCTATTAAATATAAAATTTGTTGTTTGGCTGACTTAAATATTTAGTGATTTTAATGCAGCGGCTTAAAATAGTTTTTGGTTACACAAAAAATAATAGTTTTTTTTTTGCTTTCAATAGTTATCTATTTGTTGGCCTTGTGTTTCTGGAAATTAGTCCCATATTCTAATCTTTTTTTCAAACATCAAAGGACACAACAGTTGTATTGCAAATGGAATCTAGAAAATTTTGAATTTCTTCAATGATTTAAGCAATTTTTATTCTTAAATGCAAACACAAACTATTTGATAAGAATTTAAAATTACTCGTAGTTACATTAAATTATTACCTGAAAATGATTACATTATTAAGCAAAAGACCTTTTTCAAAATGATTGCATTCTTTAAAAATCAGCGGCATACTCGATCGCACAGCGAACAGTGAATGAGGTTGTGTTGAACCTGGTTTGTTTTAAAGGTTATTGCTATCGTATCTGAATTTGATGTTGCAATAATACTTCTTCTGATCGTCTTAAAAGTACATCGAAAAATATGCCCACACGCTAAGAGGGAACGAACGAACGAACGTACGAACAACTTTCTATGTCACATTTGTTGGGCGGTATGTGTGTTTAGTTTTTTTTTTTATATGTATGCATGTATTTGTGTAATTTTCTTTTCTAGTTATTTTTACGTCAAGCTTTAAAGGTGGTCCATATATTAATTGTCATTTTTGTTTCTTTGTTGGTATAATTTTCCTAAGTGTCAACACGTTTTGCAAGAGTAAGTGTATTGTCGGCTAAAATAAAAACCAATAAGGGTCACCCAAAATTCCAAAAGAAAAAAACTTATCGTTATAGTTTTTTGGAAAAACTATTCCTATCATAAATGTTATGACACCTTTGAGAAAGAGAGAGAGAGAGACAGCAGGCAACCTCAAAAGAAAAAAACATAATGACCACACAATCGTTTTATGTACATTTTCTTAATTGTTGTTTGCCTCATATCATACTGCGTTTAAGGTTGGTGTGTGTTTTATTACTTGTTTTTATTTCTAATTTTTTGATCATGAGTTAGATGGTCCTTTAAGATAAGATAATCACAAGGTGTGATTGGATATTTTGCTAAAAATGTGTTTAAGTATACCAGTGTTCTTACACTAAATTAAAAGTGGCATAAAATTATGATTTTCTTGTTCTGTTTCAGTTTAAGGCAAAACAGAATTACAATATTTTATGATTTCAAGGAAATATAAATAAAATTTGATAATAAATTAAAGAAATATTTTGAAATTATTTATGTGAATCTGTCATCTTTGTCTTCTAGAAATCTTTGTAATTCTAGAAAAAAAAATTTAATTTATAAGATTTTTATCAAATGAAAATGATGGAAACATGCTGCTATACCGCATGTAAACATTTCTTCTCGTCGTTAAATTATGGTAATATTGGTGGCAATAAGGAAAAAGTACTTAAGTCATATTTTATAATTTTGGAGAAAAAAGCACTTTTAAATTATTAAGTGGGTTTTTAAATTTTTACTTCTATTGAACTTAAAGTTGATCATTTTTAGAATCTTTTGATTTTCGAACAAAGATATTCCATTTTGAAATATAATTAAGCAGGTCTTCCAACGAACGATAAAACGTTTTTTTATTTAAAGTCAAAGGCACTTGTTTGATGCTAACCCATACCAAAAAGCGCATTAACAATTAGTTTTTATCTTAAAATACAACCGGTAATCAAACAGCAATGCAACAAAGTTTTTTATTTATTTTTCGTTTTTTTACTTGCGTTGAGTTTTACGATGTTTGTTTCCGTCTGTTTTCTCATCTTCTGTGTGGGTATGTTGTATCAAACCACATATATATTCTGCAACAAATGTTATGATGCAGTAAGTCAAACAGACGGTTTTGCTTTTGTTTTGGTCGATATGGGTTGTTTCATATGGACTAATGTTCTCTTATCGTATTAGTGAGAAAAACAGTTTTGTCTTACGTCGGTGTGGGTTCAGCCCATTAGGATAATTATTTTATTAAGATAGTATTTTACCTAGCGATACATTTGAATATGGAGAGTGAGTACACTGGTGATATTCTGCCATGTCACAGAGATCTATTCGGTTCGGAAACAGAATTCAATTTGTATTTTGTTTCTTCAAAAAGTGAATAAAACCAATTTTATAAAAATAAAATTTTTCTGTTTGTAAATTTAAAAATGGTTTCATTTGGAAAAATCATTTCTATTTTCGGTTTTTTAAGAATCAAAATACGGATTGAATTCCGTTTCCGAACGGAATAGATGTCTGTGACATGGCTGATTAACCTAAAATAAGCTTATTTCGACTTAAGCACTTTTTCTTTATTTTCACAGATGTTTTTAAGCGATACAACCTACGAAATTTCTAACGGGGAAACGGATTATCATAATGTGCTCCCGATTTCTTTTAAAATTTATGATCAGTATACTCTGGCAAATGATCTGACATAGACTGACTCTTAAAAAACGACACCAAATTGTTAAGATTTAATTTGAAATCAACTGGTTTGCTAATAAATAAAGTTGCTACATATTGTCACCTTTTTCGAAGTTCCAAAATTATTTCAGATAAGCCACATTTTTAGCATTCTATTGGACTACCTGGACCACCATTATCATATAGAGAGATATCGCTACAACATCATCGCTATGCCACAGTAACCACTAATATTTATTCTAAATGAGTCTCATCAACTTTTAATACGACTATTAACAGTGATCAGTTAACAGCAGAATTGCTTAACTAAATAGTTTGGCGCCTGTCTTTGCTATTTAAATTTAAATTTATCATAAGAAAAGCAATTCAATATAATACTAATTTTATTAAAATAGTTTATTTTGACATTTCACAAATAAAAATTTAAACATGAATACTGACGAGATTGGTGGCTTCTACTGAAGACAACGTTGGTTCTATTCAGCCGAGTATTTTAAATCTAAGTGATGTTTAGATATTAAATTTTTCCTTTGTTGTTTGAACTATTAACAATGTTTAATATTTCTCTACGAACTTTAGCCTGTATAAATAACAACAAAAATTTTTTTTGCTATGATTTTTATCAAAACATGTTCTAGAAATAGAAAAATCTTTGTGATTATAAATTTTAAGATAAATTCGAAATAGTGAGTAAGTTATACCTAAAGTCGAAGTCTATTTAAGCATATTTATTAAGACGGCCAACAATGTAGGTTTTATTTGGGGAGTTATTCATATTCAAAATTATATCCATGTACTTGCAAACTATTTTTTATCAAAACTTTTAAAGCAAAACGTAAAATATATTGGCTCTTAAATTATTCTTTGGAGGAGCGTAGTATTATGTGGCTCCAATAATTTCACAAACTTAATTCACATAATATTTATTAGCAAAAAATAATAATAAAATTTCATGCATGTAAGTATTTATCTGAATATGTTAAATACCTAAACATTTTAATAACCTTGATTGTGTTCTTTCTCTCAGTAAAGAAGACAACAGCGATTTTCTCACAGAAAATTAGTTTCAAACATCTCCTTCTTCATTTTGAAGCCGAATAGTCAACTTAGTATGCTTTTTGTACTTATATACCGATTGCATGTAGAGATGACAGCAACAGCAGCAGCAGCAGCAGCAGTAACAGGATTAGAAGTAGCAGTAGCAGCAGTAGCAGCAGTAGCATTAATAAACAATGAAAGAGCTATTACCTTTTACCGGCAACATATCATCGCAAACATTAGCAACATTTAGACAAACAAACAAACAAACAAACAAACAAACAAACAAACAAACAAACAAACAAACAAACAAACAAACAAACAAACAAACAAACAAACAAATAAACAAACAAACAAAAGCAACAAAAACAACAACAACAGGGTTAACAATATCGACATGAAAACAAACACTGATGTGTCAATAAATCGAATTAAAGTACAGTGTAGCCTCGTTGAACGCAACCCTCGATATGCGCAACCCCTCGCTTAACGCAACACCCAATTCCTTAATATTGGCGACTCTGTAAACGCAACTTTTCAAAAAAAGGCCCCAATTAACGCAACTTTGCTAAAAAAGTAAGGCTTTTTTTGTTTTTTTTTTAGTTTGGTTTTTGATAAATAAATTCAAAACTAAAACGTGTGTATGTAAAATCTTATGCTTTACATTTTAATGTGTATTTTATTAATTTTTTATTAGATGTACATATATTTTGTTTTAATTCTTTATTTCAATCAAATAAATACGATTATTAAAAGCTAACCTTAGTTTTTTTTTATAAAATTCTTGATTGGTTTAAAATAAGCTTTTAAATAGAAAAATATGACTAGAAGTTTGTAACTTGGTTTGCGCAACAACTCAGTTATCGCAACAGCCCAAAATTTCTATTGATTGCGTTCACCGAGGTTACACTGTAGTTGTAAAAAATAAGAAGCCAATTTTCTGTTTCTGTTTCATTTTCAATTTTTATTTTCCCAAGAAGATACACGGACGACATTCAGTTTGTTGTTTTGGTAAATTTAATGCTTAATGCAAAGAGATATCTGAAGAGTTTCGCTGCCAAGATCGCCAAATAAAAATCCATCGTTCTCGAGTATGTGTATCATCTTGGACAGTACTGACAAAGAATGAATTATTTAAGCTGCATTATTCGTAGCAAATTTTATTTAAAATCAGAAAAACAGGAAATGTTGCTTAGAAGCTGTGTTCAAGGCATATTAAATTTCAAGAAAAATTACAAGAAAAAAATCCTCTTTCGTGTAAAATGTTCATAATATGTATTCATTTCTGACTAAGATCGCTAACAATTATAATTTATGATTTTAGATTTTAATTCATACAGCGCACATGTTTTTCATAAGGAACAAGATCTGCAATACTTATAAATACATACGTATTTAAATTTTTAGTAAAACACGATTATTAGATCCTTGTATTTTCTATGATCTGCACAATCTCCAAAAAGTAGTGTTGCTTCAAAAAAAAAAAAAAAAAAAAAAAAAAAAAAAAACAACAATAAAATGAAGTAATAAAATAATTAATGAAAAATAAAAATTAATGAAAGTATTAAAATAATTAAATATGTAAATAAAGTATGCGCCAAATACATGTTGCATTCCGAAATAAGCAATAAATAAAGAGGATTATATGCAAAAATATGCACTAAAAAATTTGTCCCTACACAGAGAAAACAGTGCCTAATAAATACCTAATAAATAGAACAAAATTAATAAGACATCTCTACGGATTTTTTTCAAGAAGAAAGTCTTATTATTTTAATAAGGAAAAACTTATTAAAAAATCAAGAAGGAAACTTATGGTTTTTATTAGGTATTTCTTCCTTGAAAAAATCCGTAGAGATATCTTTCTTATTAATTTTGGTTCTATTTTATGAGGTATTTATTAGGGACTGTTTTCTCTGTGTGATGTTAGGAAATACAAATTTGATGTCATCAGAACGTCATGGTACGTCCGGAAGGCTTATTTACAACATGAAGTTGTATTTTCTGAATGAGGGGTACTGAAAACTGTTACTGTTGGGACTCGAACCAAGGAGCTTCGGTTTCGTAAATAGGCACTCTAACCACCTCACTACTACACCTTGCTGCATTACCAGCCAGTTTAAGAAGATGATTTACACATTGTCATACAGGAACCTAATGAAATCAATTAGGAATACTTTTTTGAAAAAATCAATAAGATGGCCTAATGAAATCAATAAAAAATCTCTTTTTTATACAATTTATATGAAACCTAATAGAATCAAAAAGTTTTTCTCTATGGATTGTTTTTTTGGTGCCAAAAAGAACGGAAATTGGGTAAAACAAATTGTGAATAATAAGTTTTCTTCTTGCTTTTATTTATTTTCCTTCTTGATAAAATTAAGAAGACCACATAAAAATAATAAGAAATCTCTTCGGAAAAATCTTCGCTTCTTTCTGCTGGAATACCCGTTAGCCTAAAAACGTTTCATAGCGAAAATCTTCTTGATTCTATTAGGCAGTTTTGGCTCTGTGTAATTTTAAATTTTTTTCAATTCGTAAATATAGTTGGCTTAAATCAGTGTAAATTAGTAGCATTAAATTTGTAAATGTAAAAAAAAATTATTTAAATCCGGAAAAATTACTGATCACGAAACATAAATTTTTGTTGATTCTTTGTTTGTAAAAGCGGATATGAAAGTTTAATAATTTCAAAATAAGCCGGCAAATGTACCATAAAATCTGAAGATATTTCTTAAAAACCTTTGCGGTCGGAAATATGCAAAATTATCCTACAAATAATTTATGTCAAAGTTTTTAAAAAAATTCTAAAATGAATGAATATTTTATTTAGGACTACATTCCTCGCACAGGAAATAATATACAATTGCATATTTGCGATTTATCTGGCTATAATTTTAGTATCAAATACATTTGATCAATTCACAAGCCTAGTTGTATCGCTTATTGTTGTATACGAAAATACAATTTCAAACAAAAATTCTGTCAACAAAAATAAATTGTTCTGAAATTATTTTTGTTTTGCGAAGAAAGTATTCAATTTCATCCAGTCATTAAGTCATTTTAAGTTTTAAGCACGATGTATTTTTATATATGGTAAATGATATTTTAAAACATCTATTAACATGTACTTCGCTAAAAATATGTGTACTTTTTTGACACAATTTTACCAAAATGTATTGATTTGTTTAATTAGATTTTAATTTTAATTGCCATAAGGAAAATCCATAGTCTGTTTATACTAATAACAATAGGGTGGCACTTTGTTATATGAAGAAGCAAGAAGGTATCCAAATTCAATTCGTCTAGTTCCCTAGATATCCGCCGAATACATGTGAATAAATATGTCGACTTTATTTAATGTGTTATTTTAAAAATAGCAACTTTCCAACTCTGTTTCAGGGATATATGAACATAACTCTCAAAATACTTAACCGATATCGATAAAATACTCGTTATGTATATTTGCGAATAAATTCATTAACAACCGATTAATTTGTCAAGGGGCTGTGCACATATTACGTAACGCTGTTTTCAGAGATTTTATACCCCCCCCCCCCACCCCTTCGTAACGCTTCTTAATAATTTTTCTGTGCAAATTTTCTTATCCGTAACAAATCTTTAACCCCCCCTCCCCAAAGCGTTACGTAATATGTGCACAGCCCGCAAGGGGTGATTGCTCTTAAAATCTGGTTACTCTACGCAAAATTTATAAAACATTAAATTTTCCGATGTCATAAAATATGAGATATAAACAATATTGGACAGTTTCTTACTTAGACCTCGTCGATGGACTGTAAAATTTAATCTGTTGTAGTAACAATATATTCTTCTATAAAATATTCCACATACGCCCGCAGCATCTCTCAGTTGCAAAATTGATGATCAGAAGTGGAAACAAAAATAACGAATACGAGTTAAACCTTTGAAAGTAAAAAAAAATGCTTGTAATTTGTACGAAATGTCTTCAATCACTGTTCTTGTAAAGTTTTCAACAACATTCGTTGGCATATCCAGCGATTCCAGATTATGTTTCCGCTAACCGAAAAACAATCTTATTAGACAGATTGCAACTCACTCTTTAGCAATTTAAAATTATTAATGAAATAATTCCCTGAACGTACTGTTCAAAAATGTAAATTACCAATAAAATCAAATACATACATACATACACATACATATACAAAAATTCAACTTTTTATTCGCACATTTGTCACTTGAGTATGCTTCATTATACGACTTTTAACATAAAGAGAATTCTCTAAATAAAACGAGTCGAATTAAAAGAATATGATCATACAATTTGTTTGCAATCTGGCGCTGAAGAAGATGTTAAATGAGATAAGATTATTATCATACATGAAAATAAGTAATTGAATATGAATTGTGAAAGTCAAGATACTGAGGTACATACGACTACATACATATTTTTGTACATTTACCGATCATACTTTCATATGTACGTTCATTGCGAGAAAGAAAAAGTATTCAAATTGCTAATCTCATCTTTATATGTAGAACATACACAAAAAAAATTGTTGTAAATTTATGTATTTTAAGATAATTTAGAGTACGAAAATCCAGCTTGCACTGCATACGAGTACATAGAGACAAAAAATAATACCAAACGTAATCAAATCAATCCCAGGCGGTGTCAGAAATACGTCAAGTACGGATTTTCTTAAATCAAGTATTGTAAGATTGATTCAAGTACAAATTCCTTCCAGACTTTAGATTGGATGTGTGAATCCACTTCCAACAACATCAGCATACATTCAATTGAAAGCCGTACAGAATTCTGATACATAAAACCAATCCTGTCGCCGGCTTCAGTTAATCTATAATCGGGATTATTTAAACTCATTTTAATGCTGGAGCACAATTGAAATAATATTTTAAGTTTTTTTAAAAATTAAATTAAATCAAAGAAATTTTAATTTGCCAGGCTTAAGTTCGTTTTCTCTAAATTTAGTTTTTTATAAATTAAGTTATTATTTTAATTAGAAAGAAAAAAAAACAGACAAAGACAAATTAGACTGCGCGGAGGGTTCCACTGACATCATGATTTTTCGAGACTATCCACAGTCTCATCATCAGAGTTGTCTACCGCTTAGAAAAATTCACAACTTAATAATTAAATTAAATCTTTTAGTTGATCAATAAAATTTAAAATTTATTTTTGTCACTTGGTATTATTAAACATAGACTCACATGTTTGCAACATATCGCCTTGGCCAACTCAGCAATATTAGTATCGATCAAAAAATAAAAGGTAAGAAGTTTTTATTTTATTTTTGTTCATTTCTGGTATTGAACAGAGGCAGCTGGAAAATTGTTAAATTATTAAAAATTAATCCCTTTTAATTTTGATTCAAGTACATTTCGGATTAATAATTTTAATCACAACTCGTACCCAAAGTAAGTAATAAGAGTTTTCTTTGTGTGTATATAAAAATCTGTTTAAAGAGGTGACATTTTAAATAGCTTTCCATATATGGAAAGATTATTCGGTTATTCTGTCCTAAGCAACGATAAAATATACAAACCTCTTAAATATTCTCTTAAAATATTCTGATTTATGCTTTTTTGCAACACTTGCCACTTTGCCCCTCTGCCTTTGACAGAAAATTTAATTTCATAACTTTATTGCTGACGGCTGGACTTATCTGATATGGGATTTACGGAAAGTTATTAACTTGTAGGATTCTACCAAGTTAAGTCTAAACAAGTTGTTGATTGCTCAAAGAAATAGAAAATGGTATAAAACTGCAACTTTACAAGACTAAAAATACCTAAAAATTTTTAGGGGTCGATTAAATTTGTACGTACATACATATAATTTTTTAAACCGAACGAGACTTTCTTAAAAAACTAATTTCCTATTGGCTACATAAAATTTTTACTAAAATATAATATAAAATTCGTTGAAAATAAAAAAAAGAACACTTACGATAATATTATTATAATATTGCTAACATTCATTGGTTATTAGATTTTATATTTTATTTTATATATTTTCTCGTTTTAATTTTTTACAATAAAATAAAAACAAGTGATGAAAAAATGGGAACAAAAACCAAAACAATTGAGATTCATGCCTTTTATGCAGCTTCTCTAGTTACGAATGCTTACAGAACAACAACAAAACGATTGAACATAAATCCATATGGATCATTTCTTTTTTTTCTGTTTTCATCTTTTTTTCCTTTAATTGAAAAAGAAATGATGTAAAATGTACAACAACAAAGCAACAATCACCTTATAACTGATTATCTGTTTCGTTTTTATTAAATTAATTTTATTAAACCAGGAACAAAAACTTATATGATATGTACACACATACACATACACATACATATTTACTGTGGAATATTGTTAAGTAATTTTTCAGTACAATAATAATTATTATTGTGAGTTATGCTGGTAAATGTTCCACTTATGCACAAATTTTACCCACTGTAAATATATATTTTATTTTTGTTGTTTTTCGTGACATAAAAGAGAGTACGTGGTGCGTTTTAAAAGGGACTTCTTATCGCGTTTTAAAAATTGGGCGGAAATTAAACGGATAAGTGGTTACCAGAATCTGACTTTTGATTAAAAAGGCCCAGTATCCAGGAACATGGCCCAAAAAATAAATAAATTTATTTTTGGAGCCGATTTTTAAGTAAACAATTTATTGCCACAACAAAATCAATGGCAAATGTATGTTTGTTTCTCATTTTTCAAAAAATCTTATTTTTAAGTTCTCAATTCATTAGACGTATTATTTTAATGAAATCCCTTTGATTTCCTTAATAAATTCATATGGAATTGTTTCTAAATCAGCCCCGCTCGTGATCGTATCTTCGATTACAAATAATTAAAGCTTATTAAAAAATTTCATAAAAATCGTACAATTTGTATTAACCTCCTCGGCCCAACAAAACAACCAAATGAAAATGCTATCAAACATTCTTCAAACTTAAAAACTTTAAAAAACAAAAAAAAAAAAATTCAAGAAAATAAAATTATGCTCTTAACACGCTCTTAAAGCCAATAAAAGCTTAAAGAATGACTATGGAAAAAAGCCAAATAAAACCAAGCCTCCCCGGAAGATCTTTTCTGTCAAACTAAGAGACACAGAGAAAACAATGATCATGAGTACGTACGTATACGTGATGTAGCGCCGCATAGAGATCAAATGTTGTTTGTGGTGCTGAAGGTTGCTTGTTTTCATAACTGGTTGGTTGGTTGGCTGGCTAAATAGTTGGCTGGTTTGTGCATACATACCAATACATACATGTTGTTAACTTCGTTTGTTCGTTCCTTTACGATCATACCAACAAACATCCCAATCCATCCAACCAATCGATACATACATACATACATACGTACTTACATACTTTTATTTATACGTCATATGAAATTTTTTATTTTTTTTATTTGTTAAGGTGAACGCACTCGCGGATGTTAGTGGGTCACTATTTGTACGGTCATTGACCGCTTGTTCGTTAACTTTAGTATGGTTGGATTTGGTTGTTTCTAAATATATACACAAAAACCACCACAAGCATACGACTGGGGGGACTACGTCGACGACAATAACGACAGAGGCCGACAAGAAAAGATGTTGTATTGGAAGAGGGGGCTCATACTCGTACATAAAAGATGAGAAAATACTACACAATAAGACAGCAAGCAACAAGAAAAGTCATGGTAATGACGACGATAATCATGATTATGATGATCCACAATATCGTAAACATATTGTTATTGCTACCTCCAACTTTCGGGAATGGATACATTTGTATGGATGGATGGCTGGATGGATAGATGTAAAATACGAATAGTACATGTGTATGTGTGTATTTGTTGTAAGTTGTGTTTTTCCTGGAGTTTTCTCGTTGTAACGCCGAGAATTCGTAAAAAATAAGTGCCTGATTGTTGTTTCGTTTTAGGTTGGTAGGATGAAATGGATGGATGGTATTCTTTTTTTTGTATGTATATGGATGTGTGTATGAATTTGTATGTATAGAATTACTAGTTGGGTTAAACACAACAACAATCACCCGGCAATCGAGCGACCAAATCAACCAGCCATTGAGGCAGTCATGTTAGCCAGGGCAGCATTAGCAACCAACTTACAGCCAGTTAGACAATTCGTCCGTCAGTCATCTTGAATGGTTAGGCAAGTAAACTGTTTTGGCTATAGGTTGATCTTCTGCACATTCGTACATACATACATACATACATACATATGTGTGTAAGTAGTTGTACATTCGTACATGAAGTACACTGTAATTTTATGCCGCCTTAGGATGGATGCCTTCTTGTTTGCTCGGCTGACTGCCTCAATGACTTTTTGCCTGCCATTCTTATTGGGTTGTCGTCTTTATACGTTCTTTTAGTGCGAGTATCAAGTAGAGGATCATCTTTATTTCATGTGATACATGGCTGGGAAAACTTGGTATTATTTTCTTCTTTAAATTTTAAGACTGTGCTGCAGTAGCAGCAGCAGCAGCAACAGCGACAGTGATTATGCTACACATCAGTATGTGTTTAATTTATTTTTTTTGTCGTACTAATATTTTCTTTGAAATTTTTATTCCGTGTTTTTTTTTTTCTTTTTCTGTTACTAGTGATTCAGTGAGCGAGCATGCATTATAATGTATTTCCGTGTTTATGGGGTTTGTGGTTATTTTCGTTTCAATTTTTATAGGTATATAATTTTTTTATTTTTTTGAAGTTTTGAGGAAAATAGAAGAGTCTGATTTTCTATAAATAGATTCTTATGATTAAAGAAAATATGTACGCTTAAGAGTACTCAATATTTATGACTTTGATCCAATTCTACTTTTTTTTCGTGTCAGATTTTATGATCAAGAAACTTATTTGAAGAGATCTTTTCATAAAGTCTGAAGGTAGAAGTTTGACTAGAATATGGTTTTTAATGTCATACAATTTGTCATTTCTATTTTGCAGTACATATTTAATTGTTTTTAATTTTTCTGTTCGTACATCCAGATGTTAGAGGAAAGATAAAGAGGAAAATAAAAATGGATGTCTGTCTGTGTGTTTGTTTGATTGTTTGTGCTTTATAGGAGGCCAAACCCTTGGACCGATCTTCCTGAAATTTTCACAGCATGTTACTGTGACTCTGGAAGGAATAATAGGCTATATGAAGTGATGAATTGGACAAAGAGGTGTGGCACCGCCCATATAACCCAAAAATTTAAATCGCCATATTTTGGGCATTTTTTGACCTACGTCGATGATAGTTGGTACATATGGTATTGGCATAATTAGGAATACGTACCACGAGAAAAGTGGGTGGAACCACGCCCCTTTTTAGGAAAATTAAAAATCGTAATATAGTCTTAACGACTGAACCGATCGTCATTAAATTTTCACAATAGGATATATAAATACTTTTAATTTTATTTTATAACGAGGGGGTAGCAAAGCACACCGGGTTCAGCTAATAGTAAATAAAGTTAATTTTATGTCAATTTAAAAAATTAATCTTTGTTTTATTCCATTTCAAAGTTCATAGAGGTATAAAAAACACCCATTACAACGTTTCATGCAAAAACATTAATAGGGTGACGGAAAAGTGTACGACTGTGCAAATAAATGTGATATAAAGAAGACCTTAAGGGACACAAAAATCACTAAATAATAAAGCATTGCTTTACCGCACCAAGGAGTACAAGTAATTTTTAATAATAGTTGCGGTGTCCATTAATAAATTTTGTTATTTTATTACGATCATTATATAAATTGAATTAAAAACTAAACAATTTAGTTTAAAATTGGGTTTTTCGCATTCAAAATTTATAGAAAACGTTATTTAGGTGATAAATCGAAATAAAAATCACATTGTTATTTAAAATATAACAAAAAATCCATTTGTCTATTTCTTACTTGGCTGCCATAATATTGCCTAGATATCGAAAAACTTTTATAATCTCTGGAAATATGTTTTACAAGATATATTCGCTAGAAGTTGGAAAAATTAAATTTCTATGGAACACCATTTTCAATAATAAAATATCTATAGCTTACATGGAATATTGAGAATCGCTTAGTAGGCAAAAATAAAAATTTTACATCGATTATTATATAATTTAAGGCCACATGAAATGTGAAGCACGGTTTATTATATATCGATGGAAAGGTAAGAAAATTAAGATTTTATATAAACCCATTTGCAAATAATTTGAATACTTAGAACGCTGTCGTAACATTTTCAATAATAAAATAATTAAAGCTATTATTGATTTAGAAAGTTGAACGGAAAAAATGTGTTTTTTTAAGTTTAGGACAAAATATATATCAGAAAAAGGACTTGAAAAAACATAAGTAAACGGTAACACTTGTATTTGATCTCTTAAACATCGCTGTGGTAGTGGTGCAATCTTCCTACACAAATTTCTTAAATAATTTGTATAAATAACACTTAAGTTCACAGTCAGCGGAAGCCCCTCCCTTATAAAGTGGCAATAACCAGAGAAGCACATCTGAGGACTTTCGTAATCAACCTTGTTGTGTTCTATTGTGTGCGTTGCAAATCAATATGGTTCCTGAAGTGTTGATCGTACCAATTTTTTTTTTTATAATATTAAACGCTTTGGATTAAAAAGCACATTACTTTCATGGCTTTAAAATAACTTCCTGAGAAGTCGAAAATATACAATAATACTTTGGAAGTAATTTATTAAAAATTTATTCCATCTTCCTACTGAATACTTATTCTCCTAATTACTTTAATATCTCAAAAAGTAAGTTGGTCTTCTTTCATTTGAATTTTCTGGTTTTGAAAATTTTCAAGTTTTTTGTAATCTCACCAAACTGTTTGCTTGAAAGATTTCAAAATTAACGAATTATTAATTTGTTTTCGATTAAAATTACTTTGTTGCTGCTATTTTTGATGTTTTTTCATTCCTCTGTATCAATTAAAAGTTCAATCAATTGCAGGTTTCAATTACAATTCTGATGAACATAATTTGGTTGTCAAGTGACTGACATGAATTGTATGCGAATGAATGAATGTCTTTATCATGGTTATAAATAATAAAGATATTCAAACAGTTTTTTTTTTTGTATTTAAATAAAATCGCATTGTCATTGTATTCGTGTCTGAACGTGCTGTTAACACCTTTATGGTTTTCTAGTTCTCTTTTGGTTTTTTATTACACGATTGTCGTAATTTGGTAGGTTTGTTTGGTTTTGTTGTAGTTCTTTAACATCTTAATTGTTAAAAGATGAATTTGTAAGAAGAATAGGAATTTTCAAAGAAATTTAGTTGCTTCAACCAAGGCTGCCACTTTAGTCAGATCAGACCGAAATTGGTAGATTATCTTTGGTATGCGATTTACTTGGTAGGTTATATTTTTTATATAAAAATAGTATCCATTGTGCAAATAGGGGTGTTGTTATAATCGGGGGCTACGTAAATTAAGGTCGCAGTGCAACTCACTCTAATCACATATTATAAAATTTTAACAAAACAAATATAAAAAAAATAAGACTGTTTATCGGTTCTTGTAGTTTTGACAGTATCTTGAAAACGGTAAGAGAAATGAAAACTATTGAAATTATGACGAATGGTTAAATAAGTAATAATTAAAAATTAAAGGGTATTCCAACAGCTAATGTTGTTTTGAAATTTAGGTATATCTTATGAACCGCAATAATAAGCCAATTATTATTGTCACAATTATTGTATTATTGAAGCAAAAAAAAAAAAAACGCTTAAAGAAAAAACAAAACGCCAAAATGAAAATACCGCCGTAACAAAAAAAAAAAATGCATAAATTGAAAAAATTCTCCGAAACAAACAAGTTAACTTACTAGAAAAAATGTCAATTTAAAAAAAATCGCAATAATAAAATAAAAAGAATAAGAAAATGTCACAAAAAGAAACAAAAATATCTTGTTAAGGAAAGAAGATCGCCAAAATTAAAAATATGGTTAAAGCTAAATAATTTTCAAAACTAAAAGAAGGTTCAAATAAAAACTTTATGTACAGATTCCTTAACCCCTAAATACTTAAATCAATCCCGTAAAAAGATTAGTTAAAAAAAGAGCCCGGCTTGATTTGAAGCAAATCTTAACGGCTTAAGATTGAATGCATGATCATGATCCACGTCCAAAATAATTATGCCACGTATTGAAAGCCGTACACAGTTCTTTTACCTAAAACTAATCCTGGCGCATACTTGAATCAGTCTCTAATCGGGATTATTTATAGTAATATTTATAATTTGAATTAATATTTTTTATACTTAGATAAATTGAATTTTTTGCTTATTCATGCCAGCTTCAAATTTTGTTCTTCATAATAATATTGTTGATATTGAACACAGAGTCACATGTTAGTAATACGATGTTAGACAACTTCACCACATAGTCGTAAGTATATTGCAATCGACAAAGTAAAAATATATGCAAAAACATTTCTCTAAATTTCTGATATTGTAGATTCCAGAACTTCCGTTTCTGGAAGTTCAACACACGACGATATTTATTCCATCACTAAAATTAAAATTTTTCAAAAATTGCTAGAACTTTTTTTGATTACACTATTAAGTGATTCAATTATGGAAATTAATTGAAAGTTTTCTAGGAATATTTTTTTTGTGTACGGTGTGAGAGAGAGAGATAGAGAGAGTGGGAGATTTTCTTCCAAATTATTTGGAATCGCTACGCAAAAGGGATCGGTTTCCTTGCTAGAAAGTGCTAGAGATCGGACTATCAATGCTACTCCTTTTCACAAGTCATGTGATTAATTTTGTGAAAAAGAAAATTATTTTCACAGGCATTAATTAGCATTGTGATTATATTTAACTAGAAATTGTTGATAACAATGAACTCTTTCTTCTTTCTCGCCCGGCGATAAATATTTTATGCCACATTTTTAATGGTTGTAGGATAATTAAAATAAGAAATAAATTAAAAGAAATCAGTAAATGGAAGCAATTACTAAAAGTTCCTTATCACTAGGAAAAGCTCAAATCTAGTTGTTGAAGGTTCAACCTGTTGTTTCTTCGCCTTCTTTTTTTAGTAAAACTTAAAATTTATTTGGAATTTGAACACACAGACAATAGTTTGAAAGCCTAATGAAATTCCATGTCAATTTAATTACATATTTAGTACCTAAAGACTCATTCATAAATTATTTAAGAATAAATCTTTTGATGGATAGATTACAATACAATAGAAATCGGTCAGTCAGTCAGTCACCTTGTGACTGACTTTTTCTTTTCATTCTTCCCAAAATTTAATTTGATTCATAATTATATTTTATTAATCATTGTGAAATGTGAATAATTTTAAATCGAATTCACACCTCTAAAATGGTCAAAAGTAAACATGCAAAAAGACATACATATACCCATACACACATACTCGTATGTACATCTTATTATTATTTATTCAATACAATTTTTTTGTTAATTCTAATTTATGTATTCAATATATTTTAAGTTATGAACACTATTAGATTTTTTTTTCTCTCTCTCTATGTTTATATTTGTATAAGAGGTATTTGAACCCTTTTTTTGTTTGCGAAACTATAAATCAGCTGTAGATACGAATTCGGCTGAACTGGCATACAATTTAGTTGATACTATTAGTTGGAAGAAACGTTTAGCCAAATACATACATATGTATTTCTGTTGTTAATGGAAAAAAGTAAAATACCATTTCAACAAACGAAAACTGCCGATTCAATTAATTTCGTTGTTGAAGTTCAACCTACGACTACAATTATACATACATATATGCATTTGTTTTATTAAATTGTTTTTAAGAATAATTTTTCTGCGTTTTTCTAGTTTTTCAAAAAAATTATTATTATGTTGTCAACATAAAGGGTGTCCAAAATTGAGGTATCTTTTTTTTCTACTTGTAATTTTTATTCAAAATTTTTATTTTCAATTCTAAATACATTCGGGTTAGTTAATATGGAACGTTACACAAAGCAATAACTTGTTTTTATTATTAAAACGATTTATGAAAATGCCAAAAGTTTTCAAGATATAATTAGAAAATTTAGAATAAAATGCGGTAGAGAAAAGGCTTTAACAAATCGTATCATTAAGCTGATGGTTGAGAAATTTTGAAGAAAATCGATCCGTTCATGATAACAGAAACGAAATTTATTAACGTAGTGGTTTTTCAACCGAGGAAAAGTGTTTAGGAAGCTTCAAAATGCGATTACGGTCAATAAAAATCGCTACAATGAGATGATCCGAAGCTTTTTGTAGCGGAAAATTGATGATTTAGAAATAGAGAATATGTACTCCAACAGGATGGTGCCACTTGTCACACAGCAAAGGAAACAATGGATCTTTTAAAAGAAAAGTTCGAAAATCGCTTTATTTCTTGTAGAGGAGGAGTAACTTAGCGTTTACACATGCCAAAAATAGTTCGAAAAACTCAATATATTCAAGATTTTTTACTAATACACACATATTTTTCGCAATGGAAGCTCCAGTGGCAGCAGATTTTGCATGCAAGTGAATATTTGGCAGTTGCATGCCACTAAATGCCAAAACGATGTTGCAGTGTTACCCTGATTAATGCAATTTTACCGGATTGCTGTAAAATTCTAATAGAAGTTTTAACTTTTTATATATATTTTTATGATTTATTTGTTGAAATACGCATAAAAAATTAAAGTTTGTTAATTATAGCGCATTAATAATTTAATAATAATACAAATAATAATAAAAGTTAACATTTTCCGCAAAAATGTGTCTATATCATTGGTGCCCAGGCCCTATGCTCTTCATGCTCATTTGTTTTTGTAATACTCTTAGCTATAGGCTGTGTGTTTTAATATACTCATACATCTTTCAGCAACCTCAATGAGAAATACACAAACAACTTTGTCTTATTAGTTTTTTTGTCGTTCTTCACTGTATACTCGCAAGAGCAAAGCAACAACACTTTCGTATGCTTTGCTGGTAAACATTGACGACAGCGATCATCAATGTACATTTTGTTTTTGTTTAACGTATGATATGAAATAAATATATGAAATATATTTTTTGTGTTTTCTTTGCATGTATTTGTTTTTACAACAAAAAATTTTTAATAAAAATTTGTTTTTCTTTAAATCTATTGGTGTTTGCTCTTCCATAAGGAACTTGTGGGCACCGCGGGTCTATATGATAAACTTGGTAAATCTCTGCTCTCTTCTCTCTCTTTCTGATTATTTCTTTTTTTGGTTTTCTTTTGAGAAGAAAACGAATGTTCTAAAGTTAACGTTTCGGCGACATTTTGAAAATGAAATGGCAGTGGCATGTGTAAACGCAAAAGCAAATTGCAAGAGATTCGACTTTTTCTAATAGTTTTTCGTTGATAATAGAGAGATCAACTATTGAACACAGTTTATTGAAAAACGTGATTGATAATTTTGGTAAGAAATTAGGTGCCTGCCGTGGCAGTTTGGTGGTGGGGAGGAGGCAGAGTTGGGCAAAATACATGGTTTGCGGTATTTAAAATACAAAATACAAAATACTTGCTGATCATGTATTTAAAATACAAAATACTTTCAGGTTATATATTTAAAATACAAAATACTTACACATCATGTATGTATTTAAAATACAAAATACAAAATACTTCCACGTTATGTATGTATTTAAAATACGAAATACAAAATACATATTTGTATTTTAAATACGTATTTCAAATACATGTATTTCAAATACTGCCCAGCCCTGAATATGTATTCAATTTACAGGTGGTGTTACTAACACAGGTTCACACGATTCTTGCTAGTGAGAGGCACGTACATACGTTGAAAATTGTTCGCCCTTATGTTGACTCCCAATGCAAAAAGAACCATGTTATTTTTTTTATTGTTAAACTTGTTGTCGTAACAGTACTACCCGCAAAATAAAATCGCATTGTGAAAAAATGCTTTAGAATTGACAACTGAATTGCGTTGATGCCAACTCTAAGAATTTGTATAGTTACGTTTTTTAGCGATTCTAGTTTTTGGTTATTGGTTTGACGCATGATACATTATAAATAGATCAAAATGCAAACAACCATCAATAAAGGCCGTGCCGCACTATCCTACACAGTCGCGCGATTTGCAAAATATGACATGTGTGCTAAAAATGTATAGCAGTGTGGACTAAAAATGCAACTGTGTGACAGATTTTTTGGCAAGTCGTGCGATTTGTATGAAAATTTTCATAAAATGATAGTTGTCATGCGATCAGGGGAGTATTTATTGTCAACCAGATGTTTTGGCATCAGATTTGTATGATAGTGTGGCACCTAGAACACCACTTTGAAAATTTTTTAAAGTCGGTCAGATTTTTGCAAGATTTTCCTGCGAATGAATCGTATGATTGTGTAGGATAGTGAAGCACGGCCTTAAACCAGCCTTTGTCATAAAGAGAACATGTAGGAAATATCAATGTACTGGTGTTTTTACACTTGTAGAAATTGATTGTTACATTTATTTTTTTACTGTAGCCTAACATCATATTAAAAGTTTGTATGCATACACACTGGATTGGTTTAGCGTGTTTATGGACGAAAGAATGAACGAATGAATGAATTTACATAATTAAAAAAATTTTCCATAAAAAAAAATATATATACAAAAAAACTTCTTCCCACTCAACATTCCACATCCAGAAAAATTAAAATATTCACAGTGTACTATGAATAACAAATAAAAAAATAATATTTTCTTGCCCTCTTTTGCATGTGTTTTGTTGTTGCAAATTCTAATGAGTATGTTTCGTATTTTAGTTTGTCTCTTCTGTTTGGTTCGTGTTGTGTATGTGAAAATGACGATTGGTGCTCGGGCCCTAGGGGCTAGTTTGACGATCAATGCCTTAAAATACAAAATACTGCCATTTTTTGTATGTATTTAAAATACAAAATACAAACTACTTCTATTTATTGTATGTATTTAAAATACAAAATACAAAATACTTGCAGGACATGTATTTAAAATACAAAATACAAAATACTTTCAAGTTATGTATTTAAAATACAAATACAAAATACGTATTTGTATTTTAAATACGTATTTCAAATACATGTATTTCAAATACTGCCCAGCCCTGGGAGGAGGTTACTTGACTGACATAATTTTTCACTTTTAGCCGGAACCTATTTGTAATGCACTGAAATAAATATATTTTTAATATCTAAAACACCTTAAACACCCTTTACAAGCAATCCCTTTAAAAAAATTGAAAATCGGGACATAATAGAATTATTTATGAATCAATATCAATATTTCGGGGAACAACTTGGCATTCGATTTTCAAAAGAATTTATAGGACTGCAAGCAAATTTTATGAAATACAAAAAAAATAATTATGAAAATCGGTCCAGAAATGGAGCCACTATTTGTTCATCAATATTTCAGGGGAACAACTTAACCCCTGATTTTCAGCACAAACTGGAAACAAAAGAATTTAAAAACTTTGTTTATTTTTATAGCGCACTCTTCGTAACGTATCTAATGATCAGAAACAATTAGAAATGGTTAATATTTCAAGCAAAAAACATTTTATGTATGTTTCTCTGCTTTAAATCGGTGTTGTTGTAGGAAAGACTAATACTATATGTCAATTAAATGTTTTCTTATAGGGTATTTACAGATTTCTACCAATTCGTAAAAGAGACACAGCACACTTGTGTCGCTATTGTTTCTACCAACAAGCATATCAATGTATGTATTCTTATGTATGTGTGTATGTGCATAAGTTTTGTTTTATACATACATACATATTTATGTATGTATGTATATTGTTTAAAGTTTAAAACAAAGTTTGAGTTGAATGTCCCAATTGCGTTGAAGTTTGCCAATAAACTTAAGTGAGCTTCAAAAGTTTGTTGCTAAACGAAAAGAGAGAAAGAAATAATCATCCATTAACAAAAAAAAAATTAAATTGGAAATTAAAAGAAATTCAAATCCATGAGGACCAGCATGTCATATAAATTTTAAATGATTTGCTACTTTGTAAAGTTGTCTATTAAAAATACAAGAAAAAAATTAAAAAAAAAAAAATACAGAATATCAATATTAATTTATATGTTGACTTGGAGTGCTTTAACCCTTTATTAAAAACTTTACAAAGACAAGATACTTGATGCTATTAAAATCGTTAATAACTTGTTTGTTTTAATTTGCCACTTTTGCAGAAATTACCTGCAGCGTATCTTAAGGGTTAACATTAAATATTTTGCTATAGAGCTTGACATTGACGATTACTACTGATCAGACCATCTATTCTTCCAGCATTTGATGATGAAATATTGTAGGAGCAAAATCAAAATAAAAAGGGTTACTGAACTTTTGCTCATGTATACCTTTTAAGTTTTTTTTTTATTTTTTTTTAAATAAATGTAGAAAACTGATGTATGTTTAAAGTTTTGATTTTAATTTTTTTACCTCGTCGTCGTTGTTTGTGGCAATAGTTATTAGATCTTGTAAATTTGTTGCTATTGCTGTTTATGTTTGCTGTTGTTGGCAGTTGGTGGTGCGCGAGATCATTGACACTTTGTCTAAGAATGCATAAAAATGTTTGGACGTTTATTTTTTTCCAACTCATTCGTTTGATTCTTTCAGCTGTTTTGTAGATCTCGTTGAAAAATTAAAGACACAAGTCGATTTCATTAGAACACGTGAAGAGAATTTTTGATAAAAATGGTTTTTATTCGTATAGCATACACTGAGTCACAAACTTTATCGAATAGTTACGTCAGCTCAAAGCAGATATCTTTAATGGCTGACAGGATTTATAATTAATAAAGAAAAGCAATTTTGCTTACTGGTGTAATCGAATGAAAATGTAGAGCATTTATAATTATAAAAAAATTGCTTTAAATTAGAATATCCAGACTAGCAGATCGTATCAGTGAACCGTTTTCAAGGCCGCTACACCTTCCATCAGCATTCGTTTGTTCGTTTTACTGATCAGCTGGTATTTAGCACCCAATAAAATGCATACAGATTAGCTAAACCATAACAAATAAATTAAATTTTTTAAAACATAAATTTTTGAATACTCTCCTTTTTTGTGTCTGTTTGAATTACATTAAAATATATTTTTATTAAAAGCGAGTATATATAGGAATTAGATCATATAGCTTAGTTTAAAATGCTATTTGTTTTTTTTTTTTATAATAAAACACTTTCTGTCATTTATTAAAAGCGCAGATGTTAATTTTATATGTACTCTCTTCATAGCAAACGACTTGCCCCAAGTGACAGCATTCAAATTCTTTAAAAGACAATCGGTGTCAACAGCCAAAAATTACAATAAATAAAAATGAAAAATTATGTTGAAATGTAATGTTTGCAAAACGAAATTGATACTTATGTGATGCAGTGTAATGAAACTTACAAGTTGTCAGAGGTAATTTAGTATGCAGCTATTTAAGGGCTATCAAAACCAGATAAATTACAATAAAATTTATTTTTAGAAACTATTTTATTTAAATTGGCCGCGAGGAAAGAAAATAAGATAAACATTTTCTTAAACACAATTTTTTTTGTATATTAAAAAATTAAACGATGAAATGTTTTGAGAAATTTTCTACATTATAGTTACAAGCGATAAATTTTGTGAAATATTTCATCATGCAAAATTTAGTTTTTGATTTTTAAACCAATTTATCTAGAGGAGTTTTCAGTACAAATATTTTTTTTACAGAGCTCAATATATATATACTATATGTATACTATACATAACCGCTTTAACGATCATCGAACCTTTTAAGTCATTTCTGATCTAGACGCACAGTAGTGCGCCAGACCAAGGTCGGCTACACAGTGTGTATATTTACACGAAACTATTCGACCTGTTTTTTCCCCGTCATAACTTTGCTCCTCTTGATCATAATATAATGAAACTTGAAACATAAGGTCTCCCCACAGAGGTTTAATTTGAACGTTCTACCGTAAAAGATTCCCGAGATATTAAGGTGTGAAAAGTCCATATTTTGGTACATATTCACTGACTCACTCACTGACTCACTGACTCATAAATATTATTGGGCAGTTCCAGTAAAGTTAGAGAGCTGAAACTTGGCACACAGGTAGGTCTTGGTGAGAAATTAATCAGAAAAATCTGAAAACGGGCACTTTCCACCCGGGGAGACTAGGGTGCCCCTTCCTTGTATGGGGCACTTCTAGTAGAGCTAGAAATCTTAAATTTGGTACACAGGTAGGTCCTGATGAAAAATTAACAAAAAAAAATTTTAAAGGGGCACTTTTCACCTGAAGGGACTTGGGTTCCCCTTCTTTGTATGGGGCACTTCCAGTATAGCTAGAAAGCTGATATTTGGTACACAGGTAGGCCCATACGAGTATAACAAAAAAAAAATATTGGAAAAATATTTTTGCAGCTAACTAAGTTAAAAACTTAAATTTTTGTGTAATGCTTAGCAGAAAGCAGCGTACGGATTGGACATATGGGTGTGGTACCTCCCATAAAGAGGAAGTAATTAGGTTTCATATTAATTAACTTTAATTACAAAGTTTTATTCTTGATTCTATTACCAAATAATTGTGTGGTGGTATAGGGTTAAGCGGTGAGTCGGTAATGTTTTAAGCAGATGATGATCTCAGCAATATGTCTTTAAAACTGACATTACAATTTTAATACAACAATAAGGATAGAGATCAAAAAAATTTTTAAAATGTTGATACTTTTCTATTGCCAAAAATCAGTAAAACAATTACCTGAACCAAGAATTATACTTAAAAATAAATTGGAACTTATGAAGAAATACACGAACGATTGATTGCAAACATCATTGAGTGACAGTGTGACGTAAACGGTGACAAACGAAACAAAAACAATTGAAAATTTATTGATGTTATATGTAAGAAAAAGAATTTATGGCTCTCGTAACTTCTTCATTATATTCGTAACTTCTTTGAGCAGGACAATAACCTCCCGAAAAAAAAACAGAATTAAGTGCACATTTACACTTTCATATACAAAACACCTATATACAAATACATACATACATACGTAAGTAAAATGTGTGTAAATATAACCAGTACATATGTGAAACTTAAAAGAACCCAAAAACCACAATCCAGAAGGAAGAATTTAATGAAAAAAATAAATTTAAGAAAAAAAAAAATCCAAGTTTACATTAAAATGAAATTGTGCGTACACAAAGACTTTTTTAAAGTAATAAAAAGCTAAAAAAAACAAAACCAAGCAATGACTGAATTACAGCATGAACCGTGATCGTCGTAATATTTTTGGCAACTTGAAATTTTCCAAAGAAATGAGAATATATTTTTTTCTTGGATGCCAAAAAAAAAGTTAAAAAAAAACTTAAATTTATGGGAACCATTGATTCCTCCCCCATTCCCCCCATTACTTAAACAACTTTGGCAAACTCGTTCGTTTAACCAAATTTAGGGACCCCTCCTCCTCCCTTTTTGTGCTTAAAGTTTTTGTTTCAAGTTTTGTAAATTTTTATTTTATTCGATGCATCACGAAATGTTGTAATGTTTCGTCCGTTTGTTCTCAGCTGATTCGTAATGATCAGATTTATAAAAAAACAGTGAGTGATAAAAAAGCAGCACTGAATTTCTATGTATGGAACTGTGGCATACATAATATTCAAAGTGCAAAGATTTTAACTTAACCAAAACATATTTTCATTTCAAAATTTCTTATTGATAAATTATGAGTCACGGCTGACCTTGAAGAGCATTCCGGAAACTTCACGCTAAGCGAAACCATTCGATCATGATAAAATTTTGTTCTTTTTCGAAATTTTTCGACAAAGATATCTGTCGATGAATCAATAGATTTTTACAAATGCAGTCGACTTTATTTTTTTAAATTTAAGAGTTGATTAGATTTTGGAGTTTAAAATGTGTTTAAAACTTAATATTCTGGAATTGTCCAAATCTATCGAATCGTTTAAATAATCTCTCGACATCAACTGATATTAATGATTTTGGAATGTCGCCAATTTAGTGGCAATCGGTTAAGCCAAAGACTATAGTCTTTAATTAAGCCTTTCTCACATACATGTGACACCACTCACATATACATACATATGTATTAACATCCATGAGGACATATCGTAAAAATAGTGGGAATAGATTTCAAATCTCAAAACGTCAAGATCTGATGAAAAAACGATTTTCGAAAATCGAAATGAATCAATAACTATTTATTTTTGTTGATAACGTGAAGTTAAAGAAGATTCTTTAACGGGAAAATTAATTAATTAAATTTAACATTTCTGTTTTGGAAAGACCGTAAATTTTAAAATTAATAACTTGCCCCGATTTAAAAAAAAAATTGTGAAAGCAAACTGCAAGAAACCCTTTCCAACAAAAGAATATGTTAAAAAAAAAGAATTTTTTAAACAGAAATTATTCGAAAATCAATATTTTAGAAGAAGAACTAGGCCCCGATTTTTCAAAATATTTTATGGGGCTTTTTGAAAATCGCTTCATAAATGATAAAGTTATGATGGTTCAAATATTAAAAAAAAAAAAATTACAACCGAATTTATAACTTCCTTCTTTTTTTTCCAGTCAGTTTAAAATATAGAATTCTTATAATAGACATGAATAACTCTTCCACTTTTTAATTTCCATAATGTTGAGTGGGCGTACCCATAGTGTGATCCATTAAGTAAATAAGATCAGTTGCTGTAAAACTGTCTTTCACTATTGCATTTATGGATAGAACACCAAATGGTCTGAGCCTACTTAAGATTATTGTAACCACATCTGTTAATAAATTAAAAAATTTCTCTTTCACCCGCTGCCATATTTTTCATGTTCTTATAGTATTTCTCTCCTTTTCTTTTTGCCATTATCAGCTTAATTTTCTGTCTTTTGTTGTTAGTTAACCTTATTTTCTTTTCTTTGGTTCTTTTGATTTTGTGTGCATATGTAATGAGCAATGAAATGATGATGATCGTTCATCCAATCATCCAAAGAACCTTCTTAAATCACTTGAGTCCAAAAAAAAAAAAAAAAAATCAAGAAATAATCTCAGGTATGATTTTTTTCTTTTCAAATAATTTGTTCTTTTTTTATGTTTAAAACGATGGACGGCATTTGTGTTACTCTTTTTTTTATACTTGTCCCTTGTAATAATGCTGATATGTACGAATACATATTTACCAGTAAGAATGAATGTCTTTCTTACCTCTTGTGTTCTTTACGAATTTTGGTATTTTTGGACAGCTAAAGCCGCGAGTTGTTTGCTTTTTTATACCTAAAAATCCATACTCTTTTGTGTCTTTTTGTTAAATTTGAAGTCTTTCGAGTTCTTGCTGTTGTAATTCTTTGATTATAATAATTGGCTGATACCAGCTATCACGAGAAATACAATTAATTTTGTATAGGTATGGCGAAATTTTGCAAATCATGAAGATTTTGAACTGGCCACCGAGATCGATCGATTTGACGCCATGTCATCGGTAAAATTTAGCCTGATAAGCTCCGATCAGAGAAGCCATGACGTACATTTGAACGATGTTATGTTCCATACATAAAGGCATCAATAGCTCTTTCAAACGTTTAAAAAATGTTTTACATATGGGCATTTCCACAGAAAAGTCTACTTTTGTGTACCGTTCGACACCATTAAATTAAGCCAATCCGTTCGAATTTTTTAACCCTTTCTACTTAATGTAGAGCTAAATATGGTCTACGCGAAGATACAAAACAAAGAAATTAAATATAAATTCTGTTGTGGAGAAATAAGCTTTATTTCTAGCTGTCGAACGGGACAATTTCGGTGGAAATGCCCATATATAAATTTAAAGATAGGAAGCACTTAATGAAAGACCCTTTATTAACATAATATTACATTCAATAATTCACAAAATCTTATGTTTCTAAAAATGTATTTTTTTAGGGGTTAGTTAATCTACACATATGCTGCATCTTGTTGGTTGCTAAGTACCAACTCATCATTAGATTTTTACAATTCTTGAAAATTATTTTTCTTTTTAAAGATCAAATATTATTTTAGTATGCCAGTGCACTAACTTGAGCACTATTCAATTTTCAACTCAAAAAACAGAATACATAATGAAATTGTTTCTTCTATTTTGCTTTTCACCATAGTAAGTCAGTGTTCAGACGATGCAAGTCTTATTTTTAAGCTTATCATCTTTTAGGAGAGAGAGACAGGGGGAAAAGAAACGAGTACACCCTCTTATGTACTCATGAAATTCGTTTTGTTGTCTTTTCGTAGTGTTTTTTCAAAAACAGAAATAACGGTTATTTTGGAATATCTCGAAAACTGTTCTACTTTTGACCATTCTGACTTCATATTCCGACTCAGCGGACAATTTTACATAAAGATTAGGTGTCAGATACATTTGGTCACGACTTTGTTCAAAATTTGTCTCACAGTGTAAGCTAAATATGCCTTATTTGTCAAGTAATTGAAATATAAGGACATAATTGCAGCACACATTGGTAATAAAGCCATATAGATTTATTCCAGAATTAATTGAGAAATAAATCAATTTTGGTTTACTAATTATGACTTTATTGCAGTGAAAGCTCTAAAGATCTAAGCTTTAGTACAAAATTTAAATACAAATTTTTCTTAAATTAAATTTCAAAGTCATTTAAAATTTTTATGAATTGAGGGGAAATGTCTTCATCTCAGTCGAAAGAAGTCTCAATTGCGTCCGTATATCATTTATTAATTTCTGATTCAAATCTCTCTATTAACTCTAATGTAGACTGATTTATAATTCGATGCAAATCGAACTAAACAAACATTTACTACAAAGTTTATAATAAGATTTATTACAATAATTTTTCTTTCAAAACAAAAAAGAAAAAACTATATACAAGTACACAACAAACATTAGTATCGTTTTCTTTAACGAATCAAATCGAATACACTCGCATACACAAATAAGATTAACTAAATATACGAGGGGTATCTAATGGGAACATTAATACAATATTAAGAAATTAGTGTCGGTGTTAATTGAAATCGGATAACAGGACTTTTACAAGTTTTGCGGATTACATGGAAAGGGAAGCTGAGATGAAACAGGAATAATAAAACACCGATCGCAAGTATTGTACACGACAATGAACACAAAAATTGAACGTACGACTATTTTAACGACAAGACATATAAAGTTGGCATCTAAAAGAGAAAAACGTCGGCGAATAAATGTGTGTATATCTCCAGACTTGACAAGCAAAATACAGAGCATCAAATACATACCAGCCACGTTTTAAATATTTAATCAGTAATGGCAATGGTTCTGGATAACCATCACTCGATTGCCCGAAATCGGCAAAAACTGGAGAAAACGTTGTGAGGTGATCGTATAATAAATACATTGCATTCATAAGAAAGTTATAAATTATCCCATCGGAAGCCAGTTTTGATAAACACCAATTTAACGATAAATTAAATATATATATGAATTATTATATTTCATAGTCATACTTCAAGTTATTACAAACTAATTGAAATCAACCTCGCATATACTTACATACATACATATGTACATGCTATACACACATGGGACTCGATCAAACGTCCATATTCATAACCAACAATATTTATTTTGAACCAGTTTAGTAACTTTAAATCTGAACGTGTGAGAACTTTGTTAAGCTCGCACGCTCAACCGAAAAAGAAAAATATATAAAAACAAAACACCAAAAAAAAAAAAAAAAAAAACAAACGGCAGCAGCAATAATAATACTACGTTTTAAACGAAATACAACAACAGAGAGCAACAGTACAACAACAAACCCAACAACAAAACGATAAATAAAACAAAGTCACATGTTTGGTTACATGATTACGGATGCAATATCACTTCCGCATTATTCTTGTAGACTCCATTCAATGCACTAAAGCATGTTGCATGATGATGTTGATGATTTTGTTGCTGCTGCATTAGTGTGGCTCTTACGAGTACTTTAGTCATATCCACATATATGTACCTATACAGACATACATACGTACATACATATTCGTATTAACCAACCATGTCACTAGCACTATACGAGTACTAAGCCGTGTGCTCTTTAACTTGCAGTCTCTCCTGTTGTTGGTTGGCATCAATTGCATGTCGCGGCTGATGCGGCAACGATAACTTTAAGCTTGTGAGTATTTTGCAGAGTGCAAGCATGCACTCGTACTTATACAGCTGAGAGTTCAACAAATGAATCCAGAATAAATATCAGCAATTTGTGATTTTTTTTTATGAAAATTTTAATTTGGTTTGTTTGTGAGTAACAAATACTCGTACAACTCAGCGCCACAAACTTGTTTTGAACCACACATTTACAATATATTTTTATTGCATTTATTTTTGCTCAAAGAACTTATTTGATGTGAAGAGAACACGATTTTTATTAAACAGCTGATTCAATGCCAGAAGAGAACAACAAGGGTAGAAATAAGCTCTAACTAGGCCTTTCTTAGATGATGGTTTAAGCACGGCAACTGTCATCTTAATGCGTGAGAAATTGAAATATTTACGTTTCCTGCTTCGCCGCAAAATTTTGAGCGGGACTACCGACATTGAAATCTATCCTCCTCGTAAGTTTTTTAATTTAGTTTTTATTAAATTATTATTTTATGAATTAAAAAAATTGTTTAAAATTTTGATCTGACCCAGCAGACACATGAACTCTGATGGGAAGATTAAGTGATCTCGGAAAAGCGCTGTGTACTTGAGTTCCCAAATCGTTTGTATTCCAAAGCAAACAAATCCAATCCACTTAAAAATCATTAATATTTTTTACAATATCTTGTAGACATCAAATTAACAAACTTGTTCGTACCTGCTTAGAATAAAGCTTGAAAGAATAATCAACTAAAAAAATCAATTAAGTCTCAACCAATCACGAAAATTTAAAGACTTTCTAGTGTGAAACAATAATTTTTGTTAATATGTATAAGAAATTGCAATACGAATATTAAGTGAACTGGGTTGGGTGGTGTGAGATAGCCAGGTACACCACTGTTTAGAGTGCCTGTCAACTAAATTGAAGTACCTCGGTTCGAGTCCCAATAGACTTTGAGTTTTATTAAAATATTTTTGTACACCGGTCATTCTAGACAATAAATCTTCGTTGTTGGCAAATGGACGTTTCAAAAGATGGGAAAACACAGAAATTACACGTGCTTAGCAAGATCAGCAACCAACCAGCAAATAAATGAACCACTGTACTTTAATTGAAACATTGTTGCTCGGTCATGGCAGATAGTGCCCCTTAGTGGCGAAATTTCTACTAATTTTGGGATAAACACTGATTTAGTTTTTAATAAATATTTTCTTATAATTATTTAAAATTTCCTGTAATGGACGAAATTTATATTACCTAACATTTTCTTTGATGAATTTCTGTAAAAAAAACCGGCACAACGACAACCATTTTAAACTCAAATTAAGCAAAAGTTTTCTAATTTTAGTTCACTTATTTTTTGGAGTGTACAGAAACGGCAGATGAACAAGCCAAGCAGTTGCCCAATCATTTAAGAAAAAGGAAAAGAAAAACAAAAAAGTGGCGCAAAGTTAGCTATAAAATTTCCTAAATAGTCAACATGCAACAGTTAGTAAAAAGAAAACATAAAGAACATGATCATTCAGAGAAGTAATCAGCAATAATCAATTAAAGGGTGTAGACTTTCATCTGAACAATTCATAACAATTTAAGTTTTATTAACATGAATTCTATACTCGAATTTGCTCTGCTCTGCTGTATGTCATTCCTTGACAATTTGCTCAGCATAAACATTGTAACATAACATGACACTTTGAATCAAAGATACACACACACATACATGCATGCATCATGCAAAATAAACAAGTAAATAAAAATAAATACAGAAATAAATAATTCAAAAATTCATGAGCCGATGAAATTTTGGTCTTTAACAAGAATTTTTATTTCGAAAAATTTGTCATGATTTTCGTATGTTTAATGTACGAGTATGTAAGTAAGAATATGTTTTGTTATGTTTTTTTTTTTCTTGTTCTTTTGTAATGTTGTTGCTGCTGCTTTTTGGTTTTTTGTTGGTTTCTGTTGCAGTTTTTGTTCTTTAGAGCTCATTTTTTTGCAGCATGGGAAGAAGTCATGCACCATATAATAAAATACAGATAATGTCTTTTGTGCCTCGCATGCATTTCGTATAATAACAATAAAATAAAATAACAAATTACATGCAACACTGGTTACACGATCTGTATTGAGGTATTTTTGTTTAATTTTTTTTCTTCATTTATTTCTTTGTTCTTTTTTTTTTTTGGTTTTTTTCTTTGCTCATATGAGTGTTACTGGATAAAAGATTAACTTTATTTAATATATATTTTTTTATTTGTAGGTTTTTAACATGGTTTCATGATATTTGTTGTTTGCTTTACTCATATTACTTCCTGCTTTGTATATTAAAGTTTAAGTGGACACCGTATCGAGGCAACAAATTGACCGCCGAAAATAAGTAAATTTTATTACCGAAGGAAATTATAGGAGTTCTTAGTTTATTTGGATGTTTTTTTATAGTCTTAAATCAAAATTATAGTTTTTGCCAAGATATAGATGTATGTATGTAAAGATGTATATAGTTGCGGCATGGTTGTGTTAACAATCCCATGTTTCTCCATATAGAAAGAAGTGGGAGAGATCATATTATTTTTGTACATAATAGTGAACTTCAATAAGTCTACGTTAAAAAAACTCACATTAATTCATCACATTATTGGGATGTGGTTGCATGTAACATATATAATCATAGTTTATTTAAAAAAGTAACAATAGTATGATTCTACAATAATAAAATGTAGCAAGATCCCATCTTTTTATTTCATTTCTTTGCAATCAAACTATGTTTGTAAAATAAATATGACTGTGTGATTTTAAAACAAAGTTCTTATTCTTTGTTAACTGCGCCTCTGTCTATTTCTTTCAAAAATAGACAATAAATACTAAAACTTTGTAAAAAAAGGCATCTACCAAAATTCATACATAATTTCTATGTGATAAGAAATTCGACATGTATTGAAAAATTTTACAAATTATAACATTTTATTCGAAAAAGTACTCAAGACTTCATTTTGTACAAAAAAAAAAAAAAACTTGTTTGTTGTAAGTAAAATTACCAGATTCATATCGAACAAAAAATTGTTTGTTATGTTGTTTGTATATGCTTTTAAAACTATTCTACTTGTACTTTATTGTTTCGCAATTCATACTTTGTGTGTAAGTAAATTAGTTTGAAAACTTTTCAAGCATGGTGGTAAAGACCTACTATGAGGTGGCTTATATTTTTAATAATTTAAAAAATTGAATTTTTGATTTTAGTTTAATTTAGTTTCATATAAATTTGTAATTAAAATTTTTTTAATGAAATATGGTTAAGACAATATCGTGTATATGATTTTGAACCATAATGTTTTTTTTACAAAAATAATATGATTAGCTCAAATCTTATTATATTTACATCCAATCAAATATTAGATTGTGTAACGATGTTTTTTCTATAGTTCTAGACAGGGGAATACTATTAACCCATAGTGATGCGAAACGCAATGGATAGTTGCCTAGCTGTTCTAGGTATGGCATAGGCCAATTTTTGAACCAAACAAGGATTACCGCCCAACAATGTGACAGATTGGAAAAATATACATATGTACGGAGTATGTATTAGAGTATCCACTCGATTAATTTTTGTTCGATTAATCGAGTAAATTTTTTCCATTATTTGATCGAATGATAAAAAATTTTAAATTCGATTAACGAATAACTCGAACAATTGATGCCAATTAATTGAGTAAAATGAATAATTAATTTCTAAGGCTACCTTCCCATTTATCAAATATTTTTCGCTAAAAACGTCACCAAGAAAGAAACTAATCAATTATTTCCTATAATTCCAATATATTTTTAATTATGGGTTCGCTGGACGTTGCCATTAAAGAGCTCAGTAAAGATTCCGCAACATTAATTACATTGGATGAAATAATAAAGTTCTTAATAAGCAATTTGGAAAAGGCGAATAATTCCTTTTCAAAAGATTTACTTGCTTGCCATAAGGCCAGATTAAACGAGAGGCGAATTAAGGTACTTAGTGCTCTTACTCTTTATCTTAATTCCGCAAGGTTCCACAATAATGATAACTTTTTACTTTCAGCTTAAAAGCTGAAACAAAAGAGTTTGCAATCAATGTGTATAATCAATTGTTTTGCATTGAATCTGATCAAAATGTATCAGACGACGATATTTTAGAAGAAGAAAATCTGGATCTAAATAAAAACAATCTCTTGTGTGAACTTAACAAAACAATACAAGGTCTTAAAAATTAAAAAAAAAAAAAAACTAGGACAAGCTGTTGTAATATAATATGTAGATGATATCATGTATTTAGACAAGACAAAGAAATTATCAGAAAAACTAGAAAATCTTTTTAATGCAATCCTGTCCCTATCACCGATATCTACTTTAAGTGAAAGGTTGTTTTCAAAGTCAAGTTTTATTAAAACAAAACAAAATACTTTTTTAGAAGCAAACATCTAAACTCTATAGTATTTTTAAAAGAATAATATAAAAAATTTTATTGAAGTCTCGTCAACAGTACAATTTTTTTTTCATCAAACATAATTTTTTATATGCATACTATTAATTTTTAAAGTTTTAGGACTTTATACGTATTACAAATGAATTGTTATTTTATTGTTTATTTTTAACAACATTTTTCTTTTATTGTTATTTTTTGTTGTTTATTAATATAATAAAAGTATGAAATTAAACGCAAATGTATATTTCTTCCGTTGGATACGTTTATTTGAACATTTTTTGAATTGTGTATGTATTTGAATTTTTCGAAGAATTTAAAAAACTTACTCGACTAATCGAGCAATTTTGAAATCCCAAAATCGATTAATTCCTTACTCGAACAAAACGAAGAGTCAAATAAATGGATACTCTAGTATGTATATGTATTGCCAATAAGTTGTCGGTAATCGGAATTTGGCATGATAACGGCTTATATGTCCTGAAACAATTACTATTTATTTTATGTCTTGTAAGAAATATTTGTCATAAAATTTTATTTTGTTCCCTTCTGTGAATAAATATTTTTAATTCGGTGTAAATTTTGCCAAAACCGGTTGCAAACTTTGTGCATGAAGTCAATCACAAAATATCTTATTGCCTATTAATTATATAGATTACACGCAATTATTAGCGCATTCCAAAAACTATTTGATAAACATGCATACGGCAGACAGCGTTCTCTGAAGGATTATTTTTACGTAGAATTTTACGAATTTATCCCTAATTATGGGTAAAAATTTCTTGCGAAATTTTTAATAAAATCACAAGAAATTACTAAAACGTGAACTAAGTCAATATTATTCAAATAAATGTGTTTAAATAAATTCTTTTAGTTTTTTGGAATATGAAATTATTTTTAATGAAATAATAAATCACTATCAGTCGAAACATAAAAGAGCATAAGAAAATATGAAGTAAAAATTTAAATGACAGTAAAACTAAATTTGGCCAATAGAACATATTAAAATATAATATATGGGCAACAAGCCCATTAGAAGTTCATTAGCCATTTTATTAGCAATTTATAGTCAGTCACCAATTATGGCAACAATGTAATAATAATTAAATAATGACAAGAAGACAAGCTAAGCTAGACCATGTCAGGTTTGGGGCTAACCCAAGCTGTATGCATGTATGTATGTACATGCCGCAACATTCAAAACGTTGATGCCTGCAGAAAAGCAAAAAAAAAAAAAAAAGAAATTATAAATAAACACACTGACAACTTCGAGTGGGACTTGATATATTAAATATTTTATGATTTTTTTCTTGCTCCAAGTTATTAACCGACCGACTTCCTTGATCTAAAAGTTAATGCACAAGGGAAATTTATAAACAAGACATCAAATCTCAAAAACTTGAACATGAACATAGAAGAGTATTTAAGCCGGTTTAAGTCATGTCACCCGTAAAATTATACTCTTAAAAATAAAAAATCTCTTAAAAAAAAGCAAAACAAAAATAATTCTCTCTTTCGATCTCTTGTGCGAATGTGTACTGGTTTATGTGCTTTTGTTAACAAAGTTAAGTACAAAAAAAAAAAACTAAATAAATAAATAAAAATAAAAACAGCAACAATCACTGAATCGTGCAGCTCAGACAATCTGGGTCACAATTTGCCATTGAACCGGTGACGTCACAAGAGGGCAATGACCGTATAGCACCATCATAATCATCGTCAACAAAATCAAGAACAACAACAACAACATTAATATTAGCAGCAGCCGCAACAGCAACATTAGCTGGTACAGAGGAATAAGTCTATCTAAGCAACATTAGCAGCAACTTTTGCAAAGCCACAAACCGTGATCATGGTAGTACGAGTCTTAAGAAACAAACATGGGATTTTAGCTTTAGCTGTGTGTATGTGAGTTTTATATTTTTGTGCTCGTTTTGTTTTTGCTGTTGTTATTTTCCTGTAAGTGGAGGCATTTGTTCCTCAACTACCACATTTCAGATTCATCGTTCGTTTTGTTACAACTGAGTACTAAACAAACGAGAAGATCATTTTACACAGATCCGCCACTCAACTCTTACAGTTTAGTTTTATTCAGTTTTTATCAGGCGGTAAAACAAAATGCAAATTGTGGCTAGGTGGGACTTAATGTAACATGAAAAGGTACTAATTTTTTTTTTTTTGGCAAATTCATAAGTATATCAATATTAATTTTGAATTATTTATTTTTATGAATTTCAAATTCACAAAATATTTTGCAAAAAATCAATTAACAATATTTATACGCATCTATTCTGAAATTTTCTTTCTATTCCGAATAACTTTCATCTTAATGTGAGTATTTTTATTCTATTTTAATTATACTCTGTACAGACCAGACGTTTGGTCAGATCTTACAAAATTGTCAGTAATATATGCTAAACATTTCTTACCACCATGTTAACTCACATTTTTTTCTGAAAACATTGTCACAAAAAGCATTGACAGAGCATTTTAATACTAAAGCTATGTACACAAGATTGGCAGATCTTACAATATTGTCAGAAAAATTTTCAGAAAATGTCTGACAACCGTCTGAACTTACAATTTTTGTCTTTGCAACGTTGCAAGAATAAGCATTGTCAGTTCATTGGAAGACAATAATATTATCAAACATCTGACAATCGTGAGAACACTCTACTTTGCCATTGTCAGATAATTGTCAGACATTGTAATCTCTTGTTTTATTGGCAGATGTGTTTAAATTAATCCATCTGAAAATGCACCATTGTCAGATAATTTTTCTATTGGCAATGCTGTCCATAAATACTATTGGATTTGACAGTTCTGACAAAGTTTAAGAACGCATCTGGCAATTTTTGCCACACAACAATCTGACAACCGGTTGAACTGACTATTTTTGATTGCAGATAACTTTATTGTCTGACAATGAAATTGTAAGGATTTCTTACAATCGTCTGAACTGAAAATTTACATTTTGGTAATAATTTTTCATTGTCAGTACGTTGTCAGCATATTGCCACATCTTACAATATTGAAAGATCTGCCAATCGTCCGTACATAGCTTAAAACTGCTGATAAAAAATTGTCAGATATCTGACAATCGTGTGAACACAATTCGGTGTCATTGTCAGACATTTTTTAATTGTCAGATATGCGAATTTTGTACATCTGACAATGGCAAAACAACAACCACAAGTTTTTATTCTATTTCCCTTAAAAGTATGCTATAGAATGCATAAAATTTATACTCACTAAGAGAGTCTGTCAATTTTATCCAATACAATAATCTGACAATCGTATGAACTGATAAATTTGTTGTCATAGAATTGTCTGACAATGCAATTGTATATTTTTCTAGCAATCGTCTAAGCTAACAATTTATGTTCCTTTTGGTGGAAACTTTTCATTGCCGGCGCATATCCAGATCTTAAAAACTTTTTCTTCTTTGATTGAAAACTAATTAATTTCTTAATTAGATCACTGATCGCTTAAATTAAATCTCGTTTTTACCGCGCCTCATTAAAATGTCGCTCTATTTGAAATCTGAAAGGGTCAGATTTTATTACCAGCATAACATTTTTTAGATACCAGCAATAATATTAATTGTTTGGTACCAACTTTTCACCATCACCGTCATTTAGACCAGTCAATCAAAGATTATTGAAGCTTCGTTTCTGGTTTATCATTTCTTTGCGATAACTTTGAATTTTTTTTTTTCATTTTGTAATTTTCTTTAATTTTTCCTCCATAATTTTTGTTTTTGTGAGTATTCCACTATTTTTCTGTTCAAGAGATTTGTTTGCAAGATGTTTGTTTGGTCAGATGGTTTGCCTGTCTGTCTGTCTGTCAGGCTGTCTGTCTGCCAACAATGACTTTTTGACCACATTCATAAGTACGATTATGGCTGGGACTGTATATTATGAATTTCCTGAGACAGTGTCTGCATCTTTACAGCCAATACTGACTGACTGACTGCATTCATGCAGTAAATACGAGTACAAGTAAGCGAAAAAAGAAAAAGAAATAAGAAAACACTAGTGGAATTTTATAATTTACATTTTGAATGAATTTATATGTATGTTCTAGTGTTGTTTTTTTTTTTTGTTATTTTGTTTATTTATTTTCCACTTTTCGATTAAACTACAAAAAGTTGCAATACTTGTAATGGAGCAGTTTATTAATTGAAGTTTTATTGATTTTCAAAAGTTTTTTTTTTATAATTGATCCGAAGAGATTTGCATTTCCTTGAATCTTCAATAGCAACGCTTTTCAAATTTATCATGAATGTTGTTCCCATTAAGTGAAATAATTTTATAATCTCATTAGATTTAAATTAAATAATTTAAGGAAATTAATATAATAAATAGAGAACATGTTTTTGTAAATTATCTCTTATAGTAAATTCGGTAGAGTAAACTTTTTTTAACGTAAAATATGTATGTATATTAAAATTAAAATACGATTGCTTCGATTTGAAATTAAAATAAAAATTAAATAACCAGAGAAAACATGAAAACAAAGGGGTTGGTGAGATTTGTCCGGGAGAATAGGACGAAACCCCGTACACTAAAAAAATAAAATAAACTAAAATATGGGTAACGGTCATATGACGCCAATGCCGTTTTTACAGAAATTCTGTAAAATTTTCATGATTTTAGGAATTACAAATTTCGTCTTTCACAGGGAATGTTTCATAATTATAAGGAAATATTTGCTAGTTCGTAGTGTTTATCTAAAAATTAGTTCAAATTTCGTCATATAATTTTGTGTAGTCGTTCATTTCCTTGCTATTTGGTGTTTGATCTTGCTAAGCACTTCTCATTGTCGTGTTTTCACCTGTAAGTAGCGCTACCTAAGCGTAAGTGGGTACGGAAAGGCTGGAGCATCCGGGGCTGCTTCTTTACACGTAGCATGTATTGTCTGGCATAACGGAGATTGAAAGTATTTTAATAAAAATCAAAGTCTATCGCAATTCTAACCTCAGTTTTTACTTAAAAGAAGTAATTTTTTTTTTTGTGGGGAAAATGTAATAAGTATTTCAAGGAATACGTACAGACTGATTAGGATATTTTGGCTTTATAACGACCAATTAGCTTATTTGGAAGTTTGTCAGTATGAAACATGTCGCCGAAATAGCTCAGTTGGGAGAGCGTTAGACTGAAGATCTAAATGTCCCCGGTTCAATCCCGGGTTTCGGCAAGGATTTTGAGTACGTTTTTTAGATAAAAAATTGGGAAATAAAAAACTTAACGAAGACAAAAGTAAAGCTTAAAGAAAATCAAGCTTGTGTTAGATTTGAACCTTCTTGAAAAAGCGACAATTGTTTTGATACAAGCAAAACAGTTACTTTTTAACAGCGGTAGAGATAATGTACAGCTCCCTGGTTCAACCCCTACATCCGGCGCAGAGTAGAACTTCATTTTAAGTATAGCGTGCAAACGTTTATTTTATTGCATTAAAAGTTGCAAGATTTTTTAATCAAGGATTGTGCTTATTAACATAAAGACACTTGGAGACATATTCAGTTGCAATATTCTTCGCCAATAGTTGAATCATACACAAAAGTTTTAAAATTTTGTCCATTTACTGTACGAAATTAATTTTAAGTCATTAAATTGTGCAATTTTAGGTTACATATGGCCGAAATAGCTCAGTTGGGAGAGCGTTAGACTGAAGATCTAAATGTCCCCGGTTCAATCCCGGGTTTCGGCAGTTGTTTTCTTTTTCTTTTATTCAATACTTTATCAACATATTCTCAATAAGTGTGCAAAAAAAGTAAAAAAAACCACCTTGATTTTAAACGGAATGTGAAAAATAAAATTTGTGATTCAGTGACCATAATTTAATGATGGACTACCGTATAATCGCTGAGCACCTTTAGAAGATTAGTCGTTAGTACAAAAGGATTTGGAAGGGGCACACCTTGAATTTTCATCAAAAAAATTAAATGCATTCGCTACATTAATCGCCAGTTATAAAATGTTCTTTATTTTTACCTGCCGGCCAAAGAGACTGATTGCAAAGAGAAGGAACGAAAATGAAACAAAAAAAAAAAAAAAAAATATAGTTCAATGGGACAAACAACAACTTAATAATAAACATTGCTATTAAGATGACAACAATGAAGGTATTAAAGTGGACAATTGTCAGCGGCTGAACAATTGTAATTTGTATGAATGTTTGATTAAACGTTTTGGTCTCATGGTCTTCATACGAATTTGATCAATTGACGTACTTTTTTGTTTGTTTTTTGCTTCTGTCTCGAAGTCTCTGGAAAGCAATCAAAGAAGGACCCTGTGTTGGTACGTCTGACGGATTGTCAACTTGATGCCATGCCTAGATGTTTCCATTTGAATTTTCTATTCTTCGTGTGTTTCGATACGAATTGTATTTATGCATAATTTATTTCAAATTGTATTGTTTGCGTATTAGAAAATGTGCAACATATTCATGCATTATGAAAATATATCAGCACTGTGGGCATTGATAGAAATATCATTACACAGTCATTCACACACACACGAGCGGCGTTTGGATTTACCTTTTCTCATTGATTTCTACCTTGTAGAAATTTTATTATTTCTTTTGTGTTCGAAAGAAAAAAAAATTGTAGGAGTATTTTTCATTGAAGTTTTCTTTGTACAGACTATTTGTTTGTATGCTTAAATGGTCATTTACGTTAAGACCCATTAATATTGGCCATGTGCAGCATGTCATCATCTATTTAAAATTGTATGAGATTATAGTTAACAATTGACCAGGTTTATCGTTGACACGTGACGAAAAAACTGGCTGCTTTTTTTAATTAATAAAAAGCATATGTTTTTATTAAAATTAAAATTTTTCTACTACAAAGAAATTGATTTCTACAAAATAATATTTATGTTTCACGTTTATAATATTTCGGAACATTTCTGTTATAAATTTAAAAATTAAAAACTGCCGAATAGAATCAAGAAGATTTCTCTTTGAAACGTAAGGGGTATCCCAGCAGAAAGAAGCGAAGCTTTTTCCGAAGAGATTCCTTACTATTTTTATGTGGTAAATCTTTTTAATTTTATCAGGAAGGAAAATAGATAAAATCAAGAAGAAAACTTGTTATTCACAATTTGTTTTATCCAATTTCCGTTATTTTTGGCACCAAAAAAATAATCCATAGAGAAAAATTTTTTGATTCTATTAGGTTTTAATATGAATTGTATAAAAAAGGGATTTCTTATTGATTTCATTAGGTTCCTGTATGATCATGTATAAATCATCTTCTTAACTTGTAGGAAGGTGTAGTAGTGAGGTGGTGAGTGCCTATTTACGAAACCGAAGCTCCATCGTTCGAGTCCCAACAGACGTAAATTTTATAAAAATGTTTTCATTACCCCTCATCCACATAATACAACTTCATGTTGTAAATAAGCATTCCGGACGTACCATGAATATTCAGGCGGGTGACACTGTGAAGTCTGATTTTTGATTTTCGGTCTTCGGGCGGAGGGGCGTGGCAGAATCCAATTTTCATATTGCACCACTAATAACATATACATACGAGTATATTTATTTTTCTTCCTGAAATTTTTACAGCATGTTACTGTGACTCTGGAAGGAATAACAGGCTATATGAAGTTTTGATTGGACAAAGGGGCGTGGCACCGCCCATATAACCCAAAAATTTAAATCGCCATATTTTGGGAATTTTTTCTCCTACGTCGATGATATTTGGAACATATGGTATTGGCATAATTAGGAAAACGTACCAGGAGAAAAGTGGGCGGGACCACGCCGCTTTTTATGATAATTAAAAATCGTAATATAGTCTTAACTACTGGACCGATCGTCATTAAATTTTCACAATAGGATATTCTTTTGAAATAATAAGTTCTTGGCTGTATAAAGTAAGGGGGGGAGGGGGTAGCGAAGCACACCGGGTTCATCTAGTACCTGATAAAACAGAACCAAAATTAATGAGATATCTCTAGGGATTTTTTTCAAGGAAGGAAGGAAGTCTTATTACTTTAATAAGGAAAACCTTTAAAAAAATCATTAAGATGGCCTAATAAAATCAAGAAGAAACCCTTTTTGAAAAAATCAATAAGAATACCTAATAAAAACCATAAGTTTCCTTCTTGATTTTTTCAAAAAGGTTTTCCTTATTAAAATAATACCAAATAATAATTTCTTCTTGAAAAATATCCGTAGAGATATCTTATTAATTTTGTTCTAATTTATTAGGTATTTATTAGGCACTGTTTTCTCTGTGTAACTACTTTAAGAGTTTCTTAAGAGTTCTTTGAAATTTCATGTCGACTGATTTAACTGAATAATATTCGGAATTTTTGTACCAACTTGGATATTTAAAATGCCAAATTAGGTTGTAACGCTAATAACTTTTAATATTATTTTAAAAATACTTTAAGTAAAAAAAATGTAAATAAAATAAAAATTACCCCTTAAACAGTTTTTTTTTGTATATATTAATCAAGGTCATCTACTATCTGTCCACGAAATTGCACCCAAATCCATTGATCGTTTTTCGCTTTACAATCGCCTAGAAACATTGTATTCTTAAAAATTGTTTCCTCATTATACGTGGCCGAAACAGCTCAGTTGGGAGAGCGTTAGCCGGGTTTCGGCAGTAATATATAAATTTAAATTTTAAATTTTTCAATAAACTATTTATTCAGCTTAAAGTCTTGCTTATAAATTAAAAATGATAGACTAAAATAATAATAAAATTTAAAATTTTGTTGTACTATTTATGTTTAAAATTAATTTAATTATTCAAAAAATGACAGTCATAATCGTTCATTGTGTAGTATTTGAAGCTTATTAAGAATTACAGTTATGTGCGCCGAAATAGCTCAGTTGGGAGAGCGTTAGACTGAAGATCTAAATGTCCCCGGTTCAATCCCGGGTTTCGGCAATTACATTTTTTTTCGTGTGGTAGACATTTATAATTTTTCAGAATTTGCAAATTGTTGCTTTTAGGTTTTCGCTGGAATATAAAAAAAAAAAATTACAAATACAACAGTGGTCCGCCGTTCAAATCCGGGTATCGTCATCTAGTTACATATTTTAGAAGTGAACTTTAGGTGGAAAATACGAAAAAGTACTTAATAATCTTTTTTATTATTACAATCAATATTGTATGTAACTGTATAGGGTTATATTGTAAACTCCACGCCTATTCATAAATGATTATTAAAATTATTCTGGCGTTTATGTACCACTTCTGTATAGGAAAACCAGTTCTAATGAGTACTTTAACTTTATCAATCGTTAGTTAATAATAGTTACACATACACCAATTTCGTGAGCCGAAATAGCTCAGTTGGGAGAGCGTTAGACTGAAGATCTAAATGTCCCCGGTTCAATCCCGGGTTTCGGCAGATATTATTTTTTTAATTGATGAAAATTCTTACTTATATATTTTTAATATATTTCAATAGATATGATCAACCGGACAGACGGACATCATATTCATCTTGCTTAAAGATCTCCTGTTATTCAATCTCTAACTCATTTTAATATAAATACATACATACATACGTATCTAATATAAAATATAAATGTTTATTTATTCTAAAAATTAATTTTTAAAACATCCGGCATCAAAAATTAAACAAGCTGTTTTTTTTTAATTTTTGGAAAATAAAGGGAATCAAATGGGAATATTCACACAAAGGAAAGAAAGACCTCTATTAACATGTCCGCCTTATTTAGTTGCGGTGAACCACAACATTATGTGTGGGGGACAAAATGTTAAGAAAAAAAAAATTATCAAATAAAAAAAAACCACATGCCACAACATCGCAACAGAAAATAAGGAAGTCCTTAAAAACTTGAAAAAATCGTACATATGCGCAAAAAATAAAGCACCCTTATCCTTAGTAGTGAGAAACGATCTTCTTTTTTTATTTTTACAAAATAATATAAAAAAATTTACGCGATAACATCAGCATATGCATGCATAAAAAAGTTAAACCTCAATGAAATTTAAAGAAAAAAAAATCTAGTCAAATGGAGCTAAACAAAAGAATTAAAAGGCAAAAAAGTGAAAGAACAAGATCCTTTCACTTTCAACATCTTATGGCATGCGTTCTATTCCATTGAATCATTTTTTATGATATTTTTTTTACCATTATTTGGTCTGCGATACTCAAACTGATGTTATACAAGATGTTTAACAATCTTTTATTTAAGGGTGCCTTTAATACGTTCCGGTGCCTAGATAAAAAACAGAAGTCTGCTTTCTGCCACACATTTTCACTTTCATTCATAAAAAAAAAAATAGAAGTGAAAGAAACCTTAAAGATTATATGGTATTCTCTTACATGTTTTTTTTTTTATTCCGTAAAAAAAGATTATAATTTATAGAAACAACGGAAGAAGGCATCGTCCGCTCGTATTTGTTTTTTCACCAAAAGTTGTTGATTTCTAAACGTTGATTATGACAAAGTGAGTGAGCGAGTGTGTGAGTGAGTATAAGTTTTAGTATCCAAAAATATTTTGAAATTTCGTTAATTTGATTCATAATTTTTTTTTTTAATCTAGGAGTAACCAAGATCTCTCATATGGCATATGGATCGTGCCAGCAGTTAAATAATTTTTGTATTATTTTTATAGGATTTTTTTTTGTGAATTTACAGCACGTGCTGTTAAGGGTAGCTGCTGATCGGTTTTTTTACAAAATAAAAAAAAAATTGCCTGCAAAATGTGTTTCTTAAAAAAATTATTTGATTTCATAAAAGACAAGATATTTAAAATTTATATATAATTTTTAATGTGGAATGGCATTGTCAAACTTTTCTAAACAATTATGTACATGAAAGAAAATACATGTTTGAAACCGTTATCGTCGTTGAAAATTCTTTGAAGCAGCAATTATCAACGCATATTTTGAAAAATTTTTTGGGTGGCTGGTTGCTGATTCAAGGAGACAAATTTTTAAATACTAGTCATTGTAAGATCGGCATGTTTGTCAACTAAGCCGAAGTTGTGTTTGGTTGGGCTGGCATATATTTTATTGTTTGGTATTTTTGATAGCGGCATATTGTATGAAATGAATATTTTGTATATGTGTGTTTTTGCATTTTTGAGTGGATGGCTAGTTTTGATTGACAAGAAATTGTTACTGAACAATATATTACAGGGAATTTATTTTCATTTTGTGTGCTAGTAAAAAAATTTACTAGTTGTCAAGTACAGAATTTTTTTTAGAAAACTGGAAATTTGTTTGTTATCAGGTATGTATTTTTCTAGTTTTCACATAAAATTATGAAATATGAGTGGAATTTTTACTAAATATATTAGTTTTTTTAAACAGAACAGAGAAACAAAGAGCCGTTAACATCCATCATTCAGCCATTTAATTTCCATGATAAAGCCCCTGATATCCTCAAGTTTGCACTTCGCATTAGTGCCCTCATGGAAATGTCTGCTCAGCCATCTTTGCTTATGGCGTTGCAGCCTTGGGCTATGAACTATAGTTTCTGCATCCTCTTCATCCCCACATATCCTACAGAAATCCGGAGTGCCATTTTCCCATATGCTGGTCTTCGCTCTAACCGAGCAATGGCCAGTCAAGGCGCCTACTAAGACTCTCAAAACCTTTCTATTCATACCCAGCAGTAGATCAGATTTACCTGAGTCTAGTTCTGTCCATATGGACCTCGAGACTCTAAAATTTTCTCTATTTCTCCATGGTTAGTTCTGCTAATTGCCCAATTACTGAGTTCCCTATTGTAGTAACCGATTGGAGGTTTAACCGACCTGTCACTAACTGCCACATCTAATGCTGACCCTATTCTTGCCAGCTCATCAGCGATTTCGTTTCCCTCAATATTGCAATTTCCTGGTACCCAACATAGCCTAACGCTAAATTTGTCCATAATCAAGTTGATAGATAGCCTACACAACCATAATATAGTTGCAACCATTATGTTTAACTACGCGGAGACAAACTCTATTTAATTAATTAATTTTTGGTTTTCCTCTTCATTGTTAATACATATAAAAAAAAATTGTTTGCAGAAATCAAGAATGTTTGTCACAACCATAAGATAGTTTTCCCAACGATGCTTAACTGCACGTAGAAAAACTCTATTTAATTATTTTTCCATTTTAAATGTGAAAATGGATACGGTCTTAAGTTATGTGTAAAAATAATAAAAAATTGCTTGCAGCAGCCATGCAATGTTTGTAAAAAAATTATTTTTAGTTTTCCATTTTATATATTGACACTGATACCAAACTTAGATTATGTGTAAAATCAATAGTAATTTATTTGCAGTGATCATGCTACGTTTGGCACAGCCACAATATAGTTTCAACAACCATATGTAATAAACAAAGTTATTTTTAGTTTTCCTTTTGGTTACGGATTTAAGTTGTGTGTATAAAATATATAAATTTCGCTTGCAGTAGCCTTGCAATCATAATATAGTTATCACACCTAAGTTTAAGTGCACATAAACAAACTCGCTTTAATAAATTTATTTTTAGTTATAGTTTTTTAAATTTATTTTTCCCTTTTTCGGCTTTTAATGTTTGTAGAATGTTTCTATTAGAAAACATATTTGGTACAATATTCAAATTAATCATACTTTGACTAAAGCTCTTACAATAGTGTTCGAGAGTATTTACTATCAAGCTCCAATGACTGACTCATGCATGGTATGGGGTATCTTTGTATGTAAAGGTATAAAAATCGCCAAACGCATATTAGAGTAGTCGCGCGCACAATACTTTCACTTTTATATGGATACTTTCTAAAGTACAAGAGTTATTATCTCTTACATGAAAATTAGGTTGATGGAGGGGCAGTTGGAGGGAGTATTAAATGAAAAATAAAAACAAAATGGTAAAAGAATAATATTCTCCGACATGTAGAAAATATAGTTATTTTATACATACTTAGATATGTGTATAGATAGGAGTGTTTGTGTATATATATGTACGTATGTATGTGTGTATATATATATATATACATACATATATGTATATGTAAATATTTGTATATAATCACATATCAGCGTATATGTTTTCCTTTCATTTTTCTTTCTTTTTTTCTATTTATTTAGAAACAACCTTTTCATAGTTGTTGCTTTTGGGGGTTTGGGTTGTATTAGAAAACATTTGATAGTTTTATGATAGTTGAACGAATCGTATTATAATTTCTGTTCGCCTAATACTTAGTTATGGTAATATATTAGTTTTGAAACACTATTTAAACTAGTTATAGTTTTAGTTTATGATAATAGCGACAAACCGGACACACATAAATGACTGTTGTTCACCGGAAACAAGAATTGGAAATTAGACAAAAGAAAAAGTTAGAAATAACAACAAATACCATATGAAATGTTTACGTTTGTAGAGTGTGAAACTGAAAGCATTTGTAGTGAAGTGAGGCGGTGCAAAAACAAATGCAACTTGGCCTGGCGCACTACCGTCGCCTAGATTTCCCATTAATAGATATAATTGAAGAAAGGGGCGTGTCTGTACGTGAAATATTTGATCAAAATTTTTACTGATATTGGAATTAAGGCCCTAATTTTGTAAAACGCATCACCGAAGTGACTTTTATATGGAAAGCAAAAACAAAAATTCAAATATTTAGAAAATTTGTTCATTGTTTTCATTCATATTTTTGAAATTTTTTAAGGCAAAGCAACGCTTTAATTTCTGTGCGTTTGTTCGGTGATGATATTGAGTGAAAAAGAAAAACAAAATTTTTAAATATTTGAATTTATGCGTTCCATATAAAAGTCACTTTTTTATTGCCTGCAAATCAATGTATCCATAAATATCCATATACTGAAAACACAGCGTAACAGTGCAAAAATAGACGGATATATCAGTACTCAGTTTTGTCATTATGGTGACTCATATTTTTTTTGTAGCCCTTTGAAGAAAAATCAGAGGGTCGACAAACAAAAAAGTCATCAAATTTTGGCCTACAGCTAATTTAGATGTCGTGATACCGCTTAACTTTATATGGCAATAATATAGATAAGAGTCTACCAAATATTTTTCGCCAAAATTATATCCTTTTCGTTAAATTTTTTTGCCATAATTTTGTGCACTACTTATTTTTTTTTTACTTATTTTAGAATAATTTGCAGGAACTTCTAAGTTTTCTCCTAAGTTGTAGTCACAATCAAGCTGAACAACTCTTGTGAAGATATCAATGTAATCTGAACGTGTCTAGGAAATCTAAGCAGATCATAAAGATCACTGTGCACCAAAGAAATTTTGAATTTTTTGCTATTTTTTTATACTAAAACAAATTTTTTTTTGTAAAATATTATGATCACCATTGAATAATTCTCTCTGTGCTATATTATTTACTCGGTATCTAAATCACGGTGACAGTTGGGAAACATCGAAGCAATGGGAGCTGTATTTCATTGCTTTATCGTTACAACAACGGTAGGTGTCATAATGAAATCATGGAAATTGTTTCCGAAAGCCGTAATTTTTAACGTAATTTTATCTTCAATAAGACTGCATCCATTTGTGGTCAATATGCCACTCAACTTTAATACCCATTACAGAGATAATTCATATTTTAACCGAACAGTTTGTAAGTGGAATAAACTCACCTTCAGTATGACAAAGTTCGAATCGAATCTTCACGAACGCTAGTCCCTCCATTTTCCTTCCCAAAAAAAAATGTTCGATAATCTGAAAAAAATTCATTAACTAAGTAGGCGTCATTCACTGAGTGCTGTTATGCAGTTCTCGATGGCAGGAATTAATTTTCTCACCTTTGAATTTTCTCGAGAACTGACTCAAAATGCAATATTGGGCTTAGAAGTTTAACTTGTATGTCAAAGTAAAATATTTCAGAAATTGCAAATTAAGAGAAGTTGGAATAGTTATTAAGCCATCAGAGATGGAGGGAATTTAAGTATTGAACTTAACTTAACACGACTTAGATGTAGCAAATGAATAATTTTTTAAAATGGCAAAGTAAAATAAACAATTAAATAGTGAATTTCCGAACGATTAATATGAAAAACATGGCAAAACAAAAATTTTCAAGCGACACAGCCGAATTGATTTAATGTAACGGATACTCAATTGTTTGATCATTGATGTCGTGAATTACAGTAACTATTAAGTGGATCAGATAGATGATGATAGAAATTTTTGTCTAATCAAAAATAATTTATAATTTTGATTAAAAATTAGTTTATACGAAGTACCACACTTAAATTAAGCAACTTTGTTGCATGCAATTTTCAATTAACATGGGACAGTCTTTCTCACTGAAAAAAGGTTGCGTTGTGTAAATACGGTATATGTTAAAAATTAAATTAATTCAAATGCAGTTGGCTTCAATTGCTGCCATGTAGTTGGCTACTGAATTATTTTGAGAACGACAGCAGCTCACAAATTAATTTGGAGTGTCGATATTATTTTTCAATATTTGTATATACTTCAGAGCTGCCACATAAATATTTCATAAGAATAAAAATGAAATTACCAGCTCAAAACGTTATAATATCGAGTAAAAATATAAAAGCACATCAATTTACTTAATTATTTTAATTTTGTTATGTTATTTTCATTCAAATAACACAAAATATTTTCAGTTCTCATTGCCGTAACATTTATATTATATTGGCAGCTTTGTATCAACTTATTGCTGCTTATGAAAATAGAAATTAGTCTAATTTAGCAGCAACAGCAAAAGTAGCATAGACAACAACCTGTCTTGCTGTCGTCAAAATAATCAACTTCATATAAGCTAGTGTATTTTATTTTTGACACATTGCTGCCTGCTGCTCGCTGTGTTCTATGTGCTTATAGCTGTAGAATATTTGACAAAAATAACACAGGGTTACAAATCGGAAGTGGGTTTCCGTCTTTATGACCCTCCACACACGTTCTTTTCGTCACACACGGGTTTATTTCATCTGGCATAATATGTACACCTGAACATAGCTGTGTGTAGATTAGAGTTTTTTGTATTCATTTGTTTTTGCAAAATGTTCATGTATTGGTTTTGTGCTGCTAATGCGGGGTTATAGCTATTTGAAAAATTATGCCTGTTCTCTTCGGTGGCACGAAATAAGCCCCAATGAAATAAGTCACAAATCGAAAAATGAAATAAGCCCCAAAAAATTTTAAAATTTTTTGTTTGGGCTTTATTTCATTTTTTTAGGGGCTTATTTCATTTTATTTGGGGCTTATTTCATATGCGTAAAATAGATCTAAACACATTTTGAGGAAAATTGCATGTTATTTTCAAGTTTTAACTGTGTTATGATAAAGTCCTTGCGCCCGGCCGTAGGGCGGTTATGCAGAGAGTACTTTGAATGCGAAGCCGGTGTTCGATATACCGTAGAGGATAAATTCCTTGCGCACGGCCGTAGGCCGGTTATGGAGAAAATGCTTGGAACGGGAAGCCGGTGTTCAATATAATTTAGAGGATAAAATTCTTGCATTTTATGATTTCTTCTTAAGCTTACTTCATCAAGTTAACAAATTTGGGGCTTATTTCATTTTTTTTGGGGGTTTATTTCATTAAATGAAAAATTTGGGGCTTATTTCATTTATTTTATTTGGGGTTTATTTCATATATTTTGGGTCTTATTTCGTAAATTTTGTTTGGGGCTTATTTCATTTTTTTTGGAGTTTATTTCATAAAATTTTTTGGGGCTTATTTCATTTTTCGATTTGGGGCTTATTTCATTGGGGCTTATTTCGTGGTGCCGTTCTCTTCACCTATCTCGCCAAAAACTTTAATTTTATGCCAGCATAATTGTTCTCGTGTGTGAAAAGCCTATGAGCAAAGAAAAATTTCTTGTAATCAGTTTTTAGATAGTTTTATGGGTATATTAGATATTTCCACTTGTTCTTTATTTGCTCCTAAAATAGCATCGAAATGTATTGAATTTTTATGAAAAATTTTACTTTTATTTTATTTTAAACTCATAAAAAATTTTAAACTGCGAAAACATAAACTTTTAATTATTTTACTGAAAGCTAAGTGTGTTACGAACAAAACAAGACATACATTATGAATTTCGATGGATAAATATTGATTTTATACACAATTATAAAAGCAACTTATTTTAGCTCGTATTACAAAAAAAATATTTAAATTTCTCTCTAATCTGCCTGTAGCCAAATAAACTACTAAAAATATGCCGATAAAATCATTTTAATGATGATAAATTTCTAATTAAAACTTTTGAACATTAAAATATTATAGGATAAATAAATGTAATAAAAAAAATAGTTGCTAAATTTTAAATCCTTTCATAAAGTTCTGTTGACCATGTCATAATTTGTGAACAAATGTTGACATGCTGAACTCCTGGCATGAATAAGAAGAAGATGGAAAATTGTCATATAAAAACAACAAGTTGTACAAGCAAATGTTATACTGGCAGCTATTAACAAAACGCAAACGATATACCACATTAATGCAAAAGATACTGTTGAAGCTGTTTAACAGTCTTTTAGCCAGGCCAGGCCATCAACTGGTGTACGTTAAAGGTGGTTATTTAAGAGTTGCACAAGTTACCTTTGACTAAATTTACCACTAAACATAAGTTATGCTACAATACTCCAATTTGACACTGTTAAAGGTAACGGGAAATGAAAGCAAAGCAAAAAAAAATATATTATCTTTTTTACCTGAAAGCTTCAAGGAAAATGACTTTAGAGGTGCTGCTGATACAATCAATAAATATTAAGATAAAGTTATTTTGATAAAGATTGCATAATTTACCTGTATCGAATAGGCCAGCAGCATATTAAACAACAATCCAAAAATACAGATATTTTTCAATAAAGTCCTACAGGACATGAAAATATGTTCCCTATTAACCGAAAGAAAAAAAAAATTTAAGCCATAAAGAATTCATGTTCGTTTTGCAAAAAGTAGACAAAATGTGTTGTCAACTTTATTCACTCTCTCTCTCTCTCTACCTCCCTCTTTCACTGTCTATCTCTCTTTCCTGTATATACTTACTAACCAGCTTTTCATTTTCACACTACTGCATTCCAGCCACAATAACTCATACATTCTATTTCTTTGTTTAATGCTGACAAATTCTATAGACTTACCTACCCCCATTAATATTAGAAATTTCTAATCACAATTTGTGTTAGGAATTTTGTTATTAGAAATCATCAGGAGTTCATAATTTAACGTTAGCTGTTGGTGGCATTAGAAATTATTTGAAAAAAGAATATGATACGAATTTAAATGTGACCCAAAAGATGAGCACAACATGCGCATTTGGCGCCCACACAATAAATTTTTTTGTTCAAGTATAATAGAAAATAAACATAAACAAGGGTGGTTTTTATTATTTCCTACATTTGGGGATCGTCTGTCTGTATGCTGTCTGTGGGCTGTCGGTATGTGTAATTTTGAATATATTTGTGTATTTATAATGAAATGTTGTAAATTGTTGTCTTGGAAAAAATGATAACGTGAATTCCTGTTAAAAATCAGACAACTTTACATGAAATTACGATTGTTACATTAAAAGGTATAACTTTTATTTACACATACTTGTGTAAGATGATTTTTACAACTGTATACAACTATAAGTTTAAAATTGTTTTTGGCGCAACGGTGTCTTTTCAGTTTCTGTCTATAACGATTTATAACTATCTTTTTTTTTTCAAATCTCCTTATTTAAATTTTGCAAAGATTTTTAATTTTCTTTAATAATATAAAAACCTAGACTGATTTCTTACATCTTACAAGGAAAACTTTAAGGAATACATGATATTAAAATCAAGCAGTAAAAAAATATTTACATTCTCCGGTGATGGCAGTAAAAGCTGCACCACCCCCTCCCATTTCAAGCAATTCAAAAATGGTGTTTGGAACAAAAAATCCTGGGACGAATATAAATTTTCCTAGAATTGGATTATATCACACCCCCTACCACAACCCCTGGCTGTTCTATATACGCCAGTGGTCATTGGTCCAAATTTTCGACAGTGATCTCTATCGAAAGAATCAATCGATTTTAATTAAACTTTTTGCAGTCGACGTTGGTTTTTTGATTTTGTTGTTAATATCGGATTTGATCGGTCGAGTACCTTAACATTTATTTGAAACTTTTTTAAAAACACTATTTTCTTAAAATTCTTAAGATCCAGCGAATCGAATCTGTTAATCATCTCTAGAGCAAGTAGCTGAACGTCAATTCTTTTAGAATGTCACTAAATTGGCTCGGATAGGTTATTCAACACACACACACACACGCACACTCACTGACTTGTATACATCCACACGGACATGATTGTAAAATTAAACAGAATAGATTCCCATGTCCTCAAAATGTCGAGATATATTGAAAATTCGATTTTTTAAAAGGGTAACAAAATAAATAACTTTCTATTTTTAATAAAGGAAAGTTAAAAAGGATTTCTTTGTTTTGTAGCAGTGTGTTTTTAATAAAATAGAAAAAATAAATTAAAAAACAAAAATATCGTCATTATGTTCTGCACTATAATATTTGGATTTAATTGGCGTTTGTTTTATTTCTTGATAATTGGGAAAATTTTAAAATTTTCAAAAAATTTTTGTCTGCCAAAACTTTCTAAATACATACTTCCTAATCCGGAGCCTAAATTTTTATATAATTTTTTATATAATTATTTGTAAGAATTTTCTTAAAATTTTCGTTTCTGAATTAAAATTAAATCTAAATGAAAAATTACATTTAATTTCTTAGAAATAAACCACGCAATTTGTTTAACTTATCTTATATTTGGAACAACCCTTCCCTATGGAACCTAAATTTGCAAAACCACCACCAAAACAATTTTTCAGAAAATAGCAAAATTAAATAATTTTAGCAAAAGTTACCCCTACTGATTCCAGCAGTTGGGAGCATAGAACTCTTAGAAAGTTTCAGAACATGCACGAACTCTTTTTTTCTATATATATTTATAGAAAAAGTGGTTGCATGCAACCCTTAAAATAGGGGGTTAAAAACTTTGGGGCTTATTTTGCACCACCAAGCTTTTAAAAATAACCCTTAAGAAAAAAAAAACACAATTAGTGCAAATAAAAATGTGTTGCTGCTGTTTGGTGTCAAAAAAAGCGGTTAGAAATTTTTGAAGAATACCGACATTAGGGTAACAGCAAAGAGCAGCACCAATTCACATTGCCCACATTCCAATAGATAGCATTTCTAATCATTTTAGAAGTTCAAAAAAAGTAACCTAATAGATGTACATTAACAAACATACACGCATATACTCGTACATACTCGCACATACTCGTACATAGTAAATGTGAATACGAATAAAAAAATTTCAATTGAATCTTTGCAGTCTTCTAGAGCAGAATTATTTGAAAATAAATGACTAGACATCAACATACAAAACAGTTTTTCATTAGGCTCACAGAATTTTAAAAAGGGAGGCACAAAAGTGTCACAACATTTCCGTATGTAAAATATAACAAAACAACATGGATACGAGTACATGTTGTTCTAGATAAAAATGTGTACGCATGTATGCATGGATGTGTATTCATTTATACATACATATGCACTTAGTAATTTGTTTTTGTATAAATATCTGATGCAACCAAGAAGACCACCCCCAATATCGATTAGCTGGTGGTGTTCGTTTAATTTCCAGCAGTTTGTTTTTGGTATTTAAGTGCCATCCCTCCAATAGTTGTTATTTTCTATCTTGAACGGATATAATTTGTTTTTGTTGTTGGTGCAGAATAAAAAAAAAATAAAAAACACTAAAAATAATAGATTCACTTCCGGTTTTGCTTGTTCAGCTTTGATGATGACCTGTTCAACGAAAATGCATTAGTTCCGTAAAAGGAATCAATTATTTTGTGTATATAATTTTATTTTATTGTGGAAATATTGAATAGAGAAAATTTTCTATAAAAATATTTTGTGTGTTTAAACTCTTTCAACTTTTCTCACTTTTCTCACTTCCTATTAAAAAAGTTTCACTTCAAAGCGTCGTTACGTTTGCTTTTAATTTTAATAGTTTTAAGGTTTTCCAAATAAATTCCTAAATAGTTTAAAGAAGATTAATTATCGATGGCAAACATTTAATTGATTTATTTTCTTATTATTTTCAGGAACCTCAAAAACCCCCTCTTTACAATAAATAAGCAAAACTGAATAATATAATATTTTTTTTTCTTCTTTATTTGACGGATGGTGACACTGGTGTGCCAAATTATATTGTACTTTCGTCAACAAAAAAGTTGCAACAATCACTATCACTGATGCGTTGTGATCATCGCTATTCTGTCCAATATGATTAAATTCGAAATTTGAGAAATCTATTATGTTTGACATTTTTATGAATAGATCCAGTTCGTACAGAAGTGACTGCTAAAGCTTAAAATCGAATCGAAAATAGGAAAATGCGTTAAATAAATCGTTGTACGACAACGTCACGTCCGATTTCGATAAAGCGAAATAAAAACCGTATTCAAAGGGGAAGGATAGTAACCTTAACAATGCACCCCGAATTGCAAAATAATTGGAACTCTAAAAGGAGTTTTAGTTATAGGGAAAATATTTTAACGCATATATAAAGGGTGTTATTTGTAGAGTGACACAAGCTTAAATCATAATAAAACAAGGGAATATATTTTTAATATCAGTGACACAGGCTTTATTGGAAAGAAAATTTTATGAAATTAATGTTAAAATATGATTTCTGCCATGTGGTCACCATCGCAGGCGCGTAGAAGGCGAAATCTGGAACATAAACTTTCAACAACGTAGACAAGTGACTTAACATAACCCCAAAGAAAATAATCTAATGTGGTTAAATCACACGATATTGGTGGCCAATTAATTGCGCCATTAGGTGAAATAATTTTTTCATCAAAAATTTCTTTGAGTAAATCAATTGTAGCGCCCGCTGTACGATGTGTAAGTCGATTCATAATGAAATTTAAAAGAAAACTAAACAAAAAGCAACTATCAGCTGTTATATGAGTGCTCAAATAAAGCAGTGATGCCAACTGAAAAATGTGACACTCTATAAAAAACACGCTGTATAAAATTCTTGATATAAAGGATCTTCTAACCAGAGGTATCATTTTGATATGTTAAATACGACTATTGTTAAGCAAAACCTTTCGATATTTATTTAATTGTAAAGAGACGAGTATGTCACTAATAATGAAAAACAATATCAGACGATAACAACAGGAGAATCTTTCCAATCACTGTCATGGTAGGAAAATTAAAATCACTTAAAAAGTCCAATAACAATTAAGCAATGACGATTCATTAATGAACATTAGAGAAATTTATGATGTTGACTGACTGGCCCCGATTAGGGATCGAACCCTGGTCCTAAGTCATAGTTGGCTTTTGTAGTCAACGTGCTACTCACTTTAGTTGTTTTTTGAATTTGCTTCAATTTTTAAATTTTTTGTAACATATTGTACAACCAAACCCGATCAAACTAAAAAAGAATTTTGAAAATCGTTTTATAAATGAGCCGTTTATTTTGAAAGTGGCATAAGTCACTTTTTTTGTTGATTGCTAATTTTTTACAAATGAAAAGATAACGTTGAATTTTATTTAGTGTGCCACTTTCAAAATAAACGGCTCCAATGAGAGAGTTATAGAGGTTCAAACAATAAATCAAATCGATAACCTCTTTTTTTTTTAAAAAATTTAATTAAAATTTATGCAAAATTTTCAAAGTTTTTCCTAAATAAATTCCATACAATCTTCAAACACTTGCATTTGTGCTTTTTAGACAAAATAAAGTGCAGATTATTTGAGCTTTTTGTACAACCGAATCGAAAGACCATCGAAGGACCATAATATAAAAATGAAGTTTTGAGAAAAACGCATTTAAAGTTTCATAACGCATTATCACTGTGAACACATCTTCAGCTGGGAGATGCGATTTGGGGTAAATAAATTTTTATCAGAAATCTAACTCATTTTATCTTATTCTTCACCCTTTTAGGTACCAGAATCCACTCTTAAGTCCAAACCCGTTTTTTGACAGACTAGGCCCCTTTTCTCGGATAAGGTCACATATGCTAAAAAGATATGAACCTAAGAAAAATGCATTAAAATGTTTCAGTTAAAAGTTTATATTTTACTTTCTCAAAAACTAAACACTATCCTCCATACTGTTTTCGCCATTAAATAAAATTTTACATTAAACCAATGGAAACTTTAATAATCATTTTATGAATACGGCGACATAAGCCGTTTAGTTGCTGTCTTTAGATATCCTTTATGCATTTAACCATTTTTTTACTACCACAAATAGTGGGTTAAAAATATATAAAGCTTTGTTTAATTTTTTAACAGCCAGTGATATAAAGAAACTCCCATTATCATCTGACAGTTTAATAATGGTCTATTAAAGCGTCATTAAAATGTCAAGTCATCAATCTTTTCATGTTTTCTACCAGGCCAACAGCAGTCAAAAGCAAGCAAAGCCCACCAAAAATTATTTGTTTAAACGAAATTCAATGCAAGAAGAACTTTAAAAGCTTTATATGTATGTATGTTCTCACACATCAGGGTGCATATTTTTTGTTTGTTATAAAATAAAAGTAACAATAGAGAAAAATGTGCTTTGGCCTTGACAACACCATGTACGAGAAATGTGATATTAAAAAATTTCCATTTTCGGAAAGAAACGAACAGGAGACCAACATTAACGAAAAGGATTCGTAACAGCTTGATTTCATGTATAAAAACTAAAAAAATAATTTGATTGTGGCATTTGAGTGGATTTGCAAGAGTTTAAAAACTTTTCATTTAGTCAAAAGAAGACAAGAAAATATTATTATTGTTTGCAAGCAAATTCTGTTTGCCCGCTCAAAAGATATTCGCTGAGAAATTTTTTAAACTAAACTCACTCAGGATTAGAAAATAAATAAAGCAGCTCAAAAAGTTTAGAAACAAACACAGACATTAAAATGATTAGAATTTAAGAAAAAAATTTTATATATAAAAATATTTATTTTACAGCGAATGAAAAGTTCGAAGAGTTTTAAGTGAAATAAAACTGTCGTTTTGTTTATAAAATGGTAAAGTAGAGGATGCGGATGGGGATGGTGTGAGTATTGTGTGTATTTTGCAAGTAATAAAAGTGTCAAGCAACACCACAAAATCTTTTATGTAAGAAACAGAGCACACCATAAATGCCAAGAATATTAATCAAACGAAGTACAAGTAATAAATTTTTTATTTTAATGAGAAAACAGTCAACTCACGACGTCCATTTTAAACAGGAGCCCAGAATATTTTGCACCACGGCACGCATTGGCTGGCTAAATTAGTTGAAAGGATGTAAAAACTAAAAAACATAAAAGACGATTTTGCAAGCCCCCTACTGATAAAGAGTGGCTAAGGAACAAATTTCATTTGTTTTATTTATAAAACCGAGTTGTTATCAAAACAAGAACAAAAACAAAAACTTGGCAATTTTTGGATCCTGCGCAGTTGAAATGTGGGGGTTGTTTTCAACAAAAACTCTAAAGTTTGTTTTTTATAGTAAAACTTTGCTCACACACATACGACTACAATATCATTACAAAGTTCATATAAACAAAAAACTTTATCTGGTAACTAAAACAGTTTTGCCCCATATCCCCGAGTTAAGAAATTTGCGATCCCAGTATAGTAAAAATATCGATAAAGTTTTTAACAAGGAAACAAATATATTTGTCCTCCAGTTGTCGAATATATTTAGCAGTTTTTATGAAACAATTTGAATACTCATAAAATATTTAAATAATAAATATAACAAAAATATTCTGGAACTTCTGAAATTTTTGTTCAATTTGCGTGGGCGTTAAAATGCCATAGACAAAAAGAATATTTGTAGATTCATTTAATGGGAGACCAGAAATGTTAGTTAGCAATTTATTATGCAAAGTGAATGGTTAAAAGGGAATACCATACACGTGCCGACGTACTCTAATTGGCTTAAGTATGTGTGAAAGTACATACATATATGCGGCATTCTAAGTACATGCATACATATGCACAAATGAAAAATTTCTAAGCTGAGGGTGTTTTGTGGTGACTTTTACTCTGAAAGATGTAAAAAATTTTTTCCCCTCCAATAAAAATGTTGTAAATGAGAATTTGCTAAATAAAACAATTTTTACTCACGTAATTTTTGGAGAATATTTATTCTCACGCACAGAACAACCATACGAAACAAGAAATACGAACAACCATTTAACACCAAAAACTAAAATCATATTAAAGTAATAAAATGTTTTCTAGTAGATTTCAATTCAAATAATAAATATTGGAAAAAAAAAATTTTTAATGTTAACCCTTGTGTCTACAAACTAAAATATTGCTTAAACATTATTGAATACACTCACAAATTTTTTACCGAAAGAAGCCCACAAAATTTATGTCATATGATTTCAATTAACAATACACTCAGAAAAAAGACATGTACTAATTTTTAATTTTAATTTAAAATTTATGTCATTATATTTTATATAGTTTTACATGTGACTTCGTTCACGCTACAAGTTAATGAAAACACAAAAAGTACTAAAAGCAAGAAGCACCAAAAGTACCAGTTTTTCCTTACTTTATCGCCCATAAAGTAAACGGGAAGTCAACGTTAATAAAAAAAAACATAAACAAATCAAGAAGTAAAGGTTTATCACGGTTTGACCCCCTTAAAAAATTCACTATATTTTAATCTGGGTCACATGCTAAACGTCCAAATCCATTTTAAGTACCAGCAATAACTACTGCTTCGGCCGAAGCAGGTTTGTAAGGGCGAGATGCTTGTTGTTGATGTGGCTCCTGCTGCGAAAAGCCCTTCGAACATGCATGATTTTTGTTCGCGATGTCCCACTTTGGAGCTCTTGTTTATTACATAAAAGAGCGCTTTTTCTAATCATACAAAATGCGCTAAAATCATGTTTGAATTTTCTGAAATATGCCTTCGTTTTACTGCGTCATCTATTCACATACATAATTCATCTTTAGGCAAATACACAAGTATAAATAAATAATTGAGTGAGATGCAGAGTGCATCTAAATGAAAGTTGATCTTCCATTCGCTGTCAATTATATGTAAAATGCCGACCAATTTCAACGTGCTTTAAAATAATTTGAGGGATCTCTCTGCCTTCTTTTCGAAATCATTAAATTTTGTTACTGCTTCCAGAAACATAGTAATTTTTTGCTGGGGTATTTCTCAAGAAAAAGTGAAAAATAGCATCAAAAATAAAAACGTACCATAAGTATAAAAGTACCAAAAGTATCAGTGTTCGCTCAGTTAAGTTTCCAGAAAGTATGATAAATTTAAAAAAAAAATGTATAAAATGTTAGAAGAAAAATAAAAAGTGCCAAAACTAACAATTTGACCCTTTTTCGCCATTTAAAAACTACCAAATTAGATCGAAACAAACAAACATACATACTTTCACATTTTTATAATAAGTATGTACGAGTATTTGAAAATAGTTCGTTATGTGACCCCAACAAAATATTATCCAATATCATGTTTAATTTTAGTACAATTCCCTTCCCATAGACAAAACATCAATTCAAACGGAAGTAGCACCGGACGTCCACCGCTCTCCTAATATCAAAAATGTCAGCGGCATTACATGACTGTTTACCAATCGCCATCTATAGGGGGAAATACTAGAAATGAAAAGGGTTTAACAACATAACAAGGATATGAAGCATTACACAATTATCGTTAATAAAAACATTATTATTAGAAAATATTTTCTTATAATTATAAAAAATTTTCTGGGAAAGAAGAAATTTTTATTTCTTAACATCAAGAAAATCTTTACAGAATATTTTTATTTTTTTTTAATTAGGACCCCTACGTGTGCAGTGGGTAGGGTAGAGAAGATAGATGTTGAAAATTTAGAAGACTTAACTCTTTCACAACTCTGCTTTGCGCGTTATGTTAATTTTTAAGGCAGTGTTGAGGCGCCTCCGGTGTTAAGTAGACGCTTTAACTTTGTTAAGCTGAATTAGCAGGCATTTTTTTAATAATTGTTTTACTTCGCCGATGTTTCTGCTAACCGACGAAGGAGGGCGATGTTGTATACATTAGCTTGGATAGCGTCAATCGCTGTCGGAACAGTTTTTTACTGACCTGTGCGATGCCTTCATCACTGAAATAGTCGGACAACAATTAATACAATGTCTCACTAATGTACATTAGAGAAATTAATGATGTTGATTGACTTGCTCTGGCCAGGGTTTGAGCCCAGGCCACAAGTCATTGTTTGCTTAGTAGTCAACGCGCTAACCACTTCAGCCAACACCACCCTCATATTTCTGTAACAGTGCAATGGTGCCATACGTCAGCCATTTTAAACTCAAATTAAGTAAAATTTCCCAAATTTTAGCCAAATTTTTTTTTGAGTACACCTGATTTTGAAAATAGAAATTAATGGAAACAACTGCAGGCAAACCCTTTCAAATAGAAAAGAAAAATCCTTTCATAAATTATAAAGTTATGAGTATAGAAACTGAAAAAAATCTACATGAATTGATAAACTCCTTCTTTTTTTAAATCAGTTAAAAAATAAGAATTTATGAAAAAAAATGTGATATTTTGCACATTTCTTACAATGGTCTTACAAGGGTTAATAGAAAAACTGGTACATCAAATAGAAGGGGAAATCACTCTTAGTATTGTAATCATTGCAGATCTTGCAAGGCTAGCTTATTTTCATCAGTTTGCAGTAATGCAATAACAAAATTTATAAATAAGCTGGACCTGAAACAGATGCAAGAGCAGTTTTCAACCAAGAGTGATTACCCTCAGAATGAAATTAGCAAAAAAAAAGAAAGTCTTAAAGTTTAAAAGTTTATTCTTGTAAAAATTAATTTGAAGGTTTTTTATTCGCATTTAATTTCAATTTTGAAATAAAAAAGTCTTTAAATTTGAAAATATTCAATGTTGATTTCTAACTTTATAATGAATGTTATGCAGGATGTCACAAACACATAACATTTTATATCATGTGTTTGTCTTTGTTTTTTTGCACGTAAATACGAGTGTTGAAGATAGAACAAAAGGAGCTTATCCTACCACTTACTTGGGCACCAACAGCGTTTTGGAAGCAAAGACATGTCCTGCGCAAAGAATATTTGTTTATTTTTATATTTAAATATTTTATCGCAGGAGAATTTTTTATTTCGTTTTATTCTTCTTCTTATCGTTGTACTTTTTGTTTTTATATTTAACCTAAATACTTTGTCCTAGCACCCATTAGAAATACGACATTACTGGCAATAGCACACATTGTTCGCGCGTGTGTGTGTGTGTGTAATTACAATTTTTTTTTTTGGTTATAACAATTTAACTAGAGTCCCTGCTGAAATATTTTGTGTGTTCTTTCTTAGTTTGGGCGCTGGGCATTAAGGCCCTACTTAGAACTTCTGTCGCCCTAATGATATTTACAGACATTTTTTACCACAAATTTTTGTAATATTACAACATTGTTGCAACAAGCACTAAATATTACAAGAATGTATTTTTCGCTAAATGAGTATACATTTACAATATGTAAGGGATACATAGACATGTATGTATGTGTATTTACATATTTCCATGTATTTTTTATATTTTTGTCACTGCGAAACGTTTCAAGAAATTTAGGTTAAATGTAACAATTCCAAGGGCTGACAGACCAAATAAGAAAACAAAAAAGAACTTTCGTAAAAATATATATTTGTTGTTTTTTTTATTTTAGCATTTGTAAACGGCAAAGTACATATCTTGGGAGTAGTAAACGTTGCCAGCTTAGCATATTTAGTGCCAGACCGAGATAGCATATAAAGAAAAATCATTTGGCATATCAAATTTTTCTAGAAAATCTAATTGAAGATTTTTCAGTGCACCAGCATACATTTTATCCATTCTTTGGAGTAAATGAAGCGAACACATTTCTTAATTGTAACATCGTTGTAGGCTTAATGATTGAAATTATTGGTTTTTGACATTTGTGTTAAGTTTTGGGTTTTGGGGTGTTTTGGCACATACTATAGTGAAATTTTATGGCCAACATTTTTGTAGAGTATTTTATCTCCAGCCCTACCCTTTTTCGGAATGTTTTTTTTAAGAGTTTTTAGAATAAAGCCACATATTGCCTTTATGCGGGGGAAATGGAGGGTTAATATGTTCTACAAAAATGTAAAGAAAATATAGATTTATATGCCGATATGCTGCAAGAACAGGCCAGAGCTAGGAAACTTTAACCGCATTTAAAATAAAATTCCGATGTGATCTTTCAAAACGCCAACACGCGCATATATTTTTTCGTTTTTGCGTCTCCTCCACCAGAATTAATTGTCGGAACCCCGTAGTTTCGCAACAAGTTTGAAATTGTTGTACAGTGTAATTGGTGAAAACAACAAACTTAACAATAATTAAAAATTTCTTTGAAAAATCGATTTGCACCTTCGATTAAAAAAAAGTTGATGAAACCAAATTGAAAGGAAACCCTTTGTAATTGACAAAAAATACTTCATAAATAGAGCAGTTATTCGATAATTAAAATCTAAGGAAAGTAACCTGCCGCCCCAAATTAAAAAAAAAAAAATTCTTTGCAAACAAAGTTTGTAACTCGGTTCATGCTACACAGAGTTATACGTGATCAATAATTTAAAAAAGAAAAATAAACACAAATTAATAATTTTTTTAGGACCAGTACTAAGTAGATGACCTTCACTTATATCATGCACCGTGCCGGAATTAGGGAGAAAGTGATGGGGTAGTGAGTTTAAGTGGTAAAAAAATATAGAAGATGGCTTAATTCTTTTACAAATCTGTTATTGCAGTGTTGCGGCGCCTCTGGTATTAAGTAGACAAATTAAATTTCTTAAGCTCTAGGAATTTGATTAACGGTTGAACTTCAATGACGATTCTTCATACCGATGAAGGAGTACGATGTACATTGGATGGGAACAGCATCAATCTCTGTCGGAATAGTTGTTAGTGACCAAAGCTCTGCCTTAATTACTTTAAAAAAATTAACAACAATTAACACATTGCCACGCTAAATAACATAAAAGAAATTTATGATATTGATTGACTTGCCCTGACCAGAGATTGAACCCAGGTCCTAATTAATAGTTTGCTTAGTAGGCAACACCATACTTCTTCTTAATGAAGTCTGTTAAAACAAACATTTCTACGGTACCTTCGGTGGTTGTCATTTAAATTTGTTGTACTCGGGTGAGTGCAAGAATCTTCTCAGCCAAGAGTGTAACCTGTGTAATTAAGATTGTGGCAAGTTATTACATAGTCTGCTGGTAGCTCGCTTACCGGTAAGAACTAACTTTGGTCGTGCCAATAGTTTGGGATTGTAACTAAACGTGCCACTAAAACGATACGAGAATCTTGTTCTTGTACTGTTTACAGTACACCAGTGGAGTTACTTCCTTCACTGCCAGTGCCTGCGTACGAAAAGCGGTAGGCCTGTATGGGAGCTTGTTTTTATAGGTTTTGCCGCTCACTGACCTCTTCCTTCTACGCCAGGCAACGCCGGTGTCAGCCATCTAGCTGGACCTGTATGGGAGCTTGTTCCTACAGGCCAGCCGCCTACTGACCACTTCATCCTACCTCAGGAGAGTTCTATACGCTAAATCTTGGACTGCCAGCATCGTCCCCAAATAGCCTCCGGCCACAATACATGTATAGGCGAATGACCCTGGACCCCGCTGAGCCTATCCCAGCACCCAACGAGGAAATGGCAATTTGCAACCTACTCTTAATAAACCAATTCACACTAAATTGAATTTATTTAAAAAAATTAGCGTCTGACAACTGTGACATAATGCGTAGTATGTACGATTATATCCTCTTGACAACCAGTGAAATTTTTCCAGCACTTCAGCCACTAAAATATCCTTTTTGCCGTTAAGATGCACATGTAAAATGTTAAAATCTTGAAAACAAATACAAACTTATACACAAAGATATTGGTTGGCATACAAATTTTCAGTAAAAGCGAAAAATTAAAATTGTTCAATACATCAAAATTTCATTTTCACGCTGCAAAATTATCTTTCAATACGTACTGGTATCCTGTTCAATGAAATTTCCTAAAACATTGATGTCTACAAGTTGCTATGGAGAATGTCATAAAAAAACATGTTTACTTAAACACACACGTAAACACGCATACACACATAGGCACTTGCAACTTGAAGATAATTGAATAAAATGCTCGTAAAATATGAGAAACAAAAAATACCTTAAAAGAAAAAAACTTTTAGAAAAGGTATAACAAAAAAGAAAGAAAAACTTTAAGAAAATTTTGTTGTAATTTGGCGGAAAATTTTACAAGATATTTTTGTTGTTTTAATGTTTAAAATTTTTGAAAGTTAAATTTAAAGGATAAAATAACAGGGAAGCAGTTTAAAAAACTCCATGAATTTCTTAAAAGCCGAAATAAAACAAACATCAGTCAGTGGGTGGGATGTATGAAACAAGATTTTTATAAAACTAATTTAAATAATATAATAATAAAATAAAATAACAACAACAACAACTGCTACAAGAATGGAAATTAATTTATTCAATACACATGTAAATGTAAAGATGTGAACGTTTATTAATGTTTGTGTGGATGTTTGGGGTCATGTATACTTTTAATTTAATAAAAGGAGTTATTTGATTATTTATCAAACAAAAATAAAAAGGAAGTAAAATGAACAAAATAAAGTTTATCTTTGGTAGCAGAATGTATTTAAGGACATTAATAAAATTTACATAAAGGATAAAAAGTAAGAAAATTAATTATCAAAATGATTGAATAATTTTGAAAAGTTGTCCTTGCATCCCTACAATATTTACATACACTTCACTTCACAAGAATAGGTGCAGTGTTTTAGCCATCAAGTTAAGCTTTCTGCTCTCAAGACAATTCATGGAGAGGATTATGTTATACTTTTTATTAAAGGTTTAACAGTTGAGAAAAATAGTGTAAACAAAGAAAAATCGAAAAAGTTCCGTGCTTCTTTTTATAATTTGTGAAGAAATATGTGAATTTATTTTGCGTCAGTTGAATACGTGCAGTGATTATAAAGTGGTTGTATGGTCATTTTTGTAAATTTTAACTACAAAATTAGCTTAGCATTTTTAAAAACCAACAACAAAAATAATTTTTGATCGGTTTTAATTAAAAATGGATCGTGGTAAATCATTAACGGTCGAAGAGAAGGCAAAAATCGATGCCTATGACGATCAAGGTCTGCCCGGCCGTGAAATTTCCAACAAGATTAATAAAAGTGCTAATGTTGTGTGGAATTACTTAAGAAATAAAAGAAATATGGCAAAAACATGAAAGGAAGGCAAAAGGAAAGGCGAAATATTCTAAGAATAGCATCCAATTCGAGTGACTCTGCTGCAAAAATCAAAGCAAAAAGTGATTCCAGTGCTAGTGTTTCTACTGTTAGAAGAATAATAAATGCAGCAGAACACTTAAAAAGAATTAAATTGCAGAAAAAACCACAATCAAACCAGCAGCGTAAGGAATTACGTTTGAATTTTTGCAAAGAACACATGACTTGGAAGAGTGAGTGGAACAAAGTAGTTTTCTCAGATGAAAAAAGTTCAATTTTGATGGAACCGATGATTTAAGGAAGGAAGAACGTTTTTTAGCCCATCGCCATAGTCGAGTAGGTGGTGTTATGGTTTGGGGTACGATATCGTACTATGGGGTCATAGACTTGGAATTTCAAACCACGAAAATTACAGGAAATTCTTATCAATCTATTCTGCAAACAGCGTTTCCAAAATTTCAAGACTTGTTTGGGCCTAACCCATGGACCTTCCAATAGGAGAATGCTCCTATACACACCGCAAGGATTAATAAAACGTGGATTAGCGAACAAAATGTTGAATTGCAGCCGTGGCCAACATACTCCCCGGACGTAAATATAATGGAAGACGTGTGGGAATGGTTGTCGCGGAAAGTGTATGAGTCTGGAGAGCAATTTGATGACCGAGAATCTTTAATTGCTGCAATAAAATCGGCGTAGTCGCAAATTTCCCTACAAAATGATTGAATAATTTTGAAAATTTGTCCTTGTATCCCTACAAGAGTTACATACATTAAAAATTTTAGTAAATGTTTTGTTACATTCAACCGAGTTTGCATTTATGAGTTTGTTTAAAGATGTTATAATATTTTAAATCAATTATAAATATTTAGACAACCATAGATTATTATTACAATAAACTGTAACATTATTGTCCGAACCATGCTCTTCCTATTTGCTTGCTCATCACTATTAATTTAAATAAAATTTAGAAGAAAAAAACTTCAAAGTTTATTTGCAAATCTTGTTGCAAGCAGTACAAACACAACCATTCATTATCATGCTTACATTTTATTACATGATGAAAATCCATGTAAACAATTATCTGGATACTTATTTACAAATACATGGTCACAGTATTAAGTATGCAAGATGTACATATATATTTATATACGGACGTACATAATATGTATGGCTCTGTGTGCAAATAGGAGAATTTTGCACATCAAGAGAAAAACTGTTTAAATATGTACGAGTATGTATATATATTTTTGCTATTGTATATCAGTATAAACTCGTATATGTACATATTTACAAACATATATATGAATACATATCATATCATATCATGGTATCATATAATATAGTATAAGTATCATTTACACGTTGTATAAAATATATATTAATAAAAATTTAAAAAAATCCATGTTTCTACACAAATACTTGGCAAACAAGATATACATTCCCTTATTCATACGTGTATGTATGTATATACATACAAACACATGTATACACATAAGTATATGATATATGAATAGGTTTACAGGATATTTAGTTGGATGCCAAAACAATTGCATCATATAATTTACTACATATACGTGTTAACATAAAGATATTTTACTAGTGCATACTCAGGCAGACACACACACACATACACACACACTCATACACTTCATGTTATATTAAACAACTACAATATATTTAAATAAAAACATAAGCTTTTTTCTCTCTATGTTTGCTGCCTTCGCCTTGTATTGTAATGTGAGAGAATGCTACTAAAAACGAAAATAAATGCTGTTTTTCACATTTTTCTTATAAATTTTTTTGTTGTAGTTGTGGTTGTGATAAAAGGAGATTTTCATTTGTTTGCGATATTCATGTATTTATTCTTTTATATTCAACCGAATTCACACAAACACCATTTTATTTGCTGTTGCAGCAGCATGAATGTGTTTAGATTTTATCTATTATGTATGTAAACATGTCCTTTATTTTTATAAATATATCTATACATATGTATGAATATATATTGTCCGCATATAGATGAAATTTATTATTGAAATGTATACATAACACTAAAACACACATACATGCAAACGCTGTCTGTTTGTAGCTAATATACGCTCTGTTCTCCTTCTTTAACATGGATTTCAATGGACAGTGCTTATGATCAAAAAGAAAAAAATCAAAATGTATACACCTAATTCTCTTTTTACACGATAGATACGTTCCCAATAAATTCGTGTAAAAAAAGATACTAGCCAAAGATGAAAATAGTAGATTGGTTCCAGACCTAAAAAATAACGTAAAAGTATAATAAATTAATAATAATTAATATTACATAAATAATATTACAGGTGATTTATGTGACATTGTGACCGGGCTACCAATATACAATAGTTAAGAAATAGTTATAATTAAACACAATTCTGATTTTCAATTATAATTAATAATGCAGTGATTTGGAAATTATTTAAAACTTACCTGTTATTGAGTTGATAAATTTGTACGAGCACTAACTTTACAGCAATTAAACGTCTTTTCTTTTCTATTCTCAAAACCATACTAATTTGCGTACATAATACATTGCATTTTTACTTTATGTTTAATTCGGGGAATCCCACTCAAAGACAAAATACATACGCATAAATATAATCGACATAAACGGGATGCCATACCGTTAAATTAATTGAAATGTGTAATTTGTGAGCAGTGAGAATAAAAAAAAATCATAGAACATAAAAAATAAAAATTTATAAAAAGAATTTGTAGAATATTTAAAATCGTGTTAAAACAAAACAATTCGTGTAAAAAGAGAAAAATGTTAACTTTTTAACTCGTGTTAAATGAAAATTCGTGTAAAAATAATTCGTGTAAAAAGAGAATTAGGTGTATTTGAAAACTAAATACAAAAAAAAAAAGTTTAAAAAATGAGTACCAACTTTTTTTTTTTTTAATACGTTGCATAAATACAGAAATTTTTTTACAAATGCACAATTTTCCAAGCAAGAAGATTGACTTGCAAGTACACGCATTTACGAGTATTTCTCAAAGGCACATACGGAAATTTTAAAGGTATAAAATTATAATTAGGCAACTAATTTGTGTTTATTTTTAATGTTTATTTATGCATTCTTTATTTCTAAGTGATTGGCATCACTATGACTTAAAATGCTGTAATCCTTCGCACTGTGATGCCTGTTGCTGCAACACATTTAAATTTAACAAAAAGAAAAATTAATTTTAATAATATTGTTCAGGCTCAAGGTCATATAATATATTCAAATAAAACTCTTTTTTTTTTGTTTTATTAAATCTTGTAATATTATTTATTTTATTATTTTCGATATTTCGAACACCGATCCTTCCTTGTTTTTATAATAGTTTTTTTTCCGACGATGTTCAAAATATCGAAAATAATAAAAAAAATAATATTACAAGATTTAATAAAACAAAAAAAGAGTTTTATTTAAATAAATTGTATGACCTTGAGCCTGAACAATATTATTAAAACTTAAGGTCGAAAATAAAAAATCACCATAAAAAGAAAAATATTAAAAATATTATAACATAAATTGCCACTTAACAAATTAAGTAATTAAGCTTATTCAGTTGAAAGGAGAATATTTCAAGGGCTTATATTCAAATACATATTACTATCTGGAATAATACATATTCTGTAATTTTCGTAAGATTAAATAAATGTGCTGATGAAACGATGTGTACCCTTCTAAAAAAATATTGTTATTTTCAGGCTTAAGTTTGTTTTCTGTAAATTTAATATTTATAAATTAAATTGTTATATTTTATATTTTATTTATTTGTTGCGGGTTAGCAATATCTAGATATATATTAGATATTGCTAACCCGCAACAAATAAATAAAATATAAAACATAAATACTTGAGTACATGCTCAAATAAATGCAAGAATTTTAAATTGTTATATTTATTATAAAGAAAAATCTAGAAGCTGGTAATAATTGAACAGACAAAGAAAAATTATTATCGAATATTAGTTTGAACACAAAAGAGTTTTGAAATAACTTTTGACTGTAATCCTTTGATAGTGATTTTGTTCATTGTGTTTTTTTTCGGTTTTAACGATTAATTTACCTTTGACTCCTGCTTTCTCGTTTTACTAATTTTTTTTTTAATATTTATTACGCTCTCGAAGTTGGCTATTTATTTTGAATTTCATTAATTTCTTCAGAATTGGTATTTTTCACCGACTTCGTGATTTTTTTGTTTGGACATATACGAGTATTTGTTTCTAGCATTTTCTCTTTCTGTTCTTTTGCTTTTTAAGGCTTTTTCTTTTTAGCGATTTTTTGTTAGTTTTAGAGATTTTTTTATTTTATATTTTTTCGATTTCTTTCTAATTGACAATTTTCCCGATTTCTATTATATTGTTTTTTTGGAAACATAAATTGTTATAGCGTTTTTTCTCTTCGGATGTCGGTGTGCTTTTTAAGACTTTTTGTGTTTCCTTTCGTGTTTTTTTCTTCGTTTTAGCGATTTTTTATATTTTGGCGATTTATACAATTGCTGGTCCTTTTTTAATTTGTCAACTATTTTAATTTATTTTTATTTTATTTTTACCATTTCTTTTGAATTGACAATTTCTCCCGATTTGATCAAATTTTGTTCGCTTGGAAATTTATTTGGTTTTAGCGGTTTCCCTCTTTTGCGGATTTTTCATTCTGCTGCTTTCTAAGACTTTTTCTTTTTTTAAATTCTTTAGTATGTAAAAAAAATTCGTTCGTGCCCCTTTTAGTTTTAGCGATTTATTTTCTTTTTGACGTTTTATGATATTTCTGCTACTCTTTTATAATTTGTTAACTCTTCCCTTTTTATTGTTTTCGATTTCTTTCTAATTGACAAATATTTCCCGATTTGGTAATTATTTGTTTTTTTTGTTTATCTTTTGCGTTTTCCCTTATTTTTTTTTAAAAAATTCAGTTCTTTTGCTTTTTAAAACCTTCTATTTTTGGCGTTTTTTTTTTTGGGGGGGGGGGGTGGTTTCGTTTTATTATTTCTTTGCCATTTTTTTTCGTTCTAGCTGTTTTTGTGGTTTAGCTTTTTAATTTATTTTTCTTCAGCTTATCAAATTTTCTTTAATTTTGTAACCTTATAGGAGAAGATAATAACATAATATAAACTGTAACGATTCTACAACTATGATTCTGCAATTGCTTGTAAAATCGTTAGTTTTTACACTATTGCAATAAATTTTTGTGACGAAGTGTATTTAAGTGAAATATATTCGATTCACTGAAAAACTTAATTTCGTAAAAAAAGGGCTTTTCTACTTGTGACCATCGATATTCACTATTTTCCTTCTTGGGGTTTTTTCGATTTCTTCCATATTTGCAAATTTTCTCCTCTTTGATTTATCGTTTCCCGTTCAAATGAGTTTTGTTTTATTTTCTTCATTATTATCAGAAACAATAAAGAAAACTTTATTGTTAAGTAAAGAAAATGGGTTCAACCAATTGTTGTTATTGATGGATTTTCCTTTTTAATAAGACGTATACTTTACATAGAATTTTTTGCATATAAAGTACACGCCCTCGAAAATTAAACTTAAGAAATTTGTGTAAATTTTAATAACCTGTTTTAAGCCCATTTAATTTGTTATTTCATGTGATTAATATCGAAAAATTATACTTCGTTGGATAGATGAGAAAGTACGGTTTTAGGTTCTATTTCTTTCACAAACCCACTGAATGGCTTAAATGTGGCTTCACGAATTAAACTATGCTGATATTTTTAACAATTGATCGATGTGCATTAGAGATGAGCGATGCCGTGATTTTTAAAGAACATCGTAAACTGTGAACGTGAATTCAAAATCACTGTGATTTAAAACTGTGACTGTGATCACGTTTATTCAGTTTTCCTTTTTTTTTAATTCACAAGCCATTTTTTAAATTCACGGTTTTAATTTGTTTTATTTTGATGAAAAGCACAAAGCAAAATGAGCAAGAAGTCCAATATGTACTAACACATGCATGTTTACAAATACAATTCTTTTAGCGAGGTACATATATTTTTAAGTAAACGCATCTCTATAACAAAAACATTATTATTTTCATACTGTCAATAAAACTCCATATACACAAAATTTTGTTTGCTTTTTTATATGGAGCTTGACAACAAGAGAAGGGTCATACTAATCACCACCTATTTACTTGCATATACTTGAATAAATATACTTTGGCTTTCAAAAAGAAATACTAATAAGAAATAGCAACATTATTTGTTCCGTAATTGTACATACGCTAAACACGTTATCAGCTACACAAACAGTGAAATATCATAAATTTGTGTATGTAACAAATAAAAAAGAACGACTTTGCAAGTAGCAGTTACTTGACAAATTTGGTAGCAACTGTTACTCGTGATTTTTAAGTAACAGTGATTTAATTACAGGTACAGAAATATCGCTCATCTCTAATGTGCATCGTTGTATATTTAATCGAGAAAGAATTTGAATAATAGTCATAGAAAGTAATAAAGATTTGATTAATTTTATTAACGAAAAAGCCTCCAAGACTTGTTCTCCCGTTCCCACTGAACAAGCAAATTATGTTGCTGCAACAGCTACTTTCAAAGTTTGCCTCGTGAGTAGATCGTTCAAGATAACTCAATAATTTTTTTGGATGTGAGCAGATTGTTATTGTTTAAATATTCTTTCAAAACGGTTTACAAATAAGAAGAAATGTGTTATTTTCTGCACGATATTTTACAACATTCTATTAAAACTAATGTAAGTATATCTTTTTCGCATAATGTGATGTGAATATAGAAATTTTTGATGATATAATTTTAATTCTCAGTGTATATTTCTAGGTTTTCCAACTCACTCGTTCCTATTTTTTTTTTTTTTTTTTTTGAAAATAATAAAGGCATTTCTTAATTTTGCATATGGCGCAAGTATTTTTTTAAACTAGTTTTTTGTGTGCGTTTTCTAGAGTTCCGTATTTACTGTGTTAAAAAAAGATTTGGTTGTTCATTAAGGATACAAATACGAATGATATGCCTTTTAGTCAATAATGTATTTCAACTGTGGCTTAGGCCCACCTTAAGGAGTTATTCATAAATCATTTTCAAATTCAATTAAAAATTTAAAGAAAATACACTGCACTTATGGCAAGAATAGTTGCGAAAGATTGAAAATCCAAATATATTTCCATCTTTTAGTGAACAATTACTGTTTTAAATAAAACCTGATTTCTTTTTTTTTTTATGTACGTAATTCATTAAGGAAGCTTTTGAACATTTTAATTGGTTTTACATTTTCATTTAACTAGATCAAAGAAAAGCATTTGTACTAACAATATAAACATTTCATTATATTCTTCAAAATATTCTTAGTTAATAAAATCCAATTCTTATGAATGAATTTGATATCTTTGTGTACATCTGCTGTTACTTCCAGTAAAATTATAAAGCAAAAACATTTAATATTCGTTCTATGCGAACATTTTAAGCATCAATAACAGCAGACAGTAGATTCTAATTAATTTATCACACATATCCGGATAATAAAGATTCATAACAAACTGCCCACTTGTTTCGTAAAACTACAAAAAAAAAAAAATTGAAAGGCAAAGTCGCATGTCAACGCTCATCTTATCGGTAAATGAGGAAGTGCAGCATGGCAACCAGTAAAACTATAACAGAAAAAAAATCGTTGTTTTTTTTATATACTTAATTGCTATTGTATGTAATTTTGTACGAGTACAGCAAACATGTTTAAATAATTGTTTTTTTTATTATTGTAAAATAAGACAGATGACTCTTTATTTGACAACCAATTCATTCATTCATTTATTCATTTGATTTTTTTTTTGTATGCTCTTCATTTTACTGAATGGTTTCCTTCCTAATTTAAGAAAAACGACGATCTTAACGACAAAAATTTATTTTGCGACAAATTCATAAATAAAAATAAAAAAAATTTACAAAAGAAAAAAAGTCCGCTCACTAAATGAAAGACGTGACACAAAATTGATAATCATGTTTGAATGGAGCATTTACATATATATAAAATTTTTAATGCACACATACATACATAAATACAGACGTATGTGCAAACATATGAACATACATACAGTGGTGTGATTAAGCGAATAATTAGCGAAAATAGTAAAATAGTATAACCTAACACACACATTCCAATCAGAATAGTTCGGTTTCCGCAGTTGTATTTCGATCGTTTTTGATTAAGAGTGTTCAGATTTCGCTTATTTTTTTTCGATTTTTTATACAATTAAAACAATCGATTAGGGGATTGTTTCAATTGTTTTTACCAGCAAAGCTCACATTAAGTTTGTTTTTTATTAACTTTCAAAGCATATTTTACTGACGCTCCTAAAAGTATGCATGTTTTTTTGATTTCTTACTACAAATGAAGTTGGAGAGAAATATTTATTGTCAATTTTATTTAAAATTTTAAAAAAGGTTTTAATACAAAAAGAAATTTATTTTTTCGTTTTCTAAATCTTTAACTTTCGGAAATGAGTTCTGGACTTAAAATGAATTAGTCGATGTACAGACAGTGGGGTACAGATGGATCTCTATAAAAGAAATATTAACAACATAGTGGGAGTGGCAACTTATATGCACTTATCATGAATATTACAATCAAAGCATTTTCGATTGATGTACATTTTTTACTTCTTTTCCCCGTCCCAATAAATTTTTATTTTCTTATTTTTCCTATAAAACCACTGGATCGTGTGGGCATCACAGTAATTATTTTCCCACTCTATCTATCAAACACTTTTGCATCACTGCTCATAATTACCCCTCAGATAATTATGACTTTATTCATTTAATTTTCTTCTACATTCTACAAATCATGACGATAATTAATTATAGACAATCTTGTTAAACTGAATTTTTTATAAATTTAATATTTGTCCATCAAGATGATTACAATCATTTAGTAAAATGTTTTTTTTTTGTTTTTCTTTTCTTCTTCTATTTCAAAAGAAAATTATTGCTTTCAACTTCAATTTAATTAATCATATACTTGCACTTGTATAATAATTGAATGGCTGCGTTTATTAGAGAGCAGAATTTTATTGTAATACGAACAAATTAACGATAATTAACTTTTAAAACTTCATTATTAAAGAAAAAAGAACACCACATGGTGCTCAGCAATCTTTGAAGCCCTTAAGGTGTGGGCCATTAGTTACTCGTACTCGTATGTATTAATTACAGATTTGTTGTAGGTAAATATACAAACACTTGAATGATCTGGTTATGAAATTTTAATGGAGAAGTTTTTATAATTTTTATATTTCTATGAAATAGAACGTTACAGACCAACTAATTTATAATATTTTGTTTTCTACAAATTAATGCAGCCTTTTTTGATAAAAAAAAAACAATTTCCAATATATTTAAGAATTTTTCGAAGATGTGAGAAGTTATTGCTCTGAATGAATGTTAAATCCATTGATCATTCCAAAAAATTAGAACAAACGCTTGAAGTTTGGTACTTGATGCCACTAGGAAAAAAATTGTAGAATATGTCAACAAATTTTTTCCAATTAAATTATTAATTGATAAGTAGTTAAAATATAATTATAATTTTAATTAACTCAATGAATTATGTGAATGATTATATTCAATTATCTGATTTCTTTTGCCGTATATATGTAACTCACTAATTCAACTAGCACCTCTCCGTCGAATTGGAAATATGCAAAAATAGTACCAATCCCGAAAACTGGGCCCAAATCTTTACATCCGTGAACGTACAACTCTTCACGTAATTTCCCATCCAATTGTATAGTTCAGGCCAATATCTATGCTGTGTTACCTGTCTAAGATCCTAGAAAAAGTTCTTCATTTTCAAATGTGATCATATATTAGTGACGATAATTTGCTATCTGATAAACAATCAGGCTTTCGTACAAATCATAGCTGTGTTACTGCACTACTGGATGTGTCCGAAAATATACGACGCGAAATAGATGACGGTAAATTAAATTTCTTGGTCCTTCTGGATCATTCAAAAGCCTTTGATATGGTTGATCACAGCATGCCATCCATGAAGCTTAGGCACTTTTTTCATTTCTCTGAAACTTCAACTGGGCTTTTGGCATCTTATCTTTCAAATCGCTCGCAAATTGTCCATTCAAAAATGCACAATCTACAGCATTGAGTTTAACTAAAGGGGTACCTCATGGCTCAATTCTTGGACCACTCCTTTTTGCAATTTATGTAAACGATTTACCAAAACAACTGTTGCATTGCAAAATTCACATGTACGCGGATGATGTGCAGTTGTATTTAAGTACTCCAGTACAATCTGTAGCGGAAAATGGCGAACTGGATAAAATTTATCGCTGGGCCACGGCAAATGGACTTTGATTAAACACTAAAAAAACAAAGTGCATACTAAGTCGCAAAAGATCACTCGATTCAAATATTGGTCTTGACATTTTAATAAGCGGTGAAAAAGCAATGTTGTTAATGCTGCCAAAAACCTTGGGATGATTTTCAATAACAGCCTTATTTGGGCAAATCATGCTAATACACTTGTAGGTCAGACTTATATAAAGCTAAGATGTCTTTGGTCGACGCAATACTATACTCCTTTCAATATTAGACAGTTGCTTGCAAAGTCTTACCTTCTTCCACGCTTAATGTATGGTTGTGAACTTTTCGCAAATTGCGATTCTAACAGTAAAAGAAAGCTGAACGTCCTATATAATAATATTGCAAAATATGAGTATGGTTTGACAAAATTAGATCATGTGTCCCGTTTTTCCTCAAAGCTATTCGGCGTTTCATTTAACAATCTTTTACATATTCGAGTACTCTTACTATTACACAAAATTATTTATTCGAAAGCTCCACAATATCTTAGCGATAAAATTAGGTTTGCCAGATCACCTAGAGGTAAAAAGATCATAGTTCCTCTACACTGCTTACTTGTATCTGAATGGCATTTCTTCATAATGCCGCACGCCTCTGGAATTGTCTTCCTTAAACTCAGCCACTTAAAGCAGCGCAAGTAGTTTTAAGAAATTTTTATTTAAATCATTATTGTGATAATATATATGTATATGTAATTTATTTTATCTATGAAAATGTGTGATATTTTAATGAAACTTGTGAACCCTGCTATCCTGTACTTTATATATAAGATTAAATCTTGTTGTACAGGATTGGAATGAATAAATAAATAAATAAATAATACAATAATAATACAGGAGATATAATTCAGGATAATTCAGGAAGATCGGTCCAAGGGTTTGGTTTTCCTAAAAAGGGGCATGTTCTAACCCACTTTTATCCTGGTACGTATTCCAAATTATGCCAATACCATATGTACCAAATATCATCGACGTAGGTCAAAAAATGCCCAAAATATGGCGATTTAAATTTTTTGGGTTATATGGGTGCTGCCACGCCCCTTTGTCCAATCAAAACTTCATATAGCCTATTAATCCTTCCAGAGTCACAGTAACATGCTATAAAAATTTCAGGAAGAAAAATAAATATACTCGTATGTATATGTCATTGGTGGTGCAATATGAAAATTGGATTTTGCCACGCCCCTCCGCCCGCAGACCGAAAATCAAAAATCAGACTTCACAGTGTCACCCGCCTGAAAAGTCTGAAGATTCCCTGAAAATTTCATCAAAATCAGCCCAGATTTTATTAAAGTAATAACTTTACTCAATTTCACTCAACTATTTGATTGATTGATTCAGTTACTTGATTGATTGTTAAAAATCGACTTTAGGATATGTTGATACTATAAAGCGCTTCTTACGAAATTTTTCGACAACGACATTTATCAAATGAATTAATCGATTTTAATCAACTTTTAGTAGTCGAGGGTTTTCTGAAATTACGGGTTGATAAAATTTTGGATTTGATTGGTTCATTTAGTATAAAAATTAAAAAAAAAAAACAATTTTTCGAAAACTTTATTTCGGAAATTCTAAAAATCTTCACAGCAAAAACTCTTTCGATCTTTCAGCACCAAACTCTAATCTGTTGCGCAAAACGAAGGACCATCAATATCGGTTTCTCTTCTTTTCATTTTGTTTGTTGCCTAGTGTTATTTATCAAGAGATTAATAATGAGTATTTAAGATTATTTAAAAGCTTTTTAAAATATTAAATACCCATAAACAAAATCTCATACTTAAGACATACAATAACATTTATTCTTTAATTGAGTCCCCTGAATATATTTCGGAATCAACAACCATATAAATAGAAAAGAGCAAAAGATAATAAAAAGATGCATTAAAATAATATCATTAAATTTTCACAACAACTGGTTAGTAAAGTTGCAGAATGATTTCTTTGGAATAGAAATTTATATTTATTTATAAACTCAACTGATTACAAGCCATAAAAAAAAATATATATATATAATATGAAATGAAGTACGGGTATAACGAACCGTGAGTGTAGCGAAAACCAACAACAACAACTAAGACGAACTTAAACAATAAGTGATAATATAAACAATGGCTGGTATGGAAAAAAATACTGCACAGATATTTAAATGTATAAAATGATAGTTTATTTACCTACAAAAAAAAATTAATTTTATAATAAGAAAATATTCGAATATTTTAATAATTCTGGCAAAAAAAAAAAAAAAAAAACACCGAACTCAATACAATTAAATTAAAAATCGGATGTGTGTGAAGATAAACACGTCGGGTTAAATACGTTTGTTTTAAATATCGCATGCGAGATTTTTTTCTATACGTAAATTATACCATATTTTTTTTAAATTTTCTACAAATACATCCGCTGTGGCCAAACCATTCGAACTCCACATAGAAAAAAATCTCGCATGCGATATTTAAAACAAAAGTACATATTTAACACGATGTGTGTTTTTTTTTTTTTTAAACAAACACAACCCGCAAAGCCATTAGCTTGTCTGCAGAAAACACCCATGGTCCTCCGGCCGGAATCGAACCGACAGCCTCCGTACTACTACTACTAGGCTAGCATTGCTACCTATCAGCCACGGCGGCACTTACATAAAATCGACCCATGAATAGCGAGTACATCTTTTTATTTTATTTTTCAGAGATTAGAAGGCTAAATTTCTTTGGTAACAAATATTTTTGGGGGTCAGCTTGCCTCTCTAATAAATCAAAATTATGGGATCAAAATGCAAGAAAACCCCTCCAACAGGAAATGTTTTTTAAAATTGGTCAATGAATTGAAGAGTTATACGATAAACTACAAAAATTGCCGTTTGTTAAAAAAATAGAATGAGAACTAAGCACAATAGTTCAAACAAAAGAAGAATTTTCATTACAAATATTTGGTTTTGGAGGGCAACATTTTGATCTGATTTTCCAAATAATCCAAATAATAATAATTTTCGGCCAGCATACGTAGGAAAAATTATTAAAATCGGTCTCCAAATGCAGGAGTTATTCGTAACTCAATATTTAAAGAGTAAAAATTTGCTCAGATTTTCCAAAAAATTTTATAGGACAAACCTGCATGCAAAGTTGTGCAAAAATAAGAAATAATTATGATAATCAGTCTATAAATTAAGGAGTTGTACGATAATCAATATTTTTAGGCGAACAAATTTCGCCCGAATTAAAAAAAAAAAAATTTAAAGGAACCGAACTGCAGAAAAACGCGATCAAACAAAAAATCAATTTTGAAAATCGTTATATGACCACAGCAGTTATTCGATAATCAATATGTTAAGGGAACAAATTGCCCCCGAATTTTCCGATTATGGGATTTTTGGAAATCGTTTCATTACCTTAAATATACCAAAAGAAGCAATTCTTTTAAATTTCTCTAGATGATAGAGAAGTGCATGTCGAATGATTTATAATATCAGCACTAAAGGAAGAATGCTGATGATGATCGCGTGCTAAGCGCCAAGATTATAATTTAAAAATAACAATAACAAAGACACTATCCTCAGCAAAAAACAAAAAATAATAAAAACAACAATAGAGATTATAATGTGCATGATAATACTCGCAGTTAGAAAAATCATAGAATACATTTTTTTTCTTGCAACATAAATCTAATTGTGCAATTTTTAGTTTAAGTTCCTGCTGCCACTGCTGCTGCGGTTCCTCCTTAACAATTTCACAGAATAAAAGCTCAATAAAATGTTTTCACCAGTTGTTTTCGTTCTGGCCTTTTTTTAGTGACTTTAAAAGTAATAATTTTAAATGTTGTCTTTAGTTTTTATGAGGCATGTTGCACTTGCAAAAATAATAAAAAAATAAAAAATACTATTAGTTACAGGTATAAAACAGAAGTTTTAAAGCAAAAATTCAAAGAGTTTTTTTTTTCAATTTTAAAATGGCATTAAATAGAATTTAAGAGGTATGAACATGGATAGCTTTGAAGTAGTCAATATACTCCGATTTTCATTCATTCACTCGCAAAGAAAATACTTGACATGCCGACAGCTAAATACTAAGGGGCTGTGCACATATTACGTAACGCTCCAAGGCGGGGGCGTAGGGGGATTAAAGATTTGCTACGGGTTGGAAATTTTTCACTGAAAAATTATTAAAAAGTGTAAGGAGGGGGGGGGGGGGGGGCGGGGCTATAAAATCTCTAAAAACAGCGTTACGTAATATGTGCACAGCCCCTAAATCCAAACTAAATACTTATGGCCAGTTTTTGACTTCATATTTAAGTACGTAATTAGTTAATTTTTATTTAAATTTAAGTTGTATTTAAATAAGATTCCATTTTTTCAGTGAGTAATAAAAGTTCTTAATTAATTACGATGGAAATTTGGTAGCACTACGTAAAATAAAAAATTTTCTACAAATTTCCCTAAAGAACAGCTGACTAGAATAAATAAAGAAAAATCCAAAAAAATATATTATTATTTTAGCTAAAAATAAGAATAAATAAGAACTGCTGAAATGTTTTTAAAGAATAAAAGCAACTTTCAATATGATTAAAAGGTTAATAGCGACAAAACAAGACAAAATTTTATGCAGTTTGGCAGCAGCCACAAATATTTTATTGGCTTTATTTTATATAAGAAGAACAAGCAGTTAAAAACATATGGAAATTCGTAAATCTTAATTATTATTTAAATACTCAAGGTTGTTCATTTAATTATTAATTAAGAACTTTTTTTATATATGCAGTCAAAAACACAATTTGGTATTTAATTACAACTTAAATATCAAGTCAAAAATTGGCCCTTAGTTAAGTAAATATATGAGTACATATGTATGTGTGTGTACGTGTATGTACGTATAATTGTATGTATTTAAAGTCGAACTACTAGCCAAGTCGTACCACTTCCATGTTGTTGTAGATTGTTTTGAATTTTTTTGAATTAAATTTCAAAACTTTCACTTTCGTTTTAAGCTTCTCAATACAACAACAGCAACAACAATACAACTACTAACGACAATACGTACAAACAGTTACAACCATGGAAAATCTATATATTCAAATAATATATAGAATTTCATCTTAAAAATTAATTTTGGAAATAAAGCGACAAACCAAAAAAATAAATAGTTATAAACTGGGTTTGCGAGACGTACCCGATTTAACTTGATTATCAAGATTTTTCAATGCTTGATAATGATCAAGAAAAACTGGCTTTTTTTAAGCTAAAAAAGAATTTTAGAAAGTTTTCCATTAAATTATCAAGGAAAATCCAGTGAAAGGAATCATTAGCAAAAATACTTATTTGATTTTGAATGTACCACGAATAATTTTTAGCGTCTTAAAATCAACATTATTGAAAGGTTTAGCTCCAAGTGTAAGCAATTAGTCCGAAAAATTAGATTTGCCATGATTTGTGGGACAAAGCTAAAAGCAAAATTTTTCAAACAAACAAAAATTTTTGGAAATCGATCTATAAATAGAGGATTTATTCGAAAATCAATAATTTTGGGAACAAATTTATCTTCCCGGTTTTTAAAAAATGGACTAAGTTTGATAATCAATACTTTAGTGGATTAATTTGATCCCGACTTTTCAAAAAGAGTTATGCAGGTTTAATGATTAAACATATACAACCGCATTGATAATCTCTATCTGTTTTTGAAGTCGGATAAAAATTAAAAAAAAAAATATATTTAATTCGCTTAAGCTGTCGCTGAGTCATGCGCTTTTACAGCTTGTTTATTATCATGAATAATTATGAATGAATTTACTTTTTGATATCTCAAAATTGTAGGTCATTTTATATTTTTTTGTGAAATAATGCTTCAGATTTTAGGACAAACTTTCTCCTCATCACTTCTAACGAAGTAAGCGAGATCTGATAGCTAAAAGTAAATTTTATAGCAAAGAGAAAGAAAAATATAATCAGTAAAAAAATATTTTGGTTAATCTTGGCTGAACACACCAAGATTTTTGTAGACTAAAGGTAAGAAAATTATAATAGTTTGGGGGCCATTTCCTTTTTGGAATGTTTTGAGGAAATTAAAAGGAGATTTAAAATATTTTTCAACCTCATCGGGAATAAGGGAAGATGGTGAAGAAAATTTAAAAATAGTACACTGACACAACAACAACGCAAAAATTGACAATCACAATGTTATAGCGAAAGGAAACACAGTTCACTTTCCGCTAATTGTGATTATTTTTCAAACGTTTCATATACCAAAAGTTAAATCAAGTACGTAGTAAAAAAAGTAACATATTGCTGAATTTTCCATCCCTGATCACAGCCGCAAACAGTCATTTATTTCCACCATAATGTGAGGAAGTTGTGCTTTAGGGTTCAAAAACCTTTTGATTAAAGTTTGTTTACACCTGGAATGTTTTGAGGAGCCCCAGCTATTGGCATAAGCTCAACTCTAAGACATCGTCCAATTATGCCAACAAAGTGGTAAGAAATATTTATTTAGATGAATGTTAAAACTATTTTATTGTTTCAATATATATGTTTTATATGTTTATTGTTCGTAAATAAAATTAAATTAAGATGCAAGTATTCAATTGGAAAAAAAGTATGTTAATGCAACAGTGGAGTATGATTTTTTTTTTTTTTTTTTGAGTTGATTGAAAACAATTGCACAGAAAAAAATATTTAATTTTTTTTCAATTAACCCTTTAATTAAAATAAAAAAAAATTTTAGTAAATATTTAATTTATTTAATTAAATTTTTAATTGTAATAAATAATTTTAGTTAATAAATGTATAAAAATTGAATTGATACTATTAATTTGTTTACTGGTGCAAATTTAATAAAATTTTTAATTGATATCACAAATTTTTTAATTGAAATAAATTTTTATTTTTTTCTGTTTATTCTCATTTGATTAGAAGTAGAATTTTCAATTGGGATGTGCTATTAAAGTATTTTAAATTAACTAATAGATTTATATCGATGTCTACAAAACTTTCTGAACCGATTTGGGGAAGAAAAAAAAACACATTTGTAACAAATTCAAGGAGTTTAAAATATTGTATTCGTAATAATTTTGTGGTTAAAGGCACAACGGCCTGATGTGGATAATAGTATGGTTGTACTACAATCATATTAATCAAAGATTATGGTCTCACATTAGCTCCTTTAATGTTGATTTGATGCTGCAGGGTTTCTTGTAACTGTAACAAATACGGTTTTAAGAAGAGTGTAGACTTTTTTGTGCCACTGTACATATTTTCAGAAAAAGGGTTACGAAAAATATATCATAAATTATACGTGTCCTGCGAAATTCCGCTACAAAAACGATTTTATAATCAAAAATAACTTTTCAAAAGTTAGTTTTCAAATTTCAAATTCATTTAAAAAACTTTTCCTCTCGAGTCCTGAAGAAGAAAGTTTTTAATTTTTAAAAATTTACAGAAAAACCAAACCTAAAAGCACTAACAAAAACAAACTGTCATGTAGATAAACAGATAAGCCTGAATGTAAGAGTACGTATCTAAAGTAACATCGAATAACTTAAAGCAAGAATTGTTACCAAATGTACACACATACATATGTACACGCATACATACATACATGTGTACATGTATGCCGATAACGTTGAGAGTGTATCATGTGAACTAAAATACTGCCTGGAACATTGTGATGCTGTTTCTGCTTTTAGCCGACTGGTTTGCCTGCTAGTCTGCCTGCCACATCTTGAAAGTTTGCTTTAGGTATTCCAAAGTTATTTACAAGCCTTTTTCACTATGATTTCCAATTTTTTTTCCTTTTTTGCTGAATACTTGATGTTGTCTATTACACAATTTCCATTTGCAGGATATTCTTACGATGTTAGTTTACTTTCAAGAATTTATGTTTCTAAATAAACAAAATTTTTATTTATGTGTGTCTACAGATGAGCTGTTATTAGCACCCAACGAAGAACAAATCAATAAATATTTTTAAAGCTGGTAAAGTTGATATACGGATAATGTGTAGGGTATTTTTAAGGTGTGAAACCGGGACTAATTGGAATTTTTGGTACTTTTTGTTTTATTTTTAATAGTTTTTTACCTTAACATTCATTTTATGTTCCCGGGTAGGGGTAAATGAGGAAAACCTGGTACTTTTTGTTTTTTCATTTTCATTTGATATGCAAACATTTTATGCCTGCATTGTCATGTAGAAGTTACGGCTAAAAGCTAGTGCTAAGCTGTTTTTGAAAAAGTCACTTTTTGGGAAAAGTTTTCGAATTTGTCGATCGTAGAGAAGTGACATGCGCTAAAAATATATAAATTTTGTTTGTATTCTCGTAAGCTGTGGCGAATGACATGGGATAACTTTGCTTTTTTCCTCAACAGCTGAGACAATTAGCCTTATAAGTAGTGCCGTTGTCGTGGCGAAATCTGCAAAATGTGGCAACGTTTGCTATATACATTGAAATCGTTACAGTTCGACTACGACTACGACTACGACTGTCAAAACGGAATCTCATTGATTCTACTTGAATGCTTGCGCGTAGCAGGCAGCCACGTAAACCAACGACAACGACAACCGTGATAATGGCTAATATATCGCATGCAATGAACTTTGGGCCTAGAGGCCATTCATACATATATTACCTAACGCTGTTTTCGCAGATTTCAAAATCCCCCTCCCAACCCACAACCCCATAGTTCGTAACGCTTTTTACACATTTTTTCGGTGCAAAAATGAACAATCCGTTAAAAACTTTTACCACCCCTCCCCCTTCCATACTGGAGCGTTACTTCTAAAAATCAATTTAAATTCAAAAATCCATTCAGCTTCAAAAATAATCACACTAAATCTTTTCTGGTCAGCATTTCAGAAAATAGATATCTTTTCTGAATGGCTCAACAGCTTTTACATTTTAAATGATATAAGATTTTGCAGGACTTCTTACGATTATTTTATAAAAATACACTAAGAAATGGTGTAGAAAAGTAAGTTTTTTTTTCACATAAAAATAATAATGTAGATGTGGGGACTTCTCACACACAGGGGCTTAGTGTAAAAATAACCTCAACTAAGTTCACTGGGGCGAGGTTGAATGAACTTTTTTTCTTTCTTGCAAGACAACTGAGCAACAACCAGAACAACAACAACGACATTAGCAAAAACCAGAATTGGCAATGGGGAAAAAAAGCACTAAGAAAAAGAAGACCAAGATGATAATGATGATGATGTTATGGTGATGATGATGATGGCGATGTTAATGGAAAAAAGGTAAGAACAAATATAATAAAATGAACATATTTGTATTGGAGCTATAAAAATAATGTTTTTTTTTAATTTCCTCAATGTTTGAGGGAAAATATGCGAAAATATCAAAATAACTTAAGAGAAAACATTGACAACTACTGGTTGCAAAAGAATCGGGAGAGAATTTGATCAAAAACAGACAACTACATATTATCACACATTATCATTGTCAGCAACATGCGGAAAGTATCAGCAATGTTTAATAAAAATTTAGCAATTAGGGAAAAAATCGCTGAAATTCAAAATTATAACAAAATAGATCAATAAAAATTATATAGAGATGAATAAAAGCAACAATTTAACCAAATTTATCGCCGGCAGCTTACAACAATGATGATGAGAATGTACAGGGGGCAAAGTTTATATAAATAATCTCTCAATTCTAAACGGATGTTCCAATTGAAAAAAATATATATATATAAATGCTGTTTATACACTTGTTTGACTTCGTGTAATTGAAAGAATACTTTCTAGTTTGGTCAAAAGCGGATCTATAGTGTTTTCAAGTAAGGTACCACAGCCATATTTCTTGTTTCTAATTCAAATAGATGTATGATTAAAAGGATGAAATTTTACATCAAATTTAACGCATTACACTTTTTTATTTGCGACTGACATGACCAGAAAATAAAACTTAAATTTCACCTGGCTTCCGTCAATTATCTTTACACCTTTTGCTGGATCAAATAAAAAAAATTATGTAACAAACAGCTGATATTTTATTTCTAGATTTTAGCTTTTGTGCAAGTAAACAAATAAAACGTTAAATTTAATATGCTATTAGTGAAACGCAAATTTACCTATAAAAATTCAGCGAACGATATTGATCGACATCGTGGGACAAACTTCGAATTTCGAGTTTTTCAGCTGCTACGAAAGATAATCAGATTATTTTGCCAATGATGTCCATATAGATGTACATATCGTCAGCTAAAACGCAAACGGCCCTAACTAACACAAAATCCAAAATTCTGATGCATTGCATCAAAATACCCAACCACAAAAAAATTTAGACTTGTCTGACCAAAATTAGCGGTTTTATTACCGAAAAACAAATGGCCCTATTTACAAAAGCGTTTATTTGATGAACGCAAAAAGACTTAAGTGATCGTTTGTATGGGCAACATTGAAAAATGATAATAAAAAAAAAACTGATAGATTTGACGGTTGAAGAAATTGTTTGTTAAAGGAATATGAAATTAGCTACAGCTTTAGGCATTTTATTAAAAAATGAATTATTTTAATTTACTTTTTGTGATGCAATATTAAAATAAATTAATATACAATAAAAATGTTTATAATTAAAATAAATTATAAAACTATTTTGCATTAAAGTGCCTTTGGTTTCAGAAATTAAGGTACAAAATAACTAACATAGCCATTAAAATATCACAACATTACATTTTATTCTGCCAGAAATCAATTTGTCACATCTTTTTTAATAATACTGGTGAAAATCATGCTGATTGAAACTATACTTTTTGTTTAAAACAGTATTTTGCTTCTCCTGTAAAATTTCAAAATTGTTAGATAGGGCCGTTTGCGTTTTAGCTGACCATATGTGTGTATAGTACCGCGGGTAAAGTATTGAGTAGTTTTATAACTAAAGCTATTGAAAATTAAACGGTCAATATCAACTCTGTGATAATTTACCTACAACTTTGCCTGAAAGCTTTTTTTTAAATTTCAGTACCCAAATAAAAAGTATTTAGTAGTATTGAGTAATTAAAAGTAGCAGAAACTAACAGCACTAAGTAACAAAAGTGGCAGCTGTGAAATTTGGCAGCTGTCACATTCCGATTATTACAAATGGAGTGCTTTATGAAGGAACAACGCGTTATACGAGTACTTGTAAAAACTTAATTTATTTTATTGTAATATGAAAAACTTAGCTCTTATTGAGACACCTTCTACTATAAGCAACAGAATGCTTATGGGTGTTTCCACAGGAAATGTAGATAATTTTCGACATTAACCAGCATGCTATGAATTATAATTTTTTAAATCATATACGTTTTTATGAGTACTATGGAAATTAAACGTTACAAATTAAAGGGCGTCTCAAAAATAAATGTAATTTTGAAATTGAAGTGTATATTGGTAATATTTTTACAGGGAGTTGTTTGAAAGACAGAATTACTAAAACAGCTAATAATAAAAATCATAGTTAGTTAAAACTAAAGCGTGTTCGAAAATGTACAAAAAAGACATATGGCACTCGGGGACTGTCGCGGTAAAGCTTTTGCATAGCATTTTTTTTATCAACTTATGCAATTATATTATTACGTTTTGTTTAACAACTCCGTTGTTTTTCTGGCAGTACTGTATGTTAATGAAATCAAAATCAATAGCATACTTGAGGGGTTAACATACATTGGGCGATTTAAATACTTAAAAAAACCAAAGACTTAAGAAACAAACTTAGTATCAGGTTTTTCGTTTCAAAAACAAAAGACTTAAGAAACAAACGTTTCAAAATTTCTTGATTCGGTCGCCTCAAAGCCCGCGATAGGAGCTATGCAATAGCTTAAAAACTAACATTAAGTTTTTATATCTTCAGTCGAACTTCTTTAATTCTTCTTTAGTTGAAATGAAATTAATTTAGCATTGATTGACATCTTGGGACACTTAAAAAAAAGAAAACAAAATAATATTACAGATCCGATAAAGCAGTAAATATTCCAAATTTTGTATCATAATCCTACTAAAGAGTTAAAAATTAAATTTAAAACAAAATATTTTAAAAATTATGCAGTAAAATTTTTTGAACAAAATTAATAATTTCCTAAAATTTTTATTAACTCTGAAATCGATCTTGAAACAGCCACCATACGAACGCAAAATAAAAGAAAGTATGTACATACAAATAAAATAGATATTTACAATCTATGTACTTAGTTTTCTATAATTATCACCATTTATTTTTAAGTGCAGCAAACTCAAGGTAATTAAAAATATACAATCATGTCAATGTAATTTTACTTTTTAGAAAATCGTGAGAGCTTTTTGTTTGTAATAAATTCTCTTCAAAGTTTTAAAAAGCTCTCTTAGTACAATTTTATAACACAGATATCTTTTGGCATTGTTTTTATTTTGTTTTTGTTATTCTTCTCTAGGTTTGTTATATATAATTTCTTTTATTTTATTTTTATTATTATTATTTTAATCTTTTTTTTTTTTTTTTGTAGTATTTTGTATTGCTTTGTAATGGTACAATATTACATGAAAAAGTTCAAAGAACTCCATCGGTCTACACGTGCTCTAAAGTGAAAACATATAGTCGTACTACATACACGAGTACTCGTACTACGATTTACCATCTGAACGAGTATGAGAAATAAATTTATGAAATATTGTTTTTTTTTTTTATTAATTTACTTATGATAAAGCAATCATAAAGTAATGAATACATACTTGAGATGAACAACATTTACGTGATCGTTTATGATCGTGAGTTAGATTTTTCAAAAAGTCTTTTTCGACGAATTTTTATGTATTTGACATGGTAGAAAATGAATGAAAGAAAAATAAGTAGATGTGTTGTTCGTAAAAGACTTTTGAACTATTTTGTTTGTGCTTTGGTAATTCTCATTTCTTGCTTGGTAGTTTTTGTATAAGAAAATGATTTTGAATGAATTTTTCAAGTATGTTATTAAAGATCTACTGATGAGTTAGTATTTAGCAATCAATGAATTTGCAGCATACAATAAATGAGTTATTTTTTGCTAAGTAAGTAAATATTTACTAAACATTAATTCATTGTTTAGTGTTTATCTAAATAATAAGTAAAAATGTCACTGTGGGGCGTTCCATCTGCGATGCTTAGAAACAATTCTTCAAATAATGGTGTAGTGGTGCAGTTCCTTGCTATAAGTGGTTTGTGATCTTGGCACTAAATATGATCATGTGGTGACGCCAAACAGAGTGATAACACGTCCAGTGGTGTTTTCTTTTGGGTATACGTTTCTTCTGGAGGCAGACGGTTGAAAACATTTTAATTAAAATCTTTTTTTTTATTAGGATACGTACCGCTATGCTTCGGCTTGGTAGAATGGCACTTTAAACCGGCATGAAACTAATACTTGCTAAATTCTTACATTAACAAAGTATGTTTCTTCATATCCTAAATAGTTTTGTAAAACTAAAATAAATCTGTTTCATTCGTATGACAAAAGACCCTTAAAAATTCTAACTTTTAAGCATGGTACAATGAATATGAGGTATATGCAGAAATACAAAAACAAACAACTCTATGTATTTTGTTGGTAGAAAATTTAATTTCGGAAGTCAAAAGTATAAATATTTATGTATGTGTGTATGTTTCGAACTGTGAAAAAAATATAAATAAAAATTTTTTATTCAAATATGAAAAAAAAACATTTGCTATGAATTTTTTCTGAAGACTTCTTACCACGATTTAAGTTTGGTTTCATCTTTGGGAACTTCGTTTCCAATAGCTGTAATATTTTTTAAATATCACACCCATTTTGCACAAATGCAAAATCATATTTATTTTAAAAAATTTTACAATTTTCGTCATAAACGAAATTTTTAATTTAAATTTAATAAATAAATACAAATCAAAACTTGACACCTGAAATAAAAAAAAATGGTTTACAACAATTGTCAGCTGGGCTTGGAAGACTACCTTGGATACATGGGAATTTTTTCATTGGCAGTGAATTTTCATTGGCATTATTTTAAACATTTACAATGAAAAAAAAAAAATCAGTACCAATAAATGCCATTGCTTTTTTTTTAAATATAATTTTTCTACTATTTATAATGAAAAAAACAATAAAAGCTTTGAAATACTAATTACAATTGATCACATCAGCTTTTGAAAAAATAATATTATAAATTAAAATACAAACCAAGCTATGTACATTTTTTAATACATATACATACATACATATTATATATATGTCAATAAATATGTGAAATAATATTGACGTTTAATACTGATAATGCTTTTGAAAAACTTTAGCATTGATTATTTGTAATGCTTTTACTTTTTAACTAACTAATAATAAAATTATTTCATTGAAAAGCATTAGCATTGTTCATAAAATTGATAATGCTAAAAATTTAATTACCATTGTGTATAAGTCAATGCCAATGAAATCGACAATTAATTAGTCAATTTATTTAATTACTCCCATGTATGCTACCTTGTAGTCATTGTATCACGCTTTTAAGGTGGATTCACCCCCATTGTTTCCTAACAAAATTTTTGTATGTAGTTTGCCGTCTCTCTTGTTGAGAGATAGAAAAGAAGAGAAATAATTTTGTTCGGAACATTCTCAGCTTGAATTGGTTTAATCATGGTGTAATAATATAAGGTGTGCTTATCATCAACACAACAATAAAAAACGACATGCATTTTGTTTGTGTAAAAAATAGCCAATATTGTCAAAAAAAAGCTACATACAAACAAAACAAAACAAAATATGGTTTGTATGTATTTAGTGGTTATGCAAAAACAATAAGCATAACGTAAATAATATATTCATGATGGGGCCAAAAATGTAAACAACTTTTGACAAGACCGAATAGACTTACCATTTTTTTGCAGATTATTTAACGGTCAAAACACAACCCTACAAAAAAACATGTTCCTTGTTGCGCACACCTTATATTTCACTGCGGAACAAATTCAGGTTAGCAAAAGTTATGTCGATTCTGAGAGTGAGGGGTGAAAATAGAGGCTAAATTAGGAGACCCGTATCGCGGCGTTTGTTTATGTTAGTTCGAATTTTTGTTTAATCGACCTTCGAACTTTGCAGTATAATGCCGATTTTCAGCATATTGTTTATATGGTTTCTTGGCTATAACTCGTCGACTAATTGATATTTTTTCAATCTGTAAAAGCCAAATTATTGCTAGAGACATGTGCAACAATTAAAATTTTTTAAAAAATTTATTTAGAAAATTTTTGTGGTGCTTTTGAAGCAAAATGTTGGAAAAATTATTTATTAAATGCTTATAAATGCACCATAGCGTAAACTTACTACGCTCGTAGATTAAATACTTCAATATTAATCACACGACTCCATGTATGGAGTGATTTTTATAGAGTGTCACAAATTTGACATCACTGCTTTATGTGAGCACCCATTTCTAAATCAATCTTTTAAAAAATTTTAATTGTTGCACAGATCTCTAGAAATAATTTGGCTTTTACAGGTTGAAAAAATATCAATTAGTCGACGAGTTAATATTAGGGACATTCACATATTACTGTGGCCCTTCTTATTAGGGTATTTATAGCTCGTGCCCAAGCGGAATTAATATTTTTATATTATTATTATTACGAATAAACGTAATTATTATTCGAACTTATTACGTTTATTCGTAATAATAATAATATAAAAATATTATAAATTTTTATTAAAAACAAAAAATAAAATTGTTTTTACATTAACTTACATTAATATAGTATACTTTCTTGGGTGTAATATAAGAAAAAACAGGTACTTTTGGTGCGTTATGCTTTTAATACTTTTTGTTTTTTCATTAACATGTAGCGTGAACGAAGTCACGGGTAAAATCTAGTATTAAATAAATAATTGTTTGCATGTGAGATTATTTTTGGAGTCCCATTACGAACTAATTTCATATTATAACTTAGTTGATTTAAATAAATTTCCATTTCGCTTTCTAATCGAATGAAAACTGATTTGGGTTCAACAACTGGTTTTTTATTCGAACGTTGATTCGAATGAAAACTCAAATGAAAACGTAAGTACTTTCATGAAAAATTCCGTTCAACTATTTGGAACATACGGACATCATTGCGAACGCAAATGTCAAAATCAAGCACTTGTTCTTTTGCTTTCGTTTAAAAAACATTTTGCCAAAAACATATGAAATTTATATAAAAATGCTTTTTAAAACATTTATTTATGTAAATACATGCATATATATACATACATTTAGCCAAGGATGCAGTTTGAGTTTTTGGGGGAGGAAGAAGTTGTAACTGAAACATACTATTTTGCATATCGCACCCGTTCAACAATACTGTATTAACTCAAAATTTTAAAATTTTCAGTAGAGGCAAAAAACTTTTTTTTTTATACTATTCTTCTATCTCAAAGACAGATACAACTGTATTTTTTTGGGTGAAAGAGTGGAGAAAATGGTGTAAAATTTTTACAGTGGATAGATATGACCACTGTTCATCGATTTCTTGCAAAAAACGAAATTTTAAAAATTTTGAGTTAATACAGTATTGTTGAACGAGTGCGATATGTAAGTTATTGAAAATATGATACGATCCATTTTAGTTATACAAATAAACATCTTATTTATTTATTCTTGGGAGTTTATAATGAGAAAATTAGCTTATTCTAAAGTTTTTTTATAATTATTGATTTCCAATATAAAGTTGACACAATTTCAATTTAACACTTTTAATTCTATTGCAAAATTCTAGTTTGAAATGTTTGTTGCTCCAGGACAGTGTCCGTACCTCGTAATTCCCAACGACTTAAACGTACGCCTTCAGAATCTTCTATGTTGGAAAAAAAATATACGGCACTTTGCCTGCATATTTATTGTTGCCTTTAAATACATACATATTATTTTCGTTTATTTTTATATATCAAACGAATTGATATTGATTTTGACAATTTTAAAGAAAATAGCTAAAACAATTAAAATTTCTTATGTGGCAATACTTTGAAAAACGTAACTACATTCGATCGAAAGCTGTCGATATCGTTCAACCCAAATTGATTAGACTTCGAGCGGTTGGCTTTCGATCGCTTAGATTTTCTTTCGACATCGTTGAACAGGCAGTAAATTTACTTATATTTATTGCATTACTTTAGTTTTGGGAAGTAGATATTTAAACTTATAAGAAACAATGCATTAATGTAACAATAAAATCTCTATTGCGCTCATTTCTATTGATCATCCGAAAAAGAACAATTACTTTGTATGAGTTTGGCATCTCCCACTTTTACAATAATTAAGTTTAATTTTCAACTTTCAAACAAATGAGTTAAATAGAAGTAGACAAATAGAAATATATATTTCACTTAGGCGTGGCAGTGACCAATTTTTTTTTTTATTATCAGAATGAATTTTTGCTACAAATCTGGCATAAAATTAGTGAAAATTACGTTGAAAGATTTGATTATATATATAAATTTTTTTTTGTTTTTCAGTGAACGATCACGATCGTGTAGGAAAAGACTCTCACCATTCCATCTCATGTACAAACAAATTTACGAGCATATAAAAATGTTTATAAACAACTGGAAATGTATAAATATTTTAAGACGTACACATAAATATACATATATATATGTATGTATTTGTGTACGTATGTACAATGTACATATATGTATATGAATATGCATAAAAGTTAATGCACATAAATATAGAGTGAAATTTATAAATTTGCTAGTTTTACTACCGGGTGAATGAATATATGAATAAGGAATGAATGAATTATATTAATGCAAAAGCATGCTATAAGTTCATGTAGAAAAATGTATTGTTTTATAATTTAATGAGCTTTTTATTGACTGCACTTTTTCCGCATAATTGAGATTGGCTTTTTCACTTTATATGAATGTATGTTTGTATGTAGGTATGTATGTATGCACTAGTGTAACACTGCTGGATATGTGTAGTCTGTTACATTGTTAAAATCGTTACTAATGATGACATGTTAAATCGAAATTTGTGTTTCAGTCAAAAAGAACTAATTGCTTATTTTTGTTCTTTGTTGTTATTGTTATAAATATTGCATTTTATGTTTTTTGTAAGAATACTCTATCGTGCACCAACAATGTTTTTAAGCACTTACTATGTTGCACATCATCCGATTTCGGAAAATGGTACAATTATGGAGTATTTAAAGAACATAAATTTTTTATTGAAAATATAGGAGTAATAAAAAATAATATTTAAATTTAAAAATTTTCTCAAAAGACAACAACAATTCAATAATAAAAATATCGAATAATTCAAGTATTAAGTTTGAAAAGACCATTTTAATGCGTTTTTTATATGTTCTTCTTGTAAGTTTTTAAAATCTAATGCCTATTAACGGTTGATAAATTTCTAATCGATTAATTATTCGATTAATGATTAACGATTAGTTTGCAAAATTTTTTTGTAGCAAAGCTTATGTCTAGTGACGGTTAATATTTAATCGTTGAACCGATTAATTTCTAATCGATTAATTATTCGCTTAATGATTAACGATAAGTTCTCAAAAGATTTTTATATTCAAAGCTAATGTCTAGTAACAGTTAATCTTTAGTCGGTGAACCGATTAATTTCTAATCGATTAATTATTCGATTAACATTTAATGACAAGTGATAAATTATTCGATTAGCAATTAATGACAAGTGATAAATTTTGTTTCAAATCGATAGAAAGAAATATTGACGCCAATGCAAATAGTTTTCTAGCACAATCAGCCGAAACTTTCAGAAGCATTAAGAGTTTGAAAAATCAAAAGAGAAATCTAATGAAATAATTAAATTGTTGTGATGCGTAAAGAAAACAAAAATATTGCCATTTATGTCAGTTGTTTGTGATTCCAAAGTTGTTGTATCTTCGATAATAACTAAAAACGATATCGCTTAAATCTTAATTGTAGTGAAATTTTATATTATATTTTTCTTTACACTTCAGCCGATATTTAACGTTATGATCTACAGATTAACTTAACTGCAATTCTTTTTCTAGACCAAATTTATTTAAACTACTCTATAATATTTTTATCATTATTATACGCACTGGTACTCACTCCCACATGACCTCTAATCGTTGACCCAGTAAATGTTTGAAAGCCTCTTTCTTGCATAGAAGTTTTCACATTAAAACTTGTAATTTATTTGCATTCACGACATGCTGGTGCATGGTGGCTTAACTTTCATTCATTCATGTCTGCAATGCATTTTTGTAAGTTTTCGATAAAGTTTTATTTTTGTTGTTTTTATTTTTTTTAGTGAGACCCACCGACAACAGCGATAACATCAGGCGAAGAAATAAAAAACAAAAACTTAATTGTCATACTTTAAGACTTGAAAGCCTAAAAAACGACAACAACAACAACAACAATAGCCACAACCCGGTAGTTTATTAAAACAAAGCACGATTACAATGTGATAATCAAGTGTCTGTTAATGTGAGCGAATGAGTGAGTGTGTATGGGTATGTTTGTCAAGCATAAAATTCCAAAGAAAAGCAATTAAAATGCACTTAAATAAATAAGAGAAAACACGACAACCAGAAAGAAAAACAGACAGCAACATTTTAAAAAAAATATTTAAAAAAAAAACCTGAAAATTTTTGTCCAAAAACGCACCTTTTGCTGTAAAGGTGATGTTGTTGGTTGAGTAGTAAGTTAATAGTTGTTGTGCTATTTTTTTATTTAATTTTTTTTTTTTGGACAGCAGAAACCTTAAAGAATCCAGAATTGAAATGTGGCTAAAAGTTACAATACTGCAGCCAATGTTGCCGGATAGCTTTGAAAAAATCAAAATTTGGAAAACTTTTGAAAACAAAATTTGGTAAAATCCTGAAAACACGCAAGAAGCAGCCTGTGTCCCTGAAAAACTATTTGCATATTTATTAACCAAGATATTGAGAAATAGAGAAAATTGGGCAGTCATGCCAGCAATGTACTCGTGGGTAAAATATTAAAAATTGCAAAAGTAGGCGTGGCACCATCCATAAACATTTTTGTGTTGATTAAAGTGTGTAGTCCTATAATTTTAGCTAATATGCTGATGATGGTCGTATCTTAACATCATAAATGAGATGTATAACCAGAATGCGTGGCACTTCTCATACAAAATATGTGTAGCTTATACCTTTACACTCTGCACGGTTGGCTGCTCAGACCACAAAATCGGGCAAGTCACACACTCCGATTAGAATAATGCGTTTTCCGCAATTGTATTTCGATCGTTTTTGATTTACAGTCTTCAGTTTGCGTTTATTTTGTATTTTGATTTTACAATGAACAAGTTTTTTAAACCCATAGGCGTTTGCTTAAAATGTTTTTACTAGCAGAAGCTCACATTCAGCTTTTTTTATTAACACGCAAAGCTTATTTTACTGGCTCTCCTAAAAGTATGCGTATTTTTTACTGTTTGCTACAAAGGAATTAAGTGGAAAAATTCACTGCCAGTTTCATTTTGAATTTTAAAAATGGTTTGATAACAAACAAAATTTTCGTTGTTAGTTTTCTAAAGACTTAATTTTCGTAACTAAAACCTCGTTCGATCAAAATTGATTTTTGTGGAACGGCTGAATGTTTGGTAGGATTTAAAAACACTTTTTTCATATAATTTTTGTTTTGGCGTACTATAGATTACACTTTCTTAAAAAAAAAAAAAAATTCCGAACTAAATCCTTAAACCGCCACGCCCCTCGCCTTTCTTAAAAAACGCTATGCAATAATACAAACAGCACCTTAAAGTCCTTCTGATATAACGCGAAGAGAATGTCAACTACTTGGCAAATCTGGCAACTGTGTGGCTGTAACGATCAAATGCACATCAGCATTCTGTATTTTATGTATTTGCGCATGAGTAGCTAACACACAAACCTTAAAGTGTAGATGAACATATGTATGTATGTATGTATGTAAGAATGTGTATGTGTTTGACTATATGACGAGTTTTTTTTCTGCCACCTCTGGATCGTAGTCACAATGCGTGTTTATTTTATTGATTATCACCACCACTTTGGCTTATAATTAAAAATATGTAGGTTAACCGTTATTAAGAACAACAAAAACAACAACAATAACAACATCAACAGTAACAAATACTGTTCATACCAATTTCACAGTTTTAGTTTAATCCGTTTAAAAAGAAGACTTTAATTATAATGCGTCATTTTGAAATAATGAATTTTGTTTTTAGCCAACTTTTTATATTCGTATATTTTTTGAGAACTTAATTATGTATTTAGAAGGTAATTCGGTAAATTTTTGACTTCTTTTTGTTATATATGTAAAACTTATCCTGTCAAGTTCTTTTTTGTATTCGAGTCCAAATTGCCTTGAAAAATGGCTCCGTTTATCGAAAAATGTGTCTTAACATCTGATGGTACATTGTAAAAATTTTATTTAAATTAAGAAAACGTAGAACGTCCCTAAACATAAGCGAAACACAAGATATATACATACAGAGAAAAACTAATCTTCGGTTTACTGACTGTTTGTCATCAAAAATTGTGACATCAATGCTGCGTTTTCTTTAACAGTTCGTTCTTGAGTATTAAAGAGCGTGAAAGCGTGTCACAACTTATCTCAAATACTTCCACTAAATTATTAAATTTATTTCGTAACTAATATTTATTTAAAAACCCAAATTAATTTGCTTAAATTTCTATAAACTCCACTTCTATAAAATGCTGATTTCTAGCATTGAATGGAAGTTTATGTAAAACTTTAATTATTCCAAATATCATGTAATTCCTTCCAAAAAAAAAAAAAAAAAAAAAAAAAAACAAATTGCAATAATCGGTTCTTACGAACACTGAAATAATAATAAGAAAAATTTACGTAACTGAAAACAAAAGACCATTCCTTTCATCATCAAGCTAACAGAGCAATTCAATAGAATCTTAAAGCAAAATTGTGTACGTGATTGATATCATGTGCGTCTGTATAAGATTTCATTTTAGAACAACGTTGAAATCTCAAAATTAAAGCACTTTCTTAGAACATTGATCGTAAATGGTTACACATTGAAAAAAATCGTAGGTAACAGCGATCATCGTAAGCGAAAATAAATGAACAAAATGTGGCTGGATACAAAAATTTTGTTTTTCTGAAAGGAAAATTAGCATTTGAAAAACCACTGCACTGTGTAAGTTTGGCGGTAACGGATTAATTTAGTTATGAATTTCTTGCTTTTTTTAAAGCCGCGAATTCACTGTATTCAGACTATAATAAAAATTACAAAAATAAATTGCTTTTTCTTTAAATTCTTGGAAGCAAAATTATAGTACATGGTATACCATTTCATTGTGATATTATAAAAACTTTTCTTCACTTTCTACCAATTTTGTCTTTCTCGTAAGGAATATTAAGGCAGTTTGTTCCTTCGGGAGACTTGTCGTTTCCTAATCCGTATTTGGAAATTTAAAATTTTTAAACCGAAATTGCTTTTGTTACGGCCCATATGTATGAAATAGAGAAGAAAATAATATTTAATTTTTAAAAGTATTATTTTTAAAAAGAATTTTTCTCAAAAGCGACAATAAAAAAGATTTAAAAAATTAATTGTGTCAAACGTACTATTACAAAAGCAAAAAATATATGCCACTTTATGTGAGTAAAATTTTGAAAAAGTACGTTTTGTCTAAAAGTTCATTGTTCACAAGGTACTTTTTCAAAAATATTCCAATTTCTGCATAAATTCGTTTCTCAAAAAATACTTATTTTATGAAGTACCACATGTAAAAAAGTAAATTAGTCAAAAAGTACCAAATTTGTCAAAAAGTACCAACTAAAAATAGTACTTATCTAAAAGAAAAACATATCTGTGAAAACGAATCTGTTTTAAAGCGATTGATGCCTATCCAAGCTAATGTACACAACATCGCCCACCTTCGTCGGTTAGAAGAAGCATCGGCGAAGTAAAACAATTAATAAAATGCCTACTAATACAGCTTAACAAAGTTAATGCGTTTACTTAACACCGGAGGCGCCTCAACACTGCCTTAAAAATTAACATAACGCGCAAAGCAGAGTTGTGAAAGAGTTAAGTCTTATAAATTACCAACATCTATCTTCTCTATCCTATCCCTCTTTCTGAGTTCCGGCACAGTGCACTGCATACGTAGGGCTCATTCCCTGAGTGCTGGTCCTAATTAGAAAAAATAAAAAAATTAAGCATTTTTTCTTTCTGGTTGGACGAAATTGCTTGCGATTTGGTACCATAAATTTTCTTGAAAATCGGGGAGGAAATATTGTTCATCGTTTGACTCTTTATGCTATATTTGAACCGATTTTCACAATCCTTTTTTTTTTTTTTTGCTTTAACAAGATGTCTAACAGTTTCTTTTAATCAGGACCAAAGTATTTATGGTTTGATTTTTAATGGCTTTTTTAAGAAATTACTTTAATCACTCGTGACATTCCCATAGTTGCGTTGATTTTGTAATCAGTTTAATTTACTTTTTGTGTTAAAGAACGTTTTGTTTGCCAGAATTATATATCGCTGACTTAATATAGAAAGGTCATATCTCGTTTTTTTTCAAAGTTGGTTTTTTACAAATACACCTCCCTTAAAAAAATTCAGTTTCCTATGTTGACGAATGAGAGATTTACAGTAATTAAAAATAGCCCAAACTAACTATCTAACTAAAGATTTTATTGAGTTTTTTCCTTCTCCTGTAAAGTAGCTAAAAGTTGAGATACGACCTTTCTATATTAAGCCATCGATATTCTTGTTTTTGTTCTTTATTTCAGTACATCATTAAATGAGCATAAGTATTTCCATTCTATATTGTTTGGAAGAGTTTTACGTGAATTTTGGATAATTTTGGCTTTAAACCTTATTCATATTATTTATATACAGAATAAGGATGATTGAGTCGCCTGCACGTCTGTAAGGGTGTATATAATTCTATAAGCACACTAAAATTATAGCCCACAAATTTCATGCTGGAATTTTCCCTACGAAACTCACATAAGTTTGTTTAAAAATAGCAGAAATTATTTATTTTTGTAACGGCAACTTTGAAAAATATCATCCATATGTTTTTTATATTAAAATTTTGTGTTGTTATATTATTTGCAATTTTTCAATTTTAATAATTATACGACCGGATGTTATGAAAGGAAAAAACCGTAACTAGATTTCACTATTTTTTAAACAAAACATAGAGATAACACCTTGTGTTTTCCCCCCATTCGAAGTATGAAAGAAAGATATAAACTCCACTACCATGTTTCAATTAATTTGATATCCTTAATTTTTCATTGTTCCCCATAACGAAAAAAGAAAATAAAATTACTAATTCATACAAAACTTTTGTTTGTCGACAGAGCATTTAAATCTAAAACTATAAATATATTGACAAGAAATGAATGAATGAAAAATCTCTCAATATTTATTGACCTTAACCGAACTAGAACATATGAAATTTCCAAGGCACGTGTTATTTGTTCAAGATTCATTTACAACTCCATGAAGAAAACAACAAAAAAAAAAAAAAAAAAAACAAAAAATAGAGAGAAAACTAAAAACTCGACTATAAAAAACAACTGCTGCTGCTAATCGAAGTTTTACCTTTAAAAATTAATTTGTGGGTAATTTGATACGAGACTTTCAATAAAGACAAACACACACAAATAAAAAACAAACATAAGAAGAAGAAAATTTTTGTAAATGAAATCGAATTTTAGGTTTCCTAATGAATTTCTAATATACTGATTGCGCAATGTGTTAAAATGATGATGATGATGATGACGATTCTATGATGATTCTAAAAGGGAAACTAATGCGATAGAAAGTTTGTTGGATGTTTATCACCATTTCTAGGAAAGTATGTATGAATCGAAGGAAATGCCAGCAAATATTTTCAAGGTGACTAACAGGAAAAGTGAATGCTTTTGTCTGTCTTCATGCAAATATTAGGAAATTTGATACAGATTTCCAACAAATATATATTAGAACAGTTAGGTTCGTTCGAAAACGTTGTCTTTGAAACTGCAATGGTCATTGCACTCATAAGAAAATGTATGCAATGACTTAGAATAAAAAACAAAAGAACAGAAATCAATTTTCCAAAGCAACCAGAAGACAATAAGGGCTTCTGGTATACCATTTAAATATTCATATTAAAACAGTGAATATTAAAATTTCCAAGGCATTTGATAGAGTGTGGCATGGAGCACTACTGTCAAAACCGATTGCTTTTGGTGTCGGTGATGGCTTCACTCGATTTGTATCGAGCTTTCTCAGAGATCGCACTATACAAGTTGTTGTAGATGTGGTCTTATCAAACGAGTTCAAGATAAATTCATTTTTCTTAATGACCTTCTACATTTGAATTTCTACATTTCATTGTAGCATAAAGATTGGCTTACTTGCGTTAGACAGGAAACACAGTTTCAATTAAGAACCACGTATTTGTATATGGTCCTTCGAACCGAATGGTGTTGATTGTGACTGTTCGCAATAGTTTAGCTATAAAGTTAATGTTTAAATCATTCAAACAGATTCACTGCTTAGTGAAATCCTGAAAATGTTACTAATGAAAGAGAGAGAGAGAGAGAGAGATAATATTTTTTAGTTTCAATCAGTTCAGTTAAGGAAGGATTGTGAGAAAGACACTTTCACTCACCGACCCAATTGGAAGCATTGTTATTCCCTTCTATGAATTGCATGTGAATGAACAACACCCCGGGTCTATGGCAGAAATTGAGCTCACTACTACTACTGTAGACTGACAGGCTAACATTGACAAGAATCAGCCACTGTGACACACCATTACCAGTAGCTTGGAATTTAAAGAAGGTTTGGGTTTGGATTGGATTGGCTATAGCCCTTCTACAAATATGTAGGTGTTTTTTTTTTCAATAATTTCCTTTATTTCACATATTTCCGTGATTCAAAAAATTTTTTATTGCAAATGTGTGTATATTAAAAAATTTGGTGGAAGGGGGTTTCAAATTTCAACCAATTCCAGTCATTGCCTAAAACTTTCTTTTATATTTAAGTAACGGAGATTTTATTTGAGAATAATATGAAAATGTTAAAAAACACACATTTTCTTTAAAATTTAAGTGAAATTTAATTCCGTTTAAAATCTCCCATACAGAATTTATTGCAGTTTTTATAGTCAAGCAAATAAAGTTTGTGTTTAAAAAGCATTTCTATAATAATTTGCTTAAGTTGTTTGCTTAAAAAATTTTCTGTTTTTTTTTTTTTGCACACTTGGCTCAAATGTAGGTCAGCGTCAGCGTTTGTTACATACAAGAGAGTTTATTTGTTGTTGTTGTTGATTTTAAATATGAAATATTTTTGGCTTTTCTGCAAAATCAACTGCTTTGTCAAGAACTCGAACTTGCTAATTGAATTTCTTGGACTTGATCACAGAAGAGGTTTTATTTGCACAATTTAAAGAGGGGATACATACCCACACACACACACAAAAATAAATAAATAACCATCAAAACCGAAAGAAAAAATTTCAAATTACCTCGTTAATGACAATTGAAAATAAAAGCTGCAATAAAAAAAAATTTGACTAAAAAATAAAAAAAAATTATAAAACAAAAAACAACCAAGTGTTAAATTACAATTTTGCAATTTTTTTTTTAAATTGAAATTTAAGAATTTTCATAAATAATTTTAATATGTATGTACTTATATAAATTTTGCATATGTATGTACATACTCGTATGTACGTATGTATAAGAGTATGAAAATTCGAATTTTTTTATTTGCTAGAAAACGTTTTTAATAATCGTGTTTGTCATGAATCAATGTGATTTTTTTTATTCCAATTTTTTATTCGTTTTTTTTTTTTTTTGGTTTGTGTAAAATTATTTCCTTATACGTTTGTTACAACAAAATAGCCGTTGTATAGATATATTTTTCCGTATGTATCTTTATTCTTAGCTTGCTTTTTATTGTAGTTGTGCCTGCCTGCCTGCCTGCCTGTTATTATCAGGTTTTTTTTCTTAAAACCGCAAAACAAGTTCGAGTGACCCAAATACAGGTCAATACCAGGAAGACATGTTGTTAAACTATGATGAGCCTTCTTTCTTTCTCTTTTCAGTAGTTGTAACTTTTAGTTCGTGTTTTTTTTTTTTTTTTTTTTTTTGTTTTCTTTCGCTTCTTTATGTTAATTCTGAGTTGATGTTTAAAGTTGCAATATTCTCCCATGACAATCGTTTATAAGTTTCCTGTAGCATTTTTATTATTTTGCTGTAAAACCAATAAATCTTTATTTGGAACTTTAGCGGAATGCATCTTAAAATTAGGAAAAGTTATACAAGTATGTATTCTTTTTTTCGTTTTCTTGTATAGAGGGAGACCTTCCAAAGAAGAAGAAAAAAATATATTTACTTAAAGAATAGAAATTTGGCTAAAATGTATTAAAGAATGTAACGCAGAATATCTCGATCGGTCGCCATTGACAACGCCATGCAATAGTTTTGAGATTCTGTCTCTCTCTGTGTGCAAAACTCAAAGCGATCTCTAGTCCCTGGTAGCAATTGAATTTTATTCGCTCTTATGAATTTTTATTAGTTACGGTTATGGGAAGGACGTACGTGTAGACGACAAATTTAAACAGACCCCATCGCTTTCTTGGTGACCTTTGCGGCCGTCGTCGATCGTCATACAAAAATTGCTGATCGCTTTGAGTGACACGTAGGATGTTTACAAAAGTATAAAGTAGATCTACTTCAACGCGTTCTACGCTTAACTTGTAACTTGTCATATACAATTACACTTATTCAACTTTTTTGACAGCCGCGTGAAAAACGGCGACGCGTAGAACGCGTGTTATGTACCTTCACTTTAAGTCGTATGACCACAAACATTACTCTCTCTCTCTCTCTATATATATATATATATATATATATATATATATATCTTACTGATGATCAATTAAGAAATTCAAAATAATTGTCGTAATTCGATTTCCTTTCCAGTTTTAATTTATGAAATATGTAAAAAAAATCAGTCCTTTTATTACACGATCAATAAAGTAAGAATGCACTTTTTTAATTTTGTGTAAATTTATTTGTTATAATTGTGAAAAGTTATTTACTTTTAAAATTAAAAAGTGCATTAATACTCTCATTCACTTAAACATCGGCATATCTCCAGAATTTAATGGCTCGATTATGAATAGCAACCGAACTTCAATTGACTTGCCCGAAATGCACTATAATCGAAACAAAAAGTTTTTTGATCCTTGTCTTGTCCACTGTAAATATTAACCTCATTTGCGATTGAGTTATAATGTTCTTGGAGTAAATGTGTGAATTATACAAAACAATCTTAAGAGAAACAGAGAAAATTAAAAATATCCTTAATTATCCGATTCCTAAATTTAAGTATTCTCTTTCACTTTCCAACTGTTGAAGTTTCCACGTTAAAGTGAAAACTAAAGATTAGATATAAAATTATTTTTTTGTTTAAATCTTAATGACGTTGCAAGTATTTTTAATTTATTTTTTAAAGAAATGCAAACAAAGGAACCAAAAATTAATCCTGCCAAAAAATATTCAGATAAAAAGCATTTAATATGATGGCCTGACCAAAGATCATCATACTGGCTGGGATTTAGTTAAATAAAATGTTTCTTAACAAAAAAAAAACCCCCAAAAAACACAACAAAATAAATTTCCACTTAAAAGTGTCAACAATAAAAAACTACCGTCAGGGAGGAGGAATGAATGGCAAAAAAAGGATAACACAAGAATATTTACTAAAAAGGCTTCTTTAGCCTCCGAAACAATGTTATGACAACTACCTGTGCCTGTCATTCTGTTTGGCGTAACTAAACACATAATGATGTGGCAGAAAGAAATACAAAATATGACATTAATAATATTTGCAGAATGTCGTCTGAAAATATATTTTCAAAGGATTTCGGCTGCCTTACTGATCGGTATGTTTTAAGTTGTTGGCCTTTATGTTTTAAATGTGCTAAAATAATAATAATGTTTGACAAGTTAATCTGAATATTAATGGTTTTAAGAGTTATTAAACGAAGAACAGAAGAAGAAGCAATGTACTCGTATGTGTATATGAATGTGTGTATGTATGTGTGTACGTCTGTGTAGTCTGTATATTTTAATGTGTTAATTGTTCTTCCCATAAGCCACCAACTGGCGTCACAAAATATTTGCTCCGACAAGGATTAAATGACACAAATATGACTGCAACAATGTACATATGTATGTATGTAAGTGTATACAACAAAAACAAAGTTGCAACTTTAGGAGGCGTTTCAAGAATGACATTCGGTTTTTTTGTGTTCTTTTAAAAATTTCCAAATTTTAAAATGATTTTTACAGTAGATCGATCCTTTTACATGTTTATAAAGAAAACGAGTTGCATCCTTTTTATTTTTTTGCTTCTTTAAAAAGATTATTTTGTCACTAAAAGAAAAATTGATGACAAGCGATTTGTGTTGTTTTATTTTTTTGTTTTCTTTTTGTTGCAAAACTTTTTGTTCTACATCGGTAGTAAGAAAATATTATGTCCTTGAAAATGTATGTCGGATAAGACACACACACAAACGCACTAAAATTTACCGCATCATATGTTGTAAATTTGGTTTGTGTTTTTTACGGAAATATAAATCCTTTCGTGCGATAAAATTTTTAAGAATTAAATTATAAAAGAAAAATCTATTCGAATCGATGATATTTTTTGGTGTAATCTTTTCATTCAATATTTCGAGAGTGGAGAACTTCCGTTTGTTTGTTGCAGGACTATTTATTAGTTTCACCTTGGCACGCGAATTTCTTGATTTCCAACACGCTGCACAGTGGAGCTGGGTAGCCATACATATTACGATGATAATATATACATATAGAGCGTTCAAATTATAAATCATTAACAGCTTCACAAGTAATATATTCGGAATTTAATTTTTCTTCCGTCCAGGTAGAAAACAAGTTTAAATTTCAATATTATTTATTTTTTTCGTGATCACCTATTCCACCGTGTACAGTATGTTGTAAAGCAGCTGTAAACAAATACTTTTGAAAAGAAAAGGGTTCGAGTTGTTTGTTTTATTTGATTGATGTGAAAGTGTTTAATGTAGGGTTTGTAAGAAGTGTGCGTAGCACGTGCGATCAATTACATCGAAGAAGGATGTTGAGAGAAATATTTTTGATTTTTGAGTTGTGAAATTGAAAGGATATGAACAATATGCCTACGTACATATAATGTAATAACATTTATAAATTAATTAACTTTTCGCTGTAAAAGTTAAAAACTATTTTGAAATCAGAAGAGAGCATCAGCATATAAAATTATTATAAATTATTCATTTGCCACACGTTTAGCTCGCTATTATAAATTACTGCTGAAGTGGCTGGTAGGTAGTAATTCTAGCCTTTTAATCTGGAGTTCCAAACTAATCGATTTGCGGGTTGCATTTGCTTAAAAGGCGTAGATATCAGAATTTTATACATCAGCGAAGCATTAGAGTGATCCTCATCCATACTCGTCTTTCTCACACCTGAAATGCTCCTACTAAAAGTATAATTGAAAAAGTTGAAGTGTTTGTAAATTGGAATGTCTGGATGCTTGGCTGTTTTTGTTCCACAATAATGTGTTAAATGCTGAATGTATTTGGATGTTATTTTACTGAGAGGTCAAATACACTGTGATAGTCGAAAAAATGAACTTCGATGAATCCTTTTCGAACTATTAGGGGGGAGTACCCTGAGTGCGAAAGTACATTCTGAAGTGTCAGATTGGCTCCAGTTTTCGAGAAATCGTTATATATCCATTTTTCATGGGTATATACCGCACTCAGGGGCTCCCCCCTAATAGTTCGAAAAGGATTCATCGAAGTTAATTTTTTTCGGGTCAAAAACTATCACAGTAAAACGTTGGAATCTCCCCAGAACGAGTACTTTTTATTTATTTATTTCTATGTTTCTAATTTTTCAACATAAAGCTTACAGAGTACTTTCTGGAGTCTAAAAGGAGAAAAAACCTGGTTGTTTTGGTATTCTGTAAGTTTTAGTACATTTTCTTCTTCGATAAATTTGGTTTTCTTCAATCATAGAAATGTACATGGAGATTTTCATTATTTCTTCTAAAGTTGTTTGCATTTCTCAGCATAGTCTCCTGTATGCTGTGTCCAGTGTAGTCCAGTGTCTCGTTTATTTGTATACCCTTCTCAATGATAACGATAACCTCGTTGTTTGATCTAAATTTCTTTTATTATCGTTGCAGAAAATAGTAACAACTGCACCAGTTCATGGATTTTATTAGCAAAGTGACCACGCAAGTTTTGTACCCGTATATTGTCCTGATGGTACAACACTTTTTTTCCAGGTAAAGGTACTTTTGCTTTAAATGAATATTGAAAAAAAAAATAAGTTTTTGGTGCAAATTCGCGCAAAAAAATCAACTGTTGGATACATATTTCATCCACATTTAGAAAAGCAACGAACAAACTCTTACGGAGTTCTTCTTCATGTTGAATACGTGCGACTGTCACGTGCGCAACCATGGAAATACCCATATGGTAAATGTGAGAAATCGCAGCAGTCATCGCTCGAATAGATTTTCAACTGGTGTCACCCCCACCTAATTGATAGAAATAATATCTTATTGGCCTGGATGTCGGCTATTTGATTCCGGCCAAAGATCCTTCGTATTCTGCGCACAAGTTAATTGCTTCTAATAGTGCGATTACATATACATGATTTGCGCCAGATCATTTCATTTGATCATATGAAGTAATTTGCGAGATGATTTCCCATACATTTTTCATCAAATTATCTCAAATGACTTAATTTGCTCTAAATTATTTGCAACTTTGACATTTAAGTACGAATCAAAATAGCGCTGGAAAAAAAGACATTTTTGGCGTCGATGTTCACACAAAGTTGTAGATCTTGAAAAATAGTTACATACTTTTGCCATTAAGTCGTTGTTGTGTTGAATATAATTTAATAAAAACTCTTCCATTTTTATAAATATTTTTATTGCGATAATTAAAATTTTTTTATGCTAAAAAATAAATAAACAACACAAACATCAAATTGATTTCGAAAATTCGAACACAAAATTACTTCAATATAATGGAAACAAATCAACATAATTTGCTCATAATGGAAACGTACAATAAGGTTGACTTTGTTAAAATAAAAAACTCAAACAATTTCAATAATTTTCATTTGATGGATTTTATCGCATATTTCTACCACGACGGATGATCTCTTTTGGTTGACCTAATCTATCGATCTAAACGAAGTTTAGTAAACCACTATTTAACACCTTGAAATTGATAGTGCTCAAAGCTCATAATATTTATCAAACACTTCTATAGATTTGGTGATGCTTTTTTCCAAGAAAAAAAAATAATATTTAGTTTACATTCCATTCCATTTTCGTTGCAATTAGCTTCCACAAATTTCGAAATTGTTGGACTTTACTTTTTCTTGAAGAATCACCACATCGGGAATTGGTCCTTAATTGTGCAACTTATTCTGCCAGAACAAAGGAGAAAGGAATATGATAGAGAATATAGACGGTGAAAATATAGAAGAAGACATAATTCTTTTACAACTCTGCTATTACGCATTTTGTTACTTTAAGAGCAGTGCTGTAACGCATCTGTTTATGAATTGATCAACCCTTACCAGTGATCGAACCCAGCTCCTAAGTCGACGCGCTAACCACTCCAGCCAACACCAGCTTCTATTTGGTGCTTTGAAAACAAAAAAACACTCTGAATTTTTAAACTCTCCTCGTATTTTTTTTTAAGCGAAGCACTTCATATTAATCTGATCTACGTCATCCATCATCATTTCTCTAAAGCTGTACCAATTGTCTTCAAAGTAGTTACGCTCTGAATAGTGCAATTGGGAGTGTGGTATAATGTGGTACTGAGTTCACTACTCAAATCACAAAACTTGACAGAAATGTTAGCAAAATAAATTCACTGCTAAAGCAAATGTTTTTCAAATGTGAAATATTCATTAGAAGAAGACTAATTTTAAACGCATTCAAGAAACCTATAGAGGAAACACTGAGACGATGCCAAATAACAGGGGTAGAATACTCTTATATGAACCTCCATAGTTGGTACCGCCTGTAGTCCTTGGAAATAATTACAGTGAAATATCTTTGCGAGAGGATCACTTTTACCTCTAGAAAATTTTGTTCTTTTTTTAAATATTTTTAAATTATTTCAATTGCATTTTTCTTTCCATTATAAATTTCTTTAAGAAATGTTAATAAATTTTATCGAAACTAAATCTATAAAAATATTTAGAAATTTTAGTAATTAAAATAGAAAAAAATAAAAAAAAATATTTCAAAAGCATCGGTTGCCAAAAGTATAATTCCATCTACAAAAATGTTTCTAAATGATTCTTTCACTTAATTCTGCCGGCATAAATTTAAGTAGTCTCTTTTTTTTTGTGTAGGTGGAGCTAATATATTTCAAATGACATCCTATAGGTCATCATTATTTAAAAATGAAAACACGAGAAGAGAATAAGGATTCTGTTTGGTAAAAAAAACAACAACAACAAAACAAAAAATAAGGATGCTACTAATTCCACACAAACATTAAATCAATAAAAAAAACTCCCTGCAAATGTCAGTTTAAAGAACCAATTAAAAGACAAGACAGGTAAACGAAATAATAATAAAGCAGCCAGGTAGATTGAAAGAATAAGATTTTCTTATTTATTGCTACAACGACTTCTGCGATCAAACTAAACCAAATTAACGACATTGAGCAAAATTAAACAGCTGATTTTATATCAGAGTTAAACAAACACCGGTCTCTGATCGTTCGTATACTGGTAATATCTGGCAAAATCAATGTGAATAAATGGCTAGAAAGAGAAACATTATAATTTATTTATATTTCTTTCTAACATTTTTGCATTTTAAGAGTAACTCTTCAAAGAGCACAAGATAATATAGAATACAACTATAAAACACCTGCCCATTTATTATCTCTTTTACACTCATACCAAGATACGAATAAATGATTTTTTTTTTTTGGTTTTTCTTCAGTAAATTTTGTGCTCTCGTTTACTCATACTTCTCAGCACAATCAGTGATCGCTGCAAGCTCTCACATTAGGATTTAAACTCACGTTGACGAACAAATCACTACACAATATCGTCAACACTCAAAGAGTAAAGACCGCTCAGTTTAAAAGCTAACACATATATTTTGTATCGCATCATTTTTATTTAAATACGTAAACGGTGGTGTTTTATAATTAAATTAATACAGAAAAAAAAATAAAACAATTTATTTACTGAAATAAAATTTAACGCAAATCCTAAAAATACAATTCTACATACCAGCAGATATTTGCGTTACAACCAGAAACTTAAAACTAAAGTGTCAGTGACTTACTTGGCTTTAAACAATTTACAACAAACAAAAAAATAAAAGAAGAACAGGCAAAACCGATCATTGATTTTGTTCAAAGCGTTAAATACTTGAACGAAAATTTGGATATCAAATAAAGCTTTTTTTGATTTATATATAAACTAATTAAATAAATAAAAAAATAAAAATAAATAAAAACTCCTAAAAAACACTTTTAGGCGTAAAACTCTGAATCGTAAAATAAAAACTATAATATTTTTATATATAACACGAATTCCTTCAATCTCAACACAATGGCTAAATACTTGGATCCTACTGGTCAATATTAAATTCCTAAAATTTTTTTTGCTGCTGCTGATCTGCCTGCCAGTGTTTTTCTAGTGCAACCTGCAATCAGTGTTGTTGAAGGAGAAAGAGAGCCAGCTTTTATTCAAAAATCAAAACAGAGAGCCAACCGCTGATCAGCTGATCGAGTTGTGAGCAAGTCAGGAATAGAGTATTCTTTATTTATTTTCTCTAATTGATTGTAAGTTGAAAACGTTAAAAATGGAAGCTTTAGATCCTACTGGTCAATATTAAATTTCCTATTTTATAAATTTATTTTTGTTGAAATTATTGTTCATCATTTACAAATTTTAACTCCTTAGAAAATATTTTTGTATCTCAAGTGTGTGTGTGTGTGTGTGTGCTGTTTTTGCGATCACTATAACAAAATGGATTTGGCTTTAGATCCTACTGGTACCTATTAATTTAGGCTTTTAGATCAGAGAATTTTCCAGAGAAAAATAAAAAATTTTTCTTTTAATTTTTCAAAACACAAAAAAAAAACACAAATGCAAAAAATGGCCTGCACAAAATCTATTTTAGATCCCACTGGCACCTACTTGCGCCTTTCCTCTTTAACCAAAAACGTCACAAATACTTCTAGCGATCAAAGACTAATAAGAGCAAAACATATACTAGATCCTACCGGACAATATTGAAACAATTTCGAAATATAAAAATTTTTAAATATTACCAATATTGCCTTTGATATTTTCCATACAATCACCATTTAAATTGTTGTTGTTGTGGGTAAAATATTTGAAAGAACAAACACAAAATGCTTGACACAAACAAGTTATTTAACCGATTGTTTTTAACCTTGTGGTTAGAAGTAAGAGGCCGCGAGGAGACTTCCAGTTGCCGCAAGAGAAGAAAATTTCTTTAATGAAAATGATGATAAAAAATTTGTTTTAATTAAAAAAGCAACAGATATCCAACGAAAAATACACATAAACACACACATATTTTTTTCAAACAATAAATAAAAATTGTACTGATTATAATTTATTTCTTAGTATTTAGCAAAAAAAAATATAAAAAAATTTAACAAAAAAATAAAAAACTCTATTTATTACATTAAAAACCAACCACAACTACTTTTTTTTTTTAAAGAAATATTAAAGAAAATGTTACTATAAAATTTTTTCCTAAAATTTCCTATATAACTTTTTTTATATATAATTTTTGCTATTTTTTCCACATAAAATTCCTAAATAAACTATTTTTATTTAAAAAAAAAATTTCTCAAAAACCAAGTATTACATTAAGTGTCATATTAGTGTGAGCCAATCAAACGTATCATCCAACTATTTTTAAATTTCGTATTGAAAATAAAAAAATTTACCAAAATTTTTGCCTTTGAAAATCTTGTTTTAATTTTTTCAGGTTTTCCCTTTCTTTCATTCAAAAATTTATCAAAAAATTTCATCCAGCCTTCTTTACTTGTTTAAAAAACATCAATTGGTGTAATAATTTAATTTATTTGTTTACACAATTTTTTCATTAAATTTTTTTAAAAATTTTATTTATTTTAATCAAATAATTATCAATTCTTAACAAACAAAAAAAAAAAACAATGTTTTTGTCTCTTTTAATTTTATATATATTAATTAGTTTTTAAGTAAAAAAATCTTTATTTATATATAAAAACAACAACAAGAACTACAACAAGAAAAACGAAAAATATCAATTATACAAATATTATATTTAAGAAAATATTAAAAGAAAAAAAAAATTGTAGTTTTATTTGGAACTTTATTTGAGAAACGAAAGAAAAATATTGAATGTTTCTGGGCGGCAAATCGATTGCACGGAATATTTCGCAAAATTTCTATGTGTATCTGGATTTTTCCAGAAAATAAATGGTAAAGATGCAACGAATGGGTAAATAAGGATCACTGGAAGTTGTCCATCATCTTCCGGCTTGACAACTTCTTGCATTAGAAATCGTAAATGGCGTTGTAACACAAACCAAAAAAAAAGTTCAAGGAAAAAATTCATAATTTTAACGAATTTTGTTCATTAATTTTGACCAAATCTTAAAACGTTAAACCAATGAATTGATTGATTAATTTAGTTCAAGAATAACAATTAAAAATGTTTTTAAAAGAATCATTTTATATGAAACTTTAATGAATTTTGTTATAGAAATAACGTATGCCTACAAAAATATGGCAGTGAGAAAGCCAGATTTTAAACCACATAGAAAGGAACTGCACCACTAGACAAATATGGAAGAAATTGTTCCCACGCAACAAAAGATGGCATCTGCTGTTGTCTGAGAACAATTTCTTCCATTGTCTAGTGAGGCAGTTCCTTTCTATGTGGTTTAGAATCTGGCTAAGGATTTCTCACTGCCATATTTTTGGTTCTGGTAATGGCAATTCTTCTTGAACTTCCATGTAAAGATTTAAGGAGAGCGCAAGGAACTTCCGGTGGCTTCTTCTTTTTTGAATCTCTTAATCGAAAAGTTTTCTATGGTCACAACAGTATAATTATAAGCTGCAATTGTACGGCATAACAGACGATGTTATCATAAAAGCTTACCTGCTTTTTGAAACAACACGACCGAGTTCATTGCATTTGCGCAAAGCAAACTTGCTTTAAATAAAATAAATAATTCAGTTTAATCAAAGAAATTTTAATTTGTCAGCTTAAGTTTTGTTACATATAATTTTTTTACAATTAAATTGAACAGACAAAGAAAAATTAGACTGCACGGAGGGTTGAACGTAGGGTTCCCACCATTTTTTTCCAATTAAAGTACATTGGTTGTTAAAGGTTACGAAAAAAAAGTACACAGTATAAAAATAAAGTACAATTTATTTTTCTTTATTGTTATATTTGAAAACGTATTTTTATTGCTTTTCGCAAGTTTTATCAAATAATTATCATATTTAAATTAAAGCAAATAATTAATTAATTTTTTATCAGATTCAGAGACGCTTTGTTTCTTTCGTCTCGCCATTTGCTCTTCATTACAGAAAAAACTCTCTCTGTGAATGCTGACGTGGCAGGAATAGAAATTAAAAATGAAATTACTTTATACAAATTTGATAAATTATCATCAGACTTATTAAATAATAGCTGCCATTTACTTGCTGTAGATAATTCCGCAAAACCTTCAGAACTGATCATAAATTTTGTTTAATAACGCAATTTCTCCATAAAGATCATACATATTTATATTAAGTTTTTGCAGATTTAAATTTTCGTTCATGCTAACAATATTATCAAATTAAACTTTGCTCTTTAAATTTTTATTGCTAATTGTAAATAACCAGTTTGTATTTTTAAAATCAAACCATTTATTCAGGTACTCTAAGGCTTTATCGATAAATAATAAAAAATTCATGTGAATTTCCCTGGTCAGTTCCGGTGCAGACAAAAGGTTAATTTTTTTGCTTGTTTCATATCCAAATATCCAAATTGCCATGCCATAGTCTTAAGAAAGAATCGCCACTGTAAAAAAACGTGAACAAATGACTAATATAACCCGAATATATTTTGAATTGTAGATAAATCAAATCATGCGAAATAAAGTACTCGTATTTTGGTGTACTTTATTGTTTCTATAAAGTATAGAGTACAATTAATCAAAAAAAAACGTACAATACTTTGTTATAAAGTACGGGTGGCAAGCCTAGTTGAATAATAAGAAATAAATAAGAAAATATATTTAAGGTTCCTGTGTATCCTTTTATATCCTTCATGAAAATTGGTATAAGTATATATTAGATTTATCATTCTGAGTATAATTTTCACATAAAATATATAAATATATTGAGGGTGGTGTTGGCTGGAGTGGTTAGCGCGTTCACTACTAAGCAAACAATGACTTGAGACCTGAGTTCAAACCCTGGCCAGAGCAATTCAATCAGCATCATTAATTTCTCTAATGTACATTAGTGAGACATTGTATTAATTGTTGTCGGACTATTTAAGTGATGAAGGCATAGCACTGGTCACTAAAAAACTGTTCCGACAGCGATTGATGATGTTCCAAGCTAATGTACACAACATCGCCCTCCTTCGTCGGTTAGCAGAAACATCGGCGAAGTAAAGCAATTAATAAAATGCCTGCCTATACAGCTTAACAAAGTTAAAGCGTCTACCTAACACCGGAGGCGCCTCAACCCTGCTATAAAAATTAACATAACGCGCAAAGCAGAGTTGTAAAAGAGTTAAGCCTTCTACATATTCAACATCTATCTTCTCTTCTCTATCCCTCTCTCTGAGTTCCGGCACAATGCACTGCATACGTAGGGGCCATCCCCTGAGTGCTGGTCCTAATTAAAAAAAAATATATATTCTAGATCCTTATAGATAGGAAATTTGAATGAGCCATGTCCATCTGTCTGTCCGTCTGCCTAAACATGAAATCGATTTTTCGAAGCCAACAGAAGATTTGCATCGTTGGCGATATTTGAATATATATATATACGCATACATATAAGCATGTATGTACGTACATATATTTGTCACCATTCCGGAATTAATTTTATTAAATGACGGTGCACCAGTATTGAATTTTGAATCATGGGGATCAGAATTCAACTGAGCCTTGCTGATGCATTTTTTTATATATACTAAATAATAATAATAGTATATTTTCCTAACAGCTAACATCAATCTAGTACTGAGAAGTCTCGTATTCTATTTGCATTCGAAATGTATATAAATGGAATATGTAATCTCGTTTAACAGAGCTACCTAACAAGTAGAGAAAGCACATACGAGTACACTTGAATACTGACGAGGTTTAGTGGTTTCTACCGAAAACAACGTTTGCCGTGTAGTTGGATCAAAAGTAATGTTTAGATATTAAAATTTTCCTTTGTTGCTTGAAATAAGTTAAAAATGTCTTTCTAATATTTTTCTGATTATTACATTTCAAACTTTAGCCTATAAAAAATATCAATAAATATTAATATGTGACCCGGTCTCTGAAAAGGTGGCTTATGACTCAAAAAATTATTTTTCACTCACAAAATGACGAAATGCATTGTTTATCTCTAACAACTGATTTCTCGAAATTTTGTTTTTGAGTCATAAGTCACCTTTTCATAGACCGGGTCACATATATTCTTGTTTTTTTTTTTTTTCTTTTGTTTAAGCTACTGCATAGCTTCTATCGCGGGCTTTGAGCCGACCGAATCAAGAAATTTTGAAAGGTTTGTTTCTTAAGTCTTTTGTTTATGAAACATAAAAATGTGACACTAGAGATGTGCAAATGTCGTGAATTTTTCGTGTTACGCGTGACGTGATTTGTGATTACAAATTGATAAAATCACGCGTCAGGATGACACTAAGTTTGTTTCTTAAGTCTTTTGTTTTTTGAAGTGAAAACTTCTTTTTTGTATGGCGATGTCTATAAAGTGTTCCCACTTTTCCCGGGAAATTTTCCGGGATTTCTGGGTTTTTAAGGGGATTTTTATATATGTATATAAAAGAAAGTCGTGTTAGTTACACTATTTATAACTCAAGAACGGCTGAACTGATTTGACTGAAAGTTGGCGGGCAGGTAGCTTAGAACCAGGAGAAGGACATAGTATACTAAGGTGGCACTTTTTACCTGGGGGACTAGGGTGCCCCTTCTTAGTATGGGGTACTTCCAGTATAGCTAGAAAGCTGAAATTGAAATTGAAATTGCATAAGTTGATACAAATTCTGTGCAATAGCTTTACCGCGGCGGTCCCCGAGTGCCACATATCTTTTTTTTTTTTTTTTTGATCAGGGATTCTAGTGGACAGGAATTGGAAATTTTATATAATATATAAAAAACTATCAAATAGTTAATTGTATTAGACGCACATTGTTTTCGATTACCCCCAAACACCTGCCGCACCAACTTTGCAGCTCATTACAGTAATACCTCGATTGACGTTGCCTTAAAATGCGTATCTTCAATTGTATAATGGATACTAAGTACTGTACTCGTTTTTTGTTAATAAAAATAAGTTTAAATTCGATTTACGTCGTTTCGATTAACGTTTTCATATTCCGCAATCAACTGCGACGTAAATCGATATATTACTACTGTATTCGTATTCGTTCCCATAATATGGGTATCAAACAAAAGGGTTTTCTAAAAAAACACAACTGGCGACAAAACGTCATCACTATAAATTAAAAATGGCGGCCATCCCAAATGATATAGATATAAAACGAAAGGAGTTTCAAAGTAAATAGTAATTAACAACCGAATATAGCAATCGCTCTTCTTGTATTAGTTAGAAAGACAATATAAAATATTAACTTACAAAATTAATAAAAATTTTTCAAGCTATTCTTTTTATTAAAAGAGGTATAAAAGGGACGGATTGGTAGTTATGGTACTTTTTATTTTTGGTACTAATATTTTATAAATATTTTATAAGTTAACATAAGAAAAAAACTGTTTCTTTTTGTACTTTTTTACTTATAGTACTTTTTATTAATCGTTATTTAGGTAATATTTCTCTTAATAAATTCTCTTAATGGATATAGATGAAATTTGGTAGACGGATAGCATGTCACTAGGATAAGAATACATCAAGTACTTTTTAAGAGATAAAAACGTGACAAATTGGTACTTTTGGTACTTTTAGTTTTCTTATTATTTTTTACGTGTACTTACATTATACTTTTTGGCGGGTAAGCAAAGCTGGTACTTTTAGTGCATTTAGGTTGTATGTAGTACTTTTTGGTCGCGGGAACGATGTTACGGGTAAAAGCTAGTAATTAATATTTTAAAGTGGCTTAAACGAAAGCTTTGTTCATTGCAAAAGCATTGCATTTTATCAATGCCAGAGTCAAAGGTTCACTTTAGCTTTAATAGAATCAAACTCCCTATTCTCCCTTTTATAATTAATTTGATGTTATTAATTTGTAAATTTTCAAACTGCAGACGCATTTATTACCAGGGAAGTGTTACAGTTTTCAAAGCACACATATCGAATTAGAAAAAAAAACATAATTAGTTTTTCTTTTTTATTTATTACAAAATGCTCGTAATTATGTAAACAAGGAAGAACTACAAGATGTTTGATATGTATTCAGTTTTTTTACATCTAGTTATTCTCTGGTAAACAAGTGCAACTCTGTTGTTGTTAGAAAATCTGCAATAGAATACCAATTACTCTCGTATAGAGTAGATATTGATACCCCTCAAGCAAAAAAAAAAAAAAAAAAAAAACTGATCAATAAACAAACACACATTTGAGCGAGCAAAATACGCAAAGAAAATCAAGGAAATAGACAAATGAATGATCGAAAAAAAGGCTTCACACAGAAAAATACACATGATGAAACTAACAAGAAATAGCTTGAGGCTAAAAAGGAAAAACTAACAATTTATTAGAGAATAATGGAAAAATTAGAAAAAGACATCCAGTGATTATTATAATTATTATCAACCACTCACAGCTACCACCACTTAAAAATAGTAGACAGACTCGCCGGCCTGCATGTTTGGATGCGACAAAATGCAAACAAACAATTTTCAAGATAATAAAATTTCAATTTTAATTTGCCATACCGAGAATGTTTTAAATTCCATTAACAATTTTCTTAAATTTTCAAGTATTTTCTCAATGCAAAGGGGAAATCAAATCGAGTGCTGATTAAAAATTATAAAAAAATACATCCATATACAAATAAAAAAATTTAAAAGAAAAATACATAAAGACAACAGCAAAAACAAAACATCAAATAAACGAAACGAAACGTAATAGAAAATAAATTGTATTTGTAATGCATGCGGAAGTAAAAGTTCAATGATCGTTTGTGCTCCACAAGTGATTAGGTCAATAATAACACAAAATTGCAAAAACATCATCCACAACAACAACAACAAATGACAATAAAGCAAAACAAAAAAAAAAACAGATAGATAATAACGTAAATAACGATGTATCGAGATACGATTTACTTGTATTCTATTGGTTCATACTCTCTCCTCAGATCAGGAACATTAGAAATATTAAAAACAAACAAAAAAAAAAAAAAAACAAACAACAGAAGAAAATATACATACATATATTAAAATGTGAATAGAAAATATAATACAAATAAGATTTCCAGATTGGAGCATATACTGGTGTCGCAGCAGAATAACACTATTTGTGTATATCGATTTCTCTTCCGAGAAGAAACTACTAAATCCGATGAAGCAAATTGAAAGGCCACCGTGGTTTCGAGGATCTTTGCAAAAAGCCACTTTTCTAATGTGTCTTAAAGATTTTTTAGGGTTTCGGAAGTTGTGAAAATTGTATAAAAAGGCCTTCTGAAGGGTGGTGGAGAGGGTTGGTGGATTAAAATATCTCTGAAAAAAGTTTATTTTAACGGCCTGACCCACGATGTCAAACGATATCGATCGCTGGATTTCTAGACGTATAACAACTAACTTGGGTTTCACTAATAACCGATTTAATTTATTATTTGTTTTTCTTTTTTTTGGCACAAACGCGAAACAATAAATAAAATGGATAGTTAGCATGTCACCAATCAGTTATTTTTCGTTTACAATTCTCGAATTATCAATCAATCAATGTTATGGGTAATTCTCCTTAACAGTCGCTGTTAGACACTGAATATTGAGTTTGCAATATTTTTTTTTAGTTCGAATGTTGATGCTGATTACATGCTTGACTAACACTTGATCATGTATTAGTTAGCAACTTTAAACGCTTATAGCTCTCAAAATATTGCATCGCTTCGCTTCTGTGAGTAAATGTTTTCAATTTGATATAAATTTTGACAAAATCGGTTACCTAATGTGGCCATAAATTCCATCACAAAATACGGTCTTGCCTATTAATTATATCAATATAAATAATTTGTTACTTTTTAAATGATGCATCTAAAATATCAGCAAACAAAATGTTGTGGTGGAGGGTATATTAAAATAAGTACTTGAAGGAAAAAAAAAACATTTGCTTTTTACTCACATCATGTAAACTTGTAGTACAACTTGACAATTAATATATATTTACACGCATGCACATACAAGTGTACAAGCTATAGAGTAGAATATCTGCAATTCGTACAAAAAATATTAGATAGTTGATGCCAATGGAGAGTAGTTTTACAACTCAAATGTGTAAAAAAAAAAAAAATTAAAAACAACTTAAAATACATACATACAAATACTACCTGCGTGTAATGTTTATGTGTGTGCGTGTGTGATTGGAATAGTAAACTTTTTACAACAATACATGCATAGATATGAACAAGTTCATTTATTGATGCTAAAATCTTCCTGGTATATTACACGCACTAATGTGTGTGCTACATACATATGTACATACATACATCCATGCATACAATTCGTATAAATATGATCATAAGCGAAATGACGATCATGATCAATATCTCCATTTATTATCGCCATCATCATTGTAATGCACATTCATGTGCATATAATGATCATTACCGACATGATCGTTATTATAATAATGATCAGTCTCGTCAGTCTACCACCAATTTTGTAGCAGCCATCTGAGCCGCCAGACAGACAATAAAAAATCTAATATCGTTTGTTTGTATGTATTAGGAGTCTAACGCCAACAAAAAACAGAGAAACAGACAAACAAACAGCAAAGAAATGATATATGTATGAGAATGTTCCTCAGTTGAGATTACAAGATCACTGATCAGTGATCAGTGAGTGTATAATAACAAGTACAACCATGAAATTGTTGCATGAGTATTACAACGAGTACACAATCCCAGCCATGTGTTCTATAGGCCAAAATATATTTAAAAAAAAAAATATATTCAAATACTTCTCTCTTAAATTTCACAAAAAATTCACAAACTCTTTATAATTTTCTTTTCCTTCCTCTAAGTTTTTGCAAATTTGAACATCGCCAAACTGTACACTTTAGAATTGCATTAAGCAGAAGCTTTTACTATACATAAAGAGTAAATGAAAGCTTAATTTTTAAATGATCTTTAGAACACCATCTTGCACGTAGTACTCTACTATATACACACTTGGCTGTTGAGGCTGAGACTGCTAAAGCTTTCGTGCACTAGGAAGTAAGTATTTTTACTCGCATACAAATTTAGTCAAAGTTCCTGTGTTAAAGTCGGACATGCGCGCGCGACAGCTTCTAAAAATACACTCTAAGCTTTTTTGTTCACACACATACATAGAGGTGCATGTTTGTGGCTGTCTCCGAAGGCAATTGTTTGTCGTTGCACTTTTTAAGTGCAATTGCAATCTAATTATAATTCTGTTGCTTGTTGCTGTGGTTGGTTTTTCAACGAGCAAATGTGAAGTTCAGGGAAATCTTCTAATCAAGTGTATTGTGAGACTAGACTTCTATTGGCATAAATGCATGTCTATGTATTGGAGACTGTGTGTATTTGTTACTTATGTTATACTCTTATGCTTCATACATACTTATATGAAAGCTATTGTTACTTGCATTTATTTTCAACACGCTTGCAATCAAGGTTAAACGGAAAGCTTTTAATTTGCGTTTGCTATTTATTAGATTGTTCAGTTTGCTGATTTTAATGAAACACACACACACTCATACAAACATATAGATATTGATTCGAGATGGGAATAGCAAGTTCTGGATTTTATTATGGAATTTATTTTATTAAAAATAAATATTGTAACAGCTGGACTTGGCATTTTAGTCATTTAAAGTTACATCTGTTGCTGTGTGCCGATTCCAACAATCGTTTGTGGATTAGAATTGTCTCGTTGAGAGTTCTAAAGTTAATAAACTTATATGTATTAATTGTCTTTCTTGTGTGTATGTATATACATATGTACATATTTCTGTTAATGCCAAAGTCAAGGCTTATTTTACTAACAGAGAAAGCGGTAATGTGTTTTATGCAGCCTTGTCAATTGAATTTAATTTATCATTTCCTACTTGATTTTTTAAAATGCTTCTAGCCTATTTTTTGTACATTTCCAACTAAAATGTTTTTTTGATTATTGCGAAAAATATTGGGGAAATAAATAGTTGGGAGATAAAGTTGATTTCTATATCTGATGTTGAATTAAAAATGTGCTGAGTAAAACTGATATGAGAAAAACAAACCTTGCGAATCTGATTCATAGACACGAAATCCTTTTTTGTGTGTACACATTTTTGGTTATAATCAAATTAAATTATTTATTTTTACCGGTTACTTAAACAACTAGTGAGTTAAAGTGTTTAAGCTTAACTGCTTTTAATAGTTAACTAAATCTTAAACTTATGATTAGTTAATAATCTTGGCTTAAACGGACTCAAGAAAAAAAAGAACAGCAAGCAAAAAGGTTTTCAAAATTAAACTACAACCATCATTTGAAAAAAAGTTTATAGAAGAATCATCAAAAATTAATAAGCTGACTTAAAAGCGTTTAAAACTTCAAATTTTTAGTGTTGACTGTTTAAAAGAAAAAAAAATTTAATTAAAATTAGAAAGTGCGTTCGAATTATCGACAACTCTCAGTAAATTACCGACCAACAGAATTGGTGGCTAAAGTGTGTTTAACTTAAACTAAGTTTAAAGTTAAACTAACTGCAAAGTTAAACCAAGTTTAAACTTAAACTAACTGTAAAGTTAACCTAAGTTTAAACTTAAACTAACTGTAAAGTTAAACTAAGTTTAAACTTGAACTAACTGTTAAGTTAACCTTAGTTTAAACTTAATCTAACTGTAAAGGTAAACTAAGTTTAACTGAGAATGAAAAATGCCCCTGCAAGTTAAAATAAATAAGTACCTTTATCTTGCCCCAGTGTAGCACAGTTAAATTTTTCAATCTTATATCAGCATAACGGTTAACTCTCAAAGTACCCTACATGCTATAGTAGTAAAATGATGTATATTTTCAATTAATATTTGATATTAACAAAAAAACTTATACACACAATATTTGTTAATAATAATACATCCTTTTAAGTTCGTAAATGTTTATAATCAGAGCGATATTAGGTAGACATTGTTAACTTATTTCGAGCAACAAAGGAAAAATTTAATATTTTTCAACAGCAGTGGATGTTGTCGGTAGAAGCCACTGAACTAAACCTCGTCAGTATTCATGTGCAAATGCTTTCACTTCTTGTTAGGTAGCTTCGTTGAACGTATTCCATTTATACAAGATTACAAATACAAATAGAATACGAGACTTATCTCTACTAATGGATGTTAGTTGGAGAGTTTTTTGTTTTTATTTATTATCATATATTAAACATTACAGTGTTGCCAGCGAATTATATCCTACAATGCCCAATCTCCTGTTTTTTTTTGTTTTACTTAAGACAAACTTTTTTTATTTTATTTTAAAACTTAAGTATATTTTAGGATTAATGTTCGCTTTGAACATATAATTAGCACAGGCCCTTGCTTTTTTTTATATGTATGTATATTAATTGTAATTTTTTAAATTACTACGAACTCTTTATTATTAATCTTTGTTAATATTTATACAGGCTAAAGGCCGTAAATTTTTACAATCAAAGAAATATTAGATAGACATTGTTAACATATTTCGAGCAATATGTTATAACTGCATTTTATGTATAACTGGATTTTACGTTCACGTACGTATATCAAATTTATGGAAAAAAACAAAAAGTACCAAAAGAAAAAAGCACCAAAAAGTACATATCAATATTTCATCATTTCACCCCCTTTAAAGTACACTGTATGGCAATAAAAAAAATTTCAAAGAAATACAAATACAGTGCACTCGCGAAAATAACAACACCCCAAAATATGAACACCTTTTTCTTCCATTGGATACTCTAAAATAAGAACTTTAAAAATTTAAGAATTTTTAAAATGTGAACAACTTATTTTTGCATTTTTTTTTTTTGGCGGATTTTTATCTAAACAGTGATGAAATCTCTGTAAACAGGGGTGTAGATAAATTCTGCTTCAGCAGCATAATAATTTCGGGATTTCCCTATTTGTTTTTATGGGAAATGAGATGCCATTCAGAAATATGAACAATCTTGCAAAAGTGAACTGGCTTGGTTTTAATTAGTTCATATTATCGCAAGCGCACTGTAAAACCAAAGAGTACCAGTTTTTCCTTATTTAAGCCACCAGAAAGTACACTTGAAAAGAAAATTACCAATTTCTTCCCATTTTACCACTTAAAAAATACCCTATAATTTAATATTCGTCAGTCATATGCTATTCGTCTAGCAAATTTCATCCAAATACTCTTAGTTTTCGATTTAAAGTGGAACATTCATCCAAACATCTAAATAAACAAACTTTCACATTTACAAAATTATGATTTTCTAAAAAAAACCCAAAATTATGTTGTAAAAGATGCCACCCGGAAATGGTTTTAAAAACTGATTTGAAATTTCTATAGTATTTTCTACGATTACTAAAAATTTCATGGCAATAAATAAGAGCAATAAGATTTTAATTTAAAACTAAAAGTCATTTAGAATGTTTTTTTTTTACCCAAATCACCTTCTCCATAAAAATTAATTAGATACAAACTTTCTTCCCACATGAAACCCCAATCATAAAAATCCCACATTAACTAAAAAAAAATTATGTACTTTAAAGTTTTAAATTAATAAAACATGAAACAATACGATTTCTCCAAATGTTAAGGGCTATAACATAAAATTTCGAATAAACTGTCGAAATGTATACCAAAATAATCGTACATGCATATACACACAAATAGCCAACTAGTACTAAATTAAATGAAGATATGTATATATTTTTTAAATTTCCTCTTTATCGCTTTGAAGCAAAAGACAAACAAAGAAATCATAATAAAATTAACAAAATATTTATGAACGGATTGGATGTATTTTCGGGAGGTAGAGGAGGGCTGCCTCCTCCTTCTCCTCCTCCTCATCCAATGCAAGCACCAGCAAACAAGGTAAAATTACAATGTGTAAACAAACAACAACAAAAACCAAATTGGAAAATATATTAAGCTTAACCAACGGTTGCCTGCCATACAGTTACAGTAGAAACAACAACAACAAACAATCTACAAAAACCTACTGGAACCATACAGCCCATCATTAAAAAGTAAATTATTATTTTATAGTACGACGAGTATGTATCAGTTTCAGTGTAAATATCTTTTTCGAGGGTTATTAACCTTTTACCTAGATTTGCTGTTCCTCATTCATTTTGATGACGACAACATGTAAAATGTATAGCGATCGCAATGAGGCAAAAAAAGGAAAAAGACACAAACTGAGTGCAAGCGAATGAAGTGAGCAGAAAAGTGTAGCGTTCTTCTTGCCTTCAAATACAAGGTACGCAGTTGTAAAAATATAAAAATATATTTAAAAAATTCTTTTTGTTTGTATTGTAATGTATGCATGAGTAAATTACAATTCAAAGAAATTTGTTTAAAGTTAACATTTTTTTTCTATACTACATAAATACATATTTATGATCGATACGCCCAACAGCAATAATAATAAAAGAAAAACAGAGTACATGTAAATGATAGTGTACACAGGCTAAAATATGTAAAAAAAAACATAAAAGATGATCATAGAAGATACTCTCTACACAGAGCGAACAGAATAACAGTGGCGAACAAATCTAGTCGAATATATACGTATAAATGTGAATGTGTATATGTATATGTGTATTAGAACTGCCAGCTTAAAATTTAAAAATTCTTGAGATCAGACCAAATAATCATTTTTATTTCTATATAATGTATTACGTTCGCTGCTTATACCAACTCATCATTAGATCTTTAAACGAGTTTGATAAAAATAAGATTTAGCATTAGCTAACCCACCACAACAAATACATAATATTTTTACTACAAAAATAATTTAGTAAAAAATATATAATAACAAAAACTTAACCAACGAAATTTTAAACGCAATTGCAAGGAATATTCAGTTCTTTTTAATTTCGCAGAAAATAATTTCTCCTTGAGATGTCTAGAAAAATGTGCAGAAAAAAGTCTTTTGACATTTAATCATCCTTAATCACCTGAGATATCCAGACCATCTAGTATCAATTACTTTCAGTCCTTTTACAATTCAATATGATAAAATTGAACAAAAAATTTACATCTTTTGTCATATAAAAATATTTAACCACTTATTCATAAACGATTATTAAACTTAAAGTTGGTTTAATAAACTTATTTTACATGGGGAAACCGGTTTTATTGTGCACTTAAATTTTATAAATATTTTTTTTATCAATATGGGAGTTAGTGATTTTTCGACAGAATTAATTTATTTTGTGATTATTAGTTTTTTTCGAAAAGTTTTTCAAACCGTAGCAAGCTTCAGAAAAATTTATTCTCACTTAAAAATTTTGATTAAACATTGAGAATTACTTCTTAAGAAAACTACAAATATACTGTCTTCATTCTAGTACTCAGTTCGAGTTTGTGGCATTCATTACTAGTTTTTACCCGTGACGTTAATTGTTAATGAAAAAACAAACATTACTAAAACAAAAAGTACCAAAAGTACTATCTTTTACTCAACGTAAAATAAATAGTACCAATGTGTCCCGTTGTTCTCCTTAAACAGTATTCTATATTATTTTATCTGAGTCACATGCTATACGGCTACCAAATTTCATTTCAATTCAGTAAGAGAGATTCTTAAGAGAAAAAGTACGAAAAGTGTAAAAGCAACACAAGTAAAAAAAGTACCATAATTAAAAATGTAACAAAAGTGCCAGTTTTTTTTCCATTCAGCCCCCAGAAAGTATGTTAGTTTATAAAAAATTTATAATATATAAGTACAAGTATAAGAAAGTACGAAAACTACAAATTTTTCACTTTATTACGACTTAAAAAGTACCCTTTTTTTTAATCCGGTTCACATGCTATCCGTCTATTAGATTTCATACAGATTCATTAAATAAATTTCTTAGGAGAAAAAGTACTAAAAGTAAAAAAGCATCAAAAGTAAAAGAGTGCCATAAGTTTAAAAGTGCAAATTTTTTTGTCACTTCAGCCACCAGAAAATACGTTAATTAAAAAAAAAAAACTATTTAAAAATATTAGTAAAAAAATTACCAAAAATCACAGTTTGTACCGTTTTCACTCCGTAAAAAGTAACATTTTCTTGGAACATCTAGCGATTTTGAAGAAGTTGTAACGTTTTAATTGTTAAAAAAAATAGTACTTAATTTATGTATTTTAAGGTTACCTTGCGAACTAGTTGTGATATAAAGTTTTAGTCCCAAAATGTAATTAAATCAATCCCAATTTGGGAATAAATACTTTTTAAACTGCTTCTGTTCAATACGAGAAATGAGAAAAATAAAATAATGCCAAGTTTTTCTTCGTTTTTATTTGGCGATTTTATTTTTTTAAATGTGGTTGAGTAATCTAAGGCGATGCGGCGTTGCAAACATATGACTCTATGTTCAATACCAGCAATAGAGAAAAATAAATTTTAAATTTAAATGAGTAAATAAGAAATTTACTTTAGTTAAGTATTAAAAATAATAATTCAATTGTGTTGCAGGACAAAAATGAGCAAAAATAATACCGATTTATTTTAGGTAAAAGAAATGTGCACTTTTTCAATTAATTGCATGACGATGTTGGACGTTATTTACTTTATTTTGCAGCTTTTTCTAAAATGTTGCCCGAAGCATGTCATATGTTTACTAGCCTTTCAAATTTTTAAAAATTCTCCACGAAAATTTTTTATATACTCGTTTGCATTTTAATAGAACTCTACTTGAAATACTAACCACAATATCGGGCTTTAATTATAAAAAAATAATTATTGGTTTATTAAAGGTTTATAAAAGGAACTTTGTATGGAAATTTACTTGATAAGCCCCAATAAATCAAAGGCCGGCAATAATTATTCGTAACATGATTTTAGGCAGGGACAGATTTTTAATATCAAACAATCACCCCTACGCATGCGTTATATGGATTTTTTTCCATAATTCCACGTAACGTATACGTAGCAGGTGAAATGTACTAGAAAATATTCACCCCTATCGTGAATAAGAAGTGAAATTTTGTTCACGTGAAATTTTAATTCCACTCGAAGGGAAAAATGGTATCGTGAATTTCACGTGAAAAATTCTTCCCGCTATCAGTTCTTAGTGAATGTAAAAAATGGGCATATTTATTTTAAAGAAAACTTAAAAAATCAAAGTTAAATATTCAGGGTTGGAGCTTTAGTTTGGTCACTCCGTTTGTTTATTGCATTCGAACTTTTAGGTGGTAAAATAATTCGGCTACTTTTTGGAAAGCCAACAAAACGCAAAAGTGCCAACAAATTAAAGCTTCACAAATCTGCAGGCAATCGGCCTGTTTTTTTCATTTTGTTGAGGAATACATCAGTTTGTGCCTTATTATCAGATATTTTCATTAAAATAAACTTTTTAAAGCTTAATATTGGAATTATAAGAAGAAGTCAATGTAATATCTGTTCTATTCCCCATCAAAAATAAAGTGAAAATATCAATGTGAGAAGTGAAAAAATTCCGACCGAAATATTTATTCACGATAAGGCGAATTTTTTTCAGTGAACATTTTTCACGTTGTTATTCTGGACTGAATAAAATATTTTCATGCGACTTGTTCACGATTGCAAATACGTGAAAAGTGAAAAAATTTCATGTGGAAAATTATTTACGATAGGGGTGATTAACTTGTATGGCCTTATTTATAAATTATAAATTTCTATACAAAACTCCATTTTATAAATAACATGCGGATCCAGGTGTGCTTCGCTACCCGTGTATTTACCGTGTGTATGAAGTCAGCACACAGTATACATACCGCACACGCTCATTCTTGTTTTTTTATATGGATGGATAAAATGAAAAGTCATAACTGACGAACGCGTCGACCGATTCCGTGCAAACTTTAGATAAACCATTTACAAGATCATAAGAACAAATCCAAATTTAATCGACTTCGGTTTGACTGTTCGTGAGTTATAAAGTGACAACACACCTTTTTTTATATACATATAGATTTTATAAAATAAAAATATATTTTTTATAAATTACGTTTTTATTCTAACTAAAATGTATGATAAATTTTCTATAAATTATAAAATATCTGACGTGCCCTTTTATTAATAAACAAGCAAAGAAAAAACATGGTGGATAGAACCATAATCGCATTCTGTATTTAATTAATGTTCAGATTAATGATTGCGTCTACCATATACCGCATTTGTTATCTGAGGATCATAATATAGTCCTGATTAGAAATCAAATAATCTCATTGTATGAACATAATATGTTCTGCAATTGCTGAGACATTTGACCGCATTTTTGTTGCTACGAAAATGTTTTGTAATCTTTTAATTTTTGTTTAGATAAAAGATACTACAAAACACTAATGCTTAATTCACAACAATTTGTATCGTCTTCTTTTTATTAGTTTGTGAACACCCAGTGTATATTCTATCGGCTTAAATCATGTATTGATGGAAAAAATAAGAAGAAGCTCCATACAAATACTCTCTGAGTATTGTATGAAATATGATATTTCCCTGTAGTTCAAGTGGCTGTCTCCGAGCTGGTTATAATACTAGCCCCTTTATGACACAACCAGTCCGAATGCTAGCCATATGACTGGCCACTTTAACAAGGGGATGTCCTACGATGGGGTTAATTGTCACCAAGAGGCCACAAAAATACAGTTCATAAGCCGGTTCTTCTTGGCTTACCCTTAACTGTCTCCTTATACCTGTCAAACCACTCCCTTAAAAACCCCAAATCATTCCCTATTTTTTATGAAATAAAAGTCATTTTATAATTTACTAGCTGATCCCGGTGTACTTCGCTACCCCCTCGTTATAAAATAAAATTAAAAGTATTTATATATCCTATTGTGAAAATTTAATGACCATCGGTCCAATAGTTAAGACTATATTAAGATTTTTTATTTTCCTATAAAGGGGCGTGGTCCCACTCACTTTTCTCCTAGTACGTATTCCTAATTATGTCAATACTATATGTACCAAATATCATCGGCGTAGGTCAAAAAATGCCCAAAATATGGCGATTTCAATTTTTGGGTTATATGGGAGCTGCCACGCCCACTTGTCCGATAACGCCCATTTTTGTCCTGATTACTCACATTAGTAACATTTGAACTATTGCAATGTTTCAAAACTCTTGCTATCACAATAGTCAAGATATATGATGTTATTCAATTTATGTGGGAGGGGCTACGCCCACTTGAAATATTAAAAGCCTAAAACCATCCTCTATAAATTCCCTTTTGAATGACACCAGTTTGGGTCAAATCGGTTGGATAGTTTCCGAGTCTATAGCGAACATGGGTACAAACATTTTTTGTATTTTATATATATAGATTTAACTTAAAAAAAAAAAAATATTTCGTCAAAAAAAAATAACATAACAAATTCATTTATTAATTAAAAAGATAATAATAATTAATTAATATAATAATTAAATTTTGCTTTCAGCTATTTTTTCTTATTATTTTATTTATCTTCATCCTAGTCATCTTCATCCTGGTTACTCCCACTGCAGTACAATAATGTTCCTACAGCCCACTCGAACTTAGTAAGGATGCGTAACATTGCACTATTTTTGTAAATGTATTTTGACTGTATTGAGAATTGAACTAGCAACCTTCCGACTGCTAATCAATATCTCAACCCACTCAGCTACACTCACTGGTACTTGTACATTGTACTACTTAAGCTATGTGTGCTTAATGACATACATTTTTTACTATCCACCATCTGCGACACAAAAAGACAGCTAAGTGCCTGCACAAAGTGACAGTAAAATTTTCCACAGTTTTAGAACCAGTCTTCCGAGTATAGGATCAATGTGGATAGTTTTATAACCAGTCCAATTGTACTTAATAATGTTATACACTCGATACAATGATACAAGAGGTTTTTTGAATTAACCATAAACATTTCAAAATCAAATTGTATTTCTTTTCATTAATTTTTCACTACATATAACCAATTTTTATACAATACTATGAACGATTGAAGCCACATACGACTGACAGCTATTTGAATAGTCCAGTTTTTAGCATACAAACAAAGTATGATCGGTCACAATAAACTTTAATTATTTTCATTTGCAACAGATACTTGTGTAGCAGCAAAATTAATTTTTTTTTATCATTCTAATTTTATGAGAAAAATATTTTATTGTAGCATCAAATATTTTAATGGTTGAAGAATGATTGAACCAACTATATTTACAGAACTGAACAATAAATTGATTGTGACAAACATACGTACTTAGTTGACGATAACATTTTGCTATCATGTCTTTTCTTTGTGTTCACATTTTTATTCGCAACAATTTAAAAAGGAACAAATGTAAAAGGAAGATTATTTTTTTTTTAATATCATTGATCCATATGCAACAAAAGTTGCAGTCTTTGAAATGTTTAGAAATTGTAATAAAAAACCAATTCTAAATTCGAGCTCATAATAATTAATTTTTAGTTGCTTTAGTCCACAACTTTAAGTTAAAATTGTAAACTTTTTTATTTGTTCAGATTTTCATATTTTGAAAATATATTTTTTATGACCAGCACTCAGCGGATGAGCCTGACTTAACTTTTCTATTTCGATCGTCAGCAAATGTATAACATATGGGTAAAGAAAATATATAGAAAAACTTAAATAAAAACGAGAAACTAAATATTTTTCGAATAATTTTTCAAATCGAACAAATCACTTGTTATCTAGTACATAGAAAGAGATGAAAATATTTGAACAATACTGTAAATGTCGACAATGAAAGCTTATGAAAACAAATAAAAATATATACAACAACAAGCAATATTAAACATTATGAATCATATTAAACATTATGTAGACAGCTCCAAAAAGTACCGTTCGAAATTTTTTTATTTTCTCTCATTAAATGCCACCTAAAACAACAACATGTAACAACAATCGTGGCAATTTGTACTGAACGGTATCGATATGAATCTACGAAACATAAACGTCAAAGAGACAAGACAACGATCGGCAAGTAAGTAAAAGCACCAGCAGCAGCAACAACAACAACTACAGGTATCGGATATATTGAATCACTTGATTGTTGGATATGTAGTTTCATTTTGACTTGATGTTGATTTTAAAATGTAGGTCAAGTTATAATGATGTGAATATAATTTTTATATGAACATCCAAACATTTGCTTAAACGAAAACGTACCTATGTATGTATGTATATGTATGTGTATGTATACATATGTGTGCATGTATATCAATAACAATACATTTCTTAACAAGATATACTTTAACAAAAAAGGGAGAATATTTTGCTGCATTGTTAGAGCATGAGTGCAGATACACAGGCATACGTACAGAAATACATACATATACACCACATATATACATACATACATACATTATTTATGATCATGAAATTTGTATAAAAAAACCAACTAAGTGACTTAGTAGTAGCTGTCAGATAAATAGACTAATGGTGTTGAAGTTAATACAATTATTTTCCATTTGAATGTGTGGGATGTAAGTATGTAAGTTATAATTTTGAATTTTCTTATCATAAATTTTAACGCGGATTCACATGTGTACATCCAATAATTAATTTTATCATCAGTATTGTAAAGTTTTACGGTGACTGTAAGCATTACAATAAGTCTTTATAGGAATTAAAATGAAATTATTTCCGCTTAAGAACTCTTATAATATATTTTAGGCTGGTAGAAGGTGAAAATGCACCAAAGGTATACCTACCCAAGACCAAAGTCGATAGAAAGTTAATTTCTAGGCGTTCTCTTTCGAAGATCCAGTAGTAACCATACCACGGAGGCAGGTAAAATCCACAGAAGACTGTATAAAGAGGCTTAGAGAAGTATTGCTTCCTGTAGAAAGTGTACTTTTTTAGTGTTCGTTTTTTAAAAATGTTTTCCTCTCTAAAAGGATGGAAGGCATTGCACTTTATGTGCCATATAAATCGACAGTGTTGATAGTGCCCTGCAAAACAAATGAAAAAACTGATAAAATCGAGGCGTTCTACTCTTTCATATATGTACGTGCCATTTGTGTGTGGAAAAGAAAACACCATTAAACAAGGTTTTTACTCATGGTGGATGGACCATGCATACAAAGTTGTGTGCCCCCGGGTGTGACTCAAGGCTGGTAATGAACTTAAAAATTCACACCATTTAAAGATCACCGTCATAACGGTAGGTACTGACGTTAATCTGTAACAAATCTCTTATAAACGATATGTTACCGTAGAGAAAAAGTTCCATGTTTTGATTAGCACCAACAAAAAAACTTCAGGCGACAGAATCCCGATGATTTAAGATTCAATACTTCGCCACCGTCGTATATTAATAAATTTATTTCCGTATGTGTATATTTAATCAAATGTCGTAGCTGATATTTAATTTTTGCTGCTTTTCAATACGAATTGTCTTTAGACGAATCCTTATACATCAGTTCAAGACCCAAGTCCCCAACTCTTCTCGTGGCTTCGGAAAATCGATTTCACGAACAGTCAGACGTACCAACTGACAGACAGACAGACAAACAGTCGGACATGGCTAATTGAAATTCCTTATCTATAAGGATCCAGAACATAATACTTTATGGGTCTCATATGAATATTTTGGTGACTGCACATATATCAAAATAGAATAAAAATTAATTAAATTAATTCTCGTATTCTATTTCTGTTGAAAACAGCGTTGCCATAATGATGATTTTATCATATTTTTGATAATTTTTGAAACAAAATATGATTTGATAATATTTTTTCTTAAATTATGATTTCTAATTTATAAAAATTATGATTTTTTTATTTCAACTGTGTACTACTTTCATTGTAATTGTACTGCAAAATGAAGTTATGTTTTGTATCAGCTTGTTGTTGGTTGCTTTTATTTGAAGCAGAAAACGAAGAAATTACGGTTAAAGATAGTAAAGTAAGATAAAGTTATTTAAATTAATTTGCCTTATATATAAGTATATATATATAGGTACATTAAAAATAAATTTCTAATTTTTTAAAAATTGACCAAGAAATTATTAAAAATATTAAACCTTGTACATATAATAGTAATAGTTCTTCATAAAACTTTTTCATAGTACATGTACTTTTTAATCTGAATTTATTTTCCGTTATGCTTTCTTGAGTAAGTAAATATTTATTTATCTAAATACACTCTGTTATTGTTCTAATGAAATCAGTTGTGTGTTTTTCTATGTTTTCTGTTTGTTGGTTGGTGAATGTTTGATTAAAAATTTAGTTGTGCTTATTTTCATTGATTTTGTCGGAGCAATGACGACAAAGCCAGCGAAAATATGGTTTGTTACCATATAAAAAAAACATAAGTATACGTTTTGCTATAAATGCTTTAAACAATAATAATTTAAATACATACATATGCTAATATATTTTAATTATAATTTTTAAATAAAATTTTGTATTAAAAAAAATATTGATGATTTTTTTTCCATAAAATATGATTTTCAAAGCTTCTGGCAACGCTGGTTGAAAACTTGGTTAAATAGTTGATATCTATTCTTCCCAATTAGTATCCACTTTACGAAACTTGTAAAGATGGACAAATGAACGCTGATGAGAGGTGTAGCGGCCTTGAAATCGGTATACTGATACGTTCTGCTAATCTGATTGCACATGCTAATGTTTTTCAAAAAACAAAAAACTCATAGTAATTTTGAATTTTCATTTATTCAATAAAACTGAACTTAAGCCTAATAATAATAATTTTTATAATAATAATAATTACGTTTATACGTAATAATAATATAAAATAAAACTACATACTAGAATTATCTTTGAGGCACTAAACACTCAAATAGAAAAAACAGATATCATTCTTCATATTCAATTTAAAAATCACTTTCTCACTATTTTATTGTAATATTTTCTTGAAAATCATAAAGTTTCAAAGTCAGAGTTGTGTGGAAAAAAAATCAAACTAAGCTTTTGCCGTATTGATGTGCCACCATATAAGTGTACTGCTGTAACTCCATGTTAGTTTTTGAACATTTTTTATGTATAATTAGGATACACAATTTCTCGTCGTGTACTTTTAAGTATGAACAATAGACTCGTATATGGTGGTATAATGAATTTTTCTCTAAAGATGTTTTTGTGGAAAATTTTCATACTTTTCCCACGCATTTGTTACCCATAAACAACGTTCACAAAGAGCCAACAAAAAAACTCTAGAGCCTAAACCTTTTATAATGAAATAATAAAATTCCTATAACACACCAACTAACTTGACTGCACATTCAAGCCACATCAATTCAATTCGTTTTAATATCAACCGCCCCGCCCATTAAAAAAATAAATAACTACTTCTTGTATTTTTTAACTTTCACTTAGAAAGTTCTGCTTGTGGTTCATTATTTATGTAGATTTTTATTTCGTTGCGTTTGTGTTGTAGTTGTTGTTGTTTTTATTTTGTATTAATAAAAGTTGCTGCCACTGCTGCCGCTACCGATGTTGTTGTATATTTTAGTTGATTGTGTTTTTTTCAATCTTTAAGAGTATTAAGTATAATCTTTTTTTTTTTTTTTTGTTTTCGTTGTACAAAATTATCTTCTGTCTACTACTCGAACTTGTTGTTTGTTTTATTTATTTTTTTTCTTCTTCATTTTATTCTGGTATGAGAGCAACAACTACAACTAACTGACTGTGTTTGTTGTGAGTGTTCAAGTAAATAAGAAAACAAACAAACATATAAAAGATCTTTAAATATAAAAATTGGGTCAGAAGTGTAGTAGATCAATGAGTTATTGTATTATCAAAAACAACAACAACTGCAACAACAAACAACAAACAGTGAAAACTGGAATTTCTTTTTTCTTCATTCCCTCTCGTTCAGCAGCAACAAAAATAATATGATCCATATTTTGGTTTATTTTCTTTTTTTAAAAATGTAAAAATGATAATGAAAGCATTGGTAACTTCTAGAAACAGAAAGTTTCTTCTCTAAGCGAATAGGTCTTTCTACAATCATAGATACATACATATGTACATGAAAATATATTTAGTATGTGTGTAAGGTGTATGTATGTAAGCACTAACAGATGAGTCTAGAAAGATGTTACACCGCTAGAAATTTTGAATGTTTTTTTTAGAATTATTTCTGTTATTCTAAAATAATATTTGTTTTATTTTTGCTAGGAAATTTTACCCCCCAGGCTTTTCATGAACTAACGTTGAGACACAATATCAAGAATAAATTACACAGGACCGCTTAATAAAAATAATCAAACGTAAAAACGATTAAATGTGTGTCTATGCCACAAGTATTTCAATTGAATTGTTTCCATTAAGTCGACTATAAAGTCTTTTTGTAATTGTTTCTTCATTTCACCAATTGTTTCTTCAATGCACTTGACTCATTAATAATTAATTTATTGCATAAACAGAATATGACACTTAACTTCTGGGTTTTTTTCTCTCTCTCTCTCTCTCTCTCCCTCCTTCTTTCTTTTACTAACAAGCCGGCAAGAATTTACATTTTTAAAATTGGCACACCGCCAATTTATTGCAAACAAAACTATGTTTAGAATATGAAAGTGGTAGGTAGAACTTTGCAATATTCAATTTAATAGGCCAATATGGCACAGCCCATATTATTCTAATGTAAAAATAGAAGGAAAAAAAAAACTTGGAATATGCAAAAAAACAAAAAACAAATATGAAATGAAGAATAAAATTAATGGTTAAAGTATAAAATCAAACACTATAAAAAAAAAGTTTTGAATCGTTATACAACGAAATCTATTTACCCTAAATATTGGTGGCAATAAGAATTTTATTACTCCACATTAATTATCGGTTAGCAGAACCGTGGGCGAAGTAAAACAATTAATTTAATGCTTGCTCATACAGCTTCAAAAAGATAATGCATCTAATTAACACCAGAGGCGCTGCAACACCGCTCTAAAAATTAAAAAAACGCGCAATAGCAGAGTTGTAAAGGAATTAAGCTTTCTTCTACATTTCCAGCATACGAGAATATCTTCTCTACTCTATCTCTTTCTCTCTCTAGTTCTGGCACAGTGTATTGCATAAGTAGGGGTTATACCCAGTGTAGCCAGGATAATATTGTCTAACGTCCCCAAATTAAAGAGTGTTGTCCCCAAAAATTCCCATTTTAAAACTGGAATTCCCCAATTTTGTCCCCAATAAATATATTTACATATATTAAGCATAATAAAAAACAAATTGTTTATTAATTTTATTACATACATTTATTTAAGCTAATGCATTCGTATGTGGTCAATGGAACTTTTGCATCCATAGAATGCAATGACCTAGAGCCTAATTAAAAACATAACACATTATCCATAGAATATTTTAAAATTCCATACACGAAATCAAATTTATTCTCTTTTCTATGCTTTCGAGTTGTAAATTTATAAATAACTCAAAATTTTCGCTCTCAGTGAATATTTTCAGCATTTCTTTTGCTAGTACAGTTACATAATCTAAAAAAATTTGTTTGAACTCCTTCTACTTCTTATGCCTTTGAACATTCTATGCCAAACTCAATTTCAGCAACATCCAAATTACTTTCTTTATCGTGAATTAGTACATCCATTTTGGCAATATCGAATTCAATAAATTCTGGTTTTAAAAATTTCTAAAAAAATTGTTATAAAAACCAACATCCTCAATACCATCGCCTTGAAATAATCGAAATATGGAGAAGAAAAACACCAAGATACATAAACATATACATATGTAAATATATGTATAAAAGAAAATGCTAAAATAAAGCAAAATTGATAATAGGTATACTAAAAATTAAAAATCCCCAAATCCCTCCCCACGATAATCTGTCCCCAAAAACCAGCTAAAATCCCCAATTTGGGGAAAAATCCCCATACCTGGCTACACTGGTTATACCCTGAATGCTGGTCATAATAAAAAAAAAACTCGCGACATTCTATTCAGAAAGAAGTTCAACAACATATTAACTTTCAACTTTCACCAACGTTTCATTCTGTTCTCATACATATATATCTCTTAATATATCAGTGAAAGTTTAAACTATGAGTTAGTTAATCTAAACTGAAACTTAAATTTAATTTTAACTCTATCACTGTTATATGAGGCCTGTGCCTCGTTTCTGTAACGAATGTGAGAGTTTATCGCATCGAAAAGTTTAAAACCATTCTGTGAAAAACAGGATGAGTGAGAAGAAAAATTTGAATTTTCGTATTTTAATTAGGTTTGCAGGGTATCTCATATAAAAATCCTACTAATATTATATGAATCATTCTACAAAAGAATGGATGACAAGTAAAAACTCACTTTTTTTTTCGATGTGAGAACTTTTCGCAAGTAACAGAAACGCGGTACTGGTTTAAGCAAAAACAACATGGTTGCAGTACGAAACATTTAAAAAAAAATAGCTACTTTTCTAGCGGGATAATGCTAAACTGCATGTACGAGGTCTGTTCAACATATAAGGTGATTATTCAATTCAAAGCTGACGTACACTGCAGCTCCTTCCAGGCCTAAAACATGTCTCCATTCTATTCTAATGAAAAATGTAAGGCAAAAAATTTCACAAGCCATCTTATTCCAGATACGGAGCTGAGACAAAAAATATTAAGTTCGGACATAAACCGGCTAGCAAACTAACGAGGAAGTGTCATTCACAATATGCGATAAATAAAAGACCTTTTTCAAGATATTCCCAAGGTTTTATATGTTTAAAAATTTTATTTGTTTTTGTTTATATGCTGCACTTCGTTGGTTACTAAAGCCAACCCATCAATAGATGTTGTAACGAACATTTATTTAGGCAAAAAGTAAAAATTTATAAATTGATTTATTTGAAACGAGTGAGGGAAAAAAGTGATCACATATGACTTATGTTGTTTTCTTTTCTACACACAAAATGCAACCATGTTGAAAGGTACGTGTATAAAGTGTGTTGCCAATCCTGTAATAATGCAACTTGTTATTTCACTAGAACAAAACACAGTTTATAGAAAAGTGGACTGCCCTGTTTTTAGCAGCTGACAGCTTAGTTTTACAAGGCACTATCAACTGTGGCGATTTTTAAGGGGCATAAAGTGCAATGCCTTCCTACCACCGTTAATGAGGGCTATTTTTTTTTAGATGAAACACACTACCCTTTTAAAAAGCAAACCTTTTTTAAGAAACGAACACCAAAGTACACTTTCTGCTTGGAGCGGTACCATTTTTTTGTAGAAAATAAAACGCCATTAGTAATGCGCCACCTGATTAAATACACTTTGGAGTAAAGTAATCACCATCCATAGAAAAACATAGATTTCACGTTTGTATTTCAGATACGAAGATAGATTTTCTTTAAAGTATAAAAAGTCTATATTTTCTATATATGCCTCCAGAGTAAAGCGGAAAAGCTTTAAAAAAGACTTTTTACTAAGTAAAAAGTTTTTGGAGTCTGTAATAACGAAAACTATAAACTGCTGCAAGATATCTGAACAATTAAAGATGCAGGGTATTCCCTACAAGACATCGGTATGCCAAGGCTTGTCTTTAAAATGTAAGTGAATTTCTAATAATAAATAAATAAAAGAAAGAAAAAAAGGAAGACAGGCGGCTGGCCGGCCATTATCGTAATTTCTGCGTACTGAAAATAAAAATCAAGTACAAATTAAAAAGTGAAATGTTCACAAAATGAAAAAAAAAAATACAGAATAAGAAGGAAAAAAAAACAGACAAAATGACAAAAACACGCAATAGCCAAGAAAAACACTTTTCCATTTAAATAGAAAAATTATAAAAATGTTGGCACATTGATAACTTTGTTAGGTTTGTATTTTTTTTTTTTATTTTAATACAAATTCGGTACGTGCTTGGCAAAGAAGCAACAAACGTATAAAAATGCCCAACAACCTACGCTGTCGTTGTTGCTCTCTAATCCAGCCAACCAATTCAAAGGAAAATATCGAAATGTATGCTAATGGTTGGTAATAAAATTTAAACTTCTATTTTTATTGTTTCTTGATTTCGTTTTGATTTCTATCAAATATTTAATGTCTGTTAAAAGAAGTTGTTTTTCTTTTTAATTTAATTTTTTTTAATTACTGACTTTCATATAAAACAGAGAATATTTTTCTAAATTTAATATTTAATATTTTTAGATGCATACGAATGAATGCTAGATAGCATACAAATGACATCAAATCGCAAGAAAGTTTGTGATTAAAATGTTAATTGTAATTTATTGTTTTAAAGAATTACATATTTTGGAAACAAAACAAAAAAAAATAAAAAACGAAAATATTACGAAACATAGACTGTTGCCGGCTTTTAATGGATTTATCAAATGTTCCGAGGGTCTTTTAAGATTAATTTTAAAACAATATTATATTCTTGTCCTTTTCTTTTGGCATTTGTTGCTTTCATTTTTTGGAAATCTTTTACATTTCCTTATAAATCATACGCCTCCATTAAAAATTTTGTTTTTTGGTTTGGTTTGTTTAGATTTCTATAAATATTGTGACACAGTTTGGTGGCAAAACAACCAGAGATTAAAAACTATAAAAATAACAATATTTAAATCACCCATTTTTATGGAATTTTATTTTATTACAAAACAATCTTTTTATAAGTAGATACACGTGTCATTCATTATCAGTAAATGATTAATAAAATTCCAGCGAAAATATTTTACATGCGAATTTTGAAAACAAACTGTGTATTGAATTTAAGACGAACTCAAACTTGCAAAATTTTTTTGCAAAGTATTCAGTTGTCATCTTGTGCAGGTCATGGAAACGTTTTTACGTGAAATAAATTTGCAATGAAACCATGGTAGGTTTGCCAAATAATAAAATGATTTTACAGATGTTGTTGTTTTTGCAGATCGCCTTAAAATATAATAAATAATATATATTTTTTGTATAGCAGCGCCATCTATTGGATTTTTTTTTTAGGACCAGCACTCAGGGGATGACCCCTACGTATGCAGTGCATTGTGCCGGAACTCAGAGAGAGGGATAGAGTAGAGAAGATAGATGTTGAAAATGTAGAAGGCTTAACTCTTTTACAACTCTGCTTTGCGCGTTATTTTTATTTTTATAGCAGTGTTGAGGCGCCTCCGGTGTTATGTAGACGTATTAACTCTGTTAAGCTATATTAGCAGGCATTTTATTAATTGTTTTACTTCGCCGATGTTTCTGCTAGCCGACGAAGGATGCATAATTATTTAGTTTATTAGGTCTGGCAGCTTACACACTGGTGCAACCATTCACTGATGCAGAATTCCAGATAGCTGCAGCAAGTATGATCGAGCCGTCTCACTCATTAGCGCTTAATAGCAAGTAAAAACAAATCAGGCTTTCGCCGTTTCTATTTTCGTTCGAAATCGTTGTGATCGAAACGAAAACGCAAACATTTTTGAGTTGTTAAATTATATTCAAAATTTTTTCAGTTCGTGTATTGGTTAACAAGAATGAGAGTTAGTCGCAACAGCACAAATACAGCGAAAGCCTCGCACGGTATTAAAGAATTTTGCAAGAAGAATGCAATGATGCATGTTCGCTTCGAACCATTGCGGTTACCATCATACAAACAATCAATTTCATTGGGAGTACTGCCGATTCGCCGAAATCGAAGGATTTTTTTCATTCGTACAATTACACATAACACAAAAAAAATTATAAATTTTTTGTTACTAGATGATTGTCCGGCTGCGCCCGAAATCAATTTTCTTATATGAGGAAACCATTCTCCCCACTCATCAACCCATTTTTCCAATTTTGATAGGCGGACGTTGCACCATCTGTCCTTCAACAACATAAGAAATGTTGGTCTGTTTGATATACAAATTGGGTTATAGTTCAGTAAATACAGGATTTTGCCCCCTACCTCCCCTCCATGTGCCACTAGCGGTTTAAAATATACTTTAAAACCTAATCTCATACCTACCAAATATGCATAAAAAATTTTTATTAAAATCGGTCGAGCCGTTTCGGAGGAGTTCGATAACAAACATCGTGACACGAGATTTTTATATATTAAAAGATTTTAGATGTAATTGTTCGACAGAAAGAACTCTTTCGATATGGGCGAACAGACACTAAAACTGAGTGTTTGAAGTGATCTATTGCGCTTATAATAATCGTCGAAACAACAAGAATGTTTGGATCATAAAAACTTATATAAAATTTTATACTCGCTGCAAGTCCGAATCGTGCAACCATATGAACGGTTGTAAACGACTGGACTGTTCGCATCAGTTGAATTGGTTTTTCCATGTGTGATTATTATTTTTTAACCGACTTCGAAATAAAACGGGAAAGTATTTTTTTATTATGTTTAATGTTCAATTCAAAATTCTTTTGTTTTCGAAAGGGTTTGATGCAGATTCGTCTCATAAAATAATGGTGGGAGAAACAAGTATTTCCTAAAAAAAAAAAAAAATAATAATAATAATAATATTTTTTTTTTCCTTTATTTTCGCAAGTTCTTCCCCCGAAATATTGATTTTCAATTACCACCTCTATATACTCGTAGTGATCGCTCTTAAAAACTATTTTATTATATTTTTTTAACGGTTTTTCTTGTACTTTTGTCTGATAAAGTTTTTATGAAAAACGGTGGCATACTGTACCAACACCAAATTCAATTTGAATTTTTCTTTTTTGTCCACCATCTTGCAAAGGTTTGCACATTTCTGAAAAATTTATTTGTCATTTGATGGCGGACGCATGGAACAATCAATGTATTTGCCAAAATATTCAAATTAGAGAAATTCATAACTATCGAAAAACAAACAAAAATAATGTTTATTTTTTTAAAACGCATTTCAAAGGTGAAACTTTTCTTTCAAACTGAAACAATAAGATATGAATGGCATGATCTATTTAGACAGCAGCAGCAGCAGCAACACCAACAAGAGCTGCAGAGGCAAACTAAAGTCAATGGAAAAGAAAACGAAAAAAATAATGTTAAGAGAAAAAAAAAACACACTTTCAATGAATGATCATTCCATCAGTTGGCGATGGAATATAAGAAAACGAAAAAAGTGATTCAACGAAGATCATCTTGGTTAGATACTTTTAATGCATCTCATTCATCTATAGCAGCAGCCACTAGCAACAGCCAGTGATTTGTATTATTATGAACATCAACAATGATGACAGTAAAACACTGTAAGTTTTCATAGATTTTTGTGGAAACTTATTCGGCCACTATTTTTTTTTTTTTACTAACTCTTTAAGATTACTTTCGTTGGGGAGTTTAGCTGCGGTGAGACGACGACATGTTAAATAAAAATTTAATAAAATCGCTGCTAAGTATTCACTTTTGCTGCTGGCTAATACTTGAAGATCAATTTTCTTTGTTTCAGGTTTTTCTTTCTTTGTTCAGTAAATTGTTGTGTATTTTTATTTTGTTTTCGTCGATTTAGTGTTATTTTCATTTCTATTTCACCTTTAATTTTTCAACGGAATAGAAAGTGAGTTTTATGTGTTATTTTGTGTTTTTCTTTGTACTGCCACAAGTTATTTGTTTGTCTCCCATCATGTTCGAAACGAAAAAATAAAACGGTTTTCTTGCTTTTTGGCGTTTTTAATCGGTATATTTTACATTCATACAAAGTATTTTTAGTATGACAATCACTAAGAAGACTTTTCGATCGTTTAATGTTTGTTTGGTACCAAATTAAGTCCAACATGAACGTAATAATCACTATATATAATTTCTTCGTTACTTGGAAGCTGTCAAGTAATGAGTGCACATGTACAATTTTTTTATAAGATTTGTATGAAAACCTATTTTTGTTCGTTGTGATTGCGAGAGAGAGAGAGAGAGAGAGAGAGCGTGATCTGCAAAAAACCTATACAAGCTCAAAATATAATAGAATGGGTGTGCCGATAACTGATCAAGAATCTAGAGTCAATACAGCCTTCAACATTTGCAATATCTATTTTCTCTACACTATTCTTTCCCCTTATTTCTGGCACAATGAACGTCATAAGTATGAATCGTTCCTGTCTGATGGTCCTACAAAAAAAAAAATTATTTGATTCTGTTGCTGTCTTGAGAATTGTAATTTACGACTTTATACTTTATATGGTCCTTCAAACTGCACTAAGGTAAACACAATTGGAACCATGTTGAATTTCCCTCGTATATCTTGTGAAAAGTATGATATTCCTTAAAAGGTTTAAGTCTGTACTTAGTTTTTTTTTTTTTTTTTTGTTCTTAAAATATTTATATAGTAATTCATTAATCAGCTCGATAGCAAACAAAAAAATCTAAAACAAAACAACACTTTCCATCGTTATCTGCAGTTGGCAGCACTTTTTCTTCTTAAATAGTTGTTGGTTTTTTTTTTTTTTGAAATATACTCTCTCCACAGCTCTTGCTAACAAGTTTATTTTGTCTTTGTTTATTTATAATTTCTTTAAAATTTTTAAGCTAAAACAACTTGGGTTGTTGTTTTCGATTTGTGTATCTTTTTTTTCCAATTTCTATATTTTATAGTTTTTACAATAAAAGTAGTTCATGTCATTGACCTCTAGAGTTTATTTTATTATTTTTTCGTTTATTTTTTTTTTCTTTATTTCATTGAATTGAATGAAAGGTGCAAGTTTTCATTATTTTTTTGTTAGTGTTTTATCGTATAATTTTTAAGCAAATTCAAACTTTGCGTTTTTTTTTCTGCAGGCTTCCAAAGTAGTTGTTGATTTGGTTGTCGGGTATAATTGTAAATTAATTTGCACTTATCAAAAAAAAAATAAAATATAAGAGAAGAGGAAGTTTGTGTCTTTTGAGTGTCAAAGTCTAAATATTTGCTAGTATTTGCACGCATTTTCTTTATTTGCATTCAATATTGATGAGCAGCAGATCAATGAGAAATACAGACAGATAATCGGACGCAACTTTGAGCGCTAAACTGAATGTTTGTTTGTTCCATAAGTTTCTTTCTGGCAAATTAATTAAACATACATATTAATAGAAAATTAGAAAATAATTTCATTGATTTTTTATGACAAACAAGTTTCACTTTTTGATAGTTTTGCAAATATTTGCATTTGTTGATTTTTACAAAAAAAATATTGTTTATAATTTATTTGTGCTGCTAAAGACAGTCTTCAAACAAATCCGAAGATTCATGTATACACATTATATTATAAATATTAAATTAAAAGAAATTTTACATATTCAGGCTTTAGTTTATATAATTAAATTTTTAATTAGAAAGAAAACTCAAGAAGATCGTAAAAAATTGAACAGAGAACAAAGAAAAGTTTGACTGCCCGGAAGCTTGAACTGACACCATGATGTATCGAGACCAACCAAGGTCTCATAATCACAGCCAATTACGGCAGCTTATCATTAATTTTTTCTGCCAAGTCACATAAAAGTTTATCATTAGATTTTTTATATTAATGGTTTGGAAATTTGCGGTCTATTGGCGATTCATTAGGTGTCTGATTGTTATGTACATTCTAGAGTATTCACACGATTAATCTTTGTTCGATTAATCGAGTAAAGTTTTTCCATTATTTTATCGAATAATGAAAAAAGTTACATAGATAGATAAGTGGATAGATCTGGTCCAAGGACCGGCACTGCGACACCTATTGGATCTTTTGTGCCATAGGTCTCTAAATTAAACCAAGCTCTGAATGACTCTCCTCATGAAAGACAGCACAGAGCTTGGAGAAGCCCGCCTAATATCATCCGAACATACAAATTCAGAAAGAAAAACATGCCTTCTATTATTACATTCACAGAGAATGTGTGCCGTTGTCTCATCCTCTTCCATGCATAAACGGCACAAGGGTGAGCGAACTAGATTACTTTTCCAAAGATGGTAGTTCAGTTGATAATGACCGGAGAGGAAGCCGGTAACTAGCCGTAAGTCGTTCCTGCTGAAATTTAGGATGCCACTGTATGAAAATGGCGGTAACAATGATTTGGTCTGCCTTAGACCGGGAGTAGCCACCCAAATTTTCTTAGCGATCGACATGTCGTTCTCTCTGATTAGGGTAGTTACAGTCGACCAATTTATGCCACAAAAGGGCTCTGGGGCTATAAGAGGAGCGGCAGAGGCCCTCTTGGCAAATTCATCCGCTACCTCGTTACCGGGGTGACCGCTATGGCCAGGTATCCAGTAAATGGAAACCTTGTTCCGTATCGATAGCTTCTGTAGTGAGTCAAAACACTCTAAACCTACTTAGAACGGAATTCCCATGAAACTAAGGACTTAAGGGAAGCCTGACTATCGGAGAAGATAGCTATATGCGCGCCTTTAATGCCTCTGCTCAAATTAAAATGAACACATTTGGTAATTGCCTGTATTTCCGCCTGAAATACCGTGGGTCATTTACCCTTGGGCACTGAGATTTTCACGTTGGGTCCACAAACTCCAGCGCCTACTCCAAATTTTGGATCCATTCGTATACCAACATAAACTTCTGGAATCCACAAGGGGACCATTACCCTCCCACGTGGCCCTAAGCGGAATTGTGACATTGAATCTTCTGTTGAATCTTAGTTCACAGATTATCCTGTCGATAGGCATCCCTAACAGCTTTCTGCGTGATAATGTATTCAGGATCGATGAATGCCCGTTCCCAACACCTCGAGCAGAGTTACCGATACCCATCCGATAAGCGGCCATTGCCGCAGAGGATCTTCTAAAGATTTGTATAGGTGTTAACCCAATCAAGGCCTCAATGGCCAAAGTTGGACATGATCTCATTGCACGAGTATCAAGAAGACACGCCATTCTCTGAGCCTTGCAGAGTTTTTTTCTTCGCCGTGGTCTGCAGAGTCTTCTGCCACCATACGATTGCGCCGTACGTAATGATTGGTCTGACAATCATTGTATAGATCCACATGATCATTTTTGGACTCAAGCCCCTGATCGCCCTAGCGGCTTTCTGTGTAACGCATTCAATATGACGGTTCCAAGTCAACTTGCTATCAAAAATAACCCCCGGGTATTTGACTTCGGTTGAAAAAGGGATAATGCGCCCATTCAGCAGTATTGTCCCTAGACCAAGTTTCCTCTTAAGAGAGAAAGGTACCAGAATAGTCTTGTCAGAGATGATAGTAAGGCCGTGTCTCCCACACCATGTCATAACAGTGCTCAATGCATCATTCATGATGTCTGAAAGAACGTTGCCGAATTTTCCAGTTGCCATCACAACCAGATCATCAGAATATCCAATAACTTCATGCCCTATTTCACTACTGACCAAAGGAGTGGTGATAAAACACCACCTTGGGGACACCCTTTGACTGTATTAATAGTAACCATATCGTTACCCATAGAAGCAGTTATGTCCCTGCTCTCAAGCATTGAACAATTGATGTCAATTAATAGAGTAAAAAAATTGAATTAAGAGGAACATTTCGAAAGTGAAAGTAATGATAAAGACAACAATATTGACATAAATGAAGAAGGAAAGTAAATTGATTTGGTAGAGGAATTTGATCTGAAATACGAAATGCAGAGCATTGTTGGTCGCTTAAACGAAAAACAGAAAAACCTTCAAATCTGCGTTGTCCTTCAAGCAAAAAAAGAAATTCGACTAGTGCATGACGTTAAACATCGTTGATTGAAAATATGATTGAAAATTTTCTTCGCATTTATAAATGTGGAAACCATGCACAGTCAGGCTATAAGTTACCTGCTTTTACAGACAAGGAAATATGGATACTTTCAGCAATGAGTAATACTTTGCGACCGCTGGACGTTGCCATTAAAGAGCTCAGTAAAGATTCCGAAACATTAATTGAGTTGAATGGAATAATAAAGTTCTTCATCAACAATTTTGAAAGGCGAATAATTCATTTCCAAAAATAATTTACTTGCTTGTCTTAGGGCCAGAATAAACGAGAGGCGAATTAAGGTACTTAGTATACTTACTCTTTCTGATATTAATTCCGCAAGGTTCCCCAGTAAATATAACTTTTTAAAATATAGCTCACAAGCCGAAGCAAAATAGTTTGCAATCAATTCGTATAATCGGTTGTTTTGCATTTAATCTGATCAAAATGAACCAGACGATGATATTTTAGAAGAAGAAAATCTGGATCTAAATGAAAACAATCTCTTGTGTGAACTTAACAAAACCATAAAAGGTCTTAAAAACTAAAAAAAAAAAATTAGGACAAGCTGTTTTAATATAATAGATGATTTCATGTATTTAGACAAGACAAAGAAATGATCAGAAAAACTAGAAAATCTTTTTAATGCAATCCTGTCCCTATCACCTACATCTGCTTTAAATGTTCAAATGCGGCAAGTTTTATTAAAACAAAACAAAAAAACTGTTTAAGAAGCAAACAACTAAACTCTACAGTAATTTTAAAAGACTATTTTAAAAAATTTGATTGAAGTCTCGTCAACAGTACAATTTTTTTTTTCATCAAACATAATTTTTTATATGCATACTATGAATTTTTAAGAGTTTTTGGACTTTATACGCATTACAAATGAATTGTTATTTTATTGTTTATTGTTAACAACGTTTTTGTTTTATCGTTTTCTTTTTTGTGTTTATAATATAATACAAGTATCAAATTAATCACAAAAGTATATTTCTTCCGTTGGATACAATTATTTGAAAATTTTTTGAATTATTTGAATTATTCGAGTTATTCGAAGAATTTAAAACACTTACTCGACTAATCGAACAATTTTAAAATCCCAAAATCGATTCCTTACTCGAAGAAAACGATGAGTCAAATAAATACTCTCGTACATTCCTAGTTTAAAACAGCTTAAAAAAGATTCTCTTAGCTACAAACTGATCTTTGTAATAACTTTAAAATTTCATACCTGCGGCCAAATCACTGCATTCGATATCGAATTAACTATCGTATCGAATAACATTACGATACGTGTCGAATAAGCAAATTATGGCATACGATGCGTCAAATTACGATACAATACATTCGATATCGTATGCGATAATTCCAAAATGAAAAATTTCGACAAATTTTGAACGATATCGTATGCGGTGATTTGGCCCCTGTACTTTACAAAGTCGCGAATAAAAACGTATGTTCTCTGTAGGTGTACCTGGTTCCACATCTAAACTGTATGATGATATATGTGCGGACCACTTAAATAATATAATAAAAGAAATTCAGATTTTGACTCACACTTGATGGACTCCGCACGAATGGAGTATTTAATAATTTTCTCCATTTTAATGACTTTTTTTTATTTACTTTTGCCTGGCAAATTTTATCGTTTTGAGAATCATTTTCTTGGTAATTTTGTTAGTTTTTAAGGTTTTTTTTGTGTTTTGACGTTTTCTTTCGCTTTCGCTTTAGCTTTATTTTTTTTTTAAATTTTGCAATTCTTTAGTTTTCTTTGTTTTAACAACTTTTTCTTCAATTTTGACAATTTTTATTGTTGTGGCGATTTATTTGTTTTTAGATATTTTGTAAGTTTTGAAGGTTTTTTTTTTTGTTTTGACGGTTTATTTAGCTTTAGCGTTTTTTTTTTTTTTTGTTTAATTTTTGCTGGTCTTAGATATTTTTGTTCGTTTTAATAATTTTTTCCTACTGTTTTGTTTTGGCAAATTTATTTCTTTTGACAATTTTTATTTTTAGTTTTAGCGTTTTATTTCCTTTGACCGATATTTTTAATTTCTAACAGATTTTTTCCGATTTAGTATCTTTTAGTCATTTAAGTTTTGCTGATACTTCTTCTTTCTTGATATTTTATTTTCCTCTTCTGCGTTGTATTATTTAAATTTTTGTTCTTTAACTATTAATTTTTATTAATTTTATAGTTTTTCTAGTAATCCACTTTATGTAAAAACTTCAGGAGTGTATTTATTGTGGTTCATAAAAAACAGCTTAATTTAAAAGTTACATTATATGAAAGAATACACTTTAAGTTTTAGATTTATTTCAATTTAAAACACGATTTAATTTAATTAAGCAAACAAAAATTTAAAAAAATTTAATATGGAAAACTTTTGTTTACATTTGTTATTTCCTAGAGATTAAAAAGGTATTTCGGATGAAGTCTTATCTCAAATTAATTTTAAAATTGCAATATCAAAATATATACATGAGTAATAACAATGAACTCCAATGGAAGTACAAGCCGAAATAGCTCAGTTGGGAGAGCGTTAGACTGAAGATCTAAAGGTCCCCGGTTCAATCCCGGGTTTCGGCAAAATAATATCTTTTAAAATTATTTATTAGAATAACAGTTTCGGTCATCAGATATTATATGAGTTCTTCGTATTCTAAATTTTCCATCTAAATCTTAAATTTGGGGTCAAGACGGATCTGATGATTATAATTAATCTTAATCCGCAAAATTTGCTAAGAAACAACCATGCGTTCAAAGTAAAGTAAAGTAAAGTGCACCTTGAATTTTTAAATGAAAAACAACTTGGGCTAATCAATGATTGCAATTTAATTAAAATTGGGAAATATCGAGATAACTTCGGACGTTTGCCAGCTTATGTCCAGAAATTCCCTATATCTATATATAAGAATTTTTTAAGAAATTAGTCGCATTATTGCAATTAAAGTGCAACCACAACTAATTCTTTCTCATGCGCCGAAATAGCTCAGTTGGGAGAGCGTTAGACTGAAGATCTAAAGGTCCGCGGTTCGATCCCGGGTTTCGGCAAAATTACTTCTTTTAAAGTAATAAGACAAGGTTTAGATTTTAGACATACAAACGTGAAATCCTTGTGTTTAAATTGAAGAGCAAGAAATCAGATATATAATATAAAAATTGGTGGACATTTCTATTTCTCTACGATATTGTGTCTATTAAACACAAGCTGAAAATAGACAAATCCAGCTCAAAGCCAGTTCAACGTAATCTTAAATCTAATTTCTATTCGCATAACAAATATTACGGCCATTGAGATCAGCTTTTAATGTATAATATCACGAAATAATTACTATAGAATATCTGCAGATTGATATAAATGAAATTCTATGGCTTATGAGCTTGAAAATAAAATAGTATTGAAAAATATCGCTGAGATTTTAAACTAAATTGTAAATTTTACTTTCTTTGTTCTTCTGGTAAAAGGTTTCTTTTTACTATTGTATCAAGATATGTTTTTAGCAGATATTTCCATAGCGGCTAATTGTACTTAAGGTCAAAAGTGTTAAAAGTCCGATTCATTAAATGTTTTGGATTCTTAAACCAATTAAAATTGATAAGTACCACAATTTAATCAATTAATTAAAACAGAATATTTTTACTACTATGAAAATTATTAAAAGCGATAATTTTATTATGCGTTAATTAAAGCAAAAATTTCTTATCATATGCCGAAATCGCTCAGTTGGGAGAGCGTTAGACTGAAGATCTAAAGGTCCCCGGTTCGATCCCGGGTTTCGGCAATACGAAAATTTTTTTCTTTTATAAATAAAAAAAAAATAAATAAAAACTGTGGAATGCATTTATAGATGCAAATAAAATAGTGCACCGCTTGGTAAAGGCCATATGCATTGCTTGAAGTGTCACACTTATACGAGTTTCAAAGCCTTCTAGGTGTTTTGTTTAAATTATGGAATCGTTAGCTTTATTTTTCACAAATATCGCAAAGACTATTAAAAATTAAAAAATGAATAATATATTTACCATTTAAGTATTCACTAAAATTCCAATAATTTGGAAAATGGCTCCATTTCCTGACACCTTGAGTCCTCCTGTAACTTCTACTTCCTAAGAAATTGTTCTACTATTTACAACCGAGCAAAACACATATATATATATGCATATGGAATAATACCCCAAATGTTAGCGCCTTGTTTCATATGAAATAAATCCCCAATTTTTTTAATTAAATAAGATCCGCAGGAAATGAAGTAATATCCCGAGCAAAAATTAAATACCACCGCATTAGAATACATTTTACGGAATTTATACTAAATACCGCCGTTTCGGGTAGATTTAACCATTTCATAATCTACAAGTTCTTCAATATTTTACCTTAAAGTGCCATTTTCAATTTAAAAGACTAACTGAGTTAATCTATATAATTAATAGATAATTGCCTTTTAGGGCTGCTCTTCATACACCTATTATACAACCAATTTTTACAAGACTCTTACAAAATTAAAGACATTTTTTCACAGAACTCAAAGAGGTATCATGAATTTTTGTGGGTTCACTATTATGGGAGCTATAGCCGCTTAAAGTTGCTACTACTTCATTAACATGTGTTACTCATGCATGGATGTTAAAGCCAAACATATAACACATACGAGTACATGTGTTTAACACATTTGGATAGAAAGTGAAAAATAACAACAAGACATCTAACCATACTAGTGATGTTACGAATATTCGTATTCGATTATTCGACTGTTCGTCTATTTTAAGATAATCGTAATTCGTAATCGTATTCGTATTCGCCAAATTCAAGCGAATATTTCTCGAATAATTTGCACATACTTTTTAAAGAAAAATATATATCTAATATATAAAATTCTCGTATATATATAAAGTTTAAAAAAGTACATAAAATGTAGAAAAATATATTAATTTTTAATCATTTTTATTTAAAGAAACCCTTTGCCTTTGTCCCAAGAAAATAACCTTTTTTAAAAACAGACACAAATATATATTTTCCAACAAGCTTTTTAAAATTAAAGTCTTGTATGTATAATCATATCGTGTTAAATTAGTATTCAGTTCTCAGTAGAGAAAGGTTGGACTTCAAAAATGGAAAACTAAAATTTGTTATGTGTAATTCCACCGAGACATGTGGCTGCGCAATCTGCGAAAATATGTTCTACAAAACAACACTGAATTACTAATTAAAAGAGCAAGCACAGTAAGAACAACGAAATCTCAAAGTATATAAGTAAAATAATTTAAAAATGTTCGGTAGTAGTCTGCAAATTCGGCCTGTCAATGTCATAATAATGATAAATACCTTAAGTAGTGTGACGGTTTTTTTTCTAATTTTATTGCTACGGTGGCAAAGGGAGGGATTTTTTCCAATTAAATTTAAAATACTATCTGGCTCTAAACCTTAAAAATAATATTCGTATTCGGCGAATATTGTTTCAAATATTCGTATTCGTATTCGCGAATACATACTAAGGTGTGGGAGAAATGTAGGAAAAAGGATTAGAGAGTTGAGTATTTTGTTTCTCTTTTTAATTTTTGTGATATCGTACAAATGTATTATTAAATTATATTGTAGTTTTGGTTGTTGTTTGACTGTTTTATAAGAAACTTTTTATGATTTTTTCTTTCTTTGACTAGAACACGGTTGATTGGGTCGAACGTTGGTACACACTAGTACTAATTAACGTCTCCTATTATTATGCTACAATTTTTTTGTCTATATGTTTTTTTCTTAGAAAATCGTAATATGACATCCTTTTGAAAAACAATTAACAACAAAAAAACTGAATGATGAGAAAATTTGAAGTAATGAATTCAAGCCTAGATCCTTAAGTCTTTTGTAATAACTTTTAAATAATTGAATATATATATATGCCGAAATAGCTCAGTTGGGAGAGCGTTAGACTGAAGATCTAAAGGTCCCCGGTTCAATCCCGGGTTTCGGCAAAAAGTAATATTTTTGTTAAAATTTAAAATGAAAAAACGTGGCAATACGATACTTCTAACATTTAATAATCAGAGTCATAAACAAAGTGTACTTTAAGAATTGATAATTTTAATATTAATAAATATATAATTACTATACTAGTCTAGATTAAATATGAAAGTCTGCTTTATATATAAAAACGATTGAAGTTGTTCTCAACAAGCAGCCTCTTTAGCTTCCCTTAAAATAAAGCTGTATAGTTGTAAACTTTGTAAGCGCTGAAATATGTAAGAATATATAAATTGTTTGTATCTCCTCTACCAGTATCAGTCAATTTGGATTCTGTTGTACATTATCATAAGTATAAATATCAGGGAAATCTAATTACATAATTAGAATAATGAAATTTCTAAGTTGTTAAGTTTTTAAATCAACACAATAAATGACAAAGTTAAATTAAACACTTTGTGCAGTCAACAGCAGATCTCGCAACTGCGACTAAAATGAATGAAAAACGAATGAAAAAGTTTTTCTTTTGTTATACTAAAATCTTTTAAAAAAAAGCATTAAATTTTAATTTAAATCATTATTTGCAGCAGATTCATGTAAATTTGTTTGTTTTAATTTTTTCATTTTACTTTCGAAATATCATGATTTTTTATTTTTTTTTTTTTTTTTATGCACCCATAGTGCTTTCTTTTCTCCACTCTTTGTGGCCTCCTCGCTACGAGTATAAAATAAAGTATTTTATGACAATTTATATTTATTTTTGGGAACTTTTTTCTTCATTTTTCTTTTTCTTCTTGCGTTTCTTTGCTGGTTAATATTGAGTTGAATCTTTTTTGTTTTTTCATAAAGTTAATGAACTTTTTACTTTTGTTGCCTTTTTTCTAGATTTGATTTTACACTAAAAACAAAAAAAAAACACAAAAAAAAAACGAAAAGAAAAGGAAATATTAAAAAACTTTTTACTATCGCCACTTAAATTTGCTGTTGGCCGTGTATCTGCTTGACCGAAAAACTGAAAATTTTTACATAAAGTTAAGAAAGAGAAAAGAAAAAATCATTTTTTATGTGGAGTTAATTTATTTTCTGTTTCATGTGTAAATAAGAATTTAATTACGGAAATTGTTGTTGTGTTACACACGGAATAGACAAAGAACTGATGCAAATTAAAAGGGAATTTTATTGTTGTAAAAATTCGAAATATTTAAATGTTTTATTAATTTATTGAAACCGGACTCATTAGAAATAACAAATCAACCGGTAATGTGACTCAGGTATAAATAAGGTGGAATTTAATTCTTATGCCCACAATAGATCCTGTTTAGTTTAACAAGTGATTTATAGCCGGCAGCATTTGTTTTCCGAACAATACTTAAAGAACTTAAATATTATGATTTAATTACCTCTCCCATTACAAAAATTATTACGTGATTTTATGATTCAGGAGTGACGATAAATTATTTAATTTCATGACTTACTCCTGAATAGTTCACAAGAATTTGTATACCTACTTAAAACAAGGAAAACCTAAGGCCAGAATTCTTCTTAACCCTAGAATACCAACCTACGTAGATTTTAGTTGTTGGTTTTTTTATTATTGTTGGTACACAAGCATCCAGCGCCTAATGCTACTTAAGCCCACAACTATTTTTCAATCATTTTTTAAACAAACGCAAAAACTTAAACAACACATATTTATTTATTAAACTTCTTTAAGGACGTGAAAATTAACCAGGACTGATGATATATTCTAGGTTAAAATTCTATAATTAAATTGGAAGATTTTTTAATAATTAAAGAAACAATTTAATTATTTTTAGTTCATGACGGATCATGAAATTGTGAAACATACGAGTATATCATGATCAAAAACCACATAGCAAGGAAATAAACCACTATACAATTATATGAAAACATTGATCGCAGCCGCGGAAGATGGCGGCCCCTTGAGGAAATTTTTACTAATTTTTGCATAAACACTGATCTAGTTAGAAACTAGAGTAAATTTCTTGAGAAAGAAATGAAAGCTTAAGCAAATGATCCGATGTTTTCTGATCTTTCCAGAAGTGCTAAGGTAATACATATTTCCATTTAACATTCAACTGCAAATGTGCAAAGTGTATAAAAAACAACAAAGAGAAGAAGAGCATCTTTGTTTCGACTTTCTGCAATCTAATCAAAATAAGAGATTTTCTGACGTCATATAATTCTTGCTGCTGCAATTAACAAATTAATAAAAGTTAATTAGCAGCAATTATCTCCTAAATGTTACTTTTTATATGCAGATCTCAATCACTTGTCTACCTTTTGAAATAAAACATTAATATTAACATTAATTATGGGGTTAGTTTAAGAATGTTAGAGTGACCTTGGAGACCAAATTTGATCCAAGCCCCCGATATCCTCAAGATTGCACTTTTCGATATTACTAATGACCTCATGGAAATTGCTACTCAGCAATTTTTGCTTGTGACGTAGCAGACTCGTCCACGCTCTAACCGAGCAACGGCCTGTCAACGTGACTATTAAGTTTCTAAAGCATTTTCTATTCGCAGTAGTAAATTAGATTTTCCTGTCTGAAATTTTAGCCAGATTGCAGATGGTCCTGAAGATTGTGCATCTTCTCTACTCCTCCAGCAATGCTTGACCCTATTAAAGATCACTTCCTTTGATCTGCTGAATATTTGTAGCACTTACATTTAACTTTAAATGGAATATATACCTCATGTATTCATGGGTTTTATGCTCTATTAGAAAGTAACTCAAACGTGTACATCTGATTTAAATCGTTAGAGAATCGACACAATGTTGAGTGTGCTTCTCCGTTTTATCTATACTAGTGTGTACCAACGGTCGACCCAATCGACCCTGTTATAGCTATAGAAAGATTAATCGTAAAAAATCTCTTATAAAACAAGTCATACAACAACCAAAACTACAATAATTTAATGATACATTCGCAAAATACAGAAATACAAAATACTCAACTCTCTCATCTTTTTTTCCTACATTTCTCCCACATCTTAGTATGTATAGATATCTTGTTGTTATTTTTTCTGTTTCCACCCAAATGTGTTAAACATATGAATAATACGCGTGAATGTAGTAGTAGTAATTTTAAACGGTGATAGCTTCCAAAATACTAAACCCACAAAAATCCACATCTCTTTTAATTCTGTGAAAATTTTTCTTTAATTTGGAAAAAGTCTTGTAAAAATTGGTTGTATAATAGGTGCATGAAGGGCAGCACAAAAACAGCAATTGTCTATTAATTATGTAGATTATGTTATAATGGAATGGTTTCAAATAAAATCAGAAAGCAGGACTATATTCATTTTTAATCGAAAAAAAATATTCTTCAGCCGAGTTGTTTGTATCGGGAACATACTCCAAGCCTTGGGAAGTTCAAATCAAATATTAATTAGCACTTCTCCCTTTTGACTTATTCCTAAAACAAATTAACTAGTGCCGACATAATATATTAAATAAGAAGGGTATATCCCTTAAAAGCTGCTCAAAAAAACTGGCACAAAAGGTTAGTAGCTAACTCGACCGCAGTAGACCTCTTGAAAGAGAGCAAATAATAATAGATTTCTGATTAATATGTTCGGAATGAGATATATGTACATACATATGTAAACCCAGAAACAAAGATTGGTTGGAAATCCGTAGAGTCAATAGAAAATCAGTTGCATTGACTATATATCGGTAACCGCTACCAATATTCTATGGATCTAACCAATATTCCATAATCATAACCATAATGAGAAAATTGTATCCAATATACGGTTGTGACAATTCTTAAATTGGTTGGTTCAACCAAATGCACTCTTTTGCTGCTACCAAATGCCAAAGTGGTGAGCACAGCTGAATGATTGCCTATGAATATGGTTTGGTTCATTACCCTGTTGGCATAACCAATTATAGTAAAAATAAATTCATACTCAATATTTGTTGATTTTAAAATACTCATGTGGCTGAGTTGTCAGTAGCAATTTGTTTCAAACATGTGATATCTATGTTCAATACCAATAATAAAAAAAAAATAAATTTTAAATTGAAATGAGTAAGTAAAAGGGTGGTGTTGGCTGAAGTGGTTAGCGCGTTGACTACTAAGCAAATAATGACTTGGGGCCTGGGTTCAAACGCTGGCCAGAACAAGTCAATAAACATCATTAATTTCTATAATGTACATTAGTGAGACCATTGTATTAATTGTTGTGGGGCTATTTAAGTGATGAAGGCACTGGTCACTAAAAACTGTTCCGATAGCGATGGATGCTGTTCCAAGCTAATGTACACAACATCGCCCTCCTTCGGCGGTTAGCAGAAACATCGGCAAAGCAAAACAATTAAAAAATTGCCTACTAATACAGCTTTTATAAAGTTAATGCGTCTAATTAACACCGGAGGCGCCTCAACACAGCTATAAAAATTAAAATAACGCGCAAAGCAGAGTTGTAAATGCACTGCATACGTAGGGGTCACCCCCTGAGTGCTGATCCTAATTAAAAAAAAAAAAAGTAAAACAAATTACTTTATTTAAGTATTAAAAATATCAATTCAATTGTGTTCCAGGATAAAAATGAGCGTAAATAAACCCGATTAGCTTCCATTTAAGATTCCACGGTATTAAGAAATTTTATCGGTTGTCGCAAACGAAAATTTAGTGGTACTACCCGAAAATTGTAGTTGTAGCAACCGAATTTTGTGATAGTTGGTGCAACCGCCATAATTCAGTTGGCAACAAATTCGGTTGCCGCAACTAATCTGCTTTCTCTGAGTAGTTAACTAGCTTGCAAGTAGACAATACGATTTCTCTAGAAAAGTTAAATTACTGCTCATGGTGTTATAATATAAGGTGCGCTTATCAACACAACAACAAAAAACGACATGCATTTTTTTTGTGTAAAAATTAGCCAATGTTGTCAAAAAAAAGCTGTGTACATAAGGGTGGGTCAATTTTTTTGCCTACTAAGCGTATAGCAAAATCGTAATCTACGGGAAATTCTAAGAACTTTCCCAAAGAAACCATGGTTCTAAAATCAAAATCGAGCTTCCGGCTTTTTAAGAGAAAATTTGGTGCTCAGGACTATTGTTATTTTAACATAAACCTCCAAAACCATTATTTGGGTAAATAATTTTCTATAAATGAGGACAGATATAGAAAGCTGAGAAAATTTCCTTTAAAATAAGCCCTCTTCCAGCGTTACAGGTCAACTATTTACCAATTGCAATGAATTGCAATGAATATTTCCAAAAAAAATCCGAAAATAATGCTATTTTTTGGAATTTTCCGTAGATTACGACCTTGCTATACGCTTTGTCATGTTTTTCGGTCCCGAACAAATTGACCCAGCCTAGTGTACATAACATACATAGTGGTTATGCAAAAACAAAAAGCATAACGTAAACAAAAATATTCATGATGGCGGCCAAAAATGTAAACAACTTTTGACAAGACCGAAGAGACTTACCATTTTTTGCAGATTATTTAACGGTCAAAACACAACCCTACAAAAAACCATATTCCTTCTTACGCACACCTTATATTATTCCACCATGTTACTGCTAAGCAAGTGCTAACTAATTCTCGAATGACATTCAATTAACCCATGAGGAGAGCAGAAGGAATTTATCATAATTTAAAAGTAGCTACCTATACGGGACTAGAAACTTTAGTATATGGTACTGTTTCCATTTGCAGTTCTATGCTTGAGGCATAGTTTTAAATAATATACAAATATGTTATGGAAACCTAAAGCTTCCCAAACTTATTCCCACTTTATTCTGTTAATTTTCCATGATCATGAACATGATTAAAAAAATGATTAAACAAATAAAGCAGATATAGTAAATGATGGCTTACCTTTAATCATGTCTTGATTTAGTGTATTGTGGAAGTTGTTTCTAATGCCGCCGCTACAGCAGCTTTATTCTCCTTTCGTTGTTGAAAACAATATTTTAATTATTTTTTATTTATTACTTTTTTTTTTTTTTTTTTTTTTGCTACACAAACACTTAATGAAACGATCTGTAAAATAGCAAAAACAAAAATGCGAGTACAATTAATACAAAAAATAAACAAAGTTTATAAATGTTTTTGTATTGTGTTTTTAAGATCATTAAAAAAAACTGGAATAAAAATTTTAATGCGAAAATTAACGAATAAATTGCGTAATTTTCAATTGTTTATAGTAAATATTTTTTCAATGTTTTAATGATATAAAAAATCAAATACAATATTAACGCCTTTACATTATTTTTAATTGTTTAACCCTTTAATGGTGGTACTACTCGCCAAATCATTGTAAATTACGGTACTCCGCTAACTGATCCTCGAGATCATTTTACTTGTAATGAACACTTAATTGTTGAATGTAATGATGAACTTTCTTTATAAAAAAACTCTATATTTTTAGCAACTCTCCAAGTGCGCCCGCCATCTATCGATTCAGCAATACGTTCGTTCTGGCCTGATTATTTAAATTTATGCTGCTTCGTGCAAGAACACACTTTAGTGAAACGTCAGATTAACGTTTCCCCTTTTTGTGATGAAGCTGTTGCATAATTTGCAATTAGGAATTGAGAATGGTGACCACCAGCATAAAATATATATTGCATTTTTCCGATCATGTCTCTCAAGCCTAAGAAGAGATAGAGATAGAGAGAGAGAGAGAGAGAGAGAAAAACCACCAAAAGGTGTATTTCGATCTTAATCACTTCTCGCTTTTGATGTGGTGTGTCGTCAGTGTTTCTGATTGTAATTTATTACTTATAGCCAGAGAAAGAGAGGCATATATTACCACACGGCATTTAAAAGGTTAAAGTCAATTTTGTTTACAAAATTTTATTGTTATTTAAACACATAATTATTGTGTAATAAATATAAATAATTGTAAGTATGAATATTTATGGATTTGAGTACAAATCATTCATGTTTTTAGCCTCCAGCTTAACAACGTTTTCGCTTTTATTCGTTTTTTTTTTTTTTTTGTTTAATAAATGAACAAGTATTTAAATTTTAAAGTTTATTAAATATGTCACAGAAGTGGACAAAACTTTGGTTCCCTTAAGTGATTTTGCAAAATTAAAGGCGATTTAAATTTGTTTGTAGGAGAAGTCAATATAAAAAATTGAAAAATACTTTGCGAAAAATAATTATAAAAAAAAAATATTTCGCTATCTTTCGATCTAGAATTTTTAACTTTTAACCGATTAATCGTTACACAAAACACCATCTGCAATCCACGTTTTAGCCAAGAGTTCACTGAACAAATAACTTGAGTTTTCATCGAATTAATTAGAATAATTTTAATCGCGTCAAATTATTGCAAAACAATTCACATAAAATAGACGGATGGCCGACGGACGGACGAACACGACGGCGCAAAAAAATCAAAACACTGAATATGGATCGTGCATGTCTTACAATTGTACGCAAAAAAGCCTCTTTTAAAATTCAAATTAATTGAAAAAATGCGACAAAATGCATTGTTTTGTTTTTTGCAAAAAATACTTTATGAGTGATTGTAAAATTCGATTTGATTGATGGTTTGATTACGATCTTCAAAAAAAAATGTAGAGTAGAATTTTTGATTAAAAAAAAAATTAAATTTGAAAAACTTTTTGCAACAGAGATTTGGACTTTCAAATTACTTCGGAAAGTTTTAATAAATCCTTTACCAAAATTTCAGAGTCAGTATTTTAGCATACGGTTTTTAGGATTTAGTTAATTTATGAGTTTTTGTATTTAATTTTTATTTTCCAAAAACTGTAAATAAATGAAAAATCTTCAAAAAAGACTTAGTAATGCTCAAAAAACAGATTAGAATCAAGACGAATTTATTACCAGGTGGCCTTATAAGCCTACGTCATCATCAGCTGTGAAACCCTGAACTCTCAAAATTTGCGTATGTTAAGAAGTTAGGTTAGTTTTCTTTGTGTTTGTTTGTGTCGTTGCGTATATATATATATATTTATATATATAGAACACGACATTCTAAATGAACTGCCCTGAAAATAATGAAGAATTTCGGTTCGATGGATTTTAAAAATCTTCAGAAAGATTTTATTTTATAAAAGTAAATTCAGGCATGATTTGGCTTCATCAAAGAGATAAATAAGATTTTTTGTGATGATTTGTGATTTTAAAACCACAAGATCTACTTGAATTTGAAACTTACTATGAGGGTGGTGTTGGCTGAAGTGGTTAGCGCGTCGACTACTAAGCAAACAATGGCTTTGGGGCCTGGGTTCAAACCCTGGCTGGCCAGACCAAGTCAATCAACATCATTAATTTCTGTAATGTACATTAGTGAGACATTGTATTAATTTTTGTCGGACTATTTAAGTGATGAAGGCATATATGTGCTATAGCACTGGTCACTAAAAAACTGTTCCGACAGCGATTGATGATGTTCCAAGCTAATGTACACAACATCGCCCTCCTTCGTCGGTTAGCAGAAACATCGGCGAAGTAAAACAATTAATAAAATGTCTGCTAATACAGCTTAACAAAGTTAATGCGTCTACTTAACACCGGAGGCGCCTCAACACTGCCTTAAAAATTAACATAACGCGCAAAGCAGAGTTGTGAAGGAGTTAAGTCTTCTAAATTTTCAACATATATCTTCTCTACCCTATGCCTCTCCCTGAGTTCCGGCACAGTGCACTACAGGGGTTATCCCCTGAGTGGTGGTCCTAAAAAAAAAAAAAAAATAGCTCTTCCACTATATTCGACCATAACTTTCATTTAATTGATTTTTTCATTTTCGAACGATATTCAGTTGCATTCATGAATTTTAAGAAGCAACAAATTATCCGCTCTTTGTGAAAACTAAAACACTGACGATGAAAACATGTGCAAAATGCAAAACAGCAAAAAGACTACAATATAAATAAATTTATTGTGAAACAATATATCTTTCGGAAAATTTTTTTCTAAAATAGTTTCATTCATTACATAAAAAATCTCAAATTAAATCTGTAAATGTTCTCAACGTTCTAATTTCAAAATTTAAAATAAATTTAAATTGAGGTTGTATATAAAACTTTAAAATAAAGCATTTTTCAAACAAATAAAAAACATGATAAGATGTGTCGAGTATGTCAACCAGACGCGGGGGGTGGGGAAAGCAAATTCAGGTTAAAATTTGAAAATTCCAACTAAATTTCTTGGCTAATGAATTGAAGAAGCAAGAAACTTACAAAATTGTTTTTCCTCCTTTCAAATAAATTTAAAGCTTTTATTTTTAGACAATAAATACATAAATTCATACCGAATTTTTTGAGTTCTTTAATATTGTCTATTTTTTTCGATTTACTTGGAAATAGCATTTGTGTTACATTTTTTTTGATGTGTTGAAAAAAAAAACATATACAAACTCACCCCCTTATGTTTCCCACTAATTCCACCTCCTGAACGTCCTCTTTTGCAAAGTTCTTTAATCTTTTTCTATTTTAACTAACCCACGAGCATATTCATATCTAGATATGTACTTTTTATGCCATTAAAAAAAACAAAAAAAAAAAATTTTTCTTTATTTTTTGCTTTTAATACTAAACAAAAATTAAATAAAATAAATGTTTGAAAATTAGACTCAACTATTGCTGCGGTCAATGAACTATTTTTTCTTTATACTTTTTTTCGTGAATGTGTGAGCTTTTTATGTACAACGATTTACACTTTTATTTTGTTGTAGATGATGTTGTTGTTGTTGTTGCTGTTAGCATTATATTTTATATATCTTTGACTTTGTTGTTGGAACTAATGTTTAGTTTTGTTTGCCATGGTTTGACTTTGTCTATAGAGCTCTCCACCTATTTGTATGTCTTTCTATCGGCTGGTCTGCGTTATGAAGTCTATTCATTTATCTATTCACTAGCAGTCTTGTTAGATATCAAAGATGGAATCGTGAGTCTAATTATTAATACACTCGTTTTTAATTACAGACATAGAAAATCAGTATCTGGCTGACATTGCCATCTCTGGAATAGCATATTTCTTGTTGTTGGTTGCATAATTTTTATACAGAAACTCTCAAGCATCAAATGAGAATTACAAAAGTAAAGCACAATAGTTCAGAAAAAACTCATATAAACAATACAACAAACAATTTTTATTTTTATTATGATTAACTTATACGCAAGAACAAATAAAATATCTTGAATAAATTATTATATTTTTTAAAATTACTTTAAGACAATCCTGGCATAAAAACCCAAGACATACAAATTTTAAATCGGCCCATAAATAGCGAGTTGATTCACTAAACAATATTAAAGGGTGCCGCTTACATTTCCTATTGTAGATTAAACATTTAATTTTTTTTTTTTTTTTTGGTGGTTAAGACAACTTGCCCCGACTTTTAAAAACATTTTATGGGAATAAGCAAACCCTTTTTCAAACAACAAAATCAATAAATAGATAATTTGTGATTTCCCCAAAAAAAAAATAGAAAAATTATGGAACCAAGCTGCTAGCAAATCTTTTCAAACAAATCAAAAATAGTTTAGAAAATCGCTAAAGACCGGCTAAGTACCGGCTGATGTCAGGAAATATTCATTTGCTTTAATGGCTTCCGAAAGTGACGTTAATGTGCTCTGTCCTGCAGTTTCTGGACTTAAATAATGTAAATTCTTCCTCTAATATCCAAAAAATTCTAACATTTCTAACTCCTTCAGATTAATATTATACGAAGTGCCTTTCCTTCGCTAAGTTGTGCGTCCTCCAGATTTTAAGTAAATTACATTTTTTCGTAGTTAAAGCGAACTAATTAAAAAACATTTTAACCCTTTTTCCTGTAGAAGCTTCCCGGAATCTACAAGGGTACATCTCAAAATTGGAAACATGGCTAAAACAGTGGCGGATAAAAGTAAATGAGCAGAAATGTGTACACGTAACTTTTACGTTGCGCAGAGAAACATGCCCGACTATACAAATAAACACCGAGACTATACCGCCACGCACTGTAGTCAAATATCTAGGCGTTCACCTTGATCGCCGCTTAACATGGAAATCGCACATAGACGCGAAGTTGACACAAATGAAATTAAAAGCAGCCCAAATGAATTGGCTTCTTGGAAGAAATTCTATATTAAGTCTTGACTGTAAGCTTGTGTTATACAACGCGATCCTGAAACAAATATCGTTCTATGGAATCCAGTTATGGGGCACTGCCTCAGCATCAAATGTCGAAAAAATTCAAAGGCGACAGAATAAAATTTTACGTACAATAACAGCAGCCCCCTGGTATATCCGAAACCAGCGAATTCTTCTTCTTGATGTTCCGTTGTTGAAGACAGTATTTTCAAAACACGCTAAAAAATATATGTATAAAAAATCTTGAGTTGCACCCCAATGTACTTGCACGCAATATTCTACATTATAGAGGCCACACCCGCCTGAAAAGAAGGGATACTCTTTTCTCAGCCGTACACGAGAGATTTAAAACTAAAAAAATTAACCCCGCTGAAACTAAAAAATTTTGTTTAGCATTGGCTAAACATATAATTAAACTTTATTTTTATTTTTTTTAGATTTAAGATTTGAACAACTTATTGATGTTTCAATTTATAATTGAAGATTCAATAAATAATAAAATTATCAAAAAAAAAAAAAAAAAATTTAACACTGATAATCAATTTCTTTAAAATATTTATAAGTTGTAAAAATCTAATGATCAAATTAAAAATATGCCTCCCTGTTTACAAATCATGTCATACGGAGAATACGTTTGGCGCGATCAATTTCAATGGAATGTTTCTAAGTGTAATAAAATTATGTGTATTTATATTCAACTAATAATTATAAATAATCGTCATCATCTATTGTGATCATTAATCGTAAGCACTCGTATATCACGCTCATCTCTATTAGATATACATACGTTCAATCATATAAAAAATATATGTGAATGATCGTTTTGTTTAGTGTTTAATGGAGTTTTGTATCTAACAATCGCAGCAGCAGATATGCCATCAAAATATGTTTGTTGATATGCAGACCTGTAAATAATGTATTCTTTCAAAACAAGTGTGCATATTTTTGGAGGCAACACTATATATATGAGTATATACATATGTATATATATGTATGCATATTTTTATATATACATATATATATAACGGGGGTCCGCCGGGAAGGTATACAATTTGTTTATATTTTGATTAAATGAAAGAGAATGGATCTTATATTGATAAATGTTTTATTTAATGTCGGCAATTATGTGTGGAAATGTCCCCTCAGATAAATGTCCGCCTCTGTTAGCTTCACAAATGCGAGCCCTTTTGAGCACATTTTTCATTACATACTCACACATTTCACGCGGTATTTCATTAATTTCATCACGAATATTTTTTTTTTGAATTGCTCAAGCTTTCTGGTTTGTTTGCATAAACCTTGCTTTTCAGATATCCCCACAAAAAGAAGTCCAGAGCAGTCAAATCAGGCGACCGTGGAGGCCAATCAACATCTTTCTCATCGTCTCAGTAATCGATGATTGATTTTGGTAAAATGTTTTAACGATTAAAACACGTTGGTTTATCGAAAATTTTTCAATAATAAATTTGTGTCTACTTCACGACAGCCAAATATGAACTGCCAAGACTAATGTTTACCAAAATGGCGGCAAAACAAAGTAGTATACCTTCCCGGCGGACACCCTGTATTTATATGTACACATCATGCAATATCCTGCAAAGTAGAGCCGATAAAGTACCATGTCTTTTCGAAAAATAAGTTGAATTTTCATATTTTTCTATTTTCAAAATATATTTTTGAAATTTCTATTTTATCCCCTTCAAAACATTCCCCTGTCCTCAGATATAATACACTTGTGCAAGGAGTTTTTTCAATCCTTGAAGCAGTTCTTATAAACTCTTTTTCTTCTTGAGATTTTCTCCTGAATTTTCACACAACGCCATCTTTTCATAGAACAGAAAAATGTTGCTGGGGTCGAATACTGTAGCTGAGGCATGATTTTGGTATAGATTTTGGTAAAATATATTAAGATTCTTTTTAGTGAGAATTCAGCAATCTTAAAACGAACATCGCTCTCACACGCTTCATGCCCAATTGCGGATGTGCTGGGGCTTCCAGGACGAGCATCGCTATTTAGATATTTTCAAGCCTGTGCAAAAAGCTTGTACAACTTCTGACTCAGATAATTTGCCACGGTCACGGGGTCATTTCAAGTGTTTTTAAGCACTTGATACAATTTTTTACATAAAAAATTGTAAATCATGGCTTGTCGCCATGATTGCGCTTCCATAGATTTTAACGTGCCATTAGCTAAAACTTTGATCATGAGTGCGTAATCACACACATACGGAAACCATCTAATATACTCGTATAGTACGCAAATTCATTTAAAAATAGAAATAAATGCCAACCAAATAACCATGCAAATGAAAATTTCAAACGACTCTGGATAGAATTAACTTTTTAAGTCTAAAATTTCAATTGTTATTTTATATAATAATTAATGATAAACACTTAATAAAAAGATACAAAAAATAAATTAAGTCGTTTTCGTGCGTCAAATGATGTGCAAATAAGGATATTTTTCATAGTAAGAATAGAATAACAAAAGAATTTTTGTTAAGAGGCAGCTTAACTGCGTGTGAACTTATAGCAAAGCAAAATGATAAGAACAATAACTGATAAGAACAAATACGTTTGCAAGTATGTGTGTATGAATGGCGCACTCAAGTATAGTGAGTTCGATCAGACTATAGAATACCCTATTTTAGTTAGAGGAGTGCGCATTCATACATATAAAATTATGATTTTATTAATAAAACTTTTCCATCTTTGAGGATGGGAGTGCAGCAAAAAATAATAACTTTTCATAATAACAAAGAAATGTCCATAATACGAAGCCAATATTGCCCCCCAAACTAACTGATTAAGTTTCAACGAAACCTAAATGATTTTAAGGTTAAGAATAAATATTATGTTCTAGTGGTATAGATTTATAATCCGCTCAACTGTTTAATATCACCATCCAAAACACCTACAACAACTGCCGAATGCAAAATATTTATGGTCCTTCGAACCGTATTCTGGTTAAAGTCCTTACTGTCACTATAACCAGGAAAAGAGTTTGCGGCGTTCAATATGCTGCTACCACACCACTGTATTATCGTTGATGATGCAGTTATCTGCCAAATAACTGTCCGTGATAATAGAAAAAGTGTATATGGTACCGCGAACCCCACATAATAACAACAGTTACCGAATGCAACAATTTTTTTTTTCAAACTTTATTACTTTGAGAGATCTTTGATTTGCCACATTATGTTTACATCATCAAAGAATTTTTAAAAGTCAGTTTTATTATCACTATGTTTCATGTTTCACACTAACTATCATTAAAACTTCATATTCATTTAACTCAAGATTAATTCAAAGTTATGATCTAGCTGGACATATTTAATGCATCGTTGCTGCAACCGTTAATGTTTGCGATTATTTGTCAGTGTGATCAGAAAAAATTTACGTTGAAAGCAGTAACTGCAATTAGCTGTTTATTAATTTAATTATTAATATTTAATGGCGACAATTTTGTACATATTAAAATAAGTAACAGTATTCGCACAGCTTAGGCGTAGATTATTCGTTAGAGAGGGGTTGGTTGGCAAAGCGGACGGATTACAGAGCGCCAGAAAACAGTCTCTCATCTAAAGTTGATTTTTTTTTATAGATTTTATGCAATATCTGCTCTCTTCAGGTGTTATAATTAGAATTTAAATACATAAATGAAGGCTAACCACACACACATACACACAATTTGATCTAATAATATGCAAAGAGCAAAATAAGCAAACATACATGTTAACATTTAATTTTAATTTTTATTATTAATATATAAATATTTATTTAATAAATATTCTTTTACATTATTTTATGGCATAAATGAATTAGTAATTTTATGAAAAAAAAATCATGTAAATAAATACATAAAAAAATATTTTAATACGATCATATAATTAACTGACTGCATTTAATTCAATATTCATTAAGTTTTATGTGAAATATTAATGCTTCGTAAGTGCCTTAAATTTAGAAAAAAAAAATTATAATGATGCAGATAAATTGTGCGATAAATTGATGTTGGTTCGCTCAACGTGCGATCGCTGAAAATATTGAAAATATTGTGGAAAACATATTACAGGCGAAAATAAATATATGCACGCAGAGAAAAGACATGATTGCAAAATGTTCATGTACCTTAAGTATATCTGCCACAACCAAATAATTATTCACTGAAGCAATTATGGTTGCATCAAACATTCTTTAATTTTTGAAATATTTAATAAAATAATCATTGTGGGTTTCGTTCCATAAAAATTGAATGTATCAAAAAATGTATTTTCGCTGCTACTTTTGCAATTGAGAATAAGAAAAGTTTGTTTAAAATTAAAATTCATTGTTTGTGTTCTGAAAAGAAACAAAATATATGTCAATCGTATGTCACTTCAATCGTTCATAGAATTTAATAAGACGAGGAGATGTGAACTGAAAAAAATTAATCACCCCTATCGTGAAATTTTTTCACTTTTCACGTATTTGCAATGAAAATATTTTATTCAGTCCAGAATAACAACGTGAAAAATTTTCAATGAAAAAAATTTCCCTTATCGTGAATAAATATTTCGGTCGGAATTTTTTTCCTTCTCACATTGATATTTTCACTTTAGTTTTGGTGGGGAATAGAACAAAAATTACATTGATTTCTTCTTATAATTCCAATATTAAAGTTTATTTTAATGAAAAGATCTAATAATGGGTGGTGTTGGCTGCAGTGGTTAGCGCGTTGACTACTAAGCAAAGAATGACGTTGGGGCCTGGGTTCAAACCCCCGCCAGAGCAAGTCAATCAACATCATTAATTTCTGTAATGTACATTAGTGAGACATTGTATTAATTGTTGTCGGACTATTTAAGTGATGAAGGCATAGCACTGGTCACTAAAAAACTGTTCCGACAGCGATTGATGATGTTCCAAGCTAATGTACACAACATCGCCCTCCTTCGTCGGTTAGCAGAAACATCGGCAAAGTAAAACAATTAAGAAAATGCCTGCCAATACAGCTTAACAAAGTTAATGCGTCTACCTAACACCGGAGGCGCCTCAACACTGCTATAAAAATTAACATAACGCGCAAAGCAGAGTTGTAAAAGAGTTAAGCCTTCTACATTTTCAACATCTATCTTCTCTACTGTATCCCTCTATCTGAGTTCCAGCACAATGCACTGCATACGTAGGGGTCATCCCCTGAGTGCTAGTCCTAATTAAAAAAAAAAAAATAATAAGGCATAATCTGATGTATTCATCAACAAAATGCAAAAAACAGGTCGATTGCCTGCAGATTTGTGAAGCTTTAATTTGTTGGCATTTTTTCGTTTTGTTGGCTTTCCAAAAAGTAGCCGAATTATTTTACCACATATAAGTTAGAATGCAATAAACAAACGGAGCAACCAAAACTAAAGCTTTAACACTATATATTTAACTTTGATTTTTTAAGTTTTCTTTAAAATAAATATGTCCCTTTTTTACATTCACTAAGAACTGATAGCGGGAAGAATTTTTCACGTGAGATTCACGATAACATTTTTCCCTTCGAGTGGAATTAAAATTTTACGTGAACAAAAATTTCACTTCTTATTTACGATAGGGGTGAATATTAAAATTATAATTATACGATGAAAGTTATTTAATTTTACTACAAAATCTTTCACTGAAATCTTCAACATCAGTAGTTTAAGGTTCATATACGAGTACATATTAATATATGGAGTGAATTAAATATGTTACATAAACCAAATTGTTTACATATACCAGGAAAATAACATTTTCATTGTTACTATAATGCGCTCAAATTTTTCAGCATTTACAGAGCACACCATGTTCATACAATGGTATTGTCAGAGGGAGATTTATGAAGAACATATTATGTTTCTTAGATGAGAAATGCAATACATAGTAGCTGCAATCATTAGTCTGAACATTAAATGATAGTTTGCGTTTATGATTCCATCAATCATTTTTTTTCTATGCGTGTGTAATCCAATTCAAAAACAGTTAAAAACAAGTCTGGAAAAAGAAATCGATTTCAGCTTAAAACGCCAATTGAACAGATTCGACAAAAACGATACAACACTATCGTTAAACTTTAAACCTCGATTTCTACTTTATATTTTACTTCCAGGTGAGATTATAGAAAACTTTTCATGAGAGGAGCAGAAATTCCGTGGAGACAACTTGCAACCCGATCTAAAAACCAAGAAAAATTAGGGACCAAAGTGCAAGCAAATCCGTTTAAGAATTAAAATAGTAAATTTTTCGAGGAAACAACTCATCCCCCGTATTTTTTTGGACAAAACTGCAAATAAAATCGAGTTAAAAATAATAAAATTAGAAAATCGGTTCATATATGTAGGAGTTATGTGATAATCATTATTTCGGGTAAGCAATTTTCGAAAAAAAGACGTCTAGTTAAAAGTTTTAAAATTAACTTAACACGATGCTTGATGGTAAAGATCTACTGATGAGTTGGTAGTAGCAACCAATGAAATGCAGCATGTAGATTAGCTAATCCATAACAAATAATCTTAATTAAACCACGATTCATTAACCCGCTAAGGTTATGTTTGGAAATTAGCACATAAAAAGTGATTCGACAACTAAAATAGCTGTATAATAACCAAAAGAATTAATTTCAATTATATATAAAAATATTGTAAAAATTCTTTAAATCTAAAGATTTAATTGTTTGTATGAAAAACCTAAAAATCTTATAAGTAATCAATTAAAATAAGCTTAAAGATGGCTTATTCTTCCTTTTAAGTTTTTACTGAGAAATAATAATTATTGTCTTTCAAAACTTTAATTCAAAATAAATTTCTATCTGAAAAAGAAGATAATTAAAAGGGAATTTAAAATACTTAAGCCCGTCTAACGTAGTCAGATAAAATAATTATCGATTGAATGCAATGATATCATAGACGATTAGTAAATTTAAAGTACACTTTAGAGTTGGGTGTAATAAATAAAGTTAGAAAACGTATGCTAACTGCAATCGGAAAACGAACTATTAGAAGAAAATCTTAACAGAATTTTTCTTTTCTTTAGTGGCGATAAAAATAATATTATTTTCGTCTCAGAAAACATGTTTATAGCATTTGTGTAATTAATTAGATTAAATATTTCCATTTTAAATCACCCACATTGTATTTAACTTAATTAGATCTGAGTTTTAGCAACAATGTTTTCTAATAATATGACTTGTCAATTTAAAAACTATAAACAATAATTGTTAACGTGTCAGCTAAACGATCATAATATTTAAATGATAGAAGTTAATATAAAGTAGTTTGTTACCAACAGTGGATTCAAGCAAGTAGACGGAGCAAAAAAATATTTTATATGGGTGTATACATAAAAAATGGTATAGTTGATATACATGTGTCTTGTATGTTAATTAAAAGTATAGTATCTCTTCTTTTGAGCTTTTTAGAAAAATGTTTGCAATTAAAATATTTATATTGCAAACATTAAATGAAAAAAAAATTTCAAAAAAGGAACAGTTTTTGATACACGGTAATACTAAGTTTGTGTAGTAAACAATATTCTAAGCTAATGTCTACTAAAAGGTATTATATTATACATTTTTTTAAATTTTTCCAACTTATTTTTTATGTTTTTTCATATGGAATATTAGACTAGATATATAATTCTATAAATAAATAAATATAAATTAAATTGTAAATATAATTTGTTAAAGTAAATACAAATGTGTTTATTTATATGGTACTAGAAACAATTTAGCGTGCGTCACAAAGGGTTCACGTCTTTTGACAAAAAAAAGACAAATTTTTTTGGCTGCAAATAAGTTTTTTTAGAATTCTCTTATATTCATCGTTCTTTTAGAAACTAGATTTTCTGTGCTTTATTATGCAAAATTCGGTAAAAATTACGAAAACACTTCAAGTTTCAAAGTTACTTCCGTTTTTTGTAGCGTGCGTCACATGACTTTGTGATCAATTATTTCGCAACTCATACATGCTAAAAAATTAAGTTTGATGCCATTCGGAAGTACCTTTATGTCTACTACTAAACACCATGTATAAGTTGAACGTATCTCTTTTGAAAGACCAAAAAATGTGTACATATTAATGTGAAAATGCGTACGAATGTAGCGTTCGTCTCGCAGAATTTGCCCATATATTTATTATTTACTAACTTTTAACATTGTTTTCGGACACGCAACATGTTAATGAAGGCTAAAACTGTCTGTAAACCAGATTTATCGAAGCAACAAAGTGTTACTAAAACTATCAACATTTCCTCTTATTATTGTTAAAACTAATTTATAAAAATAAAAAGAAAAAGTACCAGTTTTTTCTTATGTTACTCCCTAAAAAGTGAACAGCATATTAATGCAAAACATATTAGTAAAAAGGCTACTACAAAACTACTAATTTGTCCCTTTTTAGCCCTTGAAAACTGCTCTACAAGACTTCATCCAAATGCTTTAAAAAAATTTCTCAAGTGAAAAAGTACCAAAAGTAAGGAAAGCAACAAAAGTAAAAATGTACCATAATTAAATTAAAATTAAAATAAGTACCAAAAACCCAATTTTACCGCATTTCATCGCCCGAAAAGTAAGTTATAAAATATTAGTACAATAATAAGAAGTACCAAAACTACTAATTTGTACCTTTTTTTACTTTTTAAAATGTACTCTCTATTTTTAATCAAATATTTTTATAAGATTATAGTAACAAAATATAAAAATTACCAAAAATACCATAGTCTTCCGGATATCCCCAAAATTAATTAAAATGATTTCTTATGAGAAAAAGTACCAATGGTAAAAAAGTACCATTTGAAAATAGTACCAAAATACCAGTTTTATCTCATTTTAGCCTACCGAAAGTATGTTAATTTATATTTGCACAAAAATAAAAATAAATACCAAAATTACCAATTTGTACCTTTTTCTCCCTTATCCAAGTATCCAAATTTAATTGCTATCCGTCTACTACTCGTAGGTATCATTCAAATCCATTCATTAAGCGGTTTTCGTATTACAGTCGAACAAATATACACACTTTTACATATAAATATAAGGTTTTCCAACAGGGATGATATGATTTTGAAGTGACGTTTCGGTCATTTATAATATGTTTTTCATTCATTGTATTCAGTATTCAATTTGATCATGGAGAGATATACGCAAGAACAACGTTTTAAAATTATTCAGTTTTATTATCAAAATAATCGTTCTCCAATTGCAACTTTTCGTGCGCTTTTGCCATTTTATGATCGTAATAATCGTCCAAGTGTGCTCGCTATTCGTCGAATTGTTGAAAATTTTGAACTTACATTTTCTTTTGATAATGATCAAGTGCCAATAACACAAATAACTGCTTGAAATAATGCAAATATTGCTGCCGTTCAGGCAAGTGTTGCTGAGCACCGTGCTTATTTCGAAATGAAGATGGTAGCACCGTTACTGTCAATGGAGGGCGGTATAGATCGATGATAACCAACTTTTTATGACTGAAATTGGAAGAAGTTGATCTAGACAACATTTGCTTCGAACAAGACGGGGCTACATGCCACACAGCTAATGCAACAATTGAATTATTGCGAGAAAAGTTTGGGAATTCGATTATTTCCAGAAATTGTGATACTGAATGGCCTTCAAGAAGCCCTCCAATAAGTTGTGATTTAACATCATTAGACTATTTCTTGTGGGGCTATTTGAAGTCATTGATCTTTCGAAATAAACCAGAATCTCTTCAAGCTTTACAAATCAATGTTGAACGTGCCATTCATGACATACGACTTGATTTAGTGGAAAAAGTGCTCGAAAATTAGATTCATCGAATTCGTTCCTGCAGAAGAAAACGTAGAGGCCATTTGAATGACGTTTTATTTAGAACTTAATTGTATCGATTGTACTTCATATTAAATAAGAAACTTTTGAATTTCCTTAACAATAAGTGTATTTTATTTTTTGAAGAAATCATATCACCCTTATTGGATAACCTTTTATTATGCAGGATATAAAACAAGCAAAATATAAAATGCGCGCACACTCAAATTCGCAATGTCTGTCTACGATCTAAGCCACTTTTGCTGAAAATTATTTCAATATTAGTAGGCAAAACTTTACCGAATATAATCGACCTAAAATTACACAACTAATTTTTTCAACACTTTGTTGATTTTTGAGCAAAACATGTTTAATAATAAACAAAAAATGCTCAATTCCTTCAAACATATTGTGTCTAGTTTTCTCTCTTTTTACATTTATATATGTTTGATTTTAATATTGGTTTTTAAATAAAAATGCATATGTACGTATTATTATTGAAAACTATAGTTGTTAGATAGAATTGTGCTAATTGGCTCACTTTTCCGCTCAGCTCACTTTATTGAACTAGTTCGCTTAGTAGTCCGTTCATTCGAACTCAGCACTGATGGTAATATTTTTAGCACGGAACTAAAGGGCACTATACGTTTGTCAAAATAATTGACATCAAGCTCGTGTACATGTGCTTGACGTTAACTCATTCATTTGCTTGAAGACCTGTCCAGCATTCATTTTGCATTTTATTTTGAAGTGTTAACAACGAGACAGTATAGCGAAAAAGTGTTGAATATGTCTGTTGCCGACGAAATTTTGAATATGAACTTACAAAAAAAATAATAAGTTTATGAACAAAATAGAAAAAAACATGACTTGTATGTTACAACAACAACAATAATTAACTTTCTTTTAGTTTTTATTTAAATTGTATTTTATTATCCAAAATTGTTTGTTTTTCATTCGACATATTTACCGTTTGTTCTCTTTGAAATTTCGTTTTAATTTAAAAGTGTGTACGTGCTTGAAGGGTAAAACCAGTATATTAACCAAAATCACTTGTCAAGCATGCCAAAAATCTAAATTTTTTGATTTTTCATCAAGCATCGTCGGTGTCACTCATAAAAACAAATTTTTACTTATACCACCATAATGCTTGATGTGATTTTGACGAATGTATAGTGCCCTTAAAACTTGCGCAGTACAGTGAACACTTCACTTCACTGAATTGCTTGGATGGTCCAACTAACCCAATCCTTTCATAACTCTAATTCATCTGTTTATTTATTTTTATTTTTTCTTACTTAGTTGTTCATCAATTTATGTTTGATTTGTTTACATGCAAACTGAAAAAAAAGAATATTATAATAAATGGAAAAAATTAATTTATATTATTTTTATATAAATCTACATGGTTTAAAACAAATGAAATCAATCAATCTGACTCTGAAAGCGGAAAAATAAACATACGGCTGCAACTTGTTTTTCAACTTGTTGTCGTCGTCTGTTCTTGCTTGTTGCCTTGCTTGCTTGCTTGCTTACTGTTGCCAATGCTGTCTACAAAAGTCTATAGAAAAAAGGCAACACCCACATCATTTGGCCAAATGTGCTACAAATATAAATATGGCACAACAACGTCAAATGGTCTCATTTTATCAACGCCTTTAACTATTAATTACCTTTATTTTATTGACACATAAATTTTTAATTTGTAGTAGCTGCAAATTAGTTTAAAAAAATTAACTCGAAATTAACGACTTAATTATGGAAATGAGTTTTTTTTTCTTGTTTTTTTTTTTTTTAACAATGAATTATTAAATATGTATGTATATCAAAAAAAAGCTATCAATCAGAGATGAAGTGTTGCATAGAAATGTTAGATTATGATAAAAGTGCAAAGAACGGAAAAAAACTTTTGTGACGAAATGACTAAATTTCGAAGAAATAATAAAGAAGAACTACCCCTCCTAAATCCCACCTCTCCCATCAAGATAAGAAAAAATAATCAGGTTCAGACCCAAGGAGACATCAACTGTGTCTTTGACGTATTTCGTGTTTCGTTCGTTGGAGTTAAAGTTGCTTCATATGACTGATGTAGTGCCTGTTTTTTTAAAAATAAAATAAATATTTTGTGTAAAAATAAAATTGACAACAACTATAAGATTTCATAGTTGTTTCGAACATAAACTTTTACAAAAAATTTTGGTTTAATTTTAAAAAAAAAAAAAAAAAAGCAGATAATCTCGTATACGTTTCATAAGATATCACAGATCGAAGGTCACAAAAATTCGTTTTTAAGATTATATATCTCGCTTTCTATATCAAAAACTTACTTTTGAGCGATGCAGATACTAAAGTAAACTACTTACTATATTTACGGCCATACATATATTATATGATCTGCATTGACAAAATGTAATCTTTCTGGGAAAAAATGCTAGAATATGGTAAAAATATGGCAGCGATATTTATAATAAAACAATAGTAAAAAACATAAGTATATTAATTAAAATCGTTATAAATCAATTGTTAAACTTAAAATAAAAGTTTTCCCATATGAAATTCCCAAATTAAAAAGTTTTTTAATAAAAACATATATTTTTTGCCATATTTTTGCCATAAGAGAGAATTAACATTTAGGAACTTAATGCCTCTGCTACTTAATATATAAGCGCCTCTAGTGTTAAGTAGACGTATTGACGTATTATTTAGCGCTTTTAACAGAAAGTAGTATCAATCGCTCTCGGTACAGTTTATTGATCAAAGCAATGCTTCACTTCATCACTTAAACAGTCCAACCACAATTAAGGCGATGCCGCACAAATGCACATTAAAAAACATGTATAACTTCAATGACTTGCGCTGCGCATGACATGGCATTATTTATAGTCTATTTAGGCCCTAATTTTGTAAATCACATCACCAAGTGACTTTTATATGGAAAGCAAAAACAAAAGTTCAAATATTTAAATACGATATCATCACCGAACAAACGCACAGAAATTAAGGCGTTGCTTTGCCTTCAAAAATTTCAAAAATCTTAATGAAAACAATGAAGAAAGTTTTTTTGAATTTTGAAATTTGAATTTTTGTTTTTGCTTTTCATATAAAAGTTACTTCGGTGATGGGTTTTACAAAATTAGGGCCTTAATTTTATTTCTTTTCAAGTATAATCTTTATGATTATTATTCATCTATAATAGTATTTACACTACGCAACTTTGTTGTATGCAACTCAATTTCTTTCAATGAAAAAGACAGAGAAGAAATATGAAATATTTTACTTGAAATGAAAATTTCATTCAACAAAGTCGCATAATATAAATACGATATTATTGTTAGTTTTGCTTGCAGTTGGTTAATCGGGGGCAAGTTGTTCCTCTAAGATATGGATCCTTTATGAATGAGTGGTTCTATTTGAAAAGTTTACTTGCAATTTTATTTTACAGAATTTTTTAAAAATTGCTGCCAGTTGCCCACCACTCCCCAGAAAATATGAGTTAAAATTTAAAATTTAAAATGGGAATAAAATTTGCTTCCCTATATTCGTGTCTGTAATGAGTTTCACATCCGTGTAAAAGTGAATCTTTTCCGAATATTTTGATGTCCTGACATTCACTTCCGCACAATTTTTTCGTTTTACTTTCGACTGCACTAAGCTGTGTGAAAGCAAATAGAATCTCATTTATTTCACAATAAAACTAATTTAATTTGAAAAAAATGTTTTTTGAACTTAAGTTTGATATCTTATCTACTTAATTCGGAAATAAAAACCAATATATGTTTGATAATGACGCATGGCAAAGGAGATTTAAAAAAAATCCCACATTAGCCACCAATCGAACAAAAATATTCGGAAATATGCCGGACAACAAATATTCTATTTTGTGATTCGGAAATTTTCATTCTAATTGAAAACATTCGGAACTCATGACAGACACGATAATTGGCATTTTTTTAATAAATTATTCATTTATAGACCAGTTTTACTATATTAATTCGTATAAGTCCCGAATGTGATCAAATGAACGGTTGACATGCACTGCCACCTTTTGGGTAGTGCATAATAGAATATTCTTAACTGAACAAAACAGTTCCTATACCGGAATTTATGTTCTGCAAAATTTTATAGATCATTAAAATTGTAATGATCTTGTTTTTTAGCAGTAGTGTTTTTTTCCGCTAATAGTGGACCGGTTTAAAATTTGTTTTGTTATAGAAATTACTTTAATCTTTCGTTGGAATAATGAGAATTATTATAAATTGGTAACGCTGGCATTTTTATATATAAATTATGTCTGTTAATATGGGAACTATTTGATTAGCAACAATAATAAATAATGTACTTAATATTTTTTTTTTAAACACTTCTACAATTTTTGCTGGAACAGTTAAAAACTAATTTTTATACAGACATTAATTTTTTATTAATATTAGTGGTATTCAGTGTTTGATGCAAATGATCTTGCAAAAGATCAGATATAAAAAATATCGCAGCAGTTTTTGTTTTATAAAATTTAACACAAACTCTTTTCATTCGGATTTTACAAGACAGTTGCAATATTTTGCATTTGCTCTTTTGCCAAGACCATTTGCACCAAACACTAAATACTGCCAATAGATTTTTAATAGTTAATAAATTTTCATTTCTCAAAATACTAACAAATTCTCTTTACTTATATTTTTCTATTTATCAGACAATCGCTTAGATGCCAAGAACGTATTATAAATTAGTTAGCAAATATTATCTTTCATAATGTATGTACTCGTATGTTATTATGTTATCGGTTAAAGCGGCACGTGTAGAATCTTGTTATTGTATTATAATCGAACATATTTTTCAAAGTATGTACTCTTATCTAATTTCTGAAAAAATACATATAATTTTATCACGACTAATTTAATATTTATTTTTCTGTAGGTCTCAGATTCTTAACGAATACAATGGCAAAAGTATTGGCAGAAGTAGTGGCACTAACTTTCTGGAGCTGTATTTTCTATATACGAATACATTTTATTAATTCTTTTACTTGCATTATCAATCCGATACTGTTTACTGAACCGTCGAATGCTTTCGACATTAAGAAAAGTGAATCCACGACTAATACAACACCTTACTAGTGGAAATCAGAAAAATTTCTGAGCAGTATCGACCTCATGTTAATAACGGGGTCTCGAGGTTTAATAAATGAGAAAAATTTGTTATCAACAAAATAACAACATAACCTTAAAAGTGCTAAATTACCCCAAAGATGTGGAAAAAATCATCGTCAATAGCAGATCCAAAATACCCTTTTATGTACGCAAACTTTTACTTTATAAAATTGTTCCTCCCCAAAATTTATTTTTACTATACTTGGAATCAGCAATATTATATACCACGTATTCATAAACGATTATTAAAGCTACTTTTGTGTCAATTTCGTATTAAATAAGCTCAGTTTTAGTACTTTAACTTTTCCAATCGGTTATGAATAGGACTGAGTGTCTCCACAATTGACGTATTATATAAAATCTTGCCAATAATATGCGCATAACAATTTTCTAGTTGACGGATATCATGCAGCGGAAACAGAAATAGGAATTGATTTCTTTTTGAATTTTTTTGCAACTATAGAAAACCAAAAATTAGTAAAAACAAAAGTTATTTACATTACGCAACTTTGTTGCATGCAATTCTCAGTTCAAATGAAAGTGTCAAAATAGTACTTGTATACATTTTATTTTTCTTCTCTGTCTTTCTCACAAAAAAGGGTGTTTTCTGCAACAAGGTTGAGTAGTGTAAATACGGTATAAGAATAATAAAAAAGACGTGTGGCACTTGGGGACTGCCGCGGTAAAGCGATTGCATAGCATTTTTTATCAACTTATGCAATTTCAATTTCAATTTCAGCTTTCTAGCTATACTAGAAGTGCCCCAAAGATGGGGCATTTTTTTATTTATTTATTTATTTATTCATCTACAGAATCATATTCTTACAGATTAATTATCGTGGTTAATTATAATATTTAAATAACAACAATTTGAACATATTATAACTTATATTAAAATTTAAAAGCGGAGTAAAGCTATTACATAAATGTAAGCATCTGGCAATTGGTTCATTATTTCCATAGTTCGTTCTAAGAATGCATTCCTCGAACATACGGTTATTTCTCAATTCTCTAGGAGGTTGTATATGGTAAAATAATTTTTAATTTCTGGACAATTAATATTATCAGATAATATATTATAAGCAAGAATTAATGAAGAACAAGTTCTACGATCGCTTAAAGATTGCCTTACCTTGGTATCCCATGTCCTTCTCCTGGTTCTAAGCTACCTGCCCACCAATTTTCAGCAAAATCAGTTCAGCCGTTCTTGAGTTATAAATAGTGTAACAAACACGACTTTCTTTTATATATGTACATATATAGATATATCTGCTTATTCGACGACACTTGCTTGTTTGGAAACACTTAGCCAAGACACAATTGTGTTTAGTTCAGACACAAAGTCTTAGCAAAGACACAAACCTTAACAAAGATACAAACCAACTTCGAGATTTCCCACAAACTTGGACAAAAATTGCCTCAAAATCTCGGAAAATTTCCCAGGAAAAGTGGCAACACTGGACGAAAATTCCAAGAACTTAAAAAAAATCCCTCAAAATCCCAGAAATCCCGGAAAATTTCCCGGAAAAAGTGAAAACACTGGAAATTAAAAAAATTTCCAAAGCGGCAACACTGTATAGTCATCATACATAGTAAAGGGCTGCATGAAACTTAATAATGACGATCATGAAACTTTCATCATTATTTTTTATTCATTCGTTTCTATTCAATACAGATGAATAACTATGAACAGAGAACAATCAACACACGATAGTTAAGAGACGAGCGTAATGAAGTTTGTGTGTTCACTTATACAAGAGCGAACGAACATTTACAAATGTGAAACCGAACATGTCTTGAATAAATATCAATAATGTTCATGCAAAAACAATATGCTCTTAAAGATCAGTGTTGCCAGTTGTAGGAAGAAGGAAAATCATTTAAGAAATACGTTAAACATACACAATGAACTAAATCCCAAAAAAGGAAGGCAAAAAACTCTAAAAAATTTACAGTTTAATCATTAATGATTTATTTCATTTATTAACGTTTATTAAATGTTTATGTTATTTAGAAATGCAAATAACAAACTAAAATGCATATTGAATTTGATTTACTACTAGTGCTCGTAATATGAATAGTATATACATACATACGTACATGCGTGTAAAAGCTAAAACTTGAAATTACATATGCAAGTAATTACACATGGCAGCGCATGCAAAAGATTACATGATTTCACCAAATTGGCAACATTGCTATTGCGTATCAATAAGAAACTGTGAGATGAGAGCGAGAACTTCGAATAAAAATCGTTTCAATGAACAAACTCTTTGGATTAACGAAGTGAAACAAAATGTTCTCACTCATACTATGAACAAAGCAACAGTTTGTTTGGTGTTCTGATTTTTATTCGAAATAGAGTTTTAGTCAATGAACATATGAATATGTTCATTTATGACCACGTTCACGCAGCCCTATAATACATAGACAAAAAAGAAGTATTCACTTAAAAAAACAAAAGACTTAAGAAACAAGTGCCACTTATACACTATTTCCGGCCTAGGTCCAAAACAACAAAAAGTTCGGGGACCGGACCACTTGTAGCTTATAGTGGACCTAAACAGCTGCATTTTGGTATATAAATTATTTTGCCAACCAGTTTTTAGTTTAACAAAGTAATTAAAAACTTAGTGTTAAGTTTTTTCGTTTCAAAAAAAAAAAAACAAAAGACTTAAGAAACAAACGTTTCAAAATTTCTTGATTCGGTCGCCTCAAAGCCCGCGATAGAAGGTATGCAATAGCTTAAAAACTGATATGTGCCAAAAAGAAAAATTTGGAAAAATAATCTTAAACATCGTTAAATGGTTAAATCTCTTTGAAAACATTATTTTCATTTTTCGTAATTTTTAGCTTTTAAGACGCACTTTACTGAATTCTTTGTTACATCTGTATTGATAAGAAAATCCAATTTTCCTTCCTCTATGGGGGTTAGGGTTACATTACATTCTTTCAACACGTATAAAACTTTTAAAATGGTTCATATATACGAGTATGTATTGTACGGACAGACTTAATCATTACAAACATGAAAAATTATTCATAATAAAATAAAATATTTACATTTTTATAACTCAAAAGATCTATAAATTAATTATGGGACCAATAAAAATATCGAAAATATGTACATGTATGTATGTATGTACGTATGTATAAACAAAATCTATTTCAAACACATTAAGTGATTTTAAATATTTAAGCAATTAATTTGTCACAAAAAATACAACACGAAAAACATTCAACACCAACAACATGTTTAACTTGATTAGCAGATTCAAACAAAACATTCATTAGATTTTAAGAAATTTAGAAAAGACAAACCAGAAAAATGAAATAAATATGTTTTTTCTTTATAATTTACTCTAATTTAATTGTGTTTAAATAAATAAAAATTTTAGCGAGCCATTAATTCAACAAGTCCTTAAGAAATATTTGAAATCAGATACACACACATACACACTCATAGCAAACTGCTTTAATTAAATAAAAATATTTTTAACAATATTGCGTAACAATTAAATATTTGTAAAAACCAACAACACAAGTTATTAATTTTTCTGTGGTACAGAGAGCATTAAAATTTCATCATTTGTAAAGTATGTAATTAAGAACCGATTTCAATTAATAAGAAAAAAAAAAACACAAACGAACGAACACCTTAAAAGTGATTAATAAAAATTTCAATCTGGGTTAATTCCCATCATAAAGAAATGAAGCGACATTTGGTAGCACAAAATTCATATTTGATTCGCCACACTTTTGATCGAATTAATGTTAAATGAAAGCATGAGTAGATCTATACATCACTATGTGGGGAATTTACCATTAAATTACAAAATTATACTTGTCTATCGAAGCATCGATTTATTTAAAAGAAACTTACTCCCATTTATGTTCCCATTTTTACCATAAATATGTAAAATCATTCCTAGCCAAAACATACTCCTTCCAAGCATAAATAAACTGACTTTAATACGAATGCCAATCCAAAAGATCACAAAATGGATGCAACATGCATAAACTTTATTTAATTCCCAAAAAAATATTAAATAAAAAGCAAATGAAAATCGGTCCGTAAGTACCGAATTTATTTATTATGCGCCCCATACACGTTTCAATTCAACTGTCAATTGAGTCTTTCAATTGAATTGATTATATTGGCCATACACTTCATAAACTGAATTGAAAGATTTTCATTCAACTCTCAATTTGCTCTAGCATTTTTTTTATCCCTCAAAATCTTTTGATTTTTCTTCAACCAACTCGACAACTGCCAAGCTAATCAATTGACAGAGCCATACACGATTTGAACAACAACCAACTTAGTTGTCAATTGGATTGAAACGTGTATGGGGTGCTTTAATCAATCCATGAAACGGCCACATACATTTTTATAAAACCAAAAAGCAAGTGTAAACTTTCGTAATCGGTCCATAAAAGTTGGAACTGCTCGATAATCAAAACTTCGAGCGGGCAGCTTACCGATCAGAGTTTAAAAAATACGGCATAGCAATGAAACGCCTTTAAACATAAAGAGAGATTTTAAAATCGATCCACAAATGTAGGAGTAACTCAAAAATCAATATATCGAGGGACAACTTGATCCTCTGATTTTCCAAAACAATAAAGTTGGTACCAAACTGCGAGCAAAAGCTTTGAAACAACAACAAAACATTTTAAAATCAGTCTAAAAATGGATTTTTTTTATGCGATAGTCAATATTTTTTGGGGGGAAAATAACTTGCCCCTCCGCTTTATGGTACCAAGCAGCAAGCAAAACCGATCGAACACTTACATAAGTATTTCTGAAAATCGGATAACAAAAAGAAATACAAATTTATTGGTGGTGTCAGCACTCAGCGAATGACTCCTAGCCCCTAAGACAGTGCATTTTACCAGAACTTAGGTAAAGGTATTGTGATTCTTTTACAACTCCGTTATTGCGTGATTTGTTAACTTTCAGAGCAGTAGAGCAGACACTCTGCTGCCTGGTTTTAAATCTCTTAAGCAGCCATTTTATTAATTGTTTAACTTTGCCGACGTTTCTGCTTACCGGCAAAGAAGAGCGCTGTGTTGATACCAGTGCTATGGCTTCGTCACTAAAACAGTCGAACCAAAATTCATACAAAGCCACATTAATGTAAATTAGAAAAATGATGTTGGATGACTTGCCCTCGATCCCAGGTAATAAGTTATAAGTTCATTTGTTGTCCGCGAGCTAACCACACTCCCAAAGTTCAATACGAGGTACAACTTGCCCCAATTTACAAACAAAAATTTAAGAAAACTGCAAATAAACCCATTCAAATAAGAAAATAATTTAAAAAAAATCGCGGCATATTTTCCATTTGAAAGTGCCAAAATTTAAAAATAATCTCTACTTTTGCCGTAAGATGTCTTTAAGTCTACAAATCTTAAAATCAGTAAATATATAAACCATGTTTAAGCGCAATACACTTGATGTTTAAACTATTTCTATAAACTGCATATTTTTATTGATGACCTGCAGCAAAACTATAAGGTTTTCCAATAGGGATGATAAGATTTCGAAGTGACGTTTCGGCCATTTTTAATTTGTCATGATCTGCCATTTGTTTTTCATTCATTGTATTCAGTACTCGTAGTGTTTACAATTTCATCATGGCGAAATATACGCAAGAACAACGTTTACAAATTATTCAGTTTTATTATCAAAATAATCGTTCTACAATTGCAACTTTTTGTGCGCTTTCGCCATTTTATGGTCGTAATAATCGTCCAAGTGTGCTCGCTATTCGTCGAATTGTTTAAAATTTTGAGCTTACATTTTCTTTAGATAATGTTCAAGAGCCAATAAGACAAAGAACCGCTCGAAGTAATGGAATTATTGCTGCCGTTCAGGCAAGTGTTGCTGAAGACCGCAATTTGTCGATTCCAAGACGTTCTCTATAATTGAGACTGTCTGAAACCACAATCGATCAATGATAACCAACTTTTTATGACCGAAATTGGTAGAAGTTGATCTTGTCAGCATTTGGTTCCAACAAGACGGGGCTACGTGCCACACAGCAAATGCAACAATTGAATTATTGCGAGAAAAGTTTGGGAATTCGATTATTTCCAGATATTGTGATATTGAATAGCCTCCAAGAAGTTGTAATTAGACTATTTCTTGTAGGGTTATTTGAAGTCATTGGTCTTTCGAAATAAACCAGACTCTCTTCAAGCTTTACAAATCAATGTTGAACGTGCCGTTCATGACATACGACTTGATTTAGTGGAAAAAGTGCTCGAAAATTGGGTTCATCGAATTCGTTCCTGCAGAAGAAGTCATGGAGGATATTTGAATGACGTTTTATTTAGAACTAAGATGATTGTAATTCATATTAAATAAGAAACTTTTGAATTTCCTTAACAATAAGAGTGTTTTTTTTAAAGAAATCATATCACTCTTATTGGAAAACCTTTTATATACGAGTACACTTTAACGTTTATTGTATTGCTGTCATATTTTTATTGTTTAAACTCTGTTGAATTTATGAATCAGAGATTTCCAGTTGTTAAGTTTAAACAGCATTAAAATTTAAGAGAAGTTTAACTAAACCAACATTTAAGCGATCACAGATGTAGAGTGTTTACTGTACTGTTATCATGATACCAACAACTTAAAACATTACTTTTCTAGAGACTTACATTATTATTCATAAACAATTGTTAAAATAAAAGAGCATAATTAATACAGGATTTCCCATCAAAATATTCTTTCACTAAGCCAACACAAACTTTAATAATCGTTTCTGAATAATGCAGTTAATAATAATAATGATTTATCGAAATTATCCTGCCCTCTTTTTCTTATCTAGTCAATCGATGATCGTCCACTATATTTTTTAAACCAAATGATCATTCAATATATTTAAAACATTTGCTTCCAGCATATTACGACCGATTCTGCAGTCGTTTAAAGAAACGAAGAACAACAAATATTGTAAATATTGTTTTTAATTAAAAAATAATTTGACATTTTCATATTGGTTGCAATTTTTAAAAGCTCGTGTTGATTACAATAAAAATTCATCGTTGTACTTTTTTCTTAAAAAATAAATAACAACGGACAAAAAAATACAAAAAAAATATATGAATACTTTTTAGACTTGCGGGCTTTTGTTTGCGGTTTTATTCGATTGATTTTTTTTTTCTATTTCATTTATTTTGTATTAGAAAACATGCTGCTAACATGGCAAATTAATCACCGCACATAACTTCGCATTTTAAATTGATGCCATTTAGATTTAATTTATTGACTAAAACTTCGATCAAGAAAATGTGAAGAAAAATAAAACCATAAGTAAAGTAAGTGTATTATAGAAGTTATAACTGCACCCGATTATTACAAATTAATCATTTCTATTATATAGACACTGAGAGAAAATTCCAAAGATGCAGAAAGAAAAGAAGGCAGAGAAATGTCTCAACTGATTTTTAAGCACGTTAAAGTTTTAGTGAAAACGAAGATCCAAATATACAACGAATTAAAGAAAACATTTCATTTGGAAGCTTTCTCGCTCTTTTCTCTTCAGATTCGTAAAACGAAGCTCCAAAGTAGATTATGACGAACAAAAATCATATATGGTCGAAACGCTTGCCGAAGCATGTCTCATTCACTAACCTGCTTGTTTAAGCACAAGAAGAGATACAGTGGGCCAAAGAGGACCACCAGGACCTCAAAAACATATTGCTAAAGCTTATAACGTTGTTTAATATTATCTGATTTTGGAAAATGTCTGCTTTAAAAGAAAAACACATTTTTCGTAATATTTTTTTTTAGTTTTTTGTCAATAAATTTTTGGCTTGCAGTTCGATTTAAATTTTAAAGGCGGCATTCACTTTTACGCAAAATTCTAAGAAAAGCTCGAGAACAAATTGTTTTTATCTTTATTCTTCAAATACAGAGAGAAACTTAAATGAAAAAAAAATCTTAATTATTTTAAATTTTGTAAAAAAACTTGGTTCGCAAAACTTATTAAAAGAATTAAACTTGGTAAAAAATTCCAAGAAAATGGGAAATTTTTAACCATATAATTTTCAATTTTTTGTACCAAAAAGCATAAAAATATTTTGTAGTGTATTTTTATAATTTCGATGAGGGTACAAATTGCATATAATGAAACATTTGTTACATTTTAATTTTATTTATTTATTTATTTTATTTTGTATTTTTTTTTTATTTTTTCATATATTTTATAACATGTTTTCATGGTCAACATGATATTTTTATTATTGACACTTGGATGAATTTTTCAACAATTACGAAGCGAATACACTCTGCATCAATCTGTGCAGAGAGAGAGATAAACTTAAACGGAAAAGTTGGTGGCAAAGGTGATACAAACATGCACTTGATTGCAACAACAATATCGAAAATATTCAATATGATAACAAATATTTAACAAGGAAATAATGCTAAAAAATTTTAATTTTACAATATTTTTTATTTTCTAATACTTGTGAAAATATTGACGCATTTGAGATAAAACTTAAAAGGAGAAGAAATCACGCCAAATAATAAGAAACGAAAAAAACAATCAAGTAAATTATGTTGAAGACAATAAAATAAAAAAAAAACACTACGAAAATAAAACATCAAACCAAAAATGTTGCACATTGAAGAAATGACGTCATTTTAAAATTTAAATAGTTATGTATAAGTACATGTGTAAAGTATGTATGAAACTGTGTAATATACGAGCATGTTTTTACACACATACGGCACAGTTGGTATTGTCGTAGTTGCGGGCTCAAAAGAGTCTAACAATTGTATTGAATTTCTTGGATATCACGATTTTTCATCCAACATTTCAAACCAACCGGCAAACATAAATTATGTATAAGAATATTTTTGTTTGTATCATTTGAACTGATGTTGTCATATTACGTTTTAAAGATCAATCAGGATGTAAAGAAACAAACCGAACAACCAATCAAACATCACCAACACCTGATCTGGGAGTTTTCTATATTATCTTCAATATATTTATTTCTTTATAAACATAAACAAATTGCAATTGACATTTAAACAAATGTATCATAATTTAAAAGAAACTGCAATTTGCACCAAGTTTTTCTTTCCATCTTTTTCCTTTGTCTCTCCGTATTTGTAATTCATTTATAAGCTTTTGTGAAATTGAATTTAATAAAAATAGTAATCAACAGTAAGAAAATGTATAATAATGGGGCAAAAAAAAAAAAAAAAAAAAAAAACAAAGAAAATACTAAAACCCAAAATTACCCAAACGCGGAAGATTTTCATGGTATTTTCCAATGATGCACATTTTTGAATTTAGTTTTCGTTTGTTGCTGTTTCTTTAATTTTTTTTATTATATTTCTCCATATTTTTTTTATAAATTTTTTTGTTTAAATCACTCACTCAGTAACTGATTTACCGGTATCACGTTGTATCATATGATTTGCAAAAGTGTTGAAAAATTGAATTATTTTCAAAGAAGAAAATAAAAACACAGTCAACAACAGACATATAAATTTTTTATTTTTTGTTAATTATTTAATCCTTTATAGGGCGGCCAAATTTGATGTAACGAAAAAAAAAATTTTTTTATACTTAAATGTGCTGTTTCGACATGACGGACGAACGGTTTGAATGTAAAATTTTTTTGAAAAGCTGTAATTTTTTTGAGTGATTCATATAAAAATTTTACACTCAAATCATTCGTCCGTCATCTGGAATCCGCAACTAATTAATATGTATAAGCCAGCCATTCTGACCTTCGTCATTTCAAAAAAGCTTATGTATGCTCCCTGCAGCAGGCATGAAAAATATACATCAGAGGTCTGCATAATTTTATTTGAAATGCTGAAGTTGACCATTATCCAGAATTCATATTTGGAAATTAAGATCTTAACTCTATTGGGGACATACAAATAGGAACTTTTAGGTTTTATAAAGTGACAAAGATCAGATCTTCGCTTGCTCTTGATGTATAAGAAGGCATTAGAGATATTAGACAAAGGGTTAGGTTAGGTTTCGAGGACCATCACAGGAGGTGATGCACTTTGCGACACCCTATAGCAAACAGGGCATAGTCACTCGATTAATCAATTTGCTGTGGATGCCCTGTCACCGAGTCAAATCATACCAATTCGTGTTAAGAATGAGGATAGTTTGACTAGGCCTGTGCTTGCTAGACTATCTAGGCCTGGTAGTGTGCCAGAGCCCAGAGCGCTGGACATTGACATAGAAAATAGATAACTATTTTCGTTTCCCTGCTCATCATTATAACTTCTACAGAAGTCAATGTAAGTTATACCTATCCTTCTGGAGTGGGTCCCAATACACCAGTGCCCTATGAACAATAATACTGGTAGGTAGTATTGTGTAACATTTACCAAGCCTGAACAGATCTTGTACCCTGTTCAGGCTGTAGTGGTGCCAAGTGGACAAATGTATTGATTGCAGCTTTGGGATTTGAGATAAAACGTCTACAATTTATGTATATTTATAAATCATTTTTTTTATTTTCAAACGATCCGGTTCCTTAATAAAAAAAATTTTGAAGAAAAAAATTTCTCTGTGCTTTGCGTTATAGAACCATGCATCTTTAAAAATAAAACATATTTTTGCAAATTTTTAGAACAGGAGTTTCTTTTTTTTATAAAATAATTCAGAGATGACATTATTGAGGGTTTCCAAAAAAAAAAAAAAATGCTATAAATTTTTTTTTTTTGTTAAGGTCGAAAATAATGTAGTTAAATGCAAAGAAAATGCAATACCAAAAATAAACGAAAACTGAAAACCAACCCCGCGATTCCCAAAGAAATTTTCGAAAATCCCCAATATGGAATTTTTTAGCATTTCTAACGCATTTCTTCCTATTTTTCGCCAGGTGCAGTAAATATATTTGCAATTACTTAACAACATGCCTGGCCTTCAGGTGGCATCATAGATATTTTGATTGCAGTTTTGAAATTTGAAAATGCAGGCATTAATATGTTTTCAATACAAATAAGTCTACTTTAAAACGGTCTATCGCTAAACTTTTTTTCGTGATACAATTTAAAATATGTCGAAATAATTTTTTTTTTTGCAAAAACCGCGAGGGAATTATAATATTTTAAAAAGTATAAATACGTTGCATTTTTACAAAATTTTTTTTTTTTTTTTTTTTTGGAAATTTTAAAAATTTGTTTAGTAATTTTGTTTCTTCAAGTCGGCCTAGATTTGACTTAGCAAAATAGAGAACCAAGGCATAGGTCGAAAAGCTTCATATATTTAGTTAAATATCTCCTGTAAGTAGGAACCTGGCATATAGTAATTTTTAGCCAAACTCGAACAGATTAATAGTCCTTGATAACCATTCACGTCACTTGTCTCTTCTTTTTTTTTTGCTCTCCTACCAAATTGAAATTACCAACAAGAAATCTACCGATTCCAATTTTTATTACTGATTCATGATTGCCAATTTGAAATAAATCATATTGTTTTAAGTATTTCTTTATGTTTTTATATTGAACAATTAACGGGTTAATATACAACCATTAAATTTACAACAAGAGTATATAAATAACAATTTGTAACAAATACGATTTTGGTATGAAAAACAAGTTGTTGTTTTTGTTTATACATTTTTCTAGTAAAAGATGTTTTTTTATATAAATTGTTTTTTTTTTACATTTAATTTGATTATAGCTGGTATGTATTTCTACAGACGTTAATTAAGTTGAAATTAAGACACAACATGGTCATAACTTGTTGCAAGTTAAAATTGGAAACGTTAAATTGTGCAGCATAAAAATATTTATAAAGTTTATTTCAATATAAAACTATCAACGCTTTAGATTTTGTAGGAACTTAAATTCATATAAAGTTGTTAAAGAATTTTGATTTTATAAATTAAAATGGCATTTTTATTCTATTTAAGAATTAAAGCTGTTTTATATATATATGTACATGTGCTCATGCGAGGAAACATAATCGATCAAATGAAGCCATTCTTAGTAACATCAGTTGGGTGACTTCAAAAGAGGCCTTTAAAGTATAAATCTTTTTGCCATTTAATACACAGATAAAATATATATATATAAAATAAAAGTGGATTCTGTCGAGTTTTTATGTTTCTGTAAGAATTGTGTGTAAAAATAAAAATTGCTGAAACCGATTTTGATAAATTTTTCAACCATTTGTTAAAACAATACTAAAAAAAAAAAACACAAAAAATTATTTCCACAAATTTGAGTTATATGGCAAGAGAAAAACGAAAGTTAAAAGTCCGGAAGGATATATCTTATATTTTTGGGATTTTGGGGATTTTTTCAATAGTTTTAGGAATTTTTTATTTTGCTAAATTTTACCATTTTTGGGTGACATTTTGTAACTTTTTTAATGAATTTGCATCTACTGGACTATTCTAGAGGAGAGAGGAAATTTTTAGTGCTTTCGTTTTCTGCAAACATAAAGTAATCTAACTTGTGAGTACACCAAAAAAAAACTTGCTCTCTACAAGGCAACACGATAAAATTACCGTGTAGATTCAGTGCCGGGTTTCAAGGGTAAAACTCGAGATTTTGCCAAAAATATTTAAAATTGCCCAATTATCGAACAAAAAACAATTATCAAAATATAATTCTTTAAATATTTCTTATTGCAATAAATATTTTGCCTTATGAATCATAGAAAATTGCTTGTATTTCTTTGCTAACACTATACATATATTTTTTTAAATTGCTGTGCAGAAAAAAAATTATATAGAATTCAATAATTTATGCATATTTTTCAAACGAATTTGAGCAAAAAAAAAATAATAATACAACAAAAACATGATATAAAATTGCATTTTTACATGCAATAGGCTTGAAAAAGAATTAAACAGTGAATTAAATCGAGAAATAAACATCAAATAAATACAAATTAAATTATGAATTTCATTTAGAAAGATACGAAACAGGGTGAAAAATATGTATTGACACAAAATTATTTGAAGATAATTCATTGAAGATCATTCTCAAAGTTTATTAATGGTTCTGGAAATACAAAAGCTTTCATTAATGCATAGTGGGACAGAATCAATAAAATTTAGTACAGGTTTTTTGTTTGGTGTGGGGAGGAAAACAATAAAAAATTTAACATTCCCAAAATTTACTACGTCAAGACTTTCCAGCTCTACTTTTAAGCAATATGGGAACTTCACCTTCTTAGGATTATATGTACGTCTAAGCGATAAAACATTGTGCATTGCTTAAATATATAAATTCTTCTATCTGTCGCTCCAGCCCTCTCTTTTGAGTTCAGTTTTTTCCAGTACACCTCCCGCCATATAAAATAAAAAATTTCCAAATCGTTGTTTAAATGTAGAGGTTCGGAGAAAACCAACAACAAACAATAGTACGAACGAATGGAAAATAGTTTTTTGTGGGCGGTTTAAAACAGGGTATTGTTTTATTAAGCTCTAGCACTCAGGGAATGGCCCCTACTTATTCAGTGCATTGTGCTAGAATTAGGAAGAAAGGAATACGGTGGAGAGGTTAGATGGTGAAAGTATAGAAGAAGGCTTATTTCTTTTACAACTCTGCTATTGCGCATTTTGCTAATTTTTAGAGCAGAGTTGCAGCACCTCTGGTGTTAAGTAGAGCTCATTAAACTTCTTAAGCTGTTAAGGCGCATTAAACTTCTTAAGCTGTGCATGTTCTTAGCTACAAAGGAGGGCACAGTGGTGCACATTAGTTGCGAACAATATTCATTCTTGCCACAACAGCTTTTTTTAGTGATCATCGCTATGCATTCATCACCTAAACTATTCATCAACAATTAATACAATCCTTGACCAGGTATCGAACCCAGATTCTAAGACATATCTTGCTCTGATAAAGGAAATGCTCATTCCAACTTTAAGAGTTTCATAAACTCATTAAATTATTAAAAATTCTTCTGATTTTAGCAACCAGAGTTTTTACCGAGTTTTCTATACATAACCCTTTGCCGCTCAAAAAATTCCCCGAAAATCCCAATCTTTCCAAACAAGTGGCAATTGATTTGCAGTAAAATTTCGATTTTGTTTAAAGTATTTTTGGCCACTTTATAGCCAAAAAAAAATATAATTATTATTTCAACAGAATACAAATCGAATCCAATCGAACCAAATAAATAAATATATATATATATATATATATATATATATACATATGTGTGTGTATGTACATATGTGTGTTCATATGTATGTATGCTTCCATAATAAAGTGAGGCAAAAATTCTATAATAATTTAATTGGCTGTTTGAATTAAATGTGAATTTATTAAAACAATAATCAAACAGAAAATACAGTCAGGAATGAAAACGAAAACGACTTCTTTTTTTTTTTTTTTGTATAAAAAGCGAAAAATTAGCGTTTAAATGCAATTTTATTTAAAAAAAAAACAGCAACAACCGACTTTAAACACAACAACACAATTATATATTTGAAAATTTTTTCTACAAGAAAAAAAATCTTAAGGCAAAAATAAATCGAAGATTAAAAATGTGTTGAATGAACAGAAATCATTCAAAATAAAAGCAAAAAAAATATAACAAAAATGCTGAAAAGCGATTGATATGAAATACGTATGATTAGAATTAAATTTATTTTTGTTTTAGGTTTCTTTTTTTTTGGGACAAAACACACGCAAAAGTTAAGGAAAAAATAAATAAAAGACATCAAGGGTCCTCCTGTTTTTTTTTTTTTTGTTTTGTTTGCTCGAGTCAGCAGACATTCTTTCAAATGGTTTGACGTGTCCCAGTGCCACTCGATTTTTGTATTCTGTCGCTGTGTATGTCCGTTCTGCTCATAGTATGTGTAATTGTGTTTGTTAAAGTCTGAATTGCTAAGAATTACTTTTAAAACTTTGTTTGATCCAATTTTGAATGATGCGTTTTTGTGGCCAATAATTTTGTGAGGGTGCCGCCAAATCATTTCTTGCTACTTTTTATTATATATATTTGTATTGTTGTATTATTTTTTTATTTGTTTGATTCCTGGATATTGGTCACAACACAGACAAAAAAAGAAGTTAACAAATATTAAGGGGGAAAAAACTAAAAATTCGTATTGCACCCTACATAGAATATGAAGGCGATAAGGGTTTAACTATTAAGATGGATTCCCCCAATCCAATTAAATTTATTAATATTCACTTATCTGAGCAGCTAAAACAAGGTTAGGTTAGGACTTGATATTTACTATGGGTCACTTCTGAAATATCAGCCAAGTTATGAAAAGTAATTCCCGAGAAAGTTTTTCCATTCCTCATATTATTAATTGCGATCTCTATAAGGAAAACATTAATTACTCTAAATGTAGGGGATAGAGGTATACGTTAAACCATAAAATATTTCAAAGAAAATTTCGAATTTACAACTAATAAATAAAACTCTCAAAAGTTTTTTGCTCTCGAGTATGGAAAAATGCATGCGGGATTGAGTACCTCGTACTCAAATACTCAATGCTTTTGAATCAGTAATATTTTTAGGAACATGCGCAAAATAAATTCAAAATCCACTTTTTTTAGGACCATCACTCAGTGGAGGATCCCCACTCATGCTGTGCAAACACTGCTAAAGCGCCAGTAGAGAATAAATATAGTGTTAACTTACTATGGAGTAATGAAGGTTTTGCATTAAAGTAATGTAGACGGTATGCAGATTGTGTGGGAAATTATGGTGCTTGATAATTGCAACACATTAACACGTTACTGTTCGTATGTGGAATAAACTCCCTGCCGTAGTGGTCTTTCTTGCCACCTTCAGCGTGTAAAGGTCAAATCGAATGTCCGCAAACACTACTCCCTTTATCCTCCTTCCCAAAACAAATTTTCCTAGTTCCGTCACAATTCACTGCATACGGAGGGGTTAACCCCTTGAGTGCTGGTCCTAATTAAAAAAAAGGAGTTTGTTTTCTTTTAACGGCTATTTGGTTGAAACATCATAACAATCGGAAAAAGGATATTCGATATGGCTTCTTTTTTTGAATATAATAATAAATTTGGTCTTAACTTTCTAAAAATATGTATGTATGTGTTATCGTGTCACACATTGCGATCTTTAATTGTTTTCCAATCGTTTTTGATTTAAAGTCTTTTGGTTACGTTCGTTTATGTGTTTTGAATTTATTAAAACTGTTTTATTTTGTTAAAACTTTTTATACCCACATTCGTTTGATTAAATTTTAAATTTTACTACCAAAGCTCACATCAAGCTTTTTTGTTAACATAAAAAAGGTTATTTTACTGAGGCTTCTAGAAGTATGCATGTCTTTTTATTGTTTACTATAAATGAAATTAGTAGAAAAATTGAGTATCAATTTCATTTTTAATAATTTTAAAAATGGTTGGATTCAAACAAAACTTTTGCTTTTCAACTTTCGGAATTGATAAAAGTGACTTTTTACGTAAAACATATCGCACTCCTAGTTCAAAAGTGATTCGACTTAAAATTTTATTTCTTTTTTTTTTTTGTTGTTTTTGTTGTTCTGTTTGAATTAAATGTGAATTTATTACAACAATAATCAAACACAAGTACAATCAGGAATGAAAACGAAAAAAAAAGTGATTCGACTTAAAATTTTATTTCTTTCTTTTTCATAATCTGTATTGATTTTCTACTAAATTGTACAAAGTTTTTGTTTTTAACAATTTTTATTTAGGTCAAAAACATTTTTTTGATTTCTGAAAAATTTTAATTTTAAGTTGAATGACGTTTCAACTAGGAGTGCGATATTTGTAATATTAGCTGGTGGAATATTCAGAGAATAATTGTAAGTAAGTACGAAATTACCTCTAAAACACATTTAAAGCTCTGATTTATATCTGGCGTTCAAATTAAATTTTGACATTCTTAGCGTCTTTGAACACTTATCGTTGAACGTCGAAAAATAAGTTGAATTTTTTTGCACGATATTCTAAACCGCTATATCCTTGCTTCTTTTCCTAATCCTAAAATTTAAGGATTTCAAGATTTTAAATGCCAATCAGCTGATAGAGCGTGTTATTTTGCTCTAAAGAATAATTAATTTTCAAAATTTCTTACTCAGTAGTATTCAACGCAGTCGTTTTAACCATCAGCATTAACAGATATTCTTCTTTTTTTATATGATTTCAAGAACTTTTAAGGCTAGACTTTTATTTTTTCTTTAATTTTTTTTTTTTTTTTTTTTTTAAATTTTTTTTGTGGCAAATGTTTTAGGACAAAACTCAAGTTCTTAAAATCTACAGAAGAAGAAAAAATTTCAAGGATATTTATTATTTCACAATTGGTTTGCCTATAGCCAAGTGCATTCAACTGCGGAATTCTGGAAAACTAAAATTTAAGGAAAAAATTTAATAAATACAATACTTGCACATGTAAACACCATATCAAACAAACCCCCTTAAGAAAAAAAAAAAAAACAAGAATATATAGAAGCGGAAATATCAAATGAGTTTAAACGGTTCATAATACATAATTAGAAATTACAACTTATAAAAATTAATATTTGTAACAAACACATTTCAAATAAAAGCATAATTATATGCCCTGGTGTAGGTATGTATGTATGTGTATGTGCACAGGTATTATTAAATATAAAACACATAGGAAATACAATTGGCATGTGCCAGTAATAAAAAAGAAATTGCCTTTTCCACTTTACAGCTGCCTAATCGCTCAAAATTGTAATAAAATCCTTTAAACCCTTTTACTTGCTAAACGAAACAAACAAACAAACAAGAAAGGTGTCAGTCAGTCAATCAGTCCTTCTTTCTACGATCATCAAGATGATTTTGATTTAGTGAAAAGAAAGTGACATTATTTTTTTAACAGATGCCAAATGCCAATTCCTCATCAATATTACATAATTCCAAATTCGGCAAAAGAAAATAAAAAAAACTAACCCTTTTTCAGAAAAAAAAAAATATTATTGAAATCATGTTAAGGGCTTGAACATATAATGAAAGGAATTTCATACGAGGGCACTTCTTAGGGAACAAGCAACATCAAACATTCGTCTCTTGATCCTTTTTTTTATTTATTTATTATTTGAATATATTTTATTAATTTGAAATATAATACTTTTGTGAAGGTTATTACCAATCAAATATTTGATCTTCTGACAAGATCTTTTACACACACCTTTTGTTTTGTTTAAGTTTGATTAGTAAACTTGTTTAAATTATAACTTTTAGTTACAAATTAGAGTGTTATTACTTTTGCTTTCACTTTATGCTAAACATAGCTTTGATTTATCTAATGAGACTACATAAGGATTCAGCCTATTAAGGACTCGTTAAATCGTAAAACGAAATGTATCGTTAAAATAAATAAATCGCACAACGTGAAAAAGTCTGCTAAACAAATAAAATTCTCAAAAATTAAAAATTGTCCACAGAAAAAAATTGCTAAAACAAAAATAAATTTTGGATAATTGAAAAATATCGTAAAAACGAACACAACCGTCAGAATGAAAAAAACGTCAAAAAGAGGAAAATAACTCCACAATGATTAAAAGAGGAAAAAATTAACAAAAACCTAAATGTCTCTAAAACGAAAAAATTCCAAAATATCTTCATAATTATGAATACAAACTCCCTGAGAATATCCCCTCCGTTTCATTATTATAAATAATATCTAACAGGGAAATCTTTTTCACTTATTCTAAACGAACTTTAATAATGGATTTTTATACACGGGGAAGGATATAAGATAAACAAATTTTATATTTACTCGTTAAGATCGCTAAGATAAATAAAACGCCAAATTTAAAATAAACAAAAAAAAAATCAAAAATCGCGCTAAATCGAAAATCACCAAAGCGGCAGACAAAAAATTTTGAATAATTGAAATATATCGGCATGACGAACACAACCATCGAAATTCAACAATTTGTCAAAGAGAAAAAAAAACGCCACAACGATCAAAACAAGCAACAGTCGCCAAGCAAAAGAATTAACTTGACAGAAAAATAACCAAAATCTAAAAGGCCACCAAAACAAAAAACCCACAGACGAATAAAAAAAAAATTAACCCAAATGGACCAAGAGACACCAACCATAAGTTTTAGCGAAGCTTAACGTAAAGTCTCCTGGGCCGGATGGTATTCCAGCACTGGTCTTGAAATAGTGCTTTTCGACGTTGGCACGTACATTGGCAAGCCTGTTCAGCACTTTGTACCATGCTGGTGAATTTCCAAAGTGTTGGAAGGTTGCCAATGTAACACCGATCCCTAAAAAGGAGGTGGCCAACAACCTTGAAAATTACCGCCCAATTGCAATTTGTTCTGCGTTTTCCAAAGTAATGGAAAGTATGTTGAATTTCCATCTTGTGAAGTATTTGGAACTCAACAGTTTACTTAGCGACCGCCAGTATGGCTTTCGTAGGGGCCGCTCTACGGGGGACCTACTAGCTTTCCTCTCGGAAAAGTGGTGTAATAGCATACATCACCTTGGCGAAAGTAACGTGGCGATATTTCCAAGTCATTTTATAGAGTGTGATATGGAGCACTTTTGTCAAAACTGATTGCTTTTGGTGTCGGCGATGGCTTCACTCGATTTGTATCGAGCTTTCTCAGAGATCGCACTATACAAGTTGTTGTAGATGGTGTCTTATCAAATGAGTTCAAGATAAATTCAGGTGTACCACAAGGCTCCGTTCTTTCTCCTACCCCCTTCCGTGAAATGCGGCAAAATATGAATGATACACGCGATCTCCTGACAATTTCAAATTGGGGTCATGCTAATAGGGTCAATTTTAATGCACGAAAGACCCAATGTGCTATGCTCACGAACAGATTTATGACCAGACATGCTGCTCCATCTGTAAACATGGATGGTATAGATATTGAGGAATCAGAAGCTCTTGATGTTCTTGGCATGAAAATTCATTGTGATGTTCGATGGAATGATCACATTTTTCATGTCTCAAAAGAAGCATTTAAGTGCCTCGACTTTTAAAGACGGTGTAGGACATACTTCACTCCATCTGATCTCCTTAATATTTATACCACCTTCATCCTAGCGAAAATCTATTTTGAAGTTACTCGACCGCGTACAGGATAGGGCGAAGAAGCTTATCGGTGACAGTAGGGTAGCCAACTCTATTGACTCACTGGAGCATCGACGCAATGTTGGGTGTGTTTCATTGTTCTATCGCTACTACAACGGAATGTTGTCTAATGAAATCAGGGAACTTGTTCCCGAAACCCGTCACTTTTCACGTACAACACGCTCTTCATCAAGAGCACATCCCTTTGTGGTCGATATGTCAGTGAACCGCACCACGCATTACAGAGAGAATTCGTACTTTAGCCGTACTGTTCGCATGTGGAATAAACTCCCCGCAGAGGTCTTTCCAGCCACTTTCAATGTGTCAGGGTTCAAATCGAATGTCCACAAACACTACTCCCATTATCCTCCTTCCCAAAACCTATTTTCCTAGTTCCGGCTCAATGCTTTGCATATGTAGGGGTCACCCCCTGAATGCTGGTCCTAATTAAAAAAAATATTAACGCTAAAAATTTCAATTATCAGTGTGTCCAGGCAGTGCTACCCAAGAAATTAGTCTCAAAAACTGATTCGTTGGTTGTCTTTCATGTTTCTCGTGTACGGCTAAGAGTAAGAGTATCATCAATACTTCTCAGCCGAGTGTGATCTTTATAATTTAGAATGCTGCAAGCTAGTGGCTTTGGGTGCAACTCTACGTTTTCTATACGATATTAATTAATTTGCGAATGGAAATTTCATATGCCGGCCTGAAAAATTAAAAATTATGTTTAAAAAATATTTAATTTTCTTTTCCCATATCATTTGAGCAGCATTTTAAATTGTTTAGTTTGTCAAAAACAAAAATATCATCAACATTTAATGGTCATAAATTCTGCCTGTTTAATAAACTCTTAGTTGTAGTAATCTATTTCCATAATCATAAAGGTCAAATATATAAAAATCAAACGACAAATGTGTCACAAATAAATTAAATACGTTTGGAATGAAAGCAGACAAGTGTTTATTTTTATGCAGTAAAACAATATTTTTTTTTTTTTATTTCATATTCATTTTGTGTTAAATTTGCATTAAAAAGTGAAAAAGGTTGTTATATTGTAAAATTAGAATATTTTCTTATTATTTTCAATTTTTATCAATCTGAAACTGAAAAAATTTTATTTAAAAAAATATAAATTAGAATTTTTTGATTAATTTAAGACATTTGGTAATTTTTAAATTATTAAGAAAATAATAGAATATTCTCTACACCATCCCATTAGCGTTCATAAGTTTTTGTTGTCTGAAATTTTCAGAGGAACGCAAATTATTCCACCGACTTGTTTACTTTTTCAAATTCGATTTTACAGCATTGCTAATCAGTGATGTGATTATGACAGTTTTATCGCTGGCAACTTAATATAGAAAATCGCTAAAACGTGCAAAATCACTAAAACTAGCAAAATCGCTACAACTCCAAAGTCACCAAAACTAAAAAAAATACAAAGGAAAAAGAGCCGCAAATGCAAAAGACATGAAAACCCACCATAACAATATGATTGTTCAGCTGAAAGGATCGCCAAACAGAAACCATTCGCCAAACACTAAAAAATTACCAAAATAGAAAAACCAAAAAAACAAAGAACATCATAAAAACAAACAAAAAATCGCTATACATAAAATAATATTTATTGAAAGTGTAAATGTAAAGAAAAAGTATTTTTGTAACATGATTGCATTAACAATATTATGTTTCCCGATTAAGTTTATGATTGGCGAAACTAAATTCTTATTTATTATTCGAAATAATTGTGAACCTTAATAAGTTCACGATAAACAAAATATTGTTAACATTCAATCATTACAATATTTTCATTCATAAATTTGAAGTCATTTTAAACGGCTCCATGAAAAATTGCCCCAAAGTTTTGTATGAAAAATAATAACACGCCATTTTTCCTATTTTTGAGGACATTTCTCATATTTTCTTTTTAAATTTAGGGCCATTCTTTTTTGGGAGATTTTTAATTTTTAAGTTTGAAGACAATTTTTAAAAATGAAAAATGGGTTAAAAAATAGAAAAACATGGTCCAAAGTTTGTGTAGTGAAAAATGTCCCCAAAGTAAACTATATAAAATTTGCCCCAAATTGAAAAATGGTCCCAAAATTTTTCCATTAAAAACAAAAAAAAAATATATTTTTGGGGCCATTGTTCCTATTTGAGGCAAATTTAAATTTTTCAGTTTGTGCCCAATAAAAATTATTTAATCAAATTATAATAGAATAGCAGTACCCAACACTTCGTTGACTGCATGCAGTACTCTACACTTTTTTCAATACATTTTTTTTTGTTTTTTTTTTATTTTGTTTATTGGTATCTATTCTCAAGTACTAACATTATACTTTGAGACAATGCTACTATAATCGAGTACAATAACAACAACAACAACAATTGTGTACATTAACATTCGTATTCGCACATATTTGTATTAATTTTCATATCTTGTTTCTTTATGTTTATGCACGTCCGCCCGCCGTTTTATCGGCCTTTATGGCTGACTCTCTACTTTCACATGTACTCTCGTCTCGTACGTACATACATGTTTGCAAAGCTGATAAATTTATTTTTGCAACTTGTATTCTACTTTGAAGTTGCAACTTGCAAGTGTTAATGCGAGTAAATATGACATGTTGGGTGTTTTAATTTTCCAAGTTTTTCTTGATAAGAACCTTGTTAAAAAGTATCGTATGCATTGAATCAACATTGAACTTGATCTTTTGAGAAACTGAAATTGAGGAGGAAAATATATATAAATAAAACGCGACGCAAACTACTACAAAAAACTTGTTATTGATAAAGAAAAAAAAAAGCAAACAAACAACAAACATTTATTACTTCAATGAAAATAATATGAGAATGGGAAATGAAACAAGAACAACAAAATGTGTATGTGCAGTTTTTGAAATATCATCTATTTAATTAAAAATAATTTTCTAAATTTTATTTTACATAATAATTTAAATAAAACGAAAATTAAGTAAAATTAAAAATTAGAAGAAATCAGAAAAACTCATTCTAAATCGTCGGGTTGAACAATAATTTCTTACAAACTCACAATTAAAAAATAACTTAAAAAAAATCGACAATATTGTGTACTTATGGTGCAGAAATGCCGCAAGTTCGAATCGTTTGTATTTGAAAGTTATCTTTTTAAAATTCCGATTTTTGGAACATGCAGAATATTAAATACTAGAGATGTGCAAATGTCGTGAAGTTTTCGTTTTTTCACGCGTGAATCACGTGATTACAAATTGATAAAATCACGCGTGCGTGCGTGATCGCAATTCAAAAATATATTACCGTGCGTGATCGTGCTTGATTTTTTAATACAATTTTCACGCACTCAAAATAGTTCTCTATGTTAAGCTTTTTCTTCTTTCGAATTTTTTGATCTTTGCTAAAATTACATCCATTCATACATACATACATATGTAATTACGTACATATGTATGTATGAGTGTGGCTTCATACATTAAAATCATTGTTACAAATGAAGACATTCATCAACATACATACATACCTTTGGAAATCTTGCGTTAACCTAAACCTAACAACACTAGTATTCCTTTTCAATTCCTTTACAATTAAGTAATAAATTTAAATAGCCTGCCTTGGCAGACAGTGATAGATTTTTTATATTAAGTTTATCCCCTGTATGGCTAATTTTTCGGGCATTTCCTGAATTTTTTTTTTAATTTAATTAATGATCGTGAAGTAAATAAAGAAATTAATTACAAAATAATATTTATTAACATATGCTAAATCTTTTATTGCAAAATTTGTATTTCATCGAGAGCATGCGTGCAAAATTATTAACGTCGTGCGTGAAAGTACGTGATTGAACATATTGCGTTCGTGAGCGTGCGTGATCGTGAAAGTTTTAAATCATGCCGTGCGTGAGCGTGCGGGAAAAATATTTATGGTTCGTGATCGTGCGTGATCGTGAGCGTAAATTTCTCACGCGCACATCTCTATTAAATACTTCCCAAGCACACGAAAGATATCAGCAATGATTCGCTTTTTCTCTACTCATAGTCACTCATGGATTTTTATTATTATTAATTAAATGAATATTGAATATCTAAAGTGAATTAAGCCAGACAACATAATTGGATTTTGACTGGAAATTAATCAGTACAGACACATGCTGGAGAAAATAAAACATATAAAAAAATTCTAAGAAACTATAGAAAAATAATATACTCTGCTTACTCCTTGAGTCTCATTGGGTTACATTTTTTTAATATTTTGGTTACAACTGGTTCTCACATTTCAACTTTTATTGCTCAATTTCAAAATCAGCTAAAAGAATGACGGACAGAGGAATACAATTTTCTCTGTTCCTATTTCAGCTGAATCTAAAGTTAATCAAGAAAAGTTGAAATGTATGAACCGGCTGTTAGAAAAAAAATTTTCGTGGCCACACTAAATAAAATTAAGCTAATCGCTGTTAGTGGGTGGTGTCGGCTGAAGTGGTTATCGCGTTGACTACTAAGCAAACAATGACATGGGGCCTGGGTTCAAACACTGGCCAGAGCAAGTCAATCAACATCATTAATTTCTATACTGTACACTAGTGAGAATTGGTATTAATTGTTGTCGGACTATTTCAGTGATGAAGGCATAGCACTGACTGGTCACTAAGAAAATGTTCCGACAGCGATTGATGCCATCCAAGCTAATATACACAATATCGCCCTTCTTCTTCGGTTAGCAGAAACATCGGCGAAGTAAAACAATCAATAAAATGCCTGCTAATACAGCTTAACAAAGTTAATGCGTCTACTTAACACCGGAGGCGCCTCAACACTGCCTTAAAAATTAAAGCAGAGTTGTGAAAGAGTTAAGTCTTCTAAATTTTCAACATCTATCTTCTCTACCCTATCCCTCTCCCTGAGTTCCGGCACTACGTAGGGGTCATCCCCTGAGTGCTGGTCCTAATTAAAAAAAAAAAAAAAAAAAAAAAAAAAAACAAGTGAGACCACTATATTCGGCTTTAAAGAATTGCTAACATCACTGATTATGGCTGATTATTCGAGGACGCATAGTTTGGGCGGCCGGTCTTTTGGGTGGCAGAAAAAAAAATTAGCTCTAATACTTTAATACAATTATGTATGCTACTAGTATACACCTTATATATATCCGATTTTTCACTTCATATTCCAAACAAAATTTTCTATTTTCCATTCCTGGACACTTCCATTCCTAATCAAAATGTGGGTTGGAACGAAGAGAAGAACATGCTTTTAGTAAGTTTTAATACACAACACATTAACAAACCTCAGTAGCACTGCTGCAAAGTTTAGAATTTTAATCCCGATGATTGAAGATTCAATCATTAACGCTTACATGCATATAATCAAATATCGGAATCGATATTTTATTTTTGCTGATGTTCAATACGAATCTTCTTAAGACAAATCCTTACGTATCTCTTCTGGTGGCTTCGAAAAATCGATTTCACGTACAGACAGACGGATGTGGTTCATTCAATTTCGCTATCCATAACTATCCACAACAAGTTTAATTTATGGGTCTCTTAGGGGCTGTGCACATATTACGTAACGCTGTTTTCTGAGATTTTGTACCGCCCTCCCCCCCCCCCCCCCGCCCTTCGTTTACCCCTTATAATATGCTGGAAATTACACACAGAATGACAAACCCATCAATATGCTTACCATATTTGGTGAAGGGAATAAAAAAGCATGCGCAATTTGGCACTCAATATGCCCACTGTGCAGAGAAAACCGATAGAAAAAAATGAAATGCTCGTAGGTAAGACCATTATTTGTGATGGACTTTATGTACACATTACTCAACCGATTTTAAGGAAACTTATACGAAATTAAATATATAAATTCACTGGGTTCAGTATTGTGGGAGCTTACAGTGTTTAAACGGTCCACTAATACATGAACACATATAAAAACAAACAAATTAAAAATGCATGTGATTTTCTCCAACAAGTTTTGCACAGAAAGTCACAACAATTAACAAAATTTTTTCTATGATTGGATGTGGGGGAGAATCGAATGAATATTAAAGGAACAAAGGAGATCAGAGCAGAGCTCAGTTAATGGATTTATCTCATTAGAAGGTATTTTAAGCTATTGCATAGCTTCTATCGCGGGCTTTGAGGCGACCGAATAAAGAAATTTTGAAACGTTTGTTTCTTAAGTCTTTTGTTTTTTGAAATGAAAAAACCTGTCACTAAGTTTGTTTCTTAAGTCTTTTGGTTTTTTAAGTATTTAAATCGCCCAATATATGTTAACCCCTAAAGTTAGCTATTGATTTTGATTTCATTAACACACAGTATTGCCAGAATAACAACGGAGTTATTAAACAAAACGTAATAATATAATTGCATAAGTTAATTAAAAATGCTATGGAATAGCTTTACCGCGGCAGTCCCCGAGTGCCACATGTCTTTTTTTTGTTTTTTTTTTGCATTTAACTGATCTGTTTTATGTTTATATATTGTAGTTTATGCTAATGTAGGATTAATTAATTTTAGTTGTTGGGGACTTGTATGGCTGCTTTTCAAGAGATTTTTTTTTTTAATAATTCGGTCTATGAGCATTAAAGAAAATTTATTTACATCTAGAATACGGTTGATTATGTCGTCCATTGGTTTTTTATGACTATCTCCCTTTTGTTATCAATGAGTGATGTTATAAAAAAAAGATGTAGAGCATAAAATCTCCAAAAATATACAAATACCAGAAAACTTTTCAAAATATGTTGGGCAGATTTTTTTCTTTGATATTAAAACTTTTCTAAATTAATCATAACTTGCGTATTATGACACTTGTATTGATGAAATGATATAAATTGAAAGAGCACTAAAATAGCTTTCAACGAATGTAAGAAAACAAATGTTTAAATACATTTTATCAATTATAATAATTTCATATGTCATGATATCATGAGTTATTCTAATTTGTTTTTTTTTTTTTTTTTTTTTTTTTTTGATAAAAGTATAGTTATAAATATAACATTTGGCCTGCGATGGCCACTTGGCTTTTAGAATTTATAATGTTTAAGTTTTTTTTTTTTTTTTTTTTTTTGGATCAACTTACCTAAAATGATTGACTTAAACAGCTCTTCTTTGTAATTCTATTTATTATAACAAAAACACTAATCAATCACATCACTTTCTTTCTTTTTTTTTTTTTTGACCTGTAAATAATAAAAAAAATAAAGTATTTGTTATATCACATTTCTTCTCTTAAATTTAAAGCTCCATTTTCATAAACAATTATTAAAGTTGATGTTAGTTTATAATACGAATTTTGTGTAAAAAATCCTGTTTTATTGTGTACTTTAACTTTTTCAATCGTTTGTGAATATGCGGTACATCCTTTACTTATTCTAATCAAATTGTGGTCGTACGTAATAAATGTGTATGTAAAATGACGGAAAGTAGGTTCTTTTTTCCCTTAAAATTCATAGAGAATCGATCGAATTTTTATAAAATATGTTCCCAAAATCTCAGACGTGCATAGTGTTTTTTTTTTTTCAAACATAATGCAAGTAGAATATGAAATTTTAAATAAAAATTACTTCATTGAAATTTAATGTGGTAACCAATTGTTCTTTTTTTTTTCTTTATTATATTAAACATTTATATATAAACAAACACACATACACACATAAATGGCATACAAATGCAAATCTACTAAATTTTATAATAAAAATTAAAATTTGTTTTAATTTCTTTAACTGCAAAAAAATCAAGATTTAAAATTTGTTTGAACAGACAAAAAAAAATAAAACAAAAAAAAATATTTTTGCATTTTGTTAGTGGTTGCCCTTGAATCTTTAAATTAAACGAAGTTTATTGTCCTTTTTTAGACTAGATGTGCTTCAAAAAACAAAAAATAAATCTCAAAAATGGCATAAAATAGTATGCACTAATTTCAGAAAATTAGTAGAAAAAATAAAAATCAAATTTAACAAATGAAGCAACAACAAACATTGAATTTAAGCAAATTATAAAACAGGTTTTTGGTTTTTTTATACGAAAACAGAATGCATTTAGTTAATTTATTGCTATTTTTTTTATTAATTTTATAACACTGATAATCCAAAATGCTTAGTCCAATAATGCGGTCTGTGAAAAAGTTAATAGCTTGGTAAAGTTAAAATAAAATACAAAATAGGAAATACTTCTTGCCTGCAAAGAGACTAAATTTGGTCAAAAATGTTAAACGATCATCAAAAGGATTACATGATTCTGAACAGTGAAATCGAATCAAAGTTATTTTTATAATAAATCGTTGAACTAGTTCCGAATTAAGTACCGAATTAGTTTTGAAATCAATAGAGCTACTGAGAGAGATACTTCAAAATAGCGAACCGAGCCCAAACCAGCTTTTGCAAAATCGGAGAGGTACTACGAAAATGTTCCCATTTGCAAGGAATTAATCGAAACTGATAGAAAATTTTCAATCTTGATCACATGACACATGACACTTGCCATCTTGGTAATCTTGTCACCAAGGACAATCCTGTAAATTCTGTCATCGATGAAACGATAGCAGAAATTTAATAAATATTTTAAGACTTTTGTGTCCTTATATTTTAGTTTTACCTATATTTTCTTTGTGTCTACCCGTTTCAGACCTGTCACTTTTTAAATTACGACAGCAGATGTTGTTGTAACAGTCTGACTAAAGAGACATGTTGCAGACATTAAGAATATTTATTTATTTCTTTTATACTATTTTATACTTTTGTACTGTTAATTATAAATAAATTATGATGTCATTACAGTCATAGCATGGATGACACTGAAAATGTGACAAAATTTTATAAGATATATCATTAAATTTATATTGGTTTTTACTATATTTATAAAATTTTTTTATATCAATAATGTCACAATGCTGGTAACAGGCTATCATCTATACGATGAGCATATTTTTCTTTGTGTATGAGAATCATTTTATTTTTGTACTGTTTGTTTGCGTCATAAAAGTCATACAATTGATGACATTTAAAATGTTACAACATTTTATCAGATCTATTAAAAGATTGATATCTTCTTTCACTATATGAATAAAACTTATCATATAGTTAATGTCATAATTCTTATGACAGGTTGTCATCTTATCGAAAAGCATATTTTTATTTGACTGTAAGATCCATATTATTGTTTTACTGCATTTTATTTATATTACTGTTGCACTACCCGTAAACCAAAATTAAAATGTATTGTCATTACGGTCATACCATTGATGACATTTATAATGTGTCAAAACGTTATCACATATTGATAATATTTATCATACAGTTAATGTCACAATGCTTGTGACAGGTTGTCATCTTATCGAAGAGCACATTTTTATTTGTTTTACCCGCATTTTATTAATTTTACTGTTGCACTGCCTTTTAGCCATTCTGATGCACCAACAGCCGTAGCATAGATGACACATAAAAAGTGACAACATTAAAATATTTAATAAATAATGCTGAATTATTAATTTGTTTAGTTTGCAATCAGCCCACTGTGAAATGCTATCTAATAGCAAATACTTCGCATTAAAATGCGTGACAGTAAACTAGCAAATAGTAAACGAATCGAAGATATGATATAAATCTATATAATTTGAAAGCATGCGTTAAATAGATCGCCTTACAATTTTATTGTACACGAGTGTATAAAAAATCTATTTGACAGATACTCGTATTTAGTCATGTGATACACTTGTACATAATCCGTGTTATTATCTGTATACATGTAATTTGTATGTATGTACGTTCAATCTACTCGTTTTAAATTATTTTGTCTTAACACATCCATCCATACGTAAAATATCGATAAATTTTCATAAGTTGTTTTAAGTTGTTTCAACTGGCACTCTATAAAAACGTGAACATAATTTAAGTTAGTAACGAATTAAAAAAAAAAACACCTACGTGTACTCGTTTATTTAAATTATTTTGGGGGGGCCAATTTTGTACAAACCATAATTGGTGTGGATTTATTAACAAAAAATTATTCGACTAGCAAACATTGGAGTTAATATTTACTCGTAAAAGAGGCACGACATTTGATAAAACTCGGTGGAAGGCAGACAGACAATTAATAAATTGAAACTAATAATAAAGATGTTGATGAACAATTAAAAAAGATTTTTTTTATTTAATGCAAAAAATGTGAATTTTATTACGCCGCTAAAAATCGTAAAATTATGCTACGAAAGATCGTGGAACAGAATTATTCCAATCTACGTGACAGAACATAACAACCACAATCCGGATTTAATAAAAATCGATAAATTAGTTTAAGAAATATCAATGTTAAAAAATTTCGAAAGAAGTTTACGATAAAATATGAATGAACCCGCACTTTTAAATACGATCATTAACGCTGCTCTTCCTTGGCGAATTCTACTTTCAAAAGTCTGAAAATTTATTTCTCAAATTATTCGATTCCTGAAATATTTCAATGCTAATGAAAAATATCCCATATTTCTATCAAATCCAGACCAACATATTCACTAAATTAACTTCTTGCCATGCAATTCTAAACAGGATCATAAATTATTTTCTAAATTAAAGCAACTAATTTAAAAAAAATATTATAAATTAAGTCTGTATTTTTTGTTTTCTAATAATAAATATTTGGTTTTATTAAATACAATTTTTTTTTCGTTAATTGTAGACTTTAAATTTTATGCAAATCAGTGTGGTATGACAAGCAAAAATAACAACAACAACTAAAATAAAGAAGAAAAAAATGAAATATTAAACAGAAAATACTTGTTTTTTTTTTTTTTTTTTTTGAGAAAAAAATATCAAATTGTTCTTATCATACAGAAGTTATAATAAAGCAACAAAAGCGAGTAATTAAAAGAATTATTTAATTAATAAAATAAAATATGTTTAAAAGTATGTGGCTCTAATCTAGAAATTAAATAATGGTGAGACAAAAGTCCAGGAAAAATTAGTTTGACTCTGTATTTGAAAATCCTAAAATTGTATTCGCTCTTAAAGGCTTGATAATGAAAAATCCAAATTAAATTTAATAAAAAAAAAATCTAAAGTTATTATTATTACACTAAAGTTGGTAAAGAGCTGTCATGTCATAATTGGCCTTCTTACATTTATCGAATCGACATCGAGTGCGTGTTTCTTAAATCAGTCAAAGTTGTCGGAAAACAGTGATAAGACCTGTAATATTTGAAAAGGGATTTGTCGTTAATAATTTCTACAGCATAATAACGTTGTTTTATAGTATAAGTCTGGAAAGCCTGTGTGTTTTATTAGTCAAAAATTCCTTTATAAAGGGTGTTTTTATAGAGGTATACAACTTTAAATTTGCAAAATTTTTTACTCGCGGCCATTTTGTCCGCTGTCAAGTGATTTATATATTTTTTTTTAATTAGGACCAGCACTCAGGGAATGACCCCTACGTATGTAGTGCACTACGCCGGAACTCAGGGAGAGGGATAGGGTACAGAAGAAAGGTGTTGAAAATTTAGAAGACTTAATTAACTCTTTCTCAACTTTGCTTTGCGCGTTGTGTTAATTTCTAAGCCAGTGTTGAGGCGCCTCCGGTGTTAGGTAGACGCATTAACTTTGTTAAGCTGTATTAGCAGGAATTTTATTAATTGTTTTCCTTCGCCGATGTTTCTGCTAACCGACGAAGGAGGACGATGTTGTGTACATTAGCTTGGAACAGCATCAATCGCTGTCGGAACAGTTTTTTAGTGACCAGTGCTATGCCTTCATCACTGAAATAGTCCGACAACAATTAATACAATGTCTCACTAATGTACATTAGAGAAATTAATGATGTTGATTGACATGATGTGCAGTAGCTGTGGTATCAGTAAGACGGCGCAACATGTCACACAGCTCGTGCCACAATTGATTTATTGAAGGAAACATTTGTTAACCACATAGTATCACGTTTCGGACACGTGAATTGGCAGCCAGACTAATTTTTGTGTGAAGTCGCTAGTCTACGAAGATAAGCCCGAAACGATTGACCATTTGGAAGATAACATTCACCGCATTATTGCCGATATACGGCCACAAATGAGGGGAAAAAGTCATCGAAAATTAGACCACCAGATTACACTACGTCCGAGCCAGACAGACGTGGCGGTCATATGCCAGATGTTATATTTAAATTATAACGAAAGAAGATTATCTTTCGAATAAAGTAAATTTCATGTCAATTTAAAAAATTCATCTTTGTTTTATTCCATTTCAAAGTATATACTTCTTTAAAAAAAACACCCTATATAAGTTAGAGGCATTGTTAGTCATATCAGATTTGTAGGGACAAAAGGACAAACAGATAATGAAAAATAAGCTTCGCGAGCTTCCAGAATATCCTTCTTATACCAGATCCAGTGAAGGAAATTATCAGCTTTTTTAAACGATTTAAAAAATATATCTGTATTCCTAATTTTGGGACCATATTTGTGAGAGCATATATTGATCCTCCCCGAATTTCACATACATATAAAACACACACAAAGAAATATCTACACATATGTACATATGTATGTACATATAATTCAATAATTGTAAAACAAAATTGTCACAGTGAAACATGAGCTCAATAACAGTTAGAACATTATTTCCCCTAAAAACATCATATCGCTCCGTTTTGTCTGTACTAATCATGTATGATCAAACCACCTACGCACATAATGCGGTGATATACAATATAATATTAAAAACGTTTAATTTTATCACACACAAATAGACAATTTAAAGTTTTCCCTCCCTACATCAGTAACAAGTACTTCCGTTATAATGATTTATCTCATGCCAAGTAATAAAAACTATATGAGTAGCAGGCAGCATTAGCAACAGCGCAATTTATAAAATGCCGAATGGACAAACAAGTCTGATGCAAAGAAATAAAACTGGCCATATACACACATGCACACATACGACGACAATATTATGCACAAAAGGTATTTCCTGTTATAAAACTGCAATTTATTTAGTAAAAATAAAAGCAAAAAAAAGAAAAAAAGAAACAAGATTCAAATAAAACCAAATACTCGTACTAGTAGTGCAGTAGTCCATACTTGTCACTCTCGAAGTCTCATGCACAAGACTGAATATTCTCATTTGTATGTATGAAGTGATAAGAGCGCAAGTTTGTATGGATGAGTATGAAAATTAAACTAAATTAAATTAATACCCGCGCCGCGCAACTGATGGCAATCAAATTTAATTTTTAATTTGTTTTTTCTCTTCTGCATTTTTTTTATACAGAATAAGTTTTATATTTACTTTTTAAGTATTTATCTCTACAATTTTACATATAATCATTTATATCAGTTCATATCGGAAATCGACTGATAAGATCATCTCAATGAATATTGCCAGGTATTTGATTCTGTGCTAGAAGCCTTTAAAATATCTCCAAAAACTTTCGATTTGAATAATAATTAAGTGATTTTTGTACTGTAATTTTTTTGCACTCATTTAGTCCATATATTCCAGAGATCTGCTTGAATGCGATTCAAACGACTATATTTTTTTTTTTTTTTTCTTTAATGAACAGTTAAGAAAGTACATACTTAACCATAAACATATTAAAGATGATTCACAGCAATAAGAGTTTTGTTTTACGGAAACTTGTTTCATTGTTAGCTTTTGTAAATTACTCATATGAATCAAAAAAAGCAATGAATCAATGAGTGCGTTCAGCAGACACAGTTTGCTACACAGCCGTTGCTCAACAATCTGCTGAACGCTTTGATTACTGAGTGATGAGCGAACATGTTGAGTGAGCGCTCATTGTTTTTGGTAGCAAAGAAAAAGTACGATACTTTTGAATCAAATTTCAAAATATATTTTTAATTTTAATTCATTTAAATTCACAAATAAATATTATGAAATCTCTTTACAAAATAAAATACAATCATTTTAATTGAAAAGTCAAATATTTTGATATTTTTGACAACAAAGTGAGCAATTCGTTCACAAAACTTAATCAAATCAAAAGCATAGCATCTAGATATAGCATCTAAACTGTTTAGTAGCAGTTTTTTCTGCTGAACGCGCCCAATGACTCAATGAATCGATATGATTGTTGTGAATACTTCAAATATCTTTTGATAGTTACAGATTAATACGGCACACTCCACTTTCCATATTTCCAATTTTTTCAGAATTCATTATGCTCTAAAAATTGTTATAAAACTTACTCTAAAAATTTAGGAAAACATATACGCACTGTTTTGTACCCTCAAAAGGCAGCAAGCTTTTGTGAGTTGCTTGAATACTTTGCGCAAAACTAAAATGCCAATAAAAATATTTCATTTACCTTTGCTGATGGCACCTAAAAACAAGAATCTTAAGTGGGCATGGTACTGCCGACCCAACGGATTTATATGACGATATTTCTGGAAGTAATGAAATTAAAAATTTGAAATTTTGTACGAGCAGTCCATTCATTGTATATTCGTTTAAAAAAATATTAAAAATTAAGACAATTGGGTGTGACACCGCCCACATAATAATGTTGAACTTGGAAACTAATGTAGTAAATGAAATGAGATTTTATAAGGGTTACACTATCCGTTGATTAAGTGCATTGTTTTAAAATGAAATAATTATACAAAAAATTTGTGGGCGTGGCACTTCCCATATAAAGGAACATTTGATTTGATAATAATCAAATGAAGCAAAAAATTTTAAATTTCGAGCGATTTCAGCTTTTTAAAGACAGTACGAGTATAAAGGATTGGACCCGAGGGCGTGGGACTTCAAACATTAAAATTTTGATATATCATGTGCAGTAAATGACGTCATAGTGTATTATTCTTAAAAATAAATCAGAATAATATGAGTGGGCGTGGCACCTTCCACATAAAATGGCAAATATTATTGGAGCTAATTAAATAAATAAAATAACTCGACATTTTTTCCAAATCGGTCCAGAAATTGTAGAGTTCTATTGAAGAAACAACTATGAACGCAAACTCAAACGAATTCTGCCAAAATAATAAAAACTTGTGAGATTTTCCTCGATTTTTTAAATTTTATCTTCAAAAATGTTAAGCCGGAAAACTATTCCCAAATATGATGGTATGATACACCCGGGATTCGTGCAACAGTTCGGTATTAATTTGTCAACACTGATTTAAATTTCTGCATATGGCTTTATGCATGTGTGAATGTGTTAGTTACATTCATATGTTTACATTGTTGTTTGTTGGTTGGTTGGTTGGTTCGACGAATGTTTGCTTCATGTGTAATTGACCTCTTTCAATGAGACGACATTCTTCAACAGAAACAATAAATACAGATTACAGACAGTTTGTTTTTATTTAATTTTTTTTATAAAAACATACATTTACTATTAATTAGTGGAAGATACAATTAGTTGTTCGTTCCCTCTGCATGGAAATTAAAATCAAAATTTTAAATTTTCTAAAGCTCCAATAAAGTGCATTATCCTGAAGTGGATTTTAAAGAACAACTTGCGGTTGGCAGGAAGTTCAAGGCGTGATATTTTGAAGTTATCACGGAAATTAGTGGAAGATTAGTATTTAGCAATATTTACACATACATATGTATGTATGTATATGCATGAGTGTACTGACTGACTGATCCATTTTCCAAGAGAAACGGCTAAATCTAGAAATTTTAATTTTGCCTTGTTCGTTTCTAAGCGGTTACAAAAAGGGAGAAAATGAGTAAACTGTGCCACCCTAATATCTCCAGATCTAACTAAAGGAAAAGGAAAACATCATAATTTAATTTTGAAAAAAGTAAGCAGGCAGGTCCTTGGCGACTTTTGTTTTCTGTGTCCTTTTCACTTCTTACATTGATGTAATAATCATATAAAAATGATTTTTATATGAGTTTCTTCCAATGCTTTTCATTTCATTTTGAAAAAAAAACCCGAAATGTAAAAATTCCGCAAAAACTTTTTGAAGAAAATATACTTTTTGAGCAATCTACTTTTTTGGATTATTTAATTTTTGTAAAATGTCTATCTTGAAAAAGATAATATTTTAAAAATGTACTTTTTTGTGGAAAGTACTATTTAAACAAAGTACTAATTGAGAAGTTGTTTTTTTTTCAACTTATTTTAAGGAACTTTCATTTTGGAAATTGTACTTTCTAGAAAATGTACTTTTTCGAAAAGGCACTTATTAAAGAAGGTACTTTTGCAACAATCTACTTTACAAATAAAAGTTTATTTTAAAGAAGATAAATTTTTTAATGTCATTTTTAGAAAAGATACTTTATTGAAAGAGCACTTTTAGTAGAAAATACCTTTTGCACAATCTACTTTTTTTAAAACGTTTATCTTGAATAACATAATATTTAAAAAAGTACTTCTGCGAAAGGGTACATTTTGGGGAAAGTACTTTTTCAACAATCTTATACTTGGAAAAATTTACTTTTGAAAAAAAAAATTACTTTTAGTCAGTTACCTTTTGGAAAATATATATTTTTAGAAAAAGAACCTTTTTAAAGTGTCGCTTTTTTTAGATGGTACTTTTTAAACGTTCGTACCTTTTTGGCAAATGTACTTTTTGAAAAAAATTATTTAAAGAAGAACCTTTTTGGAAAAAATCTTTTTCGAGAATATAATTATTTTAAAATTGTACTTTATTTTGCAATCAGTTTATGTTAAAGAAGATTAATTTTCTGAAAATACATTTGCGAAAGAGCACTTTTAGGAGAAGGTAAATTTTGAACAACCTACTTTTTTTTAAAATGAACTTTTTGAAAAAATTTTCTCCTGTTTTTAAAAATTGGGCAAAAATCGCCATAAATATTTAAGATTACATCTGCTAAGATTTTTTAATGGAAAATTTTGTTAAATGTTTTTTTTTTTTTTTGTTAAATAACAAGAAGCCATTTATGATATTTTTAAAAACTCAAATAAAGCCTACAAACTTCGCCTCAAGTGATCAAAAATTATTTTGTTTACATTTTATTTCAACAAAAGCAAAAAAAGTTAACATTTAAAAGTTCATCTTGTGATTTAAAGTCATGTAATGATATCAGCCAAGAACTGGGAGATAATGGAAGAATTTTTATTTATTTTTATATTTTATTGTAAACAATTAAAATTAAACAACCGACATGATAAAGTGTTAATAAGTGAAGTACAAGCAGTATAGACTTTTCATCTGTTGCATACGAATGCAATAAGAAAGATTACATATCAAAACTAGAGTTTATTGACCAAAACAAATAAACAAAATATTCATGTCAATGCATTTTTATTCATAGACCTCCATATGCTGCAAATGAGGATCAATAAACTTGTTTTTAATTAATTTTTTGTTATTTTTTCCAGCTTTAGTATTGTGGCGATTACAAAATTTATCCTCGCTTAAAGTATTAAAATAAATCTTTTATATAAATTTAATTTAAATTTACAAAAAAAAATATACAGATGAAATATATAAATTGCAATTTTTTTTTTGCCATTGCACTTTTAATATTCTTATTTATTTGAAGTTACTTTAAAAAAGCTTGACTCTCACTGCAGGTATTTTTTTTTTTTTGCTTAATAATTCCTTTTTAGTTTGACAAGCCTCTTCTTTTAACATCTTAACCATCTTAATATATATACAGAGTTTTAAAAATACATTTAAGTACATAGAAATATTTTTTTCCAATAAGTGAAATAAAGAAATATTCCCTTTTATTTTATGTTGACTCTTTTATTCAATTTGAAGTTACAATCAATTTTTTGCGTGTTCAATTGATTTAATGTAATTAATTTCTAATTTTTATTGCAAAATTATACAAAAACCTGTCGCATTTAATACTAGGAAGTAAAAATATAATAATAACAACAAAATGTTTGTTAATGTTACAAACATGGTGTTTTACAAAAACACACAAAATTGTTATAAATATATAATAAAAAAATAAATAAAACGTAATGAAAAATTTAATTAAAGAAAATTGTGCATTTCGTTTTTTTTTTCTATACATTTTTGTTAAGTTTATTTACTAAAATATATTAATTTATTTTGTCATTTGGCAAAAATTAAAAAACAAACGTTACAAATGAAATAAATAAATACATCAACAAAACGAAAAAATGCTGAGCTGTTCAGCACGCGACAATTATTTGTTTTTTTTTTTTTTTTGCTGAAGTTGCACTGTGGCATATAAATACCAAAAATATAATTATGTGGTAATGCAAAATGTAATTCTAAACTGCTTTTAAGTTTATTTTCGTGAAAGCAAAAATTGTGGCTCAGCCAAAAGAAAGAAAAAAAACCATGAATTTAAATATTTTTAACATTTCTCAAGGTTAAACTTAAGGTAAAATTCGTATCAGAAAAAATTTACTAATTATTTAATTTATCTCGTGACTTCGTTTACGCTACATGTTGATGAAGGCATAAACTGACTGTATACCAACGTTATCGAAGAAACAAACATGTACCAAGAGTACCAGCATTACCTCATTTTATCCCTCCCCTAAAGTGGGTACTGTATGTTAATGTAAAAACTAAATTGTAAAAATAAACAAAAAGTATCAAAAGTACCAGCTTTTCCTTATTTTATTCCCCAGAAAGTACACAACCTATTAATGTAAAAAAAAATATTAGTAAAATAGAACAAAAAGTATCAAAAGTACCAAAAGTACTAATTTTTCACTTTTTTATTCCTCAAAAAGTACCCAATGGTCATATGCTATCTGCCTACTAAATTTCATATAAAGCCATTACCAGGATTTCGCAAGAGTAAAAGTACAAAAAGCAAAAAGTACCAGCTTTTCCTCATTTTACACCTTACAAAGTGTACTGTATGTTAATGTATAAAATATTATTACAAAATGCAAAAAGTACCAATTGTTGAAAATTATTCTTGTTTTTAACCGTTATAAAAAGTACTCTATATTTTTTATCTGGCTCACATGATATCCATTTATTTAAAGAGAATTTAAGAAACGAAAAAGCAAAAAGACGAAAAAAGCTTGAAGGGTAAAAAATACCATTCCTAAATAAGTACTAAAAGTACCAGTTTTTTTCTTGTGTCAGCCAGTAGAAAGTATATTACTTATTAATGTAAATTATATTATAAAAAAAATCAAAAGTACCAAACTGACCAATTTGTCTCTTTTTTTAGCCCTTAAAAAGTAACCTATATTTTAATCTGGGTCACATGCTATCCGTTTACCGGGTTTCATCTAAATCCCTTAATAGAATTTATCAAGAGCAAAAGTAACAAAAATAATAAAGCTGCAAATGTAAAACATAAACAGTACCATAAGTAAAAAACGTACCAAAAGTACCAAAACCACAAGCTTTTCTTTATTTTATCCCAAGAGAAGTACAGTACAAATTATTGGAAAAAAATATAATTAAAAACAAAAAGTACCAAAAATACTGATTCGTCCCGTTTTAAAACCTTAAAATTTTCCATATGTTTTTTTTTTTTAAATTCATCCAAATCCATTGAGGTGTTTTTGCGTTACAGTGAAACAAACATTCAAACAATACAAACTTTTACATTTATAATTTTAGCAGCATTCATAAAGAGCCAGAAGCTCTCAAAAACCCTCTCCGAAGTTTTGAAACTCCAAATAAAGTAATCAAATGAAAATTTATTAAATGATTTTATAAAATTTTTTGGACTTATTCACTCCACTGTGTATCGTTGATCACCTGTCGTTGGTTCAGCCCTACAAGGTTTGACTGAACAACTTCTAACACAGCAACAAAAAACGGAATAAGTCGTTGTGAATGCATACGAAATTCAATTGTGATGCAAGTATTCGATCACCGAAAGAATTGTAAAATTATTATATTTAATATTTAAAGTAATTATTTTCGTGTAAGTACATGTGCAAATATTGACACACACCCTCTAATTTAAAAATAAATATATAAACAATTTGTAAAAATATATAAAAAATAACCGTCAATTGCTTGTGTGCCAATCGATTTTTGTTTTTTAATATAGCGGAACTACAGAATGATTGAATGAATGCATTTGAAGTGTGTAAGAAGAAAAAAATATAATAAACGTTTGTATAAATAAAAATTAGCTTGAATTTATTTAATTATTTTCATTTCAACCATTGAACTGCAATTGAATCATAACAGGAACATATTTAATTTAGTTTTATGAATTTGAATATGTGCATGCATGTGTGTATGTGTATGTGTATGTGTATGTGTGTGTGTGTGTTTGAAAACGAAACCGAAATGTGTAAATTAATCCAAGTAAAAAATCTCAAACGTTTTCAGAGCCAAGGTTTCTTCGTTTACTTTTTTTGTCGTTTTTAAATTTAAATGCAACTGCCTTACCAGCCATCCATCCGCTTTTGTTGTTGTTGGTGTTGTTGAATATAATTTTTTTTCTAATGCAATCCAATCCAATTTGTTAAGTTTCATTGCATTTATTTTTCATTTAATGCAATGAAATTCAATATTCTATTTATTTATTGAGTTTATTACTACACTTTTAGGGTATTCCATTCGAATACTTTAATTCCCATGAATTTTCAAACCAAAATCGAACCGATTCCAATTACAGATTTATTTGGGTAATTTCAAATACTTCAAAGGAAATATATTAAATAATTTTTGGAAGAAATAAGAGAATGAAAAATAAATAAGCCATTGAACCAATCTGAGAGTGTAACCAGTTCTAATCCCAGTTACGCTATTTCGAAATAGAATCCCCAACGGGAATGCGAAGATTTTTTTAATCGCAAAATATATCACTCAAAATTAAATATTTATTGTAATATAAAACAATTTTTATGGCTTTGCAAACCAAAGGTGAACAACGTTGTCCGTCCGTCTTTTAGTCTGTCTGTTCATCCCTCTGTTACAGGTTTCTATCTCAAGAACCGAAAGATATATGGATATGCCAGGAAATTTTCACTGATTATGTATACTTTCAGCCACAGATAATGAAAGTTAAAAACTAAAGGGTGTGCCAACGCGAGCAATATAACATGTGGGAATTCTAATGCAGATACTGTAAACTATATAAACAAAACTACAACAAAAATAGAAAACAAAAATTCATTAAAGGGTATTTTTTCAAGTAATGTAATTTTAATTCTGTTATTTTATCAATAATTTGTATCTTGAATAACGTAAAAGGCAAACTCTTGAAATTGTCAATGCTAGTGGAATATTATTTAGGCGCAACAGTAACGAATACTAAATAAATCGCAATAAATTTCAAATTAAAGGGCATTCTAGCAGGTACTCAAAATTCGAAATTAAGCTGAGATGAAGCGAATTAAGCAGACAGGAAAAAAATCGTCAATGCTTCATAAAACCGACGAAAAGAAAACAGTCGACTTAACTAAAATAAACGCCAAAACGGAAAAACGGCGTTTGGTGCCAAAAAAAACGCTGAAACAGAATAAAATATTATTTTCAAAAACTCAAAAATAATCGCTTAACTTGGATACCCTATAAAATACCAATACCAACAACCACAACAATTTAAGAAAAAAACTTTAATAACAACAAAGGCATTGACTTTGAACTTTGATTTTTATGTGAAAAGTTTTTTTTTTACATAAAATTTTCCGGTATTTCTATAAATGAATGTGTGTTTTTTTTTTTTTTGTTCATGCTAAAATCTCATATCAGCTGTTTTTAATATTTCTGTTTTAGTTTTTAACTTGTTTCGCTGTGATTTTAGCAAATAAAAATTGTAAAATTATTTTATTATTCCAATACTGGCTGCTGCTGTCTGGCCTAAAATAAATATCAAATTCACCAACACAAACAAAAGTTCAGCGGGTTGTTTAACTGGTTTCAGGCAAATATTCTTATGATTAATGTAGTCAAGTTAAATCAATTTGTGTATGGTGTGTATGTATGTTTGTCTATGTATTTTGTCATGTATTTTGTATGTACAAAGCAAAGTGTAATAGATATTTTAATAGATTTTAATTAAAGTAGGAATATACATACATGTGTATTATCTTGTCAAAGCTTGTATGTATAGTGTTTTGTGATTTAAGGCAGCTTATTAACATACAATCACTTTAAATCGATCATGTCAATTGCGGCGTATACTCGTACAAACAACAACATTGCTAGAACACCAAAAATTGCGAAATATTTTAAGGGAAAAAATGACTGGAGCATGTTCATCTTAAATAATGTAAATAATTCATACATTCTTTATTAGCTTTATACACATACATATATTTAATTAGAAGTAAGTACTCGGTGAAAAAGAATCGCTTCTAGAACTTGTGAAGCGGAAGTGATAACAATTTTAATCATTTGGAACTGCTTTATATGTTCCTATTATGTGGTAATTTATCTTATTATAATTAATTTATTTCACATAATTAATACAACTGCATTCGTATTTTGTCGAATGGTTCGAGTTGACTTAAAAACAGGCAATTTCTTTTAATAAATCGTCTGATGGCCTACACCGACTAAATTATCTTAATTTTTCCAGCTAAATGTATTTTTTGAAATACATGGTTTTGATATTTAATTAAAATATTAATTGATTCAATTATTTTCTATATTAAAAATAAGAAAACAAATAAAACTTCCTATAAGAAAAATTTATGATATGTACTGACTTTTCCTAGCCAGAGATCGAACCCAGGTCCTAACTCATAGTTTGCTTTGTAATCAACGAGCTGACCACTTCAGCCAATACCTCCCCAGGAATTGACAGTCTTTTGCGTTCTCTTGAAAAGTATCGATTTTCACATACGCTATTGCGTACGTTACTGGGAAAGATATTCAAAACTATTTTCCATATTTCTGAATAGATTTTGGGACAAATATAAATCTTTAGTGAAATTTAGAATAAAAAAAAAAATAGATACTTTTTAAATAAATTTAATAAAAAAGCAGAAAAAATAACATAAAAATATATAAAAAAAAAATCTGATATCGAGATTTGAACACGACACCTTATATTTTTTTTGCTACTTCTTCATTTTTCGCATTAAAAGTCTTTCCGTATCATTAATATCAATACAAAATGAAAAAGGCACTTTTGAACAAATTTTCATACCACTATGCAATTTTTCATCAGTGCAATGCAAAGTTTCAAGCCATTAACGATATGTTTCGTTGTGGCTTCATCAGCATCACCCCTACTGTTAGTTATTTTCCGTGTTCGTTACACTTACGATACACTTGTACCATATATTTAAGTATGTATAGAGTGAGCCCACATGATCTTGAACTGATTTTCAAACTTTTGTGTCTAACTTGTTTGCATAAGACTAAAGTGCGAAATTTTATATTCAGAAAGAATTTTACATGATCAATATTTTTTGGAAGATGGGTAAATCAACATCAATTTAATGTTCTGAACAGAACAATAATGTTTTCATATGCCGCAACACACTCCCATCTCCAGCGCTCATCAATATCTGCACTTGTCTCAGTTGAATTTAATCACAATTTTTATTTCTACAAATCCGCTGATAAATTTCCATACGAGAATTACATCACTACTAAATTGATGTTAATTATATAAAAAAAAATGCCAATGTTGCAGTTGACTTCCTTTCTTTCTGTCCCATTCGTCTGATTTTTTTTTCCATTTTGTCAATTTTTTTTTAAATTTGGTAGATAAATATTGTCTGACCCATTTGAAAATTAGGGGCAGTTTTTAAGGGGCTAAAACGGAACAAATTGAAACTTATGGTACTTTTTATTTCTTTTACTAGTTTTTATCCATTGATTGCAGTACACTTTCTGGGGGCTAAAATTAAAAAAAAAAAAAGAAAATAGAGAAATAGTTTTCGGAGAATTTTTTCGTTTTTCGATTCCTCTTAATACCAATTACGATATTCATTACGAAAAAAAGTAAATATTTTTACCATCTCTCACATTTCGAATATTTACTTAATTCCTTCCTTGTGGATATCGCAATTAAGGCTCCATGAAAAATGGACACAAAATTAAAAATTAAAAATGGCCCCAAACTTTTTACATTGAAAACAACAATAATTATTTTTGGGGCAATTTTTCATTTAACAAAACATGAAAAATGGCCCCAAGATAGTGTAAATGAAATAAATATCACAAATAACTCTTTATATCAAAAACTACCCCTTCAAAATATTATTAGTAAACGGCGACGTTGATCGAAATTCTATGGAAAAGAGTAACCTTGAGTCCCGCCAAAGCCAGTAATGCAAAAACCCGTTAGTAAACTACTGCCGCTGTAAGAAGCACCATGGAAGAAAAAGTGCCTGCGCCCAACAATTGCCCAAATAATCTAAGTCCCCAGAAAAAGATTTATTTCTAAGTCTGAGGCCATTTTTTCCTAAAGTTTGGGGCCATGTTTCTTTTTCGAAATAATGAAAAATGACCCCAAATTAAAATGTGGAAAATGGTCCCAAACTTTAATATAAAAAATGAAAAATGGCCCCAAAGTTCGTGATGTAGTTTTCAATACAAAAGTTTGGGGCCATTTTTCACATTTTAATTTGGGATCATTTTTCATTGGGGCCATTTTTCATGGAGCCGCAATTAATAAAGCAGGAATCGGAAACTTCCCCCGAAAACTGTTTTGCACAATTGGCCTGTTAATATTTTTATACAAAATTATGTCCTTTCGCTTTTATGGAATTTTAATATGTATTTGATTAATTTTTCAAAAGTCTTTTAATAACAATTACTTTAATACCAACAATCTAATCTTGCTATAAATTAAAATATTTTTTTGTTTTTTTTTTCTAAATATAAAAAAATCTGTTCATGTCTTTATGAATTAATAATCTTTATAATAACAATTTATTGTAGGTTTTTCTTATTAAATAACAAGATTAAAGTTTTATATAAAAATTTGCTACAATAAACAAAAACTCCAAATAGAAAAAAAATAAAAACAAACATGTTGTAATTAAAAGCGCTAGACAAACGACTAACTAACTGGTTGGTTGGCTGTTATAAGAGTACTTAGACAACCTTTTTATTCTTGCGTTATTTGGTGTGTTTTTTTTACAGACAGAATAAAATATTTATTATTTGCAAATTGATCCATAAATTAATGAACAATTGAAAAGACGTTAGTTAACAAGTGTTTGTTTTTGTTTTTTTTTTTTTGGTTTTTTTTTTCTTTGCTGTGTGAAATATTATTTCCACTACTGTTAGTTTTTGCTGATGGTTTCTGTGTATTTTTAAAAATATGTACTGTTTTTTTTCAAGTACAAATATGGTAATTTATTAATTGGATTTTATGATTAAATCAAACCTTTACTTAAGCAATGGTTCGAAAATGATCATCGTATTCTGAAAGGGATCGCAAAAAAAATTGTAATCGATACAAAACGTAGCACAAAAAGGCAAAGTCTGCCTCACATAGAGTCATGACTCAAAATATGTGATTTTTAAATAATTTTCTTTTAAATTTAAAAAAAATTACTCTGTTGCTAAGGGGTTTTTTTTTGCCGATATTTACAATATTCAAATAATTTTTCTCTACGTCCACGTTAAGGGTTAACAAATACCGCCATTAGATGAATGTGTTTGGGTAGCACGAGACTTTCGATTCGACCCTTTTAAAGTAATATTCAATTTCATTACGTTCAATTCAGTTCGCTTATGAATAAAATATCAATAAGAAACAGACGAGACACAGCCATACAGTCTCTATCTATTATACACGTATAATTTCATATATAAGGTTTTCCAATAAGAGTGATATGATTTCTTTATTTTTTTTATTGTTAAGGAAATTCAAAAGTTTTTTTATTTAATGTGAAGTACAATCGATAAGAAAAAGAAAAAAGTATGACGATGAATTTTTATTGTAAACAACACGAGCTTTTAAAAATTGCAACCACTATTAAAATTTCAATTTATTTTTCAATTAAAAACAATATTTTGTTGTTCGTTTCTTTAAACGACTGCAGAATCGCTCGTAATATGCTGGAAGCAAATGTTTTAAATATGTTGAATGATCATTTAGTTTAAAAAATATAGTGGATCGATCATCGATTGACTAGATAAGAAAAAGAGGGCAGGATAATTTCGATAAATCATTATTATTATTAACTGCATTATTCAGAAACGATTATTAAAGTTTGTGTTGGTTTAGTGAAAGAATATTTTGATGGGAAATCCTGGATTAATTATGCTCTTTTATTTTAACAATTGTTTATGAATAAGAATGTAAGTCTCTAGAATAGTTATGGTTTAAGTTGTTGGTATCATGATAACAGTCCAGTAAACACTCTAAATCTGTGATCGCTTTAATGTTGGGTTAGTTAAACTAATCTTAAATTTTAATGCTGTTTAAACTTAACAACTGGAAATCTCTGATTCATATATTCAACAGAATTTAAACAATAAAAATATGACAGCAATAAAGTGTACTCGTATGTAAAAGGTTTTCCAATAAGACTGATATGATTTCTTAAAAAAACACACTTTTTGTTAAGGAAATTCAAAAGTTTCTTATTTAATGTGAAGTACAATCGATACGATTAAGTTCTAAATAAAACGTCATTCAAATGGCCTCTACGTTTTCTTCTGCAGGAACGAATTCGATGAACCCAATTTTCGAGCACTTTTTCCACTAAATCAAGTTTTATGTCATGAACGGCACGTTCAATATTGACTTGTAAAGCTTGAAGAGAGGCTGGTTTATTTCGAAAGACTAATGACTTCAAATAACCCCACAAGAAATAGTCTAATTACAACTTCTTGGAGGCCATTCAATATCACAATTTCTTGAAATTTTCGAATCTTCAAACTTTTCTCGCAATAATCAAGGCAAAATCAGCAAATTCACGACGTTTACGGTGGCCCAATGGCTTCATTTCTTGAGTGAGAACAATTTTATACGGATGCAAACCCAAATCCTTTCTCAAAATCCGCCAGGTTGTGATTTGCGACAGTCCGAATTGTTGAGAACATGTTGGAATCGACAAATTGCGGTCTTCAGCAATACTTGCCTGAACGGCAGCAATAATTGCATTACTTTGAGCGGTTCTTTGTCTTATTGGCACTTGAACATTATGTAAAGAAAATGTAGGCTCAAAATTTTCAACAATTCGACGAATAGCGAGCACACTTGGACGATTATTACGATCATAAAATTGCAAAAGCGCACGAAAAGTTGCAATTGGAGAAGGATTATTTGGATAATAAAACTGAATAATTTGTAAACGTTGTTCTTGCGTATATCTCGCCATGATGAAATTGTAAACACCACTGAATACAATGAAAAACAAATGACAGATCAGGACGTATTACAAATGGCCGAAACGTCACTTCAAAATCATATCATCCCTATTAGAAAACCTTCTAAAACTAAGATACCTCTTATTCATTTTATAAACTAAGATACCTCTTATTCATTTTATTTACATACTCTTCTCGTATTAGTGTATTGCATCTATGTATGCATGTATGTATAATTATTTCTTTATATAAAACTTTTGTAGAATATACATTTTCACAGTGACAACGGAAATTTTAATGAAATCAAAAGTTTATCTATTATATTTTTTTTTATTTATTTTCAATTGCATTTTAACTCAACAGTCTAAAGATCACTTAAGTGAGACGCAGCAGAGAGGTAGTTGGTGGGGTTTTCTTATTTATTTTATTTATTTATATTAAGTTCAATATCAAGATGTTTGCTGTAATATTACAGATTTGCAATTAAAATATATTTTATTTTATTATCACTTTATTTTTATTATTTTCTTCAATTGACAGTTTAATACAAATTAAAACTAGATTTGGCATTTGCTTTTAATTGACGTCATATTTAATTTGCATTTCACTAAGAGTACTTTGCAAATGCTTTAACAAACACACACACACACACACACAAATAATGCATCCATATTGGTAGACAGAAAACTCTACATTATTTTAATTCAAATTAATTAATATAAATAAAAAATCTTATTTGTAATGAATTCTTGCAGACAATCTTATAATAATAAGTAACAATGTTGCATAGTTGTTTATTATTTAACTAAATGATTGTTTTGATCAAATATCAGTTGATTAAATATCTTTTATGCTAAGATGCTAATTGAAATGATTAAATCATGGAAAATGGCGTGATTGCGCCAAGTTCAACGAAAGGAAGTTTGAGATGCTTTTAGTGCTACAAAAAGAATTCTTCAAAACTAAAAAAACTTTCTACACAGAGATTGTCGTGTTTCCACTCTCTGAAGATATTCTGCTCAAACAATTTTGTGGAAAATAATGTAAAATTTTTAATCTAATAACTGCCAAGTACAAAAACTTAGAAAGTAATCAGACGGGGTGGCGTTACTGCGTAATGCGATGCAAAATAAAACTGCTTAGATAACTTAAGAGGGTAACATATAATGAGTTAGGACCTTTATGTATTAAGGTAACAATATGTACACATATGGTTAGCAATGCACACATACAGACATACATTATAAGAAAAAATTGGGCTCCAGTTTTATAAAATATCTAAGATAAGATGCAAAAGAAGATCAAAATTTAATACATGATAATTTTATTGAGACTTCAAGAAATTAATTGAGTGCTTAGGCCCGTTTCACACTATAATGTCATAACAAACAAAATTGTCAAAATCTCAACCAACAACTAACAGACCAAATTAAATTACGACGCAAAGCGTTGTGCAACATCAAATAATCCGGAAATACATTTAACTTCCCGTAAAACAACTTTTAAAATTCAATGTACAACAGCTTTTATTCTTAATATAAAAAAATTGCATACTTTTAGGAGTAAAAAAAATAATGTTTGAATATTGTCGGAGCTGCCAGACTAAGTATAAAAAATTTGGCATTGCAGCCCTTAAAATTAATAACAGTTTTTGTCATATTTTATATTTTTACCGTGACCGATTCATCTTTGTAAAATTCGTTGTTTAAATGCATGACTCTAGTGGCCTTTTCGAATTAATGAACAATTTAAATGTCTAAATTTAAACGTTCGGATAAGACTAAATTCACACGAAAAAAATTCTTTCATTATACAGTAGACACTCGTATATTAGAACCACTTTGTTCACGGGGTAGTTCTAATTTTCGAGAAGTTCTACTTTCCAAAGGTTTCTTTTTTAAATAAAAAGCAACACAAAAGTGCATCTTCGTTTAGAAAATACACAAAAACAAACACTTCTGCATAGATATTTTAATGGTAGTTACTTAAAGCAAACACAAAACACACCATTTCATTAAAATTCATCACAGTTTAATAAATAAATATATTTTAAAAATACATAGTATGTATATGTATGTTTATGTATGTTTATGTATAACTACTAATTGTTAATCATGTAATCAGTTATGTTTTTTGTTATATTCATTGCGGATCGCCAAAAGATAAAATTTTTCAAGTGTTAAAAACAAAGAAAATATACAAACACTCTGAAATTAGAACTGACGGTTTTAATTTCAGAACATGTAAAATATTAAAAACGTTGGTTCTAATATCCGAAGGATTCTAATTTCCACGAGTATTAATTTACGACCGTCTACTGTATCATTTTTGGAAAATACATAAGTTGTAAATAATAGAAATATGTATGTAGCCCACAATGAAAAATGGCCCCAAACTAAAAATGAAAAATGGCCCCAAACTTTTGTATTGAAATCAAATAGACAATCTTTAAGCCATTTTTGCTATATTTATCTATTTTTTTTTTTCATTTTTCATTTATTTTTGTTTTAAGGTTGGGGCCACTTTTCTTAAATTTTGTGACCATATTTAAGTTTTGTTTTGGGGCCATTATTTATTTTTCAGTTTGTGGCCATTTTTCATATGTGGTATGTGGCTTCATAAAAAATCGACACAAGCTAACTAATCGGCTATACACCAAAAAATAGGAAAAATGGCCCCAAAATTTTTTTTGTTGCTTGGAAATATTTTGGGGACATTTTTATTTTGTAATTTGGCGACATTTTTTATTGGGTTTCAAAAGAGAAAAAATGCCGCAAATTATTTCCATTCAGAAGAACGAAATTTTTTTAAGGCTTTTTTTTCTATTTGGGGCAATTTTTGATTATTTAATCTAGTATAGTTTTTCCTATTTTGGAACCATTTTTCATTTTAAGAATCTTTGGTAATAAAAGTAAAATATCTTGAAAAATAAACTGCACTGCTCACAAAAGATGTTATGAATTTCAATTTCTAGAGTAAATAATCGTATACATACATATGAGTAGCCCTCATAATAATTCTTGACTCTTCCTGCATGAATTGTTGTGACAAAAATCGTACATGGTAAACAAGTACGAAATAATTCTTTATTCTACATATGCACACATACATAGTATGCCATTTACTAAAAAAAATAATCTCTAATAAAAGAGGAAAAGGAAATCGGAAAGCTTCCAGCTTTATTTAGCTAATTTCACAACCTTTTAGGAAGCTTTTCTCTTTTACTGCTTTTTAAGTTTATTTTCTTCTGCATAAATCTTTTACATTGAAACCGTTTAGAGAATATCGTAAGAATATGCATATGAATGTATGTGTACAGTTTATATTTATCATACATGTACAAGTCCCCACTGGATCAAACGATACCTATGTACATATCGCACTCGTTCAACAATACTGTATTAACTCAAAATTTTTGAAATTTCGTTTTTTTGCAAGAAATCGATGAACAGTGGTCATATCTATCCACTGTAAAAATTTTACACCATTTTCTCCACTCTTTCACCCAAAAAAATACAGTTGTATCTATCTTTGTGATAGAAGAATAGTATAAAAAAAAACAGTTTTTTGTCTCTCCTGAACACTTTGAAGTTTTTGAGTTAATACAGTATTGTTGAACGGGTGCGATATGTAAGTACATATTTGTAAAAAACACTGTGCACAACACGACATACTTATATACAAATAAGATTTTTATAATTTTATAATTTATTTCCAAAATATTTTCATTAATTTATTGCAAATCACTAACTTTTATCCAAGATAGACGCACATAACACGAGTGTAAACTTATAACTAAATGCTTCGTCATACTAATTTTGTCATTAACTAATAAGAATCTGGAAGAAGTATAGAAAAGGGATTTTTTTAAACTATTAAGTATTTCGTTACTTTTAATAAACATTATCGATAAGTAACGTTCAAAATAAGTATAAATACAATATTTTTATCTCATTTCACAACCAACGTATTCGTCCGAAGTAGGGACAGTTCATAACAATCACAGTATTAAGGCGAATTCATAACAATGGATGAAATATAATATCAAGGCGAATTCATTATGGTGGAATACTCAGATTTTCACTGGTAAAATTTTACAGCTTGGACAATTTATGACACAAAAATTATTTGAAAACTGCAACAGATATTCATTGCATAGATTGCAACGATATGCGACATAACCTCAAAAGATAAATACGTACTTACATATGGTCTGGTATCTAGGTATGTACATATGTAAGTACGGTCTTTTGATGGCATTTACTGTTTATAAATTTGGTTTGTCTAATTAGTGACTGTGTCAGCAGAGTGATATGAAAAAATGCACTGTGTATGTATAATTTATGCAAATATCTTGCTTGCATTTGCAAGACATGTTTTTCATACAGTAAGAAGAAGTATGTATGTATGTATGTATGTATTACCTTAACAAAAGGGTGCTCCGTTGGGTAAATTCACTTTGCACTGACACGCATATACTGAAGCAAAAATAGCACTACCGCGAGAAGCGATTTAAATATTTTATTAATTACTAGCAAATAAGATTTTTTATACATATAATTTATTTCCAAAAGATTTTCATTAATTTCTTGCAAATCACTAACTTTTATCCGATATTTTTGAGAGTTGCACATAACACGAGCGTAAACTTATAACTAAATGCTTCGTCATACTAGTTTTGTCATTAACTAATAAGAATTTGGAAGAAGTAAAGAAAAAGGGATTTTTTTAAACTATTAAGTATTTCGTTACTTTTAATAAACATTATCAATCGATAAGTAACGTTTAAAATATACAATGTTTTTATCTAATTTCACAACAAACGTACCTATTCGTCAGAAGTAAGGCGAGTTCATAACAGGATTAGTATTAAGGCGAATTCACAGCAATGGAATATCAAGGCGAATTCATAACGGTGAAAGAAATATAATATATATGTATGAATATATGTATATATATATATATATATATATATATATATTGTTATTTTTAATAATAAGAACAGTATTTGTGTTTTGTTCAAATTCAAATTAGAGTATAAAACTTTGTATGCTAAACTCGAAACTGATTTCTATGAAGAAGAATTGTATAAGAATTATTTAAATAAAAAAAGGAATTAAGAGCTTTAAAAATTTAGTGCCCCCTATGTGGTTGTGAAATTGGATAAAAATATTGTATATTTTGAACGTTATGTATCGATACGTTTACTAAAAGTAACGAAATTCTTGATGGTTTTAAAAAATCCCGTTTTCTTCCCTTGACAAAATAAGTAAGCCAAAAGCAATTAGTTATAAGTCTACGGTCGTGTCATGTGCATCTATCTCGGATAAAAGTTAGTGAATTGCAAGAAATTAATAAAAATCTTTTGGAAATAAATTAAATGTATGAAAAATCTTATTTGCTTGTAATTAATAAAATATTTAAATCGTTCTCGCGGTAGTGTTGTTGTCCCGTCGGTATGTCCGTGTCAGTGCAAAGTGAGTTTACCCAACGGAGCACCCTTTTGTTAAGGTAATACATACTTACATACATACATACATTCTTCTTTCTTAGTGTATGAAAAACATGTCGCAAATCCAAGCGAGATATTTGCATATTTTATACATACACAGTGCATTTTTACATATCACGCTATTGTCACAGTCGCTTATTAAACAAACCAAATTTGTAATAAAAAGTAGCCGTAATTAAATGTAAGTACTTACATACATACATAATTATGTATGTAGTATACATATATATTTTTAGGTTAAGTCGAATATCGTAGTTCCTAACAAACATGAACGCCTCGAAACTTTTGAGAAAGAAGACAAATGAAATGTAACTGTGTATGTATGTACATACATATGTATGCTATATTTCAAGTTTCAAATCATTTTTATGGTATAAATTGTGGAGGGTGGAACATTTTATCATCACAGTGAAAACCTCAGTATTTAGCATTTTAACGATTTTGCTTCATCCGCGAAACAATTAATATGCTGATCATCGCGTTATGCGCTTAAAGTTACACAATAAAAGTTAGAAAGTAATCCTTAATAATAAAAAAAAACCGTGAATTAAGTCAAGTTTTAAAATATATTTGCAACAGCCGATTAAAATTACTATCTAAACTAGATCAAGTATACGCCAAAACAGCCTGATAATTAACAAATGTTCTTAAAAATTTTTAATGAAAATATGATTTTATTTAAAAAAAAACAAACTTTATGTAGTTGGCATAAAACAAAACTCATGATAATTTTTTTCTCCTCGCCAATAGTACTACATTTTCTAATGTAACATCTTTAGTAACGTAATAATGCAATTTAGCATCATAGCCGTTATGATGCAAATACTCCATACGTGCGTAGTCCAAAACCCGTTTGCACATAAAACCAATTGTTTCACGTTCGTCCAAGGATAATCGTTGATTGGCAGCCATTTCTGATATTTCTTCAGGGCTAAGGTCATGTTCTTGTATTGCTTTACGTCTTTCCCTGCTCATGCCAGTGCCACAAACGGCCCAACCCACCATTTTAGTAATTATGACAAAATCTCGCTGTGATATTTGATGCCCTTTTAGGAAAGCATTACCGACAAAGGAACGCCAATCACATTGATGATGACAGCACAAAGCAATCATAATAAAATCAGTTAATTTTTCTGAAGACTGTGTAATGCAACGCAGCGCCAAATCTGTGGCTCCTCCACACAAATGTTTAGATACAGCTACGCAATGCTCGAATTTTTTCAAAGCATTATATTTATCTATACAAAAATCTGCAATATCTGCCTTTATACGTTCTACTAGGTGGCGATCTACAATTTTATTGTCCTTTTTGTGGCGTAAAGACATACGATCGACCAAAATTACTTGAGAGTTTTGCTTTGTCTCTAATAATTTCGCCAAATTAACCGCCAATTGGCCTTTACCTGCTCCAAACTCAAGAAAAACTGTGGAATTCTCCATTTTTCCTTCGCTTTCGAGAATTCCTAATAAAGCGGCTAATTGGATTAAATGTTTGCGTTGTTCTTTGCCGTATTCTTCTTTAGCCAACATCTCATCCATACACTTATGATGGCATTCCAGTTTTTCTATTTTATTGTCTACATATTTTGCATATAATTCCTTAACTTTGCCTATAATTTTGTAAAATTCCTCATCATCCAGTTCTTTTAATTTTATGTTTTTAAAATCCTCCTCTACTTGCTCGTCCCTTTCCATGCCTAAGTTTATATTTTTTTGTATATATTCCGGCTGGTTGGTTAAAGTTCGAGCATTACAAATTTTAATATGTTTATTTAGTTTTGTTTTATAAACTGTGTGTCTGCCATCTAAAGGACAAGGAATACGATCCGAATCAGCTTCCAAACTAACGTCATGTTCCGCACAGTAATCTTTACCGTCAGGTACCAACATCTTACAGAATCGTTTCTTCCGCTTCACCCAGTGTGCACATATTTTTACATCTTCAGCTTTTGCCCCCAATTCAAGATCTGTTGCTTCATGGAGTTTAGTTTTTTTTGCTGGTTGCTCACCGTCAGACATTTTTGGGCCTAACTTCAGCTTTTTCCAACACAATTTTATTAATATATCAAATAATTGTTATTAATTGCAAATGTATCCACAAAATTCCAAGTAGCAAGGCGAATTCATTATGCCAGCTGTGTGCCTAATCTGTCACAAAATATTCATTGGCGTCTAGAGTTGATGACCTCGACAGCACAGGTGTTATTCGCAAAGCTTTCGCTTAGGTTAGTAAAAACAAATCATCTTATGTAGTATGGTGTTGTGCATATATTATGTATCGTTCCAGGGGTTTGGAGGGGTGCTGTTTAAAGATTTGTTAAGGATTGGAAATTTTAAAATCTCTGAAAACAGAGTTACTTAATACGTGCACAACCCCTATCGTTCAGCTTTAGGCGTTCGTTTGTAAAAACGTAACACTCTAATTATGTCCGCTAATGTTGTTTCATTCTAAACATCTTGACGTTTACAGCGTAAAAATCTACCTGCTGTAGATTATTTATATAAGAAAATCAACGAATATTTTTAGTAAAGAGCAACGAGCTCAATAAACTGACGCGTCAAACATGTTCATGTGTTGGTAAAATTTTGGTTTGACGAATATATAAATCAATTAGATTTTCACATTAAACCATACGTGTTAGTCTTTTTTTTACTAATAATATCGAAAACGAGGTGAGTAAAGCGTCAGTTTGATGAGTGGCCAAGGCGTTTAGCACAAAAACTGTTCATTCTTATTTGTATATGAATATCCCTCGTGTTGTGTACAAGGCGAATTCGACTAAGTTTCGTATTAATAACGATCTGGCAACTGCAAAATAAAAACAACTGTCATAGCGGCGAATGGTGGTGTGTAAAAGAATTATAAAAATCACAAACATTTCCCGAAAACTACAAGTTTAGTAATCGTTTGCAGAAAAATTTTTATACAAAATTATTATATAAAAATATAATTTAAATAATCTGATCTACCATTGAATCCATATCATGTAAGTGAAGCGATATAAAATATTTAAAAAACTCCATATAAATAAAAACTAACCTAAAATTTTGTCTTCACGGAAACGTTGCTATTTTTAGGGCTCTTGTCAAACCTAAATCCGAATTGACTCCCGAAGAATTGGCGCGACAGGAAGAAGAGGAGTTTAATACTGGTCCTTTGTCGGTGCTAACACAATCGGTAAAAAATAACACTCAGGTCTTAATCAACTGCCGAAACAATAAAAAACTTTTGGGCAGAGTTAAAGCTTTTGATCGTCACTGTAATATGGTATTGGAAAATGTCAAAGAAATGTGGACCGAAATACCTCGTACGGGCAAAGGTAAAAAGAAAGTGAAGCCAGTCAACAAAGATCGTTTTATATCAAAAATGTTTTTGCGGGGAGATTCTGTAATACTTGTATTGAGAAATCCTTTAGCTACGGCAGCCGGAAAATAATAAGATGTATTAAATAAATCCGTTTAGTTTTTTAAGGACTACATGTGGGCAGAAAACTGATTTTTAATAGTATTTAGCCTTTTCTATAAAAATATTAATAAATTTTAATTTTACATAAATATACAAGGTATGTACTTTAGTTGTCTTCGGACAACTGCTGATGTATAGTGGGTACATAATCATCGTATTGAGCTTGATAAAAATTACCAGCCAAAGGAGCACCTAAATTGTATGTTTTGGCAAATTGATCTGCCTTAAAGTTGGGTCTATTACGACGTGAATTGTTCGCAACATGCGGTTCATTGATGACTATCTTTCCAGGTTGTTTGTACAATAAAAATATGTAACGATGTAGACCAGTATTCTTAGGCGGTCCTGAGCCCACATAAGCAGCTACAACCTCACCTTGATCAATTCTATTGCATGGTATATTGGCTACCAACCAGTGTCGAAATTCTCTGACTTTTGGGTTAGCACGGCTTGGTGCATCCGGATCAGTCATAATTAGTGTGTAGAATTCATTATCTTTAGCATCCCATTCTACTTTTGGTTGCAATTTAACTTGAGTTGGTGTCAGCTCATTACCTTTATCGACCTTCAAGTCATTGTCATACGAAACCTACAAATTGTGACAAAATTTAAAAACAAATTTAATTGTGTTTAATTATAAAAGATATGTAGTAAAAACACGAAAGAGCAATTAAAGTTTTTATCTCTGATTTAATTAGAACAATTTTTTAATCCCCTTTATTCTAACAATTTGTCAACGTCATGTGAAGATAAGTTATGAAAAATAGGACACTTATGAACACGTTCGTTTTGGACAACAATCGACTACGGCTCACAGCCACCATCTAACAACTTTCTAAGTCCCAGAAAGTAGCAAGAGGCTGTTAAAAGTGTAAATTTGCTGTCCAGAAGATTAAAAAAAGGGAATGTTTTTGTGTTTAAATAAAAAATATGTTTTGCTTTTTACTGGTCACCTTTAAGAATTCTTTTGGAGCTTCCTGTAAAACATCTGGTATTATTTCATTGTCCTTAAACACTTGTTCCACCACCTTCTCGGCAACTGCACTTTGTGACAAGTGGAAATAGGCCAACACACAGAAAATTACAACAGACTGTTTTGCCATTTAGTTTGTTAATAAAAAATTTTTTCTTTTGTAGTTTCGTTCAAACTTAATTCATTTGTGTAAAATAAAACGATTAAATTAAATAAAACCTGTTTATATACTTATTATGTGCATATGTATGCTTGTATGCAAAAAAAAAAAACTTTATGTAGTTGCCAGAGTTAATTAATCGTGTTAGGGTGGCTTATGAGAGATTTTCTGTTTGGAAATCTGCTGATGATTTTTTCTTAAAACATTTTATTTTAATGAAAAATATTTTTATACATGCATTGAAATTTATTTTGTTTTTACAAAATTTTCTACTCTGGAAATTGAATCCTCAATTCGCCTTGGTTAAGCTTTTGTACACAAATAAACACACACCCACTCACATATTTAATATGGAAACAACACATTCACATATTTAGTTTTTTTATTTTTAATTTCCTTTTCCTTTCTTTTCTTTGCAGTTCGTTTTATAGTAAAAGCCAAAATATAGAAGATAAAAAGCAATTAAATATAAATTCGGGCGCGCGTGTTTTACGCATCGAGTGTTTCGGGGAAAATTTTGTTCATTTTAAGAAAATTGTGTAAAGAATTATATTGAAAATTGATAAAATTTAGAAAAAATCACATAATAATATATAAAGAGTTCAGTTAAATCTAATATTAATGTCGGTTCGCGCAATAGTGTGTCGTTGCACGTCATTAACTGTAAATTGCATTGAGCCAGCGGAGCACCTATCACCTAACGTTTCGTATCAATTTATGAGCAACGATTTGTAATCAATGCATGTTCATCTTGTAACGTACAAATACATATGAATGTACACCCTTCCATTTGGTGTTTAAAGAAATATTTCTCCCCGAAATTTGACCAGGCAGTTTTAGTTAACTTCAATTATTATAAAAAAAAAACACGAGATAAATAAATATTCTCTACATGAGTTATTATGCATTAGAACTGAAATTTACGGGATTGGCAAATCTTACTTCATGTCTTTATATTATTGCAGCTTACAATTACTTTTTCTATACCATAGAGATTTTAAATTAAGTTGAAAGTTTCGTAAACCTTGGTCTTCTTTTCAAACGTGAAAATCAATTCATTCAATATTTTTGTTAAATTGTTGATATGTATGTATGTACATATGTATGTTAATGTTTTTGTCAATGAAATCCATAAAACGTTCTCAAAAGCATCAAGTGGAAATATTTAATCTTTAAAAAAATCGAATAAGAAATAAAAATTCAGAATCTGTGTAGCTTTTTGTTTAACAGCAGGTGCTCCATTTTGCGATTTTATCGTGCACTATCTTCTGAAACAACACATCCATATCATAATTGAGCTGGGCCATACTGGCTTTTAAGCCAAATAAATAAGAGTTTTGCTCACCAGTTTTACACCGTTCTCAAAAGATAGAAAGGTAGGCTTTAAGGACTCAATGCATGCAGTTGATCTTATATGTCACATTATTGGTCGTTAACATACATACTTATTAAATCCATAAATATGTATGTATGTAAGTGTTTTTCAGCGGTAGCGATCTTAAGTGTCGCAACATCGGTCGCCAAAATTATTAAAATAATTTGCTTTCGGCGATAGCAAATATGTTTCGGTAATCTCGTCTTTCGAAATCGCATAATACAACGGTAGTGTAAAGAGTTAATCAAATAAAAAAGAATTGCTTTAAATAAAATGGTTTGAGTAATAAAGGTTTCATGTAAAATGATTCCAGTGGGTAGCGGTAATATAATTTAGTAAATGTGTAAAATAAATTAAGCAGAATATGAGCTACAACAGAAATCAACAACGCCATACAATTAAGGTTATAAAGGTAAGTTTCCGTCAAATTTTCAAAAAATATAATTTTAGATTTTTTTTTTTTTTTTTTTTTTTTTTTTTAATTAGGACCAGCACTCAGGGGATGACCCCTACGTATGCAGTGCATTGTGCCGGAACTCAGAGAGAGGGATAGAGTAGAGAAGATAAATGTGGAAAATGTAGAAGGCTTAACTCTCTTACAACTCTGCTTTGCGCGTTTTGTTAATTTTCATAGCAGTGTTGAGGCGCCTCCGGGGTTAGGTAGACGCATTAACTTTGTTAAGCTGTATTGGCAGGCATTTTGTTAATTGTTTTACTTCGCCGATGTTTCTGCTAACCGACGAAGGAGGGCGATGTTGTGTACATTAGCTTGGAACATCATCAATTGCTGTCGGAACCGTTTTTAGTGACCAGTGCTATGCCTTCATCACTTAAATAGTCCGACAGCAATTAATACAATGTCTCACTAATGTACATTACAGAAATTAATGATGTTAATTGGGTACATACCAGCTTTTAACTGCGGCTTCGCTCGGCAATGTTGGAAATATGCAGAGCTTTCATATGTCTTCATTTAAATAGGAATCTATTTACCTTTTAAAATTAATTAAAATTGGTTACATAGTGTCATAGTTGCAGAAATCGTCCCCTTCCCCCACAATATTTTATAAAATACTAGCCTATCCCGGTGTGCTTCGCTACCCCCTCGTTATAATATAAAATTAAAAGTATTTATATATCCTATTGTGAAAATTTAATGACGATCGGTCTAGTAGTTAAAACTATACATATTACCATTTTAATTTTCCTAAAAAGGGGCGTGGTCCCACCCACTTTTCTCCCGGTACGTATTTCAAGTTATGCATATACCATATGTACCAAATATCATCGACGTAGGTCAAAAAATGCCCAAAATATGGCGATTTAAATTTTTGGGTTATATGGGCGGTGCCACTCCTCTTTGTCCAATCAAAACTTCATATAGCCTATTATTCCTTCCAGAGTCACAGTAACATGCTGTGAAAATTTCAGGAAGATCGGTGCAAGGGTTTGGTTTTCCTAAAAAGGGGCGTGGTTCCACCCACTTTTCTCCTGGTACGTATTCCCAATTATGCCAATACCATATGTACCAAATATCATCGACGTTGGTCAAAAAATGCCCAAAATATGGCGATTTAAAGGGTGGTTGGTGTTGGCTGAAGTGGTTAGCGCGTTGAATACTAAGCAAACAATGACTTACGACCTGGATTCGAACCGTGGCCAGAGGAAGTCAACCAACATCATTAATTTCTCTGATGTGCATTAGTGTGGCATTGTTTTAATTGTTGTCGGACTATTTAAGTGATGCAGGCATATCACTGATCACTAAAAGCTGTTCCGACAGTGATTGATGAAGTTCCAAGCTAATGTACACAACATCGCCCTCCTTCGTCGGTTCGCAGAAACATCGGCGAAGTAAAACAATTATTAAAATGCCTGCTAATACAGATTAACAAAGTTAATGCGTCTACTTAACACCGGAGGGGCCTCAACACTGCTATAAAAATTAACATAACGCGCAAAGCAGAGATGTAAAAGAGTTAAGCCTTCTAAATTTTCAACATCTATCTTCTCTACCCTATTCCTCTCCCTGAGTTCCGGCACACTGCACTGCATACGTTGGGGTCATCCCCTGAGTGCTGGTCCTAACTAAAAAAAAAAAAACTATCACATTCATATACATACAGAACATTATTAGCAGGATGTGTACTTCTAGACTCAGTTCACAATTTAATTTTTTTGCTCTCCATATAAATATACATATATGTACAGTACAACCTTCCTAATCCGGACACTCGCTAATTCGGACATTATTATTTTTCGGAAAGTTTATGGAATCTATAACATTGTCTTAAATTATATTTTTTAAAGTATTTAAAAAAGGCACAAATAAAATTTATCAATTAACCAAAACCACAATTGAGTAATTCTAAAATTTATGGATAAATTTTCGGAAACGAATAAATTTTCATTTTCCAAAATTAATATTTTTGGTCACTTTTAGTATTTTTCTTATTGTTTTCTATAAAATAATTAAATACAAATGAATTCTTATGTGTATTTATATATCTGTTCGCTAAAAAAAAAAAAACAAATTATATGTATGTGTTGCGCTAAAAAATTTATTTTAACTGTAGTCCGGACGATCCACTAATCCGGACAAAAACTGCAACTATATCTGTCCGGATTAGGGAGGTTTTACTGTACATACATACATACATATTTCTAAAGTGGAATCCGCAATTAGGTCCTAAAGGAGTTTTCATTTCCTTGAAAAAAAAGCCACATTTGATGCCTCCCTTTCCCAGAAAAGCACCATAAATTGCAATTTTTTATTAAGGTTGAACAATGTATTACAGTCCATACATATATTCCTAGAAAGGAAAACACATTTAATAATACGTTAGAAAAGCTGCAATTTGAAAACAAATCTCTTCATCTGGCTACACTTTACAATAACAGAATTAAAAGTTAAATCTATCAATGGCCCATGTAAAATAAAAAGTAATGCCACAAAATATGCAAACAAAACTAAATAAGTTTCATGCATTTCTAATGTCTATAATTCAAACAATCAAAATTTTGTTCAAACATTTTTCTGGTGCATGTCTTAGATAAATATTTTTTGTACAATGAGCTAAATAAGAGATGCCAAACGTATTATGAACAATACCTTGGAGTGTGTTAATTTTCAAAGACACAAACCAAGCACAATATTATCTACTGGTGTAACGACATACAGCAACAGGGATGGACATCCATATTTTACAAGAAAGACTGCATAAATATATTTTATTCAATTAATTTATTAATAAGTTATAAACTTTTAGTCGATATATAATTTTTACTCTGGCTTTCATTCCTGTGGTAGCATTCATAAAAAAATAAAACACATTTCAAGTGTGTTTTAATACAAAATTTCAATACAAATTATTTTTTAAAATAAATTTTTTTATAATTTAATTTTTAATTAATTTTGTCTGTTCAATTATTAAGAGGCTCTGGAGGGCCATTATTACAACAAAGCTAAAATTAAGATGTTAAAGGAAAGAAAATTAGTTGTTCAGCATTTTATCTTTTACTTTTAGCGTAAAATATTGACGCACTTCCTTATACTTTAGAATAAATCTTTTCTTTTTTGTTTTCAAAAGTTGCTTTATTTCTTATGGGTTAGCTAATCTGTATGCTGCATTTTATTGGTTGCTAAACCAACTCATCCATAGATTCTTTACACCCATTCTTGAAAAATTTTCAAACTCATTTGCTTATACAACAAATCTCAAGCTAAAAATCGAGAATTATTAAAGTAAAAGCACAATAGTTTTCCAAAATTATACGAACAACACAACAAACAATATTTATTCGATGTGAATTTGTTAACTTTTCTTTAAACAATTATTCTTCTCTATTTTAAATAGAAATTTTTGATAGTTTTTTGTGGTTTTTTTAATTTTAAATATTTTTTGTTGTTTTTTGTATTGTCAATTGTCAAAGAAGAGTAAGTTTTTCTCTGGTACTACCAAGGGTACCAAGGATTTAGTAAATTCTGGAAAAACTAAGATAGATTACAGGATGGAACACATCACATTTTTAAGTTATTTAATCATGTGTTTGTAATCTAGAAACAAATTGCAAAGAAAATAACACGATCTATTAAAAATAAGTACTTTATATTTTCATATACAATGCCTTTTTAATCGAATATATCCTTAACTATAAGCGGCAATCCATAAATGTTCCATACTTTTATTAGCTCTTGGATAGGAAAATCTACTTGCTAAATCTTTTTTTTATAAGTGTAGAAATATGACATTGGAAGAAGTTTGAATATTTCATAAGTGCATGGCAAATCACCTTGGGGTCTTTTGGCTGCACTCCTGCTAACGGTATATATTCGATACTTTATATTTAAGAATGACCTTGTAAACGTGAAATTTTGCGAAAAGAGAAAATAAAATCACATAAAAAGAAAGTTAAATTTTACCAATTGTCTTTTTGAAGCTCTGCTGTACTTAAAAAAAGTAAAATTCTACTGCGTTTATTATTACTGATACATCTTCTGTTTGCAATATATGTATGTGAGTTGAATTCTTATTTAATTTTAAGATTTGTTTCAATGTAATAAATAAAATGTTTGCGGTTTCTAACCGCAGACAATTTATTTTGATGAATTGTTGTAACAATATGATCATTATTGATTTAAAGTAACGCATAACACGATAATTAATAAATGTGACATTAAAAAACTGATAATGACAACTCCTATTGGAACCTTGGAATTATAATGAATTTGTTTGTATGAAAAGCAAGTTAGACGCAGTTGTATGAGAACTAGTTTATACTCTTTAATTTCGTTACTTATATAAGTCCCCATCCAGACTTGCAATTTTATTGGCTGCAATTCTTGTTTTTTTTTTGCTGTGAGTGGTAAGCGGCTTGGGGAGGAGTACAGAGATTCGTGAGCTTGGCAATTCTCCTTCGCCTGACAATTCGCACTGGGTTCTATGTGTATTTGACGTTTTATTGTATTTCTTCAATTATATGAAAAACAAAATAAAACGAAAATTAAATTAATTTGTGATGCATTACAATTTTTTAAGTTAAAAATATTGAAAATAAATTTTTCTGTTGTGGTGTAAATACAAAAATTGCAAAATTAGTTTTTTATAATGTGGACACTGATGCAATTTCAAGACAGAATTTTGAAGAATTGCAGATAATAAAATTGCAAGTGTGGACGGGGTCTACGTCGATTTGATGGGCAGATTGTCTTGTTGAAATTTTAACCTTGGATGAACTCATAAAGTAGGATGAACTAAAAGACATGTCCCACAATTGGTTCCTCTAAAGGCAGGCTGGAGTTAGCTGAAGGGATTAGCGCGTTGATTTCTAAGCAAACTATGACTTAGAACCTGGGTTCGATCCCTGGTCAGAGCAAGTCATCGACATCAAAAAATTCTATAATGTACATAAGTGTATAATTGTATTAATTGTGGTTGGAGTCTTGAAGGGATAAAGCCATGAAGGAATTGTTCCGGTAGCGATTTACGCCATATCCACCTAATGTACAATAAAGCGCCCTTCTTCGTCGTCTACTTAACACCAGAGGCGCCAGCAAACACTGCTCTAAAAATGAACAAAAACGCGCAATAGCAGAGTTCACACAAAAAAATATTTAATTTTTTTTCTAATTAACCCTTTAATTAAAAATATAAAAAAATTTGATTAAATATTTAATTTATTTAATTAAATTTTTAATTGTAATAAATAAATGTATAAAAATTTAATTGATACTATTAATTTGTTTACTGGCGCAAATTTAATTAAATTTTTAATTGATATCATTTTTTTAATTGAAATAAATTTTTATTTTTTTCTGTGTTGTAAAAGAATTAATCCTTCTTCTGCATTTTCACCATCTATCATCCCTAACCTATCCCTTTCCCGAAGTTCTGGCACAATGCATTTCATAAGTAGGGGTCATCCTCTCGGTGAAGGTCATATAAAAAAAAAAAGAAAAAAAAAATTAACATTTTGCGGTAGTCACTTTTTGCAAAAAACCGATATAAAGTGGTCATATCTACCCACTTTAAAAATCTTGCACTATTTTTTCTACTCTTTCTCCAAAATAAAACATAGTTGTAAACACCTCCATAATGTACGGTGTTTTATTTTAGAGTGTCACAACTTTGAGTTGGCATCACTGCTTTATTTGAGTACCCATTTAACAGCTGATAGTTGCTTTTTGTTTAGTTTGGTTTGAAATTTCATTATGAATCGATAAACACCAGAGCAACGCGTGCAAATTGTTGAAATTTTTAATCAAAATAATTGTTCTATTCGTAAAACTCATTTCCTCAAAGAAACTTTTGATGAAAAAATAATTTCACGTAATGGCCCAATTAATTGGCCACCAAGATCGTGTTATTTAACCCTATTAGATTATTTTATTTGGGGTTATGTTAAGTCACTTGTCTACGTCGATAAATCACAAACAATTGAACACCTGGAAATCAACATTCGAAGAGCTATCGGCGAAATACGGCGAAAAGTTGTTGAAAATTGGTGTTCCAGATTGAGCCTTCTGCGCTCCACCCGTGGCGGCCACATAACAGAAATCATATTAAAATATTTATTTCATAAAATTTTCTTTCTAATAAAGCCCGTTTCATTGATATTAAAAATATATTTTCTTATTTTATTATCAACTAGCTGAACCCAGTGTGCTTCGCTACCCCGCTCTTTATATTCAAGAATTTATTATTTCGTAAGAATATCCTATTGTGAAAATTTAATGACGATCGTTCTAGTAGTTAAGACTATATTACGATTTTTAATTTTCCTAAAAAGAGGGGCGTGGTCCCACTCACTTTTCTCTTGGTACGTATTCCTAATTATGCCAATACCATATGTACCAAATATCATCGACGCAGGTCCAAAAATGCCCAAAATATTGAAATTTAAATTTTTGGGTTATATGGGCGGTGCCACGCCCCTTTGTCCAATCAAAACTTCATATAGCCTATTATTCCTTCCAGAGTCACAGTAACATGCTGTGAAAATTTCAGGAAGATCGGTCCAAGGGTTTGGCCTCCTATAAAGCACAAACAAACAGACAGACAAGACAAACATTAATTTATATATACATATACATATGTATATGTATATAGATTTTTTGTAAATATCTTCGGAACTACATAACCGATTTAAGAGTTTGATATCTCGTTTTGAAAAACATGACAACGGCTTTCAAAAAAAAAAAAAATAAATAAAATAAAAAAAGCAAAAAAAATAAAAATATGTATGTATGTATGCATATGTATGTCATTGGTGGTGCAATATGAAAATTTGATTTTGCCACGCCCCTCCGCCCGCAGACTGAAAATAAAAAATCAGACTTCACAGTGTCACCCGCCTGAATATTCTGAAGATTCTCTGAAAATTTCATCAAAATCGGCCCAGCCGTTTTGGAGTCCATACATTACATACATACATACACACATCCTGTTTTATATATATAGATATAAACTTGTGTCACTCTATAAGAACCACCCTTTATAAGAGAAAATGTAAGAAAAACTTTTAGGAACCGACGCGATCCAACAAAAATTTACTTTCATATTTTTTTATCCTACAGTTTTTTAATAAGTCGTCAGATATTGTTAGTCTCCTATAGAAAGGTCCTAACTAGCATTTATTTTGTTGGAATTGAGTTTTTCAGTGATTACAAAACATTTGCAACAAATGAACCTCGATTTTACAAGCAACTTCCTCTGTCTGTATTTGATTAGAGGTTAAAATTCTTCCTTTAAAATATCCTTAAAAATTCAATGTAGTGCAATATCACTATTCCTCTCTCTCTCTTCACCAGTTTTAACACAAAATAGACGACAGATGCAAAAAAAAAATAGTTCTTGCAAAAAAGAAATTAACCCAAAAAGAGAGAGAGAGAGGGAGACAGACGGATATTAAATCACAAATTACAAAAAATACAATTTGAAGAATATTTCCAAAAGGATTTATTAACATCAAAGAGCGAGCTGTGCAGAAAGAAACACAAAATACTTTTTGCCAAAAAGTCCAATTCCAAAACAGATTTATTTTAATTGTTTAAACTTAATAACACACAGAGTAAAATTAATTTGAACATTTCATTTTAATTCTAAGCCCAATCTAGCCAATAATATGTCTGAATATTCATCATATTGTGCGAGATAAAAATTTCCTGCTACTGGATTGCCTAAACCATATTTCTCAGCAAATTTGTTAGTAGAAAATTTTGGCCTCCCTTCAATACTGTTGGCCGAAACATATTTTTCGTCGAATGTCAGACAATCCGGCTGCTTGAAGAGCAAAAATACGTAACGATGAAATCCTGAACCGTGGGCAGGGCCAGAACCCTGATAGCCATAAAGTAAATCTCCCTTATCTACATCATTTTCTGGTATATTTACAATCAACCAATGACGCCATTCTTTCAGTGAAGTATCCTCACGTGATGGGGCATCTATTTCGGTAAAAAGAAGCGTATAAAATGTATCCATTTCAGCATTCCATTCTACTGAGGGCGCATTTTGTACTTGAGTGGGTGTTAGTTCTGCTCCCATATTGACGGCAGCACCGCTATCGAAAGAAACCTGGAAATTTAACTGTTAAAATTTATTTATTTTTTATACCGCAAACAAACCTTTAGAATATACTCAGGTCCTTTATCTAAAAGATCTGGTATGACTTGATGCATTTTCATTGCCTCTATTATTTCTGAGTCATCGCCAAATACTGAAATAATAGGAAGGAAACATATTTGCAATAAAATAATGGTGTGCATTGTTATTGTAAAGATTTAAAAAAGTTTTATGATTTTTAACAATTTAAAATCTGACTTTAAATACTCCAAAAATATGATATAAAAAGCTTTTTTTTTCTTAAAAGTTTTAGTTTTAGTTTTCATTTAGATAAAAGCTAATAATCTAATGATTATTCAGCTTGTAGATCGACGAATGTTAAATAGAAAAATATTATATATCCCAGTAAACATTTGTTTTTGGAAAATTCGCTCTGAAATCGGTAACTAAATCTGTACAACACTTTTTATTCAAAGTCGCTTAGAAATGTGTCAAAAATTATGAGAATGGTTGACAAGAATGTGGCCCACTTTGTCTGAGGAAATTCTAAAAATTTTCATGCATTTTCTTCGAGAATTCTATAAGAATTCTAAAGAATTTTATAGCAAAATTCTGAATCAGACATGTTTAATATTGAAAAAATTACTTATTAAACATCAGAAAATCTTACGTATAAAATTCGCAATTAGAATTAAACATTTGAAAGACTTCTACACTCCTGGAATAAAATTTATTTTACAGGAAAATCTAGAAGCGAATGGAACGAAATATTGATCATTGCATAACTCCCTCATAGCTGGAAGGACTTTAAAAATCAATTCTTTTTTATGCAATTTTTTTTTCTGGCAGATTAAATTTTAGGGTCCTTTTGAAGGGATAAAAGAGGAACATATTGGTACCTTTTATTTTTGAACTAATATTTTGTGAATTTTTTTATAAATTAAAATATTTTCTGGGGACTAAAATGAGAAAAGCTAGTAATTTTGGTACTTTTTTTTTACTTATGGTACTTTTTTACTTATTTAACTTTTGGTACTTCTTCTCTTGAGAAGCAGTTTTAATAGAGTTGCATAAATTTTGCTACTTCAATTTTGTGTGGCCCAGATTAAAATAAAGGGTACTTTATTAAGGGTTAAAAAGCGAGAAGTTGGTACTTTTTGTACTTATTATATTTGTACTAATATTTTAAATATTTTTTTATTACTAAATTTTCTTTTTGGGGTGCTGAAATGAATATAAACTGGTATTTTGCCTATTTTTTTTACTTGTGGTACTATTTTACTTTTGTTGCTTTTATACTCTTGTTAACTTTTCTCTTGAGAGACAGTTTTAATGGATTTGGATGAAATTTGATACACGAATGACGTGTGACCAAGATTTAAATATACCGTAAATTTTAAGGGCTAAAAGCGCACGAAATTGGTACGGTTGATACTTTTTATGTTTGTACCAATATTTATTTTTATTGTTTTATAAATGAACAAAATTTGTTTGGAGGCTGAAATGAGTAAAACCTGGTACTTTTTTATGTATAGCAATATTTTACTTTTGGTACTTTTTCGCTTGAGGAATTGTTTTAATAGATTTACAAGATATTTGGTATAATGATAGCATGTGATTCGGATTAAAATATTGGATAGGGCAAAAAAACAGGAGAAATTGTTACTCTGGGTACTTTTTATTTTTGTACTAATATTTTTTAAATTTCTTTTAATAAACTTTCTGCGGGCTGAAATGAGAAAAACCTGGTACTTTTCCTACTTTTTTTACTTGTGGTACTATTTTATTTTTTTTTTTTATTTTTTAGATTAACGTTTAGTACACCTTGGGGTACTTATGGTACTTCGTAGCCTTTCGTTAGACTTAATGTCTCCAAACTCATTAGTAAATGTTTAATCATCACGTTTGTTACGTTTATAGCTTGTAGGCTTCTATAAAAACTGTCAAACAATATACGAGAATTACCAAATTATATCTAACACCCAATTCATACGATGATTTAAAAATCACGATTTATTTTTAATTCTCTTTAAAAGTTGCTTCTAAAAACTTTACAGATTCATACGATGATTTTTTCCCACTTTTAAATGTTGATTTTTTTCTCCATAATCGGTTATTCTTCTTTACTTTATTATTTGTATAAAAACAATCTGACGTATGTATGTACATCAATTTGTTATTTACGTACAAACTTCGTGCAAACGAATATGTGTATTGCCCCATGAAAATGAAAAATGAAATAAAGCAAAATAACAAAAAACGAATATGTGTAAAGAAAAATATAAGAAAAAATCACAGAGAACTGAAAATGTGATTTTTTTCTTTATCCCTTTTGTTTCTCTACCCCGTTCGCCAACATACACAAAAAAATCGTGATTTAAAAATCAAGGAAAAAATCATCGTGTGAAGTGGGTGTAAGTCTAAGAGTGAGTGGCCGCTCAGAGATTTACACAACTTTAATCTGGATTAACTGTTTTAGGATGACAATTAACTACATTAACTTGAAAGTTTAAACGGCCAATGTTGGTGGGTTAAACTCACTGAAATATGGTAACACAACAACATGCACGACATTGCCATTTGATGTATAGTGTTGCCAATTTTTAGTCTTCAGTATGGCGATTTTGCACGGTTTAAGCTATCACTTAAAAATAGCAAACACAATTAAAGTCGATTAAATTTATATTCAGATTAACATAAACGTAATTTGACACTACGTTTAAACTGTATGCTAAAAACTCACTCTAAAAGACAGCAAGCAATTTTTAGTTGTCTACTCTTTATTATATTTCTTTATCATATAATGTAAGTATGTGTGTCATATTTCTTCTTAAAAATCTAAATAAAAACAAAGTATGTATGTACATATAAGGATATTTTATTGAAATGCATTTCTTTGCTACCAAGTTTGCTGTAATCGCACACTTTAATTTAATTTTATAATATAAGATTTTTCTTGGTTTTTTCATATACAACTATACTATTCTTCAGTTTATTGTAAAATCACATTAAAGTTTTCCTAGGTATTGTGGAAAGATTATAAGATCTTTATATTAAAAATGCATACATGTCTATATACACATGTACACACATATGCACATATATAATAATGAATATATTTATAACAATAGTTTGGCTGCCCATTGAAGTAGAAAGAAAATTTCAGTAATTGAAAAGTTTCATGCGTTTTATGATTTTTTTGTATTTAGCATCTCATTAAAATCTATTTAAGTAACTATGATCTTTATTTAAATCACTGTTATCAAAGAAATTTACAAGGTTAATAAAGTCATTATATATTCATTAAAATTTTGTACTACTGAAACGAGCAAAAGGGATTTGTAGTCTATTCGGCATATAAATTACTTAAGCAGATTAGAAAATTTGAACAAAGAGAATAATTTTAAAACAATAGAAAAAAACTTTTATTAAAAGTATTCAATTTTATTTCCCTAGCAGGGTTTTAACGATTTCTGGCAGTAAAATTCTTTCTGTCGCCCTTAAAGAACCGAGTGGGATACGGTAGAAAAAGGAATTGTTTATGGCCACGTAAAAAATATTTTTTTTTTTAACATTTATTAAACTTTCTTCATCGATATGCCATTCATTAAAAATTAAGAAAAAAATCTTCAGCTTTGCTTTCTCTTTTTTCCTTGAGCCTGGCATGGAAAATGAAGCATTGATCGTGCAACAATTAGAAAATCTACACAGTACGAATGTATTAAATTTCTCTTAAGTTTTTTTTGATACAAAAAAACATTTAATTGTCTGTGAAAACATTCAAGTGTTAGTATACTCTAATGATTATAAATATGTGTATGTATGTATTCAGTTAAACTGCAAATATGACGCAAGTAAAATATTTAAAAGTTTCAGAAGTTTTTACTAATTTTGGCCCTCCAATCGTTTACTACTATAGGGAACTCAGTAATTTGGCAATTAGCAGAACTAACCATTCCTGGAGGAATAGAGAATATTGTAGAGTCTCGAGGTCCAAATGGACAGAGCTAGACTCAGGTAAATGTGATGCCCGTTTAAAAATCATTTTTGTTGTTTTTCCATGAGTACCTACTAGAGTTGTCAACCGATTAAGAATAATTCGATTAATCGATCAAACAGAACGAAACTCTTGTTCGAAAAATTTTAAAATGCCGATTTTCGAATAACGAATTTTTTAAATTTGTAATTTTGGATATTTGTAGTTGTTGTCGAACTGTGTGCATTACCTACATAGTAGTCGTGCTATGCTTTAAATAAAACGTTCAAAAATTTTCAAGAATGGGGTTTTTTCACTCTCAGGTGAATAAGTTAGAAATACACTAAATCCAAAAAATTGAGCTCGGTTTGGAAGTATTTTACCAAGAACAAAAATGAAAAAAAAAACACAAAGTCACATGTAACAAGTCTCCTAAAGTAAACAAAATTGTTGGATCAACAAAAAAAAATAATAATTCTTTGCAACAGATTTACGAAAACGTATTAAAATAAGAATAAATGAGAGACGTAAAAAATTTTTAAATACGTTAATAATATTTTTTAAATTCTGGAAATTTTCCGAGCAAAGAAAGTTGTTTAAAATATTCTTCAAAAAGTGAAACTAAAGAATATCCAAATGAATTATACTCCAGATTATTTTATGTGGAAAGTAACCACAATAATTCAGATGAAGGTAATGATATAGAAGATGTTACTAGTAATGAAAGTAACTATCTTTTATGCGAATTAAATAATTATATTAAAAATTAAAAATATAAAAAAAAAACTTCAGCGATATATTAGACGATATGGTATATTTGGAAAAATCTAAAAAAAGAACAGAAAAATTAGATAAACTATTTGATGCTCTTTTCACAATATCACATACCTCGACAATAAGCGAAAGAGTTATTTCAAAATTGTATTTAAAAAAACCAAAACCAAAAATCGTTGAAAGCTAAAAAATTGAGTCAACTTTTATTTGTAAAAGATTATTTCTTAAATAAATTATGGTGTCAAAATGAGCCAGAACGTACACATCAGACCTACTTTCCATCTCTGTCTCAAAGGTATTAAATTAGAGTTGTCAACCGATTAAGAATAATTCGATTAATCGATCAAACAAAACTAAATTCTTGTTCGAATAATTTTAAAATGCCGAATTTCGAATAACGAATAAATCGATTAATTTATGTCAATTAATCGAACATATTTTCGCATACGTAAAAAAATTTGTTAAATTTGTTTGTATGATTTGAAACAAAGCGAGTACTTTATATCAACCAATACATGTTATTTTGGATGTTTGTAGTTGTTGTCGAACTGCGCATACCTAGTAGTCGTGCTATGTTTTAAATGAAACGTTAAACAATTCAAGAATGGGGTTTTTTTTACTGTCAGGTGAATAAGTTAGAAATACACTAAAGCCAAAGAATTGAACTCGGTTTGGAAGTACATACATATTTTACCAAGAATAAAAATGAAAAAAAAAAAAACAAAGTCACATGTAACAAGTGTCCTAAAGTATACAAAACTAGATATACCCGGTGCGCTTCGCTACCCACTCGTTATAAAATAAAATTCCTATTGTGAAAATTTAATGACGATCGGTCTAGTAGTTAAGACTATATTACGATTTTTTATTTTCCTAAAAAGGGGCGTGGTCCCACCCACTTTTCTCTTGGTATGTATTCCTACTTATGCCAATACCATATGTACCAAATATCATCGACGTAGGTCAAAAAAATGCCCAAAATATGGCGATTTAAATTTTTGGGTTATGTGGGCGGTGCCACGCCTCTTTGTCCAATCAAAACTTCATATAGCCTATGTCACCCGCCTGAATATTCTGAAGATTCCCTGAAAATTTCATCAAAATCGGCCGAGCCGTTTTGGAGTCCATTCGTTACATACATACACACATCCTGTTTTATATATATAGATTGTTGGATCAACAACAAAAAAAAAATTCATTATTATTTTGCAACATATTTACGAAAACGTATTAAAATAATAATAAATAAGAGACGTATAAAAGTTTAAAATACGTTAATAACATTTTTTAAATTCTGGAAATTTTCCGTGCAATGAAAGTTTTTCAAATATTCTTTAAAAATGTTAACTTAAGAATATGCTAATTAAAAGATTATTTTATATTGAAAATAACCACAATAATATAATAATAAAGTAATGATATAGAAGAAGTTCTTATTAATGAAAATAACAATCTTTTATGCGAATTAAATAATTCTATTCAAAGTATTAAAACTTCAGATAATAAAAAAGAATTCAGCGATATATTAGACGATATAGTATATTTGGAAAAATCTAAAAAAGAGCAGAAAAATTAGATATTTAAACTATTTTATGCTTTTCTCACTATATTACCTACCTCGACAATTAGCTGAGTTTTTTCAAAATCTAATTTAATAAAAACAAAAACCAAAAATCGTTTGAAAGGAAAAAAAATTGTTTTTAAAAGATTATTTCTTAAGAACATCCTAAATTGTCTAATTTAACAAAAAAAAAAAAAAAAAAATCATTTGAGATATTTTGACTGAATAAAACATGTGTGTTTGAAGTATTAAAATCGAAGTAATCTCAGTTATTACATTTTTCAGTTCTTTTTATATATTATTAATTTTATGTTTATTTTTTTGTTGATATAAATAAAATTTTTACTCAAGTATTTATGTTTTAAATTTTATTTATTTGTTGCGGGTTAGCAATATCCAAATATATATTTCGTTGGTAGCCATACCAACTCATCAGTAGATGTTTTACCCTTAATTTTAAAAAAATGTTAAAGCTTTGTAATGCACAAAATTATTTGTGAGTTTTCGTATAAATGGATGAGCTTTAAAAATTTTTAAACGTAAAGGGTAAAACATCTGCTGATGAGTTGGTATGGCTACCAACGAAATATATTGCTAACCCGCAACAATTAAATAAAAGTTAACAAAAATATTAACTATTTAATTTTTAATTTATTTTGATTATATACTTATGCATTTTTGTGTTAATGACAAATATTTATTTTTTTTTCAATAAATTATTTTTTAAAGCATTTTTTTATTCGTTGTTCTCATCGATTAATCGAATAAATTTTTAGCTTTAATCGTTTGATCGAACGAACAAAAACTGTTATTTGAATTATTCGAACAAAGTTGAAAGGCGAATAATTGACAACTCTACGAGTATATTAAATTTTTGTTTTCAGCTGTTTAATTAAATCTTGAATCTTATAAATGTCCTCAAAAGCTTAATGTGTCCAAATTTTAAACGCACAATTCTTTATATATGTTTGAGGTATGATACAAACCAGATTGCGAATAAATGCATTAGAAAAATATATATTCGCGTAAATAGTTTCTTATTTATTTTATATAAATTATATACTTACTCGTATATATTGTTATTAACAACAATAATTTACGAGTATGTTTAATTGGCACCTTGTAGTTTGCAGCACTTGTATTGAAAACATGCATGCTAACAAATTAATTATAACATTTAATAAATAACTCTAAAAATACAACAAAACTTTAGGAGAAAAAAAATTCCAAGACCATTTTACAGCAATATCAAGTGAAATTGCTGCTGCTCTGTTCTGGTTTTAAGAACTGCTAGTTAGGTGTGAGTGGGAGAGGGTTGGTGTTGCGTGTGAACTATTAAGCTTTCGTTTTAAGCGCCCAGTTTTGTGACTAAAATAACCTTGACTGCAGACAAATCATTGATCAAGTTTTACTTTCATCATTTCTACGACTCATTAATTAAAAAAAAAAAATCGTTAAGAAACATTTTATCTGCTCTTTTTTTCTTTTTGGGTTATTGATCAAGCGTTTTGTTAAAATCTTTAAAATCTTTATTATAAACACATCATAAACTTGTTGGCATTTATTTATTTGGTTTTGTTAATCAAAAGATTTATTGGCAATACAATAATTTAAATCTATCGATTGGTTAGTTGGTTGGCTCATCTCTTAATTTGCCTTAAGTGCAAAGATTGTGTTAAAATTAAAATATTAAAATATTATATACTTGTCGCATAAGAAACTAGTTTAATTTTTGTGAAAACTAATAATAATAAATACATAAATTACGAAAAAAAAGTAGTGAAAGAAACAAACAAACAAACTTGAAGGCAAACTAAATAAGATACTTTTGTAACGTAATGAATGCATTTTAAAGACCCAATTGTTTGTACAGTGTCAAAACAGAATCATCATATTGAGCCTGAAAAAAGTTACCAGCAATTGGTGCTTCCAAATGATATTTTTTCAAAAAATTTTTAGTAGAGAAATTCTCACGTCCTGCTGCTTGATTTTTGCTGATGTGTTTCTCATCAAATTCCAATTTTTTCGGTTGCTTAAACAACAAAAATGTATAACGATGCAGGCCGGTATCCTTTGGTGCTCCAGAGCCAACATATTCAGTTAGAATTTCACCTTTACTTAAATTATCACCCGGAATATTGCCCACTAGCCAGTGATGCCATTCACGCATTGTTGGCTCCTTGCGTGATGGTGCATCCGGATCAGTCATGATCAAAGTATAATATGTGCCAGCCTGTGCTGACCATTCAACTTTTGGTTGATTTTTCACTTGGGTGGGTGTTAATTCAACGCCCTTATCCGCTTGTATGCCATTGTCGTAAATCACCTAAAGCCAAAATAAAAAATGAATTTAAATTAATTTTAATTAATTATTTCAATGTTACTTTTTAAATATTTTGCACAACCTTTAAAAAATGTTTAGGACCTTCCTCAATAATATCGGGTACAACTTCCAAATGTTTCATAAATTTGGTAATATCCGAATCCTGTGCGTTAACGGCGGCCACTATGGCCAAGCCAAGCATGCAGAATGCAAATACCATTTTAAAGGTCATTTTATATCGTTTTACTATCGATGATGATACTTGTTTTTTTAAATGTGCCGGGTTTTTTTTCCTCTTTAATTTAAATTATTTTTATGAGATCTTTTTAGTTTAAATGTTAAATATTGACTGAAATCTTAATTGATAACAATCTCAGTTTTAATATACACATAAATGACAACTATAAATGTTTCTTTTTTTTTTATCTATATAAGATTTATCTTCAACTTTGAATTAAGCTTAACGCGAAAGCTTTTATTTATAAAATGCACTTATAGCAAATGTAAAATTTAATTTAAGGCTTTTTGTTTGTTAAATAATAAAGCTTTTGCAGTTTAAGCTGAGTGCGATTTTTAGTTGTCACTTGATTTACTATAAAATCGACTCTATTAAAAAGTCATAAATCATAGTGTTGGCAGCACGGTACATATTTACAGACTATTTGAAAGGGGAAAAATTGTAATAAAAATATATAAGCTGTTCTTGAGGCTCACCTTAACACTCTCTAATTTAGGTTTGCTTGTAAAGCTTCACTTGGGTAAGAATTTCGAAAAGAAAACTCAAGTTAAGTTATTTTTAAAAATATTTCGTATTTATTATTTTGTGTTTTTTTTGTGTATATTTTTTTAATTGCGTTTTTAATAAATTAAATAAATATTAACTTAAATTTGTTCTTGTTTTTTTTTTTTGTTTCTTTTTGGGATGACATTTGGTCGCGATGAAATATAACTAGAAAAAGGATATCGTTTAGCATAGAAGACAGTCTTAGAGATAAAAAAGAAGAAGAAAATAGAAATAAAAAAAACAGAAATTGCAGAATTTTAATAGAGATGTAGATGTAGACTAGAAAAAACTGAAAAAAAAACAAATAATGACTTGTATGATCACTCTGCTATTTTTTGCAAAAGAATATTTTTGGAGATATAAAAAATATAAATAAAAAATAATAATTAATTTTTCATGGTTTAAAAACTAATAAACAAAATTAATTAACACTTAATTATAATTACTTTTGTTTCTACTAATTTTGAATTTGTCCATTTGGTATTTGTTTAGCACGCGCTTTTATGTTCTAGAATGGTTCTGGTTTTGGCTAATGAAAAAGAGAGAGGCACAAAGTGCTCTCTCTCTCTGCACAACCACTTAGTGATTAAGCTAAAAGAAAAAAAAGCTGGATAGAGTTTTAAAGTGTCTCGTAGCCTTCGCTTGTTTGCACTTGCAACGATGGTAAAAGTGGTAATAATTTCGGTAAGAATATTTAAGAAGAATTGCTGTAACTGCTGGAAGAGCCAGTGTTGCTAGAGCCAGGGTAGGAAGAGCTGCTACTGCTGCTGCTGGGATGATAAGAACTGTAGGCCATGTACTGGGCATCAGAACGGGCATATGGACCACCACTCATGGGCTCCCAGCTGCTGGGATCATAAGAAGTGGAAGTAGAGCTGGGTACACCGTAATCGGCAGCAGGCATGGGTGGCATTGGCACCATGCTCATTTTCATACCGCCCAATTTTTGAATCAAATTGTAGATAAGGAAACCCAAAACCAATTTAATAGCGATTTTAGACAAAATCAAAGCTTTGAAAGCTTTAAGTCCAATCAATGACATTATGATGGGCATAATAACCTTCAATTTAAGTTTCATGAGCAACAGCAAGGGCAAGAAGAGTTTATCCTTTTTCTTGTCGTTGCGGGCTAGAATTAAGAAAAAGAAAATGAAAAAAAAAAAAAAATTTTCAAAATCTAAACCCACCTTCATTTTGAGGAATTTCCAAATCGAAACCACGATCAACACGGTAGGACAACACAGAGTTGGCAAACACAGTTTCAGGCAATTGTACACGCACTTCGTTGGTATGCAAGATGCGGGCAACACGATCGGTAATAACTTTATCGATAACATCATCGTCAAAAGCACGGCCACTAACATCTTCCTCCACACCAGTAACTGTATCCAAATAGTTTAGCACTTTCTCTTTCAAACAATGCATGGCATTGCTATTGAAACAATTATCCACAATATTCGATATGAGTTCGCCGGAACTGTGAATGCGTGGCTCTGCCACAGCATTATCAATGGCAGCAGCATTTAGTGGAGCTGTGGCGGCCAGCAGCAAACAGCCTACGGCCAAAAAGGATATAAAACGATAAGCCATTTTTTTTTTAATTAAGTTTTTTCTACTATAAAGCCAGTTTTATTCCTTTGACTGTATGTATTGTGCTACTGGTGTTCACAATGGAATTGATACGAAAACAATGATATCAATTTCAACAAATACTGATGATTTTATACTGCCGCTCCCCCATACAATAAAACGCCACCACATACCCCATGTAGAAAATAATATTAAAAGTAGTAACTAAGACTCAGCCATACTACACACAAACTCGACTCACACACATACGAGTACATTAATAACTATTGTACATTTTGTTCAAGAGCGCATAAGGGAAATTACAAAAATAAAAGAAAATATTATTTTTATAAAAAAATTCGTGCACTTTTTTATTTATAATTGACCAAAGTCCCAACGCAATTGATAGTATTTTTTAGGTACGATTATTAAAGAAAAAAATCAAAATAAAAATATTCTTTTGTTTTTGTAATATTTTATATAATTTGGGTGTGTGTGTGTGTGTGTGTGTGTGTATTTGTGCACATTCAAATCTATAATTTTAAAGAATATTGGAAAAAAAAAACAAATTATAATATTATAATTTTTGGTAATAGCCTCCAAAACTGTGTTAGCTTTCTTTCGAACCTAAACGCAATTTTATGCCGAACCAGCAGAAACAGCCAGACCAAAATGTTTAATTTCGTCATAACGATGTTTTACGCAGACTTACCTACCCCCTCCCCTTTCATTACATTTCAATCCATTAAACACAAAAGCAGAAACGCTCTCACGCTTGCGCTTTTTCCACTATGAACCGCTATAAAAAAAGAAACACCATTCAACTCGCACTTACCGTTGTCACACTCCTTGTCCAAAAACTTTTTCTATTTTTTTTTTAATTTTACAATGTTGAGGTTTGTTTGTTGCTTCTGTAGCTTAATATTGAAATAATTAGTATTCAAAACTTAATACTCTTACGATTTTCAATTACAAGTGACAATAATAAACACGATAAATTAAAATAGAAAAAAAAGAAATAAGTAGTAAATAAAGAAATACTACACACAAATATTTAAAGGCAGACAGACAGATGGACATACATTTAAACCAAAAAAAAAAAAACACACTCTGCCAAACTGCAGCATAAATAAGTAAGAAAAAAAGCCAAACAATTTCATATTTGAACGTTGAAAAATTTCATTTTAATTTGTTTTTGTTATGGGTGCCAAAAAAGGCGAAAAAAAACATTTCACTTTGCATAAATATCACCGCAACCCTCTCCTCACCATTTTACCATTAACTGGCCATCAGAAATTTTTTCAATTTCTATTTCCGTTTGCAATTAATTGAATTTTTCATTCAAAAAAAAAAAAAATAAATTGTTAAGAAACAAAACCGATATACGATCATAATTTTATGTGTACAAATATACTCATACGTCTTCCTGCCTTTGATCACCGCACCCTCTATGCACAACTTTATTTTGTCATCAAATTCATTCATTCTGATTAACCATTTTTGTTATACAACTTTCATTGCTTTTTGTTGTTCAAGTATTTGACGTATTTTCCCTTTTAGATATTCCTAACCGCGTTTAGACTCGCATACACTCACAAACATAACTCGGCGTAGAAATGGACAACGACACCTTACGGTCGGTATTTTGGGGTAAACGTCTAAAATGCTTTTTTTTTAATAAGTAGAAAAGAAAATGTATAAGTGAGAAATTATTATTATTAGGATTAAACTAAGTTTTATTGAGTTAATGAAAATTCAAATTACTAAGAGTTTTTAATTTTGAAAAACTTTAGTATGTGCAATCAGACTAGCAGAACGTATCAGTATTAGTGACGTATTCGATTATGCGACTATTCGCCTATTTTAATATATTCGTATTCGTATTCCCCAAATTCAAGCGAATATTTCTCGAATAATTTGCACATACATTTTCCCAAAAAAAAAAAAAAAAATCACACAAAAAGTTTAAAAGTTAAAATCTTGATCGTCGTTTAACATGGAAATCGCATTTGTTTTGCATTGGCTAAACATATATTTAACATTTTTAGATTAAGATTTGAATAACTTATTGATGTTTCAATTAATAATTGAAGATTCAATAAATAATAAAACCTACAAAAAAAAAAAAAAGTTTAAAAAGTACATATAAAATGTACAAAAATATAATAATTTATAATAACTTTTATTTAAAGAAAGCCCTTTATCCGCAAGATAATAATCTTCTTGAAAAACAAAGGAAAATTATATTTCGTAACTATCATTTAAAAGTTAAAGTCTTATATGTAAATTTATTTCATGTTAAGTTAGCAATCAATTCACAGTAGAGGAATGTTGGACTTAAAAAATGGAAGAACTAAAATTTAATATGTGAAAGTCCTGCGACACAGGAAGCTACCCCATATGCCCAAACAGCAGTGAATTACTAATTAAAAGCGCAAATAGAATAAGAAAAAGGAAATCTGAAAGAATGTAAATAAAATAATTTAAAAATCTTCAGTAGTGGTCCTCGAATTCGGCATCGCAATGTCATAATAATGATAAATACCTAAAGTAGTGTGACAGTTTTTTTTTCCATTTATAGTTGCTGACACAAAGGGAGCGATTTTTTCCAATTAAATTTGAAATATTATGTGGCTCTAAACCTTAAAAGAAATGTTCTTATTCGTATTCGTTTGAAATATTCGTATTCGCGAATAATAAAAATTGATATTCCTAACATCACTAATCAGTGTACCGATTTCAAAGCCGCTACACCTCTGATCAGCATTCGTTCTTCAATTTTTACAATTTATGAAAAAATAATTTTTTGTCCCATAAAATTTTTTTTATTTTCGGGGGGCAACTCGTTTCTCGCGAAACAGTGACTATCGCATAACTTTTCCATTTATAAACCGGTTTTTTTAAATTATTTTAAGACCATAATTTTTTTTTGCTCAGCTCTCCCTTCCCCAATATCGCATAGATCCGCTATTTATGTACAGACATTCAAAACTCTGGTTTTATTTGAGTTGGTTTCGCTAACAGTGAATGGTCTCATACATATTTTGTGAAATATTGGATATCGCATAGCTCCTCCAGGTATGTATGTATGGATCGATTTTTAATATTGTGGTTTTGTTTGCAATGTTTTGTTAGCAATTTGATCCCATAAATTTTTTGTGAAATCTGGGAAATCATACTTTTTTTTTTAATAAATAAAAATGTACAGGGTTTTAAGCCTACTAATAGTTGCGCCGATTTTTTTGTGTAGTATAACCTATCAGACAAGGGCCTATGAGTTCGATTCCTGCTACAAATTACACTGAGGAGTGTAACCAAAATAGTTTAGAGATACCAAAGGAGTATGTATCAGTATTTCTAATTAACTTTAGAATATGAACTCTCCAAAGTTTATCATAAAATTTTCAATTAAAAGTGTTTCATATAATTTCAGAAAATATCCAACTTTTCATTAAAATCTCAATTACATTATCAGTCAATGAATTAAAATAACAAATTTCAACATTTTTGTCACAATTTGTAGCATGCAATCTTAGTTCTGCATTGCCTATCATTGCATTTTGTAATCAACTTGCGTATGTTGCCTCTATATTTATTTATTTACGTTTAGAATGCAGGTAAATGGGTTATGAACGAACAATTTCTTTGCGTCGGCTTAATTGAAAATATTTTAAAATATAAAAGTGAAATTATTAGCTCACTGTTAATAGAACAATAGAAAGACGCAGTAAAATTAATTATTTTGCATGAAGTTCTTTTTATTCCATTTATCATAAACTCATTTTCATTATTGGAAACGATTCCGTTTTTATCAGCCTTCTGATTAGAGGCAGCATTCCGATTTCCACATTAATTTTCTATAAAGCGAAATGTCCATATTAAATATTTTAGCAATTATTTGTTGCAGCATTTCTAAGCGCAATTGAAGTGTCTTTATTTCGTCCGATTCAGTGGAAAGACTGATGGTTGGTAAATTTGAAAACTCATTTGTGGTAGGAACTTTAGGCCCTGCGACGGTGACAGCGGTCCTATTCACATGAGGCATCTCAGAGACAGACCTAATCGTACTACTACTACCACTCCCACCATCATTTTCTTTTGAATGGCCTTCCAGCGAAGAGAACTTTCCACTCGTTGTTAATGTCAGCATTCCATTAGTTAGTAGCTGGCGGCTTGAACCTGAACTAATTTTCTATTCAGCCAAATTATGAAAAATACTTACCAGTGAATTTTTATCATTTTCCATTTCTCTTATTATCAATTGCGATATCCTGCGTGAGGAAAAATGTTAATATACTTAAAGTGAGGGAGAGGGAAAATTGATTAGAATTTAGGTTTTCACGGAAAGCAAAATTGACCATGCCCACTTTTTTTAATATAACATACATAATTCAATTTGTATGAAAAAGAAAAAATGAGCACGCCCATTTCTACGCCCACTCTATTTAAATTAGCAAAAACGAATATTTGTCAAATTTTATTTCAAATGTTTGTAATTTGTTCATAAACTTTCTTTTAGGGAAAGAAAAATTTTCGATGCGCACTTCTATGCCCACTTTTTTAAATCCTCGGGAAAGTTAAAAAATAAGAGTGGGTTAGTCCTACAACAAAATACATTTTATGGAAAAATCTTGAGGCGTTAGGACGGGGGAAAAGTGTACCCCTCTCCAAAGTAATTGTAAATACTCACACATCTGAATAACTAAAATATTGAATGTCTTGATATTTTATGTGAGTTAACCCTGATATAAAATAAATTTTTCACTAAATTCTTGAAGTGATATGAGAGGAAAAAGCTATAGTAGGTATCGCATAGCTTCCTCGTAACTAGACGGACTTGCAAAATAATTTTTTGTTTGAAAGGAGTGTGGAGGCAGTTATCTCTTAATTCTAATTACTTCTCCCTTTGTACTCAAAACTTCTTTTGAAACATTTGTGAATTGTTACAGAATATTAGAAAGCTTCAGATTTAAAAAGCTGTAATTGGTTAAAATAATGAAATATCAAAAAGTAGCATATACGAATCAATAATTTATACTTATACATCTTGGATTTTTTTTATGAGAACGTGGTAGCGAATCACACAGAGGGTATAGCTACACTAAAAAGAATATTTATTTATATATTTTTTTTTAAGTTGTGAATTTTTTATTCGAACTGAGTGATATTTAATCAAAGAAATTTTTATTTTTTCAGGCTTAAGTTCGTTTTCTCTATATATAATTTTGTTATAAATTAAATTATTATTTAAATTAGAAGTAGTAGAGTATTGGTAGCCGAAGGCTGCCACCTAGGAATCAAATAAGAAACACTAGAATAAAGCTCAACTTGAACAAGATAGACATTGAAAAAGTATAGTAAAGTTCCAACCCATTAAAAAAATGATAAAAGCTGTAGTGTAAAAACTTAGATGTAATTCAGCAGATTCAATTATGGATAGAGGATCTTTAACTAATGTGATTGCAGCTGCCGTGGTGGCAGTGAGGTCTAAGCGGTAGACAACTCTGATGATGAGACTGTGGTTAGTCTCGAAACATCGATGTCAGTTCAACCCTCCGCGCTGTCTAATTTTTCATTGTCTGTTCAAGTATTAAGAGCCACTAGATTTTTCTTTCTAATTTAAATAATAATTTAATTTATAACAAAATTATATTTAGAGAAAACGAACTTAAGCCTGAAAAATTAAAAATTTCTATTTTTTTTTTGATAATTTTATTATTTATTGAATCTTCAATTATAAATTGAACCATCAATAAGTTTTTCAAATCTTAAATCTAAAAATTTTTAATATATGTTTAGTCAATGCTAAACAAAATTTTTAATTCCAACGGTTAATTTTTTGTGTTTTACATCTCTCGTGTACGGCTGAGAAAAAGAGTATCCCTCCTTTTCAGCCGGGTATGGCCTATATAATGTAGAATATTGCGCGCAAGTACATTTGGGTGCAACTCAAGTTTTTTAATATATTTTTTCGCGTGTTTTGAAAATACTGACTTCACCAATGGAACATATATAACTTTCTGAATTCGATGTTTTCGGACATACCAGGGGGCTGCTGTAATTGCACGTAGAATTTTATTTTTCACCTTTGAATTTTTTCTACATTCGATGCTAAGGCAGTGCCTCATAACTGGATCTCATAGGACCATATTGGTTTCAGGATCGCCTTGTATAATAAAAGTTTACAAGTACTAAAAAAATATGAACTAAAATTTTGAAATTTTACTTAATTTGAGTTCAAATTGCTTGCCGTGTGACGCCAATGCCGTTTTTTACAGAGACTCAGTAAAAATTTCCTTGATGTTAGGAAATACAAATTTCGTTTTTAACAGGAAATTTTCACTAAAAACTAGAAAAATATTTACTAAAATGAAGTTCATTGTTTATCCCAAAATTAGTAAAAATTTCGCCATGTGCGCCACAACTGTCATTTAGTTGTTTTACCCTCTTCTGAACCAGACCATCTGCTACAAAGAAGCTTTTTCTATCATCAAAACGCCGGAATGATTATTTACAACATGTATTTGTATTATCTAGAATGAGGGCTAATGAAAACATTTTTATAAAACTTACGCCTTTTGGGACTCCAACCACTTTACTACTAGAAGGTACAATACAGGTGCTGTTATGTAAGTACTAAATTCGAAATTTCTTACGTTAATCGTAAGTGATGAACTAAAAATAATATAAAAAAAGACGTGTGGAACTTGGCGACTGCCGCTGTAAAGCTATTGCATAGCATTTTTTATCAACTTATGCAATTTCAATTTCAATTTTGGCTTTCTAGCTATACTGGAAGTGCCCCATACCTTAGTATCATATCTCCTTTTCCTGATTCCAAGCTACCTGCCCACCAATTTTCAGCTAAATCAGTTCAGCCGTTCTTGAGTTATAAATAGTGTAACTAACACGACTTTCTTTTATATACATATATAAAAATCTCCTCAAAATCTCAGAAATCCCTGACGGGACTTCCAAAAAACTTGGACAAAAATTCCCTCAAAATCCCAGAAATCCCGGGAAATTTCCCGGGAAAAGTAACAACACTGGAAATTTAAAAAAATTTTCAAAGCTGCAACACTGTATAGTCATCATACATAGACTATACAAAAAAGAAGTTTTCACTTCAAAAAACAAAAGACTTAAGAAACAAACTTAGTGTCAGCCTGACGCGTGCTTTTATCAATTTGTAATCACGAATCACGTGATTCACGCGTGAGTCATGCTTGACACGAAAACATTTGACATTGACATTTGCACATCTCTAGTGTCAGGGTTTTTCGTTTCATAAACAAAAGACTTAAGAAACAAACTTATCAAAATTTCTTGATTCGATCGCCTCAAAGCTTGCAATAGAAGCTAAAATATTATCTTTAAATTTTGAAAAAATTCCATTATGTGAAGTCATATAAACTTAAACTGAGAATAGACGTTTTTCGTTTTTTGGCAGTACGCTATTTCCTAAATATGTAAATAAAAATTGTTATTTTTTGGTGTGACATTATGAACATTAGTTTTATTTTTTATATTATTATTATTACGAATAAACGTAATTATTATTTGAACTTATATTGATTTACATATGAAAAGTAATATTATCAGGCTCAAGTTCAGTTTTATTGAATTAATGAAAATTCAAAATTACTAAAATATAAAAAATATAAGTTCAAATAATAATTACGTTTATTCGTAATAATAATAATATAAAAAATATTAATTCCGCTTGGGCACGAGCTATACATACCCTAATAACAGGGGTCACAGTAATATGTGAATTTCCCTAATATAGAGTAAAAACAACTAAAACGTTAAAATACAAAGTAGAATACTTTGATGATAACGGACTATGAGTTTGTGTTGATTATTAGTTCCAAACAGTAATGAGGGAATTTCGTACTAACCAGCACTGTTTCATTGTAGAATAAAAATTGAATTAAAAATTAATTCTCATATTCTATTTCTGTTGAAAACTGGTTAAATAGTTGATATTCTTCTCACTTAGTATCCACTTTACGAAAATTGTAAAGATGGACATTTGAACGCTGATGAGAGGTGTAGCGGCCTTGAAATCAGTACTGATACGTTCTGCTAAAAACTGATTGGATATAAATAATAATATTTTCCAACACAAAAAAACTCTTAGTAATTTTGAATTTTCATTAATTCAATAAAACTGAACTTGAGCCTGATAATATTACTTTTCATTAGTTTTATTTTTCATTATCAAAAAATTTGATTTAAAAAAAATTCTACATTCATACACATGTGAACATATTAATAAAATTATAATTATCGTATATAGAAATATTTTAAACTATTTTGAAGGAAAATTGTTTACTAAAATTTAGTACATGAGCCAGTTCGGAAATGCATCACTGCGCTGCATCTGATGATGATTAGTTTGCTCAGCTGACACAAAACAGCATATGCAGTATTACCAGCCGTAGATTTTCAAAACCTACAACCCATCAGAACAGACCAGACCCCACGTCTTTTCTTTGAGTATAGTAAAGAATAATAATAGTATTCATAAAAACTAAAATATATTTCAAATGTGTTTTAGTACAAAATTTCATTACAAATTTTTCTTAAAATAGATTTTAAATTCATGTTTTTAAATTTTATTTATTTGTTGCGGGTTAGCAATATCTATATATATATATATTTCGTTGATTGCCATACCAACTCATTAGTAGATGTTTACCCTTTTTGTTTAAAAAGTTTCAAAGCTCATCTATTTATACAGAAACTCACAAACAGATTTGTGAATTACAAAGCATAAAAATAGTCGTTTCATTATGAATGTGTTTACTTTTCTACACCTATACAAAATAAGTCAAAATAAATGTAAAATACATTTAAATTTAAAACCTGAATTAGGGGGTCAATGGATTGAAAAAAAAAATTGTTGAAAAAAGACAATTCAAGAATTGATAACACTCTCTAATTAACTTGCATTTGAATGGTGTTATGCGATGTTGCAAGAACTTCTCCAAAAATACATTTATTTTTAGTTAAAATTAAATTTGCCACTATACCTAAATTATAAATGCACACTCATATACGTACATTCATTCATACTTACACATATCACTCTGCAGGCATCCTAAAATGCATTTGTTTTGTTGTTACAAAAATACGAGTATTTAGTCCATCATCGCAATTGCTAGGAAATAATAAACGTGGTGATTTGCAATTGCTTTAACCGAAATCAAATAAAACTTTATTTGTATTTAAATTGTTAATATTTTTTTGGACGTTGTCCCAAATAAATAATAAATTTATTATTGTTACAAATTGTTGTTAAATTTTCTATGACTTTTGTTATGCAATTTTATCAATAAATCGAAATCAGTTTAAAAATATAACAACGACAAAAGAAATTCAACTGCCTTAATTTCAGTTTTTGTTTATTTGTTTTTTCTTCCTCTTATGAATTATTTAATATTTGTATTTACAATGGTGGAAATATTAAGGTGGTTCACAATATAATTGTAAAATATTAAAATATGTTGGTACATATTATAAATAAATACATTAACATGCACTGTATTTTGTGAAGGGTAAAATGAAGAAATGGTACTTTTAGTTTTTGGTATTTTTTCTCCCCCTTTAATTTGGTACAATGACAGCTTGTCTATATACATATATGATGGCACTTTTTAGTGTTTTATTTGTCGTAACCAAACAAACCGTTCGCTAATCGATGATCGTGATGATACTAACGTGAACACCTTATTTAGGCGCCCATATTATCCTCCCTCATAATAGAAATTTTTTACATGATACACAAACATATAAAACCGATTTGAGTTTAGCGAATTAAAGTCTTTATTTACCACTAACTTGTATTTTCATATCAAGTTTATAATGTCCTTTTGCTGACTAGTGTAGTTATTGTTTGGTGTGCTTCATCCACGCATGAGATAATTGGACCAAGTTTACTGCAGCGTGTGGCGCAGAACACAAGGCTCCGTTTTGAACACTGTGTTCAACTCGACGGAAGACATCTGGATGACATACATTTCCATTCTATAGTTCAATGCTCTTAATAAAACTTTGTGTTAATTATTTCGTTTTTATTTAAGTTTGAAAATATAAATTTGCCATTACATACAGGGTGTCCTGTATGTAAGCTCTCGTTTTAAATTTGTTACTTGGTTTTTGACAAAATAAAAACGAGAAGATTATCTTACTCTGAATCTTTGTAAGCTTCCGCTATTCTCAACTAATAAACTAGCACCAAATTTGAGCCATATGTCGCGCAGTGGGCGATTAAAATGAAATAAATAAATCTGTAGTTTCTAAACGGGTAATCATCAAGCATCAAGCAAATGATCCACAAAAATTCCAACATATTTTTGATCGTATGAAAAGGAACTTTGCAAGTAGATTTGCCTATCCAAGAACTAAATAAATTCTCTTTTTATGTTTATGGGATTCTGTTTACAGGTTTGGAGGTATTCGACTAAAAAATTTTAAAATTAAAATTTTTACCAACGTCCTTAAATGATGTATTAAATTTCGTTGAAACCGAAATGCCATTTTAGAAACCACAGATTTATTTATATATTTTTCGCCAACACAGTTCTCTAACTCTGACTTTAGCTTGATCAGATTTCGAATTGATTTATTAATTTTTATTTTCGAAAATCTCGAAATCTATAAATTTGAAGCTTTCATTCGGCTTACGAAAATCGGCGATAAAGCAGAACCTTTCCTCTTTTTTAAGTTTTTAAATCAGTCTTTATATACATATTTAATTAAAATAATTAGTTAAGAATATTCCATGGAACTGATTTAAAATCAGTGCAACAGAAAACAGAATTTTAAAAATCGATCCATAACCGGAGGATTTATATGATAACCAATATTTAAGGCGGGGTAACTCGCCCCGTCTGAGAGAGACATAATGAAAATTTCAGCTGCTGAATCAGACAACTTTGTAACATTCGGCCAACTTCTGATTAAAGATTTAACAGCTTACATTCTTTCAAATAAATACTTTGGGTTTATGTTCTTCATTTTTTTTAAGATTCCGTACACAAAACGTAAAAGGAACAAAACCTATTGTTTTGCTACGATGTTGATCGATCTCTCTGTCAGGTCGTCTGTCTGCTACAGACTTCTATTCCCTGAGAACATTTGAAATTATGGTAGACTCTTGATAGTTTGAAACTCTTTAATATGAAACTCACAACAGTTTTCTCTCAATACTCATAACGGGCGCAGTTAAATTAAAAAATCTTTCATTTATTTTTTCCGCAATTGCGAAATTTCCTGCTTAGCGCATATGGTTATTCGAAAGTGCTGAGAAAACTTTTTTTAATATGACCTAAAATTTTTTTCTCTAGTTTCGTAAAGTGAAAACTATCGAGAGTCGACTGTACTAACAATTTGGACCCAAATATAATACAAATAAATAGAAGCCGTAGAGCAGTGAATATTGAAATTAGTAAATTGGCCATAACTCGGTAAATAGACGCCGTAGAGCAGTGAAAGTTGGAGCATTCGAAAGATCAGAACATTTAGAATATAATATAGTTGATTTCATGTATGTGGACAAATCGTGGAAGGAGTAATCGGGTCGAGAATATTGAAATTAGTAATTTGGCCATAACTCCGTAAATAGAAGCCGTAGAGCAGTGTATATTGAAATTAGTAAATTGGCCATAACTCGGTAAATAGACGCCGTAGAGCAATGAAAGTTGCAGCATTCGAAAGATCAGAACATTTAGAATATAATATAGTTGATTTCATGTATGTGGACAAATCGTGGAAGGAGAAATCGGGTCGAGAATATTGAAATAAGTAATTTGGCTATAACTCCGTAAATAGAAGCCGTAGAGCAGTGAATATTGAAATTAGTAAATTGGCCATAACTCGGTAAATAGACGCCGTAGAGCAGTGAAAGTTGGAGCATTCGAAAGATCAGAACATTTAGAATATAATATAGTTGATTTCATGTATGTGGACAAATCGTGGAAGGAGTAATCGGGTCGAGAATATTGAAATTAGTAATTTGGCCATAACTCCGTAAATAGAAGCCGTAGAGCAGTGTATATTGAAATTAGTAAATTGGCCATAACTCGGTAAATAGACGCCGTAGAGCAATGAAAGTTGCAGCATTCGAAAGATCAGAACATTTAGAATATAATATAGTTGATTTCATGTATGTGGACAAATCGTGGAAGGAGAAATCGGGTCGAGAATATTGAAATAAGTAATTTGGCTATAACTCCGTAAATAGAAGCCGTAGAGCAGTGAATATTGAAATTAGTAAATTGGCCATAACTCGGTAAATAGACGCCGTAGAGCAGTGAAAGTTGGAGCATTCGAAAGATCAGAACATTTAGAATATAATATAGTTGATTTCATGTATGTGGACAAATCGTGGAAGGAGTAATCGGGTCGAGAATATTGAAATTAGTAATTTGGCCATAACTCCGTAAATAGAAGCCGTAGAGCAGTGTATATTGAAATTAGTAAATTGGCCATAACTCGGTAAATAGACGCCGTAGAGCAGTGAAAGTTGCAGGATTCGAAAGATCAGAACATTTAGAATATAATATAGTTGATTTCATGTATGTGGACAAATCGTGGAAGGAGTAATCGGGTCGAGAATATTGAAATTAGTAATTTGGCTATAACTCGGTAAATAGAAGCCGTAGAGCAGTGAAAGTTGCAGCATTCGAAAGATCAGAACATTTAGAATATAATATAGTTGATTTCATGTATGTGGACAAATCGTGGAAGGAGTAATCGGGTCGAGAATATTGAAATAAGTAATTTGGCTATAACTCGGTAAATAGAAGCCGTAGAGCAGTGAAAGTTGCAGGATTCGAAAGATCAGAACATTTAGAATATAATATAGTTGATTTCATGTATGTGGACAAATCGTGGAAGGAGTAATCGGGTCGAGAATATTGAAATTAGTAATTTGGCTATAACTCCGTAAATAGAAGCCGTAGAGCAGTGAATATTGAAATTAGTAAATTGGCCATAACTCGGTAAATAGACGCCGTAGAGCAGTGAAAGTTGGAGCATTCGAAAGATCAGAACATTTAGAATATAATATAGTTGATTTCATGTATGTGGACAAATCGTGGAAGGAGTAATCGGGTCGAGAATATTGAAATTAGTAATTTGGCCATAACTCCGTAAATAGAAGCCGTAGAGCAGTGTATATTGAAATTAGTAAATTGGCCATAACTCCGTAAATAGAAGCCGTAGAGCAGTGTATATTGAAATTAGTAAATTGGCCATAACTCGGTAAATAGACGCCGTAGAGCAATGAAAGTTGCAGCATTCGAAAGATCAGAACATTTAGAATATAATATAGTTGATTTCATGTATGTGGACAAATCGTGGAAGGAGAAATCGGGTCGAGAATATTGAAATAAGTAAATTGGCCATAACTCAGTAAATAGACGCCGTAGAGCAGTGAAAGTTGCAGCATTCGAAAGATCAGAACATTTAGAATATAATATAGTTGATTTCATGAATATGGACAAATCGTGGAAGGAGAAATCGGGTCGAGAATATTGAAATAAGTAAATTGGCCATAAATCAGTAAATAGACGCCGTAGAGCAGTGAAAGTTGCAGCATTCGAAAGATCAGAACATTTAGAATATAATATAGTTGATTTCATGTATGTGGACAAATCGTGGAAGGAGTAATCGGGTCGAGAATATTGAAATTAATAAATTGGCCATAACTCGGTAAATAGACGCCGTAGAGCAGTGAAAGTTGCAGGATTCGAAAGATCAGAACATTTAGAATATAATATAGTTGATTTCATGAATGTGGACAAATCGTGGAAGGAGAAATCGGGTCGAGAATATTGAAATAAGTAATTTGGCTATAACTCAGTAAATAGACGCCGTAGAGCAGTGAAAGTTGCAGCATTCGAAAGATCAGAACATTTAGAATATAATATAGTTGATTTCATGTATGTGGACAAATCGTGGAAGGAGTAATCGGGTCGAGAATATTGAAATTAGTAAATTGGCCATAACTCGGTAAATAGACGCCGTAGAGCAGTGAAAGTTGCAGTATTCGAAAGATCAGAACATTTAGAATATAATATAGTTGATTTTATGTATGTGGACAAATCGTGGAAGGAGTAATCGGGTCGAGAATATTGAAATAAGTAATTTGGCTATAACTCAGTAAATAGAAGCCGTAGAGCAGTGAATATTGAAATAAGTAAATTGGCCATAACTCAGTAAATAGACGCCGTAGAGCAGTGAAAGTTGCAGCATTCGAAAGATCAGAACATTTAGAATATAATATAGTTGATTTTATGTATGTGGACAAATCGTGAAAGGAGTAATCGGGTCGAGAATATTGAAATAAGTAAATTGGCCATAACTCAGTAAATAGACGCCGTAGAGCAGTGAAAGTTGCAGCATTCGAAAGATCAGAACATTTAGAATATAATATAGTTGATTTCATGTATGTGGACAAATCGTGGAAGGAGAAATCGGGTCGAGAATATTGAAATAAGTAAATTGGCTATAACTCGGTAAATAAAAGCCGTAGAGCAGTGAATATTGAAATTAGTAAACTGGCCATAACTCAGTAAATAGACGCCGTAGAGCAGTGAAAGTTGCAGCATTCGAAAGATCAGAACATTTAGAATATAATATAGTTGATTTCATGTATGTGGAGAAATCGTGGAAAGAGTAATCGGGTCGAGAATATTGAAATTAGTAATTTGGCTATAACTCGGTAAATAGAAGCCGTAGAGCAGTGAAAGTTGCAGCATTCGAAAGATCAGAACATTTAGAATATAATATAGTTGATTTCATGTATGTGGACAAATCGTGGAAGGAGAAATCGGGTCGAGAATATTGAAATAAGTAAATTGGCCATAACTCAGTAAATAGACGCCGTAGAGCAGTGAAAGTTGCAGCATTCGAAAGATCAGAACATTTAGAATATAATATAGTTGATTTCATGAATATGGACAAATCGTGGAAGGAGAAATCGGATCGAGAATATTGAAATTAGTAAATTGGCCATAACTCGGTAAATAGACGCCGTAGAGCAGTGAAAGTTGCAGCATTCGAAAGATCAGAACATTTAGAATATAATATAGTTGATTTCATGAATGTGGACAAATCGTGGAAGGAGTAATCGGGTCGAGAATATTGAAATTAGTAAATTGGCCATAACTCGGTAAATAGACGCCGTAGAGCAGTGAAAGTTGCAGCATTCGAAAGATCAGAACATTTAGAATATAATATAGTTGATTTTATGTATGTGGACAAATCGTGGAAGGAGAAATCGGGTCGAGAATATTGAAATTAGTAAATTGGCCATAATTCGGTAAATAGACGCCGTAGAGCAGTGAAAGTTGCAGCATTCGAAAGATCAGAACATTTAGAATATAATATAGTTGATTTCATGTATGTGGACAAATCGTGGAAGGAGAAATCGGGTCGAGAATATTGAAATTAGTAATTTGGCTATAACTCGGTAAATAGAAGCCGTAGAACAGTGAATATTGAAATTAGTAAATTGGCCATAATTCGGTAAATAGACGCCGTAGAGCAGTGAAAGTTGCAGCATTCGAAAGATCAGAACATTTAGAATATAATATAGTTGATTTCATGTATGTGGAGAAATCGTGGAAGGAGTAATCGGGTCGAGAATATTGAAATAAGTAATTTGGCTATAACTCGGTAAATAGAAGCCGTAGAGCAGTGAATATTGAAATTAGTAAATTGGCCATAACTCGGTAAATAGACGCCGTAGAGCAGTGAAAGTTGCAGCATTCGAAAGATCAGAACATTTAGAATATAATATAGTTGATTTCATGTATGTGGAGAAATCGTGGAAGGAGTAATCGGGTCGAGAATATTGAAATAAGTAATTTGGCTATAACTCGGTAAATAGAAGCCGTAGAGCAGTGAATATTGAAATTAGTAAATTGGCCATAACTCGGTAAATAGACTCCGTAGAGCAGTGAAAGTTGCAGCATTCGAAAGATCAGAACATTTAGAATATAATATAGTTGATTTCATGTATGTGGAGAAATCGTGGAAGGAGTAATCGGGTCGAGAATATTGAAATTAGTAATTTGGCTATAACTCGGTAAATAGACGCCGTAGAGCAGTGAAAGTTGCAGCATTCGAAAGATCAGAACATTTAGAATATAATATAGTTGATTTCATGTATGTGGAGAAATCGTGGAAGGAGTAATCGGGTCGAGAATATTGAAATTAGTAATTTGGCTATAACTCGGTAAATAGACGCCGTAGAGCAGTGAAAGTTGCAGCATTCGAAAGATCAGAACATTTAGAATATAATATAGTTGATTTCATGTATGTGGAGAAATCGTGGAAGGAGTAATCGGGTCGAGAATATTGAAATAAGTAATTTGGCTATAACTCGGTAAATAGAAGCCGTAGAGCAGTGAATATTGAAATTAGTAAATTGGCCATAACTCGGTAAATAGACGCCGTAGAGCAGTGAAAGTTGCAGCATTCGAAAGATCAGAACATTTAGAATATAATATAGTTGATTTCATGTATGTGGAGAAATCGTGGAAGGAGTAATCGGGTCGAGAATATTGAAATTAGTAATTTGGCTATAACTCGGTAAATAGACGCCGTAGAGCAGTGAAAGTTGCAGCATTCGAAAGATCAGAACATTTAGAATATAATATAGTTGATTTCATGTATGTGGAGAAATCGTGGAAGGAGTAATCGGGTCGAGAATATTGAAATAAGTAATTTGGCTATAACTCGGTAAATAGAAGCCGTAGAGCAGTGAATAGTGAAATTAGTAAATTGGCCATAACTCGGTAAATAGACGCCGTAGAGCAGTGAAAGTTGCAGGATTCGAAAGATCAGAACATTAAGAATATAATATAGTTGATTTCATGTATGTGGACAAATCGTGGAAGGAGTAATCGGGTCGAGAATATTGAAATAAGTAATTTGGCTATAACTCGGTAAATAGAAGCCGTAGAGCAGTGAATATTGAAATTAGTAAATTGGCCATAACTCAGTAAATAGAAGCCGTATAGCAGTGCAAGTTGCAGGATTCGAAAGATCAGAACATTAAGAATATAATATAGTTGATTTCATGTATGTGGACAAATCGTGGAAGGAGTAATCGGGTCGAGAATATTGAAATAAGTAATTTGGCTATAACTCGGTAAATAGACGCCTTAGAGCAGTGAAAGTTGCAGCATTCGAAAGATCAGAACATTTAGAATATAATATAGTTGATTTCATGTGTGTGGACAAATCGTGGAAGGAGTAATCGGGTCGAGAATATTGAAATAAGTAATTTGGCTATAACTCGGTAAATAGAAGCCGTAGAGCAGTGAATATTGAAATTAGTAAATTGGCCATAACTCGGTAAATAGACGCCGTAGAGCAGTGAAAGTTGCAGCATTCGAAAGATCAGAACATTTAGAATATAATATAGTTGATTTCATGTATGTGGACAAATCGTGGAAGGAGTAATCGGGTCGAGAATATTGAAATTAGTAATTTGGCTATAACTCGGTAAATAGAAGCCGTAGAGCAGTGAAAGTTGCAGCATTCGGAAGATCAGAACATTTAGAATATAATATAGTTGATTTCATGTATGTGGACAAATCGTGGAAGGAGTAATCGGGTCGAGAATATTGAAATTAGTAATTTGGCCATAACTCTGTAAATAGAAGCCGTAGAGCAGTGAAAGTTGCAGGATTCGAAAGATCAGAACATTAAGAATATAATATAGTTGATTTCATGTATGTGGACAAATCGTGGAAGGAGTAATCGGGTCGAGAATATTGAAATTAGTAATTTGGCTATAACTCGGTAAATAGAAGCCGTAGAGCAGTGAAAGTTGCAGCATTCGAAAGATCAGAACATTTAGAATATAATATAGTTGATTTCATGTATGTGGACAAATCGTGGAAGGAGTAATCGGGTCGAGAATATTGAAATAAGTAATTTGGCTATAACTCGGTAAATAGACGCCGTAGAGCAGTGAAAGTTGCAGCATTCGAAAGATCAGAACATTTAGAATATAATATAGTTGATTTCATGTATGTGGACAAATCGTAGAAGGAGTAATCGGGTTGAGAATATTGAAATTACTAATTTGGCTATAACTCAGTAAATAGAAGCCGTAGAGCAGTGAAAGTTGCAGGATTCGAAAGATCAGAACATTAAGAATATAATATAGTTGATTTCATATATGTGGACAAATCGTGGAAGGAGTAATCGGGTCGAGAATATTGAAATAAGTAATTTGGCTATAACTCGGTAAATAGACGCCGTAGAGCAGTGAAAGTTGCAGCATTCGAAAGATCAGAACATTTAGAATATAATATAGTTGATTTCATGTATGTGGACAAATCGTTGAAGGAGTAATCGGGTTGAGAATATTGAAATTACTAATTTGGCTATAACTCAGTAAATAGAAGCCGTAGAGCAGTGAAAGTTGCAGGATTCGAAAGATCAGAACATTAAGAATATAATATAGTTGATTTCATATATGTGGACAAATCGTGGAAGGAGTAATCGGGTCGAGAATATTGAAATAAGTAATTTGGCTATAACTCAGTAAATAGACGCCGTAGAGCAGTGAAAGTTGCAGCATTCGAAAGATCAGAACATTTAGAATATAATATAGTTGATTTCATGTATGTGGACAAATCGTGGAAGGAGAAATCGGGTCGAGAATATTGAAATAAGTAATTTGGCTATAACTCGGTAAATAGACGCCGTAGAGCAGTGAAAGTTGCAGCATTCGAAAGATCAGAACATTTAGAATATAATATAGTTGATTTCATGTATGTGGACAAATCGTAGAAGGAGTAATCGGGTCGAGAATATTGAAATAAGTAATTTGGCTATAACTCAGTAAATAGACGCCGTAGAGCAGTGAAAGTTGCAGCATTCGAAAGATCAGAACATTTAGAATATAATATAGTTGATTTCATGTATGTGGAGAAATCGTGGAAGGAGTAATCGGGTCGAGAATATTGAAATTAGTAATTTGGCTATAACTCGGTAAATAGAAGCCGTAGAGCAGTGAATATTGAAATTAGTAAATTGGCCATAACTCGGTAAATAGACGCCGTAGAGCAGTGAAAGTTGCAGCATTCGAAAGATCAGAACATTTAGAATATAATATAGTTGATTTCATATATGTGGACAAATCGTGGAAGGAGAAATCGGGTCGAGAATATTGAAATAAGTAATTTGGCTATAACTCGGTAAATAGAAGCCGTAGAGCAGTGAAAGTTGCAGCATTCGAAAGATCAGAACATTTAGAATATAATATAGTTGATTTCATGTATGTGGACAAATCGTGGAAGGAGAAATCGGGTCGAGAATATTGAAATAAGTAAATTGGCCATAACTCAGTAAATAGACGCCGTAGAGCAGTGAATATTGAAATAAGTAAATTGGCCATAACTCAGTAAATAGACGCCGTAGAGCAGTGAATATTGAAATTAGTAAATTGGCCATAACTCAGTAAATAGACGCCGTAGAGCAGTGAAAGTTGCAGCATTCGAAAGATCAGAACATTTAGAATATAATATAGTTGATTTCATGTATGTGGACAAATCGTGGAAGGAGTAATCGGGTCGAGAATATTGAAATTAGTAATTTGGCTATAACTCGGTAAATAGAAGCCGTAGAGGAGTGAAAGTTGCAGCATTCGGAAGATCAGAACATTTAGGATATAATATAGTTGATTTCATGTATGTGGACAAATCGTGGAAGGAGTAATCGGGTCGAGAATATTGAAATAAGTAATTTGGCTATAACTCGGTAAATAGAAGCCGTAGAGCAGTGAATATTGAAATTAGTAAATTGGCCATAACTCAGTAAATAGAAGCCGTAGAGCAGTGAAAGTTGCAGCATTCGAAAGATCAGAACATTTAGAATATAATATAGTTGATTTCATGTATGTGGACAAATCGTGGAAGGAGTAATCGGGTCGAGAATATTGAAATTAGTAATTTGGCTATAACTCGGTAAATAGAAGCCGTAGAGCAGTGAAAGTTGCAGCATTCGAAAGATCAGAACATTTAGAATATAATATAGTTGATTTCATGTATGTGGACAAATCGTAGAAGGAGTAATCGGGTCGAGAATATTGAAATAAGTAATTTGGCTATAACTCGGTAAATAGAAGCCGTAGAGCAGTGAAAGTTGCAGGATTCGAAAGATCAGAACATTAAGAATATAATATAGTTGATTTCATATATGTGGACAAATCGTGGAAGGAGTAATGGGGTCGAGAATATTGAAATAAGTAATTTGGCTATAACTCAGTAAATAGACGCCGTAGAGCAGTGAAAGTTGCAGCATTCGAAAGATCAGAACATTTAGAATATAATATAGTTGATTTCATGTATGTGGAGAAATCGTGGAAGGAGTAATCGGGTCGAGAATATTGAAATAAGTAATTTGGCTATAACTCGGTAAATAGACGCCGTAGAGCAGTGAAAGTTGCAGCATTCGAAAGATCAGAACATTTAGAATATAATATAGTTGATTTCATGTATGTGGAGAAATCGTGGAAGGAGTAATCGGGTCGAGAATATTGAAATAAGTAATTTGGCTATAACTCGGTAAATAGACGCCGTAGAGCAGTGAAAGTTGCAGCATTCGAAAGATCAGAACATTTAGAATATAATATAGTTGATTTCATGTATGTGGAGAAATCGTGGAAGGAGAAATCGGGTCGAGAATATTGAAATAAGTAATTTGGCTATAACTCGGTAAATAGACGCCGTAGAGCAGTGAAAGTTGCAGCATTCGAAAGATCAGAACATTTAGAATATAATATAGTTGATTTCATGTATGTGGAGAAATCGTGGAAGGAGTAATCGGGTCGAGAATATTGAAATAAGTAATTTGGCTATAACTCGGTAAATAGAAGCCGTAGAGCAGTGAATATTGAAATTAGTAAATTGGCCATAACTCGGTAAATAGACGCCGTAGAGCAGTGAAAGTTGCAGCATTCGAAAGATCAGAACATTTAGAATATAATATAGTTGATTTCATGTATGTGGAGAAATCGTGGAAGGAGTAATCGGGTCGAGAATATTGAAATTAGTAATTTGGCTATAACTCGGTAAATAGAAGCCGTAGAGCAGTGAAAGTTGCAGCATTCGAAAGATCAGAACATTTAGAATATAATATAGTTGATTTCATGTATGTGGAGAAATCGTGGAAGGAGTAATCGGGTCGAGAATATTGAAATTAGTAATTTGGCTATAACTCGGTAAATAGAAGCCGTAGAGCAGTGAAAGTTGCAGCATTCGAAAGATCAGAACATTTAGAATATAATATAGTTGATTTCATGTATGTGGAGAAATCGTGGAAGGAGTAATCGGGTCGAGAATATTGAAATAAGTAATTTGGCTATAACTCGGTAAATAGAAGCCGTAGAGCAGTGAATATTGAAATTAGTAAATTGGCCATAACTCGGTAAATATACGCCGTAGAGCAGTGAAAGTTGCAGCATTCGAAAGATCAGAACATTTAGAATATAATATAGTTGATTTTATGTATGTGGACAAATCGTGGAAGGAGAAATCGGGTCGAGAATATTGAAATTAGTAAATTGGCTATAACTCGGTAAATAGAAGCCGTAGAGCAGTGAATATTGAAATTAGTAAATTCGCCATAACTCGGTAAATAGACGCCGTAGAGCAGTGAAAGTTGCAGCATTCGAAAGATCAGAACATTTAGAATATAATATAGTTGATTTTATGTATGTGGACAAATCGTGGAAGGAGAAATCGGGTCGAGAATATTGAAATTAGTAAATTGGCTATAACTCGGTAAATAGAAGCCGTAGAGCAGTGAATATTGAAATTAGTAAATTGGCCATAACTCGGTAAATATACGCCGTAGAGCAGTGAAAGTTGCAGCATTCGAAAGATCAGAACATTTAGAATATAATATAGTTGATTTTATGTATGTGGACAAATCGTGGAAGGAGAAATCGGGTCGAGAATATTGAAATTAGTAAATTGGCTATAACTCGGTAAATAGAAGCCGTAGAGCAGTGAATATTGAAATTAGTAAATTCGCCATAACTCGGTAAATAGACGCCGTAGAGCAGTGAAAGTTGCAGCATTCGAAAGATCAGAACATTTAGAATATAATATAGTTGATTTTATGTATGTGGACAAATCGTGGAAGGAGAAATCGGGTCGAGAATATTGAAATTAGTAAATTGGCTATAACTCGGTAAATAGAAGCCGTAGAGCAGTGAATATTGAAATTAGTAAATTGGCCATAACTCGGTAAATATACGCCGTAGAGCAGTGAAAGTTGCAGCATTCGAAAGATCAGAACATTTAGAATATAATATAGTTGATTTTATGTATGTGGACAAATCGTGGAAGGAGAAATCGGGTCGAGAATATTGAAATTAGTAAATTGGCTATAACTCGGTAAATAGAAGCCGTAGAGCAGTGAATATTGAAATTAGTAAATTCGCCATAACTCGGTAAATAGACGCCGTAGAGCAGTGAAAGTTGCAGCATTCGAAAGATCAGAACATAAACAGTGTTATTCATAAAAAATTCTTATTGCAGAGATAATGTACACATTAGTTATTAATCAGTTTTTGTGTTATTACCCGGTAATAATAAACATTATTCACAAACGTTTAATAAAGCCAAATTAACTATTGTGTGATTTTTTCAGTTTTGTGATTCTGTGTTAGCAACATTGTTTCATTTTAATTGTCAAGTTATAATTAGTGTTGTGTACAATAACATACTCGATAAGCAAGTAGTCTCTAATGGTTTGAAGATGTGAAAATAATGTCATATAAATTTTATTTAAACAAGTTAGAGTAATAGAGTATTGCTTATAATATTTCAAAAAATATTAAAATTTTTTAATATGTGTTGTATTGATATTGCTAGCAATGTGTTTTCATAAGTTATTACAAAAGTATTCAAATACCGAGTTCGTTGCAATTGATTACACACCACTAATATGTTTGCTTTATTTATTTGGAAATGTTTTTAATCTTGTTGTGGTTGAAATGTGACAAATTATGCACAAAATCATGAAAAAAAGATGAAATAATATTAATATTTCAAAGAGCATGTAGAATTTAAGTTATGTACGCATGTGAACAAATATGCATGTACATGCATATACATAAGTACATTCAGACACATTTGTGTACATACATACGTAAGCAATCATACATATGTATGTACATATTTACATATGTACATATATTCACATTATGTATTTCTTCTTGAATTTTCTTATTTTACGTACATATGTACATACATATGTATGTAAACATTGCAGAAGGACTGGAAGAATCGGGAGAGTTGAAATACATTATCTGCAAAATATTTAGTTTAATAAAAAAATTATAGCTTTATGTACATATGTACATATGTATATATATTTTGTATAATACTAACGAATGTCGAAATTATATTTATTACAATCATTACTTTATTCGAATCTTTTTTTTTTATTTTTCATACTTTTTGAGGTAAATAGTGATTTTTTTACTTTAAAAAATGCAAATGTCAACTTATTAAACGGCTAAAGTAGCGTGATGCCTACAATAAAATTTTCGAGTTTATTAGCGTGTAATAACCGCGTCATAGTGCTATTAAACGTTTGTGAATACTACTTTAGCGCATTTTGCTTATTAGCCTCTAATAAAACGTTTGTGAATAACACTGTTAGAATATAATATAGTTGATTTTATGTATGTGGACAAATCGTGGAAGGAGAAATCGGGTCGAGAATATTGAAATTAGTAAATTGGCCATAACTCCGTAAATAGAAGCCGTAGAGCAGTGAATATTGAAATAAGTAAATTGGCCATAACTCAGTAAATAGAAGCCGTAGAGCAGTGAATATTGAAATAAGTAAATTGGCCATAACTCAGTAAATAGACGCCGTAGAGCAGTGAAAGTTGCAGCATTCGAAAGATCAGAACATTTAGAATATAATATAGTTGATTTTATGTATGTGGAGAAATCGTGGAAGGAGAAATCGGGTCGAGAATATTGAAATTAGTAAATTGGCCATAACTCGGTAAATAGAAGCCGTAGAGCAGTGAAAGTTGCAGCATTCGAAAGATCAGAACATTTAGAATATAATATAGTTGATTTCATGAATGTGGACAAATCGTGGAAGGAGTAATCGGGTCGAGAATATTGAAACTAGTAAATTGGCCATAACTCGGTAAATAGACGCCGTAGAGCAGTGAAAGTTGCAGCATTCGAAAGATCAGAACATTTAGAATATAATATAGTTGATTTCATGAATGTGGACAAATCGTGGAAGGAGTAATCGGGTCGAGAATATTGAAACTAGTAAATTGGCCATAACTCGGTAAATAGACGCCGTAGAGCAGTGAAAGTTGCAGCATTCGAAAGATCAGAACATTTAGAATATAATATAGTTGATTTCATGAATGTGGACAAATCGTGGAAGGAGTAATCGGGTCGAGAATATTGAAATAAGTAAATTGGCCATAACTCAGTAAATAGAAGCCGTAGAGCAGTGAAAGTTGCAGCATTCGAAAGATCAGAACATTTAGAATATAATATAGTTGATTTCATGAATGTGGACAAATCGTGGAAGGAGTAATCGGGTCGAGAATATTGAAACTAGTAAATTGGCCATAACTCGGTAAATAGACGCCGTAGAGCAGTGAAAGTTGCAGCATTCGAAAGATCAGAACATTTAGAATATAATATAGTTGATTTTATGTATGTGGACAAATCGTGGAAGGAGAAATCGGGTCGAGAATATTGAAATTAGTAAATTGGCCATAACTCGGTAAATAGACGCCGTAGAGCAGTGAAAGTTGCAGCATTCGAAAGATCAGAACATTTAGAATATAATATAGTTGATTTCATGAATGTGGAGAAATCGTGGAAGGAGTAATCGGGTCGAGAATATTGAAATTAGTAAATTGGCCATAACTCGGTAAATAGACGCCGTAGAGCAGTGAAAGTTGCAGCATTCGAAAGATCAGAACATTTAGAATATAATATAGTTGATTTTATGTATGTGGACAAATCGTGGAAGGAGAAATCGGGTCGAGAATATTGAAATTAGTAAATTGGCCATAACTCGGTAAATAGACGCCGTAGAGCAGTGAAAGTTGCAGCATTCGAAAGATCAGAACATTTAGAATATAATATAGTTGATTTCATGAATGTGGACAAATCGTGGAAGGAGTAATGGGGTCGAGAATATTGAAATAAGTAATTTGGCTATAACTCAGTAAATAGACGCCGTAGAGCAGTGAAAGTTGCAGCATTCGAAAGATCAGAACATTTAGAATATAATATAGTTGATTTCATGTATGTGGAGAAATCGTGGAAGGAGTAATCGGGTCGAGAATATTGAAATAAGTAATTTGGCTATAACTCGGTAAATAGACGCCGTAGAGCAGTGAAAGTTGCAGCATTCGAAAGATCAGAACATTTAGAATATAATATAGTTGATTTCATGTATGTGGAGAAATCGTGGAAGGAGTAATCGGGTCGAGAATATTGAAATAAGTAATTTGGCTATAACTCGGTAAATAGACGCCGTAGAGCAGTGAAAGTTGCAGCATTCGAAAGATCAGAACATTTAGAATATAATATAGTTGATTTCATGTATGTGGAGAAATCGTGGAAGGAGAAATCGGGTCGAGAATATTGAAATAAGTAATTTGGCTATAACTCGGTAAATAGACGCCGTAGAGCAGTGAAAGTTGCAGCATTCGAAAGATCAGAACATTTAGAATATAATATAGTTGATTTCATGTATGTGGAGAAATCGTGGAAGGAGTAATCGGGTCGAGAATATTGAAATAAGTAATTTGGCTATAACTCGGTAAATAGAAGCCGTAGAGCAGTGAATATTGAAATAAGTAAATTGGCCATAACTCAGTAAATAGAAGCCGTAGAGCAGTGAATATTGAAATAAGTAAATTGGCCATAACTCAGTAAATAGACGCCGTAGAGCAGTGAAAGTTGCAGCATTCGAAAGATCAGAACATTTAGAATATAATATAGTTGATTTCATGTATGTGGAGAAATCGTGGAAGGAGTAATCGGGTCGAGAATATTGAAATTAGTAATTTGGCTATAACTCGGTAAATAGAAGCCGTAGAGCAGTGAAAGTTGCAGCATTCGAAAGATCAGAACATTTAGAATATAATATAGTTGATTTCATGTATGTGGAGAAATCGTGGAAGGAGTAATCGGGTCGAGAATATTGAAATAAGTAATTTGGCTATAACTCGGTAAATAGACGCCGTAGAGCAGTGAAAGTTGCAGCATTCGAAAGATCAGAACATTTAGAATATAATATAGTTGATTTCATGTATGTGGAGAAATCGTGGAAGGAGTAATCGGGTCGAGAATATTGAAATTAGTAATTTGGCTATAACTCGGTAAATAGAAGCCGTAGAGCAGTGAAAGTTGCAGCATTCGAAAGATCAGAACATTTAGAATATAATATAGTTGATTTCATGTATGTGGAGAAATCGTGGAAGGAGTAATCGGGTCGAGAATATTGAAATTAGTAATTTGGCTATAACTCGGTAAATAGAAGCCGTAGAGCAGTGAAAGTTGCAGCATTCGAAAGATCAGAACATTTAGAATATAATATAGTTGATTTCATGTATGTGGAGAAATCGTGGAAGGAGTAATCGGGTCGAGAATATTGAAATAAGTAATTTGGCTATAACTCGGTAAATAGAAGCCGTAGAGCAGTGAATATTGAAATTAGTAAATTGGCCATAACTCGGTAAATATACGCCGTAGAGCAGTGAAAGTTGCAGCATTCGAAAGATCAGAACATTTAGAATATAATATAGTTGATTTCATGTATGTGGAGAAATCGTGGAAGGAGTAATCGGGTCGAGAATATTGAAATAAGTAATTTGGCTATAACTCGGTAAATAGAAGCCGTAGAGCAGTGAATATTGAAATTAGTAAATTCGCCATAACTCGGTAAATAGACGCCGTAGAGCAGTGAAAGTTGCAGCATTCGAAAGATCAGAACATTTAGAATATAATATAGTTGATTTTATGTATGTGGACAAATCGTGGAAGGAGAAATCGGGTCGAGAATATTGAAATTAGTAAATTGGCCATAACTCCGTAAATAGAAGCCGTAGAGCAGTGAATATTGAAATAAGTAAATTGGCCATAACTCAGTAAATAGAAGCCGTAGAGCAGTGAATATTGAAATAAGTAAATTGGCCATAACTCAGTAAATAGACGCCGTAGAGCAGTGAAAGTTGCAGCATTCGAAAGATCAGAACATTTAGAATATAATATAGTTGATTTTATGTATGTGGAGAAATCGTGGAAGGAGAAATCGGGTCGAGAATATTGAAATTAGTAAATTGGCCATAACTCGGTAAATAGAAGCCGTAGAGCAGTGAAAGTTGCAGCATTCGAAAGATCAGAACATTTAGAATATAATATAGTTGATTTCATGTATGTGGAGAAATCGTGGAAGGATAAATCGGGTCGAGAATATTGAAATAAGTAAATTGGCCATAACTCAGTAAATAGAAGCCGTAGAGCAGTGAAAGTTGCAGCATTCGAAAGATCAGAACATTTAGAATATAATATAGTTGATTTTATGTATGTGGACAAATCGTGGAAGGAGAAATCGGGTCGAGAATATTGAAATTAGTAAATTGGCCATAACTCCGTAAATAGAAGCCGTAGAGCAGTGAATATTGAAATAAGTAAATTGGCCATAACTCAGTAAATAGAAGCCGTAGAGCAGTGAATATTGAAATAAGTAAATTGGCCATAACTCAGTAAATAGACGCCGTAGAGCAGTGAAAGTTGCACCATTCGAAAGATCAGAACATTTAGAATATAATATAGTTGATTTCATGAATGTGGACAAATCGTGGAAGGAGTAATCGGGTCGAGAATATTGAAATTAGTAAATTGGCCATAACTCGGTAAATAGACGCCGTAGAGCAGTGAAAGTTGCAGCATTCGAAAGATCAGAACATTTAGAATATAATATAGTTGATTTTATGTATGTGGACAAATCGTAGAAGGAGTAATCGGGTCGAGAATATTGAAATAAGTAATTTGGCTATAACTCGGTAAATAGAAGCCGTAGAGCAGTGAAAGTTGCAGGATTCGAAAGATCAGAACATTAAGAATATAATATAGTTGATTTCATATATGTGGACAAATCGTGGAAGGAGTAATGGGGTCGAGAATATTGAAATAAGTAATTTGGCTATAACTCAGTAAATAGACGCCGTAGAGCAGTGAAAGTTGCAGCATTCGAAAGATCAGAACATTTAGAATATAATATAGTTGATTTCATGTATGTGGAGAAATCGTGGAAGGAGTAATCGGGTCGAGAATATTGAAATAAGTAATTTGGCTATAACTCGGTAAATAGACGCCGTAGAGCAGTGAAAGTTGCAGCATTCGAAAGATCAGAACATTTAGAATATAATATAGTTGATTTCATGTATGTGGAGAAATCGTGGAAGGAGTAATCGGGTCGAGAATATTGAAATAAGTAATTTGGCTATAACTCGGTAAATAGACGCCGTAGAGCAGTGAAAGTTGCAGCATTCGAAAGATCAGAACATTTAGAATATAATATAGTTGATTTCATGTATGTGGAGAAATCGTGGAAGGAGAAATCGGGTCGAGAATATTGAAATAAGTAATTTGGCTATAACTCGGTAAATAGACGCCGTAGAGCAGTGAAAGTTGCAGCATTCGAAAGATCAGAACATTTAGAATATAATATAGTTGATTTCATGTATGTGGAGAAATCGTGGAAGGAGTAATCGGGTCGAGAATATTGAAATAAGTAATTTGGCTATAACTCGGTAAATAGAAGTCGTAGAGCAGTGAATATTGAAATTAGTAAATTGGCCATAACTCGGTAAATAGACGCCGTAGAGCAGTGAAAGTTGCAGCATTCGAAAGATCAGAACATTTAGAATATAATATAGTTGATTTCATGTATGTGGAGAAATCGTGGAAGGAGTAATCGGGTCGAGAATATTGAAATTAGTAATTTGGCTATAACTCGGTAAATAGAAGCCGTAGAGCAGTGAAAGTTGCAGCATTCGAAAGATCAGAACATTTAGAATATAATATAGTTGATTTCATGTATGTGGAGAAATCGTGGAAGGAGTAATCGGGTCGAGAATATTGAAATAAGTAATTTGGCTATAACTCGGTAAATAGAAGCCGTAGAGCAGTGAATATTGAAATTAGTAAATTGGCCATAACTCGGTAAATATACGCCGTAGAGCAGTGAAAGTTGCAGCATTCGAAAGATCAGAACATTTAGAATATAATATAGTTGATTTCATGTATGTGGAGAAATCGTGGAAGGAGTAATCGGGTCGAGAATATTGAAATAAGTAATTTGGCTATAACTCGGTAAATAGAAGCCGTAGAGCAGTGAATATTGAAATTAGTAAATTCGCCATAACTCGGTAAATAGACGCCGTAGAGCAGTGAAAGTTGCAGCATTCGAAAGATCAGAACATTTAGAATATAATATAGTTGATTTTATGTATGTGGACAAATCGTGGAAGGAGAAATCGGGTCGAGAATATTGAAATTAGTAAATTGGCCATAACTCCGTAAATAGAAGCCGTAGAGCAGTGAATATTGAAATAAGTAAATTGGCCATAACTCAGTAAATAGAAGCCGTAGAGCAGTGAATATTGAAATAAGTAAATTGGCCATAACTCAGTAAATAGACGCCGTAGAGCAGTGAAAGTTGCAGCATTCGAAAGATCAGAACATTTAGAATATAATATAGTTGATTTTATGTATGTGGAGAAATCGTGGAAGGAGAAATCGGGTCGAGAATATTGAAATTAGTAAATTGGCCATAACTCGGTAAATAGAAGCCGTAGAGCAGTGAAAGTTGCAGCATTCGAAAGATCAGAACATTTAGAATATAATATAGTTGATTTCATGTATGTGGAGAAATCGTGGAAGGATAAATCGGGTCGAGAATATTGAAATAAGTAAATTGGCCATAACTCAGTAAATAGAAGCCGTAGAGCAGTGAAAGTTGCAGCATTCGAAAGATCAGAACATTTAGAATATAATATAGTTGATTTTATGTATGTGGACAAATCGTGGAAGGAGAAATCGGGTCGAGAATATTGAAATTAGTAAATTGGCCATAACTCCGTAAATAGAAGCCGTAGAGCAGTGAATATTGAAATAAGTAAATTGGCCATAACTCAGTAAATAGAAGCCGTAGAGCAGTGAATATTGAAATAAGTAAATTGGCCATAACTCAGTAAATAGACGCCGTAGAGCAGTGAAAGTTGCACCATTCGAAAGATCAGAACATTTAGAATATAATATAGTTGATTTCATGAATGTGGACAAATCGTGGAAGGAGTAATCGGGTCGAGAATATTGAAATTAGTAAATTGGCCATAACTCGGTAAATAGACGCCGTAGAGCAGTGAAAGTTGCAGCATTCGAAAGATCAGAACATTTAGAATATAATATAGTTGATTTTATGTATGTGGACAAATCGTAGAAGGAGTAATCGGGTCGAGAATATTGAAATAAGTAATTTGGCTATAACTCGGTAAATAGAAGCCGTAGAGCAGTGAAAGTTGCAGGATTCGAAAGATCAGAACATTAAGAATATAATATAGTTGATTTCATATATGTGGACAAATCGTGGAAGGAGTAATGGGGTCGAGAATATTGAAATAAGTAATTTGGCTATAACTCAGTAAATAGACGCCGTAGAGCAGTGAAAGTTGCAGCATTCGAAAGATCAGAACATTTAGAATATAATATAGTTGATTTCATGTATGTGGAGAAATCGTGGAAGGAGTAATCGGGTCGAGAATATTGAAATAAGTAATTTGGCTATAACTCGGTAAATAGACGCCGTAGAGCAGTGAAAGTTGCAGCATTCGAAAGATCAGAACATTTAGAATATAATATAGTTGATTTCATGTATGTGGAGAAATCGTGGAAGGAGTAATCGGGTCGAGAATATTGAAATAAGTAATTTGGCTATAACTCGGTAAATAGACGCCGTAGAGCAGTGAAAGTTGCAGCATTCGAAAGATCAGAACATTTAGAATATAATATAGTTGATTTCATGTATGTGGAGAAATCGTGGAAGGAGAAATCGGGTCGAGAATATTGAAATAAGTAATTTGGCTATAACTCGGTAAATAGACGCCGTAGAGCAGTGAAAGTTGCAGCATTCGAAAGATCAGAACATTTAGAATATAATATAGTTGATTTCATGTATGTGGAGAAATCGTGGAAGGAGTAATCGGGTCGAGAATATTGAAATAAGTAATTTGGCTATAACTCGGTAAATAGAAGCCGTAGAGCAGTGAATATTGAAATTAGTAAATTGGCCATAACTCGGTAAATAGACGCCGTAGAGCAGTGAAAGTTGCAGCATTCGAAAGATCAGAACATTTAGAATATAATATAGTTGATTTCATGTATGTGGAGAAATCGTGGAAGGAGTAATCGGGTCGAGAATATTGAAATTAGTAATTTGGCTATAACTCGGTAAATAGAAGCCGTAGAGCAGTGAAAGTTGCAGCATTCGAAAGATCAGAACATTTAGAATATAATATAGTTGATTTCATGTATGTGGAGAAATCGTGGAAGGAGTAATCGGGTCGAGAATATTGAAATTAGTAATTTGGCTATAACTCGGTAAATAGAAGCCGTAGAGCAGTGAAAGTTGCAGCATTCGAAAGATCAGAACATTTAGAATATAATATAGTTGATTTCATGTATGTGGAGAAATCGTGGAAGGAGTAATCGGGTCGAGAATATTGAAATAAGTAATTTGGCTATAACTCGGTAAATAGAAGCCGTAGAGCAGTGAATATTGAAATTAGTAAATTGGCCATAACTCGGTAAATATACGCCGTAGAGCAGTGAAAGTTGCAGCATTCGAAAGATCAGAACATTTAGAATATAATATAGTTGATTTCATGTATGTGGAGAAATCGTGGAAGGAGTAATCGGGTCGAGAATATTGAAATAAGTAATTTGGCTATAACTCGGTAAATAGAAGCCGTAGAGCAGTGAATATTGAAATTAGTAAATTCGCCATAACTCGGTAAATAGACGCCGTAGAGCAGTGAAAGTTGCAGCATTCGAAAGATCAGAACATTTAGAATATAATATAGTTGATTTTATGTATGTGGACAAATCGTGGAAGGAGAAATCGGGTCGAGAATATTGAAATTAGTAAATTGGCCATAACTCCGTAAATAGAAGCCGTAGAGCAGTGAATATTGAAATAAGTAAATTGGCCATAACTCAGTAAATAGAAGCCGTAGAGCAGTGAATATTGAAATAAGTAAATTGGCCATAACTCAGTAAATAGACGCCGTAGAGCAGTGAAAGTTGCAGCATTCGAAAGATCAGAACATTTAGAATATAATATAGTTGATTTTATGTATGTGGAGAAATCGTGGAAGGAGAAATCGGGTCGAGAATATTGAAATTAGTAAATTGGCCATAACTCGGTAAATAGAAGCCGTAGAGCAGTGAAAGTTGCAGCATTCGAAAGATCAGAACATTTAGAATATAATATAGTTGATTTCATGTATGTGGAGAAATCGTGGAAGGATAAATCGGGTCGAGAATATTGAAATAAGTAAATTGGCCATAACTCAGTAAATAGAAGCCGTAGAGCAGTGAAAGTTGCAGCATTCGAAAGATCAGAACATTTAGAATATAATATAGTTGATTTCATGTATGTGGAGAAATCGTGGAAGGATAAATCGGGTCGAGAATATTGAAATAAGTAAATTGGCCATAACTCAGTAAATAGACGCCGTAGAGCAGTGAAAGTTGCACCATTCGAAAGATCAGAACATTTAGAATATAATATAGTTGATTTCATGAATGTGGACAAATCGTGGAAGGAGTAATCGGGTCGAGAATATTGAAATAAGTAAATTGGCCATAACTCAGTAAATAGAAGCCGTAGAGCAGTGAAAGTTGCAGCATTCGAAAGATCAGAACATTTAGAATATAATATAGTTGATTTCATGAATGTGGACAAATCGTGGAAGGAGTAATCGGGTCGAGAATATTGAAACTAGTAAATTGGCCATAACTCGGTAAATAGACGCCGTAGAGCAGTGAAAGTTGCAGCATTCGAAAGATCAGAACATTTAGAATATAATATAGTTGATTTTATGTATGTGGAGAAATCGTGGAAGGAGAAATCGGGTCGAGAATATTGAAATTAGTAAATTGGCCATAACTCGGTAAATAGACGCCGTAGAGCAGTGAAAGTTGCAGCATTCGAAAGATCAGAACATTTAGAATATAATATAGTTGATTTCATGAATGTGGACAAATCGTGGAAGGAGTAATCGGGTCGAGAATATTGAAATTAGTAAATTGGCCATAACTCGGTAAATAGACGCCGTAGAGCAGTGAAAGTTGCAGCATTCGAAAGATCAGAACATTTAGAATATAATACAGTTGATTTTATGTATGTGGACAAATCGTGGAAGGAGTAATCGGGTCGAGAATATTGAAATTAGTAAATTGGCCATAATTCGGTAAATAGACGCCGTAGAGCAGTGAAAGTTGCACCATTCGAAAGATCAGAACATTTAGAATATAATATAGTTGATTTCATGTATGTGGACAAATCGTGGAAGGAGAAATCGGGTCGAGAATATTGAAATAAGTAATTTGGCTATAACTCGGTAAATAGAAGCCGTAGAACAGTGAATATTGAAATTAGTAAATTGGCCATAATTCGGTAAATAGACGCCGTAGAGCAGTGAAAGTTGCAGCATTCGAAAGATCAGAACATTTAGAATATAATATAGTTGATTTCATGTATGTGGAGAAATCGTGGAAGGAGTAATCGGGTCGAGAATATTGAAATTAGTAATTTGGCTATAACTCGGTAAATAGAAGCCGTAGAGCAGTGAAAGTTGCAGCATTCGAAAGATCAGAACATTTAGAATATAATATAGTTGATTTCATGTATGTGGAGAAATCGTGGAAGGAGTAATCGGGTCGAGAATATTGAAATAAGTAATTTGGCTATAACTCGGTAAATAGAAGCCGTAGAGCAGTGAATATTGAAATTAGTAATTTGGCTATAACTCGGTAAATAGACGCCGTAGAGCAGTGAAAGTTGCAGCATTCGAAAGATCAGAACATTTAGAATATAATATTGTTGATTTCATGTATGTGGAGAAATCGTGGAAGGAGTAATCGGGTCGAGAATATTGAAATAAGTAATTTGGCTATAACTCGGTAAATAGACGCCGTAGAGCAGTGAAAGTTGCAGCATTCGAAAGATCAGAACATTTAGAATATAATATAGTTGATTTCATGTATGTGGACAAATCGTGGAAGGAGAAATCGGGTCGAGAATATTGAAATTAGTAATTTGGCTATAACTCGGTAAATAGAAGCCGTAGAACAGTGAATATTGAAATTAGTAAATTGGCCATAATTCGGTAAATAGACGCCGTAGAGCAGTGAAAGTTGCAGCATTCGAAAGATCAGAACATTTAGAATATAATATAGTTGATTTCATGTATGTGGAGAAATCGTGGAAGGAGTAATCGGGTCGAGAATATTGAAATAAGTAATTTGGCTATAACTCGGTAAATAGAAGCCGTAGAGCAGTGAATATTGAAATTAGTAAATTGGCCATAACTCGGTAAATAGACGCCGTAGAGCAGTGAAAGTTGCAGCATTCGAAAGATCAGAACATTTAGAATATAATATAGTTGATTTCATGTATGTGGAGAAATCGTGGAAGGAGTAATCGGGTCGAGAATATTGAAATAAGTAATTTGGCTATAACTCGGTAAATAGAAGCCGTAGAGCAGTGAATATTGAAATTAGTAAATTCGCCATAACTCGGTAAATAGACGCCGTAGAGCAGTGAAAGTTGCAGCATTCGAAAGATCAGAACATTTAGAATATAATATAGTTGATTTCATGTATGTGGAGAAATCGTGGAAGGATAAATCGGGTCGAGAATATTGAAATAAGTAATTTGGCTATAACTCGGTAAATAGAAGCCGTAGACCAGTGAATATTGAAATTAGTAAATTGGCCATAACTCGGTAAATAGACGCCGTAGAGCAGTGAAAGTTGCAGCATTCGAAAGATCAGAACATTTAGAATATAATATAGTTGATTTCATGTATGTGGAGAAATCGTGGAAGGAGTAATCGGGTCGAGAATATTGAAATAAGTAATTTGGCTATAACTCGGTAAATAGAAGCCGTAGAGCAGTGAATATTGAAATAAGTAAATTGGCCATAACTCAGTAAATAGACGCCGTAGAGCAGTGAAAGTTGCAGCATTCGAAAGATCAGAACATTTAGAATATAATATAGTTGATTTCATGTATGTGGAGAAATCGTGGAAGGAGTAATCGGGTCGAGAATATTGAAATTAGTAATTTGGCTATAACTCGGTAAATAGAAGCCGTAGAGCAGTGAAAGTTGCAGCATTCGAAAGATCAGAACATTTAGAATATAATATAGTTGATTTTATGTATGTGGACAAATCGTGGAAGGAGAAATCGGATCGAGAATATTGAAATTAGTAAATTGGCCATAACTCGGTAAATAGACGCCGTAGAGCAGTGAAAGTTGCAGCATTCGAAAGATCAGAACATTTAGAATATAATATAGTTGATTTCATGAATGTGGACAAATCGTGGAAGGAGTAATCGGGTCGAGAATATTGAAATTAGTAAATTGGCCATAACTCGGTAAATAGACGCCGTAGAGCAGTGAAAGTTGCAGCATTCGAAAGATCAGAACATTTAGAATATAATATAGTTGATTTTATGTATGTGGACAAATCGTGGAAGGAGAAATCGGGTCGAGAATATTGAAATTAGTAAATTGGCCATAATTCGGTAAATAGACGCCGTAGAGCAGTGAAAGTTGCAGCATTCGAAAGATCAGAACATTTAGAATATAATATAGTTGATTTCATGTATGTGGACAAATCGTGGAAGGAGAAATCGGGTCGAGAATATTGAAATTAGTAATTTGGCTATAACTCGGTAAATAGAAGCCGTAGAACAGTGAATATTGAAATTAGTAAATTGGCCATAATTCGGTAAATAGACGCCGTAGAGCAGTGAAAGTTGCAGCATTCGAAAGATCAGAACATTTAGAATATAATATAGTTGATTTCATGTATGTGGACAAATCGTGGAAGGAGAAATCGGGTCGAGAATATTGAAATTAGTAATTTGGCTATAACTCGGTAAATAGAAGCCGTAGAACAGTGAATATTGAAATTAGTAAATTGGCCATAATTCGGTAAATAGACGCCGTAGAGCAGTGAAAGTTGCAGCATTCGAAAGATCAGAACATTTAGAATATAATATAGTTGATTTCATGTATGTGGAGAAATCGTGGAAGGAGTAATCGGGTCGAGAATATTGAAATAAGTAATTTGGCTATAACTCGGTAAATAGAAGCCGTAGAGCAGTGAATATTGAAATTAGTAAATTGGCCATAACTCGGTAAATAGACGCCGTAGAGCAGTGAAAGTTGCAGCATTCGAAAGATCAGAACATTTAGAATATAATATAGTTGATTTCATGTATGTGGAGAAATCGTGGAAGGAGTAATCGGGTCGAGAATATTGAAATAAGTAATTTGGCTATAACTCGGTAAATAGAAGCCGTAGAGCAGTGAATATTGAAATTAGTAAATTGGCCATAACTCGGTAAATAGACTCCGTAGAGCAGTGAAAGTTGCAGCATTCGAAAGATCAGAACATTTAGAATATAATATAGTTGATTTCATGTATGTGGAGAAATCGTGGAAGGAGTAATCGGGTCGAGAATATTGAAATTAGTAATTTGGCTATAACTCGGTAAATAGACGCCGTAGAGCAGTGAAAGTTGCAGCATTCGAAAGATCAGAACATTTAGAATATAATATAGTTGATTTCATGTATGTGGAGAAATCGTGGAAGGAGTAATCGGGTCGAGAATATTGAAATAAGTAATTTGGCTATAACTCGGTAAATAGAAGCCGTAGAGCAGTGAATATTGAAATTAGTAAATTGGCCATAACTCGGTAAATAGACGCCGTAGAGCAGTGAAAGTTGCAGCATTCGAAAGATCAGAACATTTAGAATATAATATAGTTGATTTCATGTATGTGGAGAAATCGTGGAAGGAGTAATCGGGTCGAGAATATTGAAATTAGTAATTTGGCTATAACTCGGTAAATAGACGCCGTAGAGCAGTGAAAGTTGCAGCATTCGAAAGATCAGAACATTTAGAATATAATATAGTTGATTTCATGTATGTGGAGAAATCGTGGAAGGAGTAATCGGGTCGAGAATATTGAAATAAGTAATTTGGCTATAACTCGGTAAATAGAAGCCGTAGAGCAGTGAATAGTGAAATTAGTAAATTGGCCATAACTCGGTAAATAGACGCCGTAGAGCAGTGAAAGTTGCAGCATTCGAAAGATCAGAACATTTAGAATATAATATAGTTGATTTCATGTATGTGGAGAAATCGTGGAAGGAGTAATCGGGTCGAGAATATTGAAATTAGTAATTTGGCTATAACTCGGTAAATAGAAGCCGTAGAGCAGTGAATATTGAAATTAGTAAATTGGCCATAACTCGGTAAATAGACTCCGTAGAGCAGTGAAAGTTGCAGCATTCGAAAGATCAGAACATTTAGAATATAATATAGTTGATTTCATGTATGTGGAGAAATCGTGGAAGGAGTAATCGGGTCGAGAATATTGAAATAAGTAATTTGGCTATAACTCGGTAAATAGAAGCCGTAGAGCAGTGAATATTGAAATTAGTAAATTGGCCATAACTCGGTAAATAGACGCCGTAGAGCAGTGAAAGTTGCAGCATTCGAAAGATCAGAACATTTAGAATATAATATAGTTGATTTCATGTATGTGGAGAAATCGTGGAAGGAGTAATCGGGTCGAGAATATTGAAATTAGTAATTTGGCTATAACTCGGTAAATAGACGCCGTAGAGCAGTGAAAGTTGCAGCATTCGAAAGATCAGAACATTTAGAATATAATATAGTTGATTTCATGTATGTGGAGAAATCGTGGAAGGAGTAATCGGGTCGAGAATATTGAAATAAGTAATTTGGCTATAACTCGGTAAATAGAAGCCGTAGAGCAGTGAATAGTGAAATTAGTAAATTGGCCATAACTCGGTAAATAGACGCCGTAGAGCAGTGAAAGTTGCAGCATTCGAAAGATCAGAACATTTAGAATATAATATAGTTGATTTCATGTATGTGGAGAAATCGTGGAAGGAGTAATCGGGTCGAGAATATTGAAATTAGTAATTTGGCTATAACTCGGTAAATAGACGCCGTAGAGCAGTGGAAGTTGCAGCATTCGAAAGATCAGAACATTTAGAATATAATATAGTTGATTTCATGTATGTGGAGAAATCGTGGAAGGAGTAATCGGGTCGAGAATATTGAAATTAGTAATTTGGCTATAACTCGGTAAATAGACGCCGTAGAGCAGTGAAAGTTGCAGCATTCGAAAGATCAGAACATTTAGAATATAATATAGTTGATTTCATGTATGTGGAGAAATCGTGGAAGGAGTAATCGGGTCGAGAATATTGAAATTAGTAATTTGGCTATAACTCGGTAAATAGAAGCCGTAGAGCAGTGAATAGTGAAATTAGTAAATTGGCCATAACTCGGTAAATAGACGCCGTAGAGCAGTGAAAGTTGCAGCATTCGAAAGATCAGAACATTTAGAATATAATATAGTTGATTTCATGTATGTGGAGAAATCGTGGAAGGAGTAATCGGGTCGAGAATATTGAAATTAGTAATTTGGCTATAACTCGGTAAATAGACGCCGTAGAGCAGTGAAAGTTGCAGCATTCGAAAGATCAGAACATTTAGAATATAATATAGTTGATTTCATGTATGTGGAGAAATCGTGGAAGGAGTAATCGGGTCGAGAATATTGAAATAAGTAATTTGGCTATAACTCGGTAAATAGAAGCCGTAGAGCAGTGAATAGTGAAATTAGTAAATTGGCCATAACTCGGTAAATAGACGCCGTAGAGCAGTGAAAGTTGCAGCATTCGAAAGATCAGAACATTTAGAATATAATATAGTTGATTTCATGTATGTGGAGAAATCGTGGAAGGAGTAATCGGGTCGAGAATATTGAAATTAGTAATTTGGCTATAACTCGGTAAATAGACGCCGTAGAGCAGTGAAAGTTGCAGCATTCGAAAGATCAGAACATTTAGAATATAATATAGTTGATTTCATGTATGTGGAGAAATCGTGGAAGGAGTAATCGGGTCGAGAATATTGAAATAAGTAATTTGGCTATAACTCGGTAAATAGAAGCCGTAGAGCAGTGAATAGTGAAATTAGTAAATTGGCCATAACTCGGTAAATAGACGCCGTAGAGCAGTGAAAGTTGCAGCATTCGAAAGATCAGAACATTTAGAATATAATATAGTTGATTTCATGTATGTGGAGAAATCGTGGAAGGAGTAATCGGGTAGAGAATATTGAAATTAGTAATTTGGCTATAACTCGGTAAATAGACGCCGTAGAGCAGTGAAAGTTGCAGCATTCGAAAGATCAGAACATTTAGAATATAATATAGTTGATTTCATGTATGTGGAGAAATCGTGGAAGGAGTAATCGGGTCGAGAATATTGAAATAAGTAATTTGGCTATAACTCGGTAAATAGAAGCCGTAGAGCAGTGAATATTGAAATTAGTAAATTGGCCATAACTCGGTAAATAGACGCCGTAGAGCAGTGAAAGTTGCAGCATTCGAAAGATCAGAACATTTAGAATATAATATAGTTGATTTCATGTATGTGGAGAAATCGTGGAAGGAGTAATCGGGTCGAGAATATTGAAATAAGTAATTTTGCTATAACTCGGTAAATAGAAGCCGTAGAGCAGTGAATATTGAAATTAGTAAATTGGCCATAACTCGGTAAATAGACTCCGTAGAGCAGTGAAAGTTGCAGCATTCGAAAGATCAGAACATTTAGAATATAATATAGTTGATTTCATGTATGTGGAGAAATCGTGGAAGGAGTAATCGGGTCGAGAATATTGAAATTAGTAATTTGGCTATAACTCGGTAAATAGAAGCCGTAGAGCAGTGAAAGTTGCAGCATTCGAAAGATCAGAACATTGAGAATATAATATAGTTGATTTCATGTATGTGGAGAAATCGTGGAAGGAGTAATCGGGTCGAGAATATTGAAATTAGTAATTTGGCTATAACTCGGTAAATAGAAGCCGTAGAGCAGTGAAAGTTGCAGCATTCGAAAGATCAGAACATTTAGAATATAATATAGTTGATTTCATGTATGTGGAGAAATCGTGGAAGGAGTAATCGGGTCGAGAATATTGAAATTAGTAATTTGGCTATAACTCGGTAAATAGAAGCCGTAGAGCAGTGAATATTGAAATAAGTAAATTGGCCATAACTCAGTAAATAGACGCCGTAGAGCAGTGAAAGTTGCAGCATTCGAAAGATCAGAACATTTAGAATATAATATAGTTGATTTCATGTATGTGGAGAAATCGTGGAAGGAGTAATCGGGTCGAGAATATTGAAATAAGTAATTTGGCTATAACTCGGTAAATAGAAGGCGTAGAGCAGTGAATATTGAAATTAGTAAATTGGCCATAATTCGGTAAATAGACGCCGTAGAGCAGTGAAAGTTGCAGCATTCGAAAGATCAGAACATTTAGAATATAATATAGTTGATTTCATGTATGTGGAGAAATCGTGGAAGGAGTAATCGGGTCGAGAATATTGAAATAAGTAATTTGGCTATAACTCGGTAAATAGAAGGCGTAGAGCAGTGAATATTGAAATTAGTAAATTGGCCATAATTCGGTAAATAGACGCCGTAGAGCAGTGAAAGTTGCAGCATTCGAAAGATCAGAACATTTAGAATATAATATAGTTGATTTCATGTATGTGGAGAAATCGTGGAAGGAGTAATCGGGTCGAGAATATTGAAATAAGTAATTTGGCCATAATTCGGTAAATAGACGCCGTAGAGCAGTGAAAGTTGCAGCATTCGAAAGATCAGAACATTTAGAATATAATATAGTTGATTTCATGTATGTGGAGAAATCGTGGAAGGAGTAATCGGGTCGAGAATATTGAAATAAGTAATTTGGCTATAACTCGGTAAATAGAAGGCGTAGAGCAGTGAATATTGAAATTAGTAAATTGGCCATAATTCGGTAAATAGACGCCGTAGAGCAGTGAAAGTTGCAGCATTCGAAAGATCAGAACATTTAGAATATAATATAGTTGATTTCATGTATGTGGAGAAATCGTGGAAGGAGTAATCGGGTCGAGAATATTGAAATAAGTAATTTGGCTATAACTCGGTAAATAGAAGGCGTAGAGCAGTGAATATTGAAATTAGTAAATTGGCCATAATTCGGTAAATAGACGCCGTAGAGCAGTGAAAGTTGCAGCATTCGAAAGATCAGAACATTTAGAATATAATATAGTTGATTTCATGTATGTGGAGAAATCGTGGAAGGAGTAATCGGGTCGAGAATATTGAAATAAGTAATTTGGCCATAATTCGGTAAATAGACGCCGTAGAGCAGTGAAAGTTGCAGCATTCGAAAGATCAGAACATTTAGAATATAATATAGATGATTTCATGTATGTGGAGAAATCGTGGAAGGATTAATCGGGTCGAGAATATTGAAATTAGTAATTTGGCTATAACTCGGTAAATAGAAGCCGTAGAGCAGTGAAAGTTGCAGCATTCGAAAGATCAGAACATTTAGAATATAATATAGTTGATTTCATGTATGTGGAGAAATCGTGGAAGGAGTAATCGGGTCGAGAATATTGAAATTAGTAATTTGGCTATAACTCGGTAAATAGAAGCCGTAGAGCAGTGAATATTGAAATTAGTAAATTGGCCATAATTCGGTAAATAGACGCCGTAGAGCAGTGAAAGTTGCAGCATTCGAAAGATCAGAACATTTAGAATATAATATAGTTGATTTCATGTATGTGGAGAAATCGTGGAAGGAGTAATCGGGTCGAGAATATTGAAATTAGTAATTTGGCTATAACTCGGTAAATAGAAGCCGTAGAGCAGTGAATATTGAAATTAGTAAATTGGCCATAATTCGGTAAATAGACGCCGTAGAGCAGTGAAAGTTGCAGCATTCGAAAGATCAGAACATTTAGAATATAATATAGTTGATTTCATGTATGTGGAGAAATCGTGGAAGGAGTAATCGGGTCGAGAATATTGAAATAAGTAATTTGGCTATAACTCGGTAAATAGAAGGCGTAGAGCAGTGAATATTGAAATTAGTAAATTGGCCATAATTCGGTAAATAGACGCCGTAGAGCAGTGAAAGTTGCAGCATTCGAAAGATCAGAACATTTAGAATATAATATAGTTGATTTCATGTATGTGGAGAAATCGTGGAAGGAGTAATCGGGTCGAGAATATTGAAATAAGTAATTTGGCCATAATTCGGTAAATAGACGCCGTAGAGCAGTGAAAGTTGCAGCATTCGAAAGATCAGAACATTTAGAATATAATATAGTTGATTTCATGTATGTGGAGAAATCGTGGAAGGAGTAATCGGGTCGAGAATATTGAAATAAGTAATTTGGCTATAACTCGGTAAATAGAAGGCGTAGAGCAGTGAATATTGAAATTAGTAAATTGGCCATAATTCGGTAAATAGAAGCCGTAGAGCAGTGAAAGTTGCAGCATTCGAAAGATCAGAACATTTAGAATATAATATAGATGATTTCATGTATGTGGAGAAATCGTGGAAGGATTAATCGGGTCGAGAATATTGAAATTAGTAATTTGGCTATAACTCGGTAAATAGAAGCCGTAGAGCAGTGAAAGTTGCAGCATTCGAAAGATCAGAACATTTAGAATATAATATAGTTGATTTCATGTATGTGGACAAATCGTGGAAGGAGTAATCGGGTCGAGAATATTGAAATAAGTAATTTGGCTATAACTCGGTAAATAGAAGCCGTAGAGCAGTGAATATTGAAATTAGTAAATTGGCCATAATTCGGTAAATAGACGCCGTAGAGCAGTGAAAGTTGCAGCATTCGAAAGATCAGAACATTTAGAATATAATATAGTTGATTTCATGTATGTGGAGAAATCGTGGAAGGAGTAATCGGGTCGAGAATATTGAAATTAGTAATTTGGCTATAACTCGGTAAATAGAAGCCGTAGAGCAGTGAATATTGAAATTAGTAATTTGGCTATAACTCGGTAAATAGAAGCCGTTGAGCAGTGAATATTGAAATTAGTAATTTGGCTATAACTCGGTAAATAGAAGCCGTAGAGCAGTGAATATTGAAATTAGTAATTTGGCTATAACTCGGTAAATAGAAGCCGTAGAGCAGTGAATATTGAAATAAGTAAATTGGCCATAACTCAGTAAATAGACGCCGTAGAGCAGTGAAAGTTGCAGCATTCGAAAGATCAGAACATTTAGAATATAATATAGTTGATTTCATGTATGTGGAGAAATCGTGGAAGGAGTAATCGGGTCGAGAATATTGAAATTAGTAATTTGGCTATAACTCGGTAAATAGAAGCCGTAGAGCAGTGAAAGTTGCAGGATTCGAAAGATCAGAACATTTAGAATATAATATAGTTGATTTCATGTATGTGGACAAATCGTGGAAGGAGTAATCGGGTCGAGAATATTGAAATTAGTAATTTGGCTATAACTCGGTAAATAGAAGCCGTAGAGCAGTGAAAGTTGCAGCATTCGAAAGATCAGAACATTTAGAATATAATATAGTTGATTTCATGTATGTGGACAAATCGTGGAAGGAGAAATCGGGTCGAGAATATTAAAATAAGTAATTTGGCTATAACTCGGTAAATAGAAGCCGTAGAGCAGTGAATATTGAAATAAGTAAATTGGCCATAACTCAGTAAATAGACGCCGTAGAGCAGTGAAAGTTGCAGCATTCGAAAGATCAGAACATTTAGAATATAATATAGTTGATTTCATGTATGTGGACAAATCGTGGAAGGAGTAATCGGGTCGAGAATATTGAAATAAGTAATTTGGCTATAACTCGGTAAATAGAAGCCGTAGAGCAGTGAATATTGAAATTAGTAAATTGGCCATAATTCGGTAAATAGACGCCGTAGAGCAGTGAAAGTTGCAGCATTCGAAAGATCAGAACATTTAGAATATAATATAGTTGATTTCATGTATGTGGAGAAATCGTGGAAGGAGTAATCGGGTCGAGAATATTGAAATTAGTAATTTGGCTATAACTCGGTAAATAGAAGCCGTAGAGCAGTGAATATTGAAATAAGTAAATTGGCCATAACTCAGTAAATAGACGCCGTAGAGCAGTGAAAGTTGCAGCATTCGAAAGATCAGAACATTTAGAATATAATATAGTTGATTTCATGTATGTGGACAAATCGTGGAAGGAGTAATCGGGTCGAGAATATTGAAATAAGTAATTTGGCTATAACTCGGTAAATAGAAGCCGTAGAGCAGTGAATATTGAAATTAGTAATTTGGCTATAACTCGGTAAATAGAAGCCGTAGAGCAGTGAAAGTTGCAGCATTCGAAAGATCAGAACATTTAGAATATAATATAGTTGATTTCATGTATGTGGACAAATCGTGGAAGGAGTAATCGGGTCGAGAATATTGAAATAAGTAATTTGGCTATAACTCGGTAAATAGAAGCCGTAGAGCAGTGAATATTGAAATTAGTAAATTGGCCATAATTCGGTAAATAGACGCCGTAGAGCAGTGAAAGTTGCAGCATTCGAAAGATCAGAACATTTAGAATATAATATAGTTGATTTCATGTATGTGGAGAAATCGTGGAAGGAGTAATCGGGTCGAGAATATTGAAATAAGTAATTTGGCTATAACTCGGTAAATAGAAGCCGTAGAGCAGTGAAAGTTGCAGCATTCGAAAGATCAGAACATTTAGAATATAATATAGTTGATTTCATGTATGTGGAGAAATCGTGGAAGGAGTAATCGGGTCGAGAATATTGAAATAAGTAATTTGGCTATAACTCGGTAAATAGAAGCCGTAGAGCAGTGAAAGTTGCAGCATTCGAAAGATCAGAACATTTAGAATATAATATAGTTGATTTCATGTATGTGGAGAAATCGTGGAAGGAGTAATCAGGTCGAGAATATTGAAATTAGTAATTTGGCTATAACTCGGTAAATAGAAGCCGTAGAGCAGTGAAAGTTGCAGCATTCGAAAGATCAGAACATTTAGAATATAATATAGTTGATTTCATGTATGTGGAGAAATCGTGGAAGGAGTAATCGGGTCGAGAATATTGAAATTAGTAATTTGGCTATAACTCGGTAAATAGAAGCCGTAGAGCAGTGAAAGTTGCAGCATTCGAAAGATCAGAACATTTAGAATATAATATAGTTGATTTCATGTATGTGGAGAAATCGTGGAAGGAGTAATCGGGTCGAGAATATTGAAATAAGTAATTTGGCTATAACTCGGTAAATAGAAGCCGTGGAGCAGTGAATATTGAAATAAGTAAATTGGCCATAACTCAGTAAATAGACGCCGTAGAGCAATGAAAGTTGCAGCATTCGAAAGATCAGAACATTTAGAATATAATATAGTTGATTTCATGTATGTGGAGAAATCGTGGAAGGAGTAATCGGGTCGAGAATATTGAAATTAGTAATTTGGCTATAACTCGGTAAATAGAAGCCGTGGAGCAGTGAATATTGAAATAAGTAAATTGGCCATAACTCGGTAAATAGAAGCCGTAGAGCAGTGAAAGTTGCAGCATTCGAAAGATCAGAACATTTAGAATATAATATAGTTGATTTCATGTATGTGGAGAAATCGTGGAAGGAGTAATCAGGTCGAGAATATTGAAATTAGTAATTTGGCTATAACTCGGTAAATAGAAGCCGTAGAGCAGTGAAAGTTGCAGCATTCGAAAGATCAGAACATTTAGAATATAATATAGTTGATTTCATGTATGTGGAGAAATCGTGGAAGGAGTAATCGGGTCGAGAATATTGAAATTAGTAATTTGGCTATAACTCGGTAAATAGAAGCCGTAGAGCAGTGAAAGTTGCAGCATTCGAAAGATCAGAACATTTAGAATATAATATAGTTGATTTCATGTATGTGGAGAAATCGTGGAAGGAGTAATCGGGTCGAGAATATTGAAATAAGTAATTTGGCTATAACTCGGTAAATAGAAGCCGTGGAGCAGTGAATATTGAAATAAGTAAATTGGCCATAACTCAGTAAATAGACGCCGTAGAGCAATGAAAGTTGCAGCATTCGAAAGATCAGAACATTTAGAATATAATATAGTTGATTTCATGTATGTGGAGAAATCGTGGAAGGAGTAATCGGGTCGAGAATATTGAAATTAGTAATTTGGCTATAACTCGGTAAATAGAAGCCGTAGAGCAGTGAAAGTTGCAGCATTCGAAAGATCAGAACATTTAGAATATAATATAGTTGATTTCATGTATGTGGAGAAATCGTGGAAGGAGTAATCGGGTCGAGAATATTGAAATAAGTAATTTGGCTATAACTCGGTAAATAGAAGCCGTGGAGCAGTGAATATTGAAATAAGTAATTTGGCTATAACTCGGTAAATAGAAGCCGTAGAGCAGTGAAAGTTGCAGCATTCGAAAGATCAGAACATTTAGAATATAATATAGTTGATTTCATGTATGTGGAGAAATCGTGGAAGGAGTAATCGGGTCGAGTATATTGAAATAAGTAATTTGGCTATAACTCGGTAAATAGAAGCCGTGGAGCAGTGAATATTGAAATAAGTAAATTGGCCATAACTCGGTAAATAGAAGCCGTAGAGCAGTGAAAGTTGCAGCATTCGAAAGATCAGAACATTTAGAATATAATATAGTTGATTTCATGTATGTGGACAAATCGTGGAAGGAGTAATCGGGTCGAGAATATTGAAATTAGTAATTTGGCTATAACTCGGTAAATAGAAGCCGTAGAGCAGTGAATATTGAAATTAGTAAATTGGCCATAATTCGGTAAATAGACGCCGTAGAGCAGTGAAAGTTGCAGCATTCGAAAGATCAGAACATTTAGAATATAATATAGTTGATTTCATGTATGTGGAGAAATCGTGGAAGGAGTAATCGGGTCGAGAATATTGAAATTAGTAATTTGGCTATAACTCGGTAAATAGAAGCCGTGGAGCAGTGAATATTGAAATAAGTAAATTGGCCATAACTCAGTAAATAGACGCCGTAGAGCAATGAAAGTTGCAGCATTCGAAAGATCAGAACATTTAGAATATAATATAGTTGATTTCATGTATGTGGAGAAATCGTGGAAGGAGTAATCGGGTCGAGAATATTGAAATTAGTAATTTGGCTATAACTCGGTAAATAGAAGCCGTAGAGCAGTGAATATTGAAATAAGTAAATTGGCCATAACTCAGTAAATAGACGCCGTAGAGCAGTGAAAGTTGCAGCATTCGAAAGATCAGAACATTTAGAATATAATATAGTTGATTTCATGTATGTGGAGAAATCGTGGAAGGAGTAATCGGGTCGAGAATATTGAAATTAGTAATTTGGCTATAACTCGGTAAATAGAAGCCGTAGAGCAGTGAAAGTTGCAGCATTCGAAAGATCAGAACATTTAGAATATAATATAGTTGATTTCATGTATGTGGACAAATCGTGGAAGGAGTAATCGGGTCGAGAATATTGAAATAAGTAATTTGGCTATAACTCGGTAAATAGAAGCCGTAGAGCAGTGAATATTGAAATTAGTAATTTGGCTATAACTCGGTAAATAGAAGCCGTAGAGCAGTGAAAGTTGCAGCATTCGAAAGATCAGAACATTTAGAATATAATAAAGTTGATTTCATGTATGTGGAGAAATCGTGGAAGGAGTAATCGGGTCGAGAATATTGAAATTAGTAATTTGGCTATAACTCGGTAAATAGAAGCCGTAGAGCAGTGAAAGTTGCAGCATTCGAAAGATCAGAACATTTAGAATATAATATAGTTGATTTCATGTATGTGGACAAATCGTGGAAGGAGTAATCGGGTCGAGAATATTGAAATAAGTAATTTGGCTATAACTCGGTAAATAGAAGCCGTAGAGCAGTGAATATTGAAATTAGTAAATTGGCCATAATTCGGTAAATAGACGCCGTAGAGCAGTGAAAGTTGCAGCATTTGAAAGATCAGAACATTTAGAATATAATAAAGTTGATTTCATGTATGTGGAGAAATCGTGGAAGGAGTAATCGGGTCGAGAATATTAAAATTAGTAATTTGGCTATAACTCGGTAAATAGAAGCCGTAGAGCAGTGAATATTGAAATAAGTAAATTGGCCATAACTCAGTAAATAGACGCCGTAGAGCAGTGAAAGTTGCAGCATTCGAAAGATCAGAACATTTAGAATATAATATAGTTGATTTCATGTATGTGGAGAAATCGTGGAAGGAGTAATCGGGTCGAGAATATTGAAATTAGTAATTTGGCTATAACTCGGTAAATAGAAGCCGTAGAGCAGTGAATATTGAAATAAGTAAATTGGCCATAACTCAGTAAATAGACGCCGTAGAGCAGTGAAAGTTGCAGCATTCGAAAGATCAGAACATTTAGAATATAATATAGTTGATTTCATGTATGTGGAGAAATCGTGGAAGGAGTAATCGGGTCGAGAATATTGAAATTAGTAATTTGGCTATAACTCGGTAAATAGAAGCCGTAGAGCAGTGAAAGTTGCAGCATTCGAAAGATCAGAACATTTAGAATATAATATAGTTGATTTCATGTATGTGGACAAATCGTGGAAGGAGTAATCGGGTCGAGAATATTGAAATAAGTAATTTGGCTATAACTCGGTAAATAGAAGCCGTAGAGCAGTGAATATTGAAATTAGTAATTTGGCTATAACTCGGTAAATAGAAGCCGTAGAGCAGTGAAAGTTGCAGCATTCGAAAGATCAGAACATTTAGAATATAATAAAGTTGATTTCATGTATGTGGAGAAATCGTGGAAGGAGTAATCGGGTCGAGAATATTGAAATTAGTAATTTGGCTATAACTCGGTAAATAGAAGCCGTAGAGCAGTGAAAGTTGCAGCATTCGAAAGATCAGAACATTTAGAATATAATATAGTTGATTTCATGTATGTGGACAAATCGTGGAAGGAGTAATCGGGTCGAGAATATTGAAATAAGTAATTTGGCTATAACTCGGTAAATAGAAGCCGTAGAGCAGTGAATATTGAAATTAGTAAATTGGCCATAATTCGGTAAATAGACGCCGTAGAGCAGTGAAAGTTGCAGCATTCGAAAGATCAGAACATTTAGAATATAATATAGTTGATTTCATGTATGTGGAGAAATCGTGGAAGGAGTAATCGGGTCGAGAATATTGAAATTAGTAATTTGGCTATAACTCGGTAAATAGAAGCCGTAGAGCAGTGAATATTGAAATTAGTAATTTGGCTATAACTCGGTAAATAGAAGCCGTTGAGCAGTGAATATTGAAATTAGTAATTTGGCTATAACTCGGTAAATAGAAGCCGTAGAGCAGTGAATATTGAAATTAGTAATTTGGCTATAACTCGGTAAATAGAAGCCGTAGAGCAGTGAATATTGAAATAAGTAAATTGGCCATAACTCAGTAAATAGACGCCGTAGAGCAGTGAAAGTTGCAGCATTCGAAAGATCAGAACATTTAGAATATAATATAGTTGATTTCATGTATGTGGACAAATCGTGGAAGGAGTAATCGGGTCGAGAATATTGAAATAAGTAATTTGGCTATAACTCGGTAAATAGAAGCCGTAGAGCAGTGAATATTGAAATTAGTAAATTGGCCATAATTCGGTAAATAGACGCCGTAGAGCAGTGAAAGTTGCAGCATTCGAAAGATCAGAACATTTAGAATATAATATAGTTGATTTCATGTATGTGGAGAAATCGTGGAAGGAGTAATCGGGTCGAGAATATTGAAATTAGTAATTTGGCTATAACTCGGTAAATAGAAGCCGTAGAGCAGTGAATATTGAAATTAGTAATTTGGCTATAACTCGGTAAATAGAAGCCGTTGAGCAGTGAATATTGAAATTAGTAATTTGGCTATAACTCGGTAAATAGAAGCCGTAGAGCAGTGAATATTGAAATTAGTAATTTGGCTATAACTCGGTAAATAGAAGCCGTAGAGCAGTGAATATTGAAATAAGTAAATTGGCCATAACTCAGTAAATAGACGCCGTAGAGCAGTGAAAGTTGCAGCATTCGAAAGATCAGAACATTTAGAATATAATATAGTTGATTTCATGTATGTGGAGAAATCGTGGAAGGAGTAATCGGGTCGAGAATATTGAAATTAGTAATTTGGCTATAACTCGGTAAATAGAAGCCGTAGAGCAGTGAATATTGAAATAAGTAAATTGGCCATAACTCAGTAAATAGACGCCGTAGAGCAGTGAATATTGAAATTAGTAATTTGGCTATAACTCGGTAAATAGAAGCCGTAGAGCAGTGAATATTGAAATTAGTAATTTGGCTATAACTCGGTAAATAGAAGCCGTAGAGCAGTGAATATTGAAATTAGTAATTTGGCTATAACTCGGTAAATAGAAGCCGTAGAGCAGTGAATATTGAAATTAGTAATTTGGCTATAACTCGGTAAATAGAAGCCGTAGAGCAGTGAATATTGAAATAAGTAAATTGGCCATAACTCAGTAAATAGACGCCGTAGAGCAGTGAAAGTTGCAGCATTCGAAAGATCAGAACATTTAGAATATAATATAGTTGATTTCATGTATGTGGAGAAATCGTGGAAGGAGTAATCGGGTCGAGAATATTGAAATAAGTAATTTGGCTATAACTCGGTAAATAGAAGCCGTAGAGCAGTGAATATTGAAATTAGTAATTTGGCTATAACTCGGTAAATAGAAGCCGTAGAGCAGTGAATATTGAAATTAGTAATTTGGCTATAACTCGGTAAATAGAAGCCGTAGAGCAGTGAATATTGAAATAAGTAAATTGGCCATAACTCAGTAAATAGACGCCGTAGAGCAGTGAAAGTTGCAGCATTCGAAAGATCAGAACATTTAGAATATAATATAGTTGATTTCATGTATGTGGAGAAATCGTGGAAGGAGTAATCGGGTCGAGAATATTGAAATAAGTAATTTGGCTATAACTCGGTAAATAGAAGCCGTAGAGCAGTGAATATTGAAATTAGTAATTTGGCTATAACTCGGTAAATAGAAGCCGTAGAGCAGTGAATATTGAAATTAGTAATTTGGCTATAACTCGGTAAATAGAAGCCGTAGAGCAGTGAATATTGAAATTAGTAATTTGGCTATAACTCGGTAAATAGAAGCCGTAGAGCAGTGAATATTGAAATAAGTAATTTGGCTATAACTCGGTAAATAGAAGCCGTAGAGCAGTGAATATTGAAATTAGTAATTTGGCTATAACTCGGTAAATAGAAGCCGTAGAGCAGTGAATATTGAAATTAGTAATTTGGCTATAACTCGGTAAATAGAAGCCGTAGAGCAGTGAATATTGAAATTAGTAATTTGGCTATAACTCGGTAAATAGAAGCCGTAGAGCAGTGAATATTGAAATAAGTAAATTGGCCATAACTCAGTAAATAGACGCCGTAGAGCAGTGAAAGTTGCAGCATTCGAAAGATCAGAACATTTAGAATATAATATAGTTGATTTCATGTATGTGGAGAAATCGTGGAAGGAGTAATCGGGTCGAGAATATTGAAATTAGTAATTTGGCTATAACTCGGTAAATAGAAGCCGTAGAGCAGTGAATATTGAAATTAGTAATTTGGCTATAACTCGGTAAATAGAAGCCGTAGAGCAGTGAATATTGAAATAAGTAAATTGGCCATAACTCAGTAAATAGACGCCGTAGAGCAGTGAAAGTTGCAGTATTCGAAAGATCAGAACATTTAGAATATAATATAGTTGATTTCATGTATGTGGAGAAATCGTGGAAGGAGTAATCGGGTCGAGAATATTGAAATAAGTAATTTGGCTATAACTCGGTAAATAGAAGCCGTAGAGCAGTGAATATTGAAATTAGTAATTTGGCTATAACTCGGTAAATAGAAGCCGTAGAGCAGTGAACATTGAAATTAGTAATTTGGCTATAACTCGGTAAATAGAAGCCGTAGAGCAGTGAATATTGAAATTAGTAATTTGGCTATAACTCGGTAAATAGAAGCCGTAGAGCAGTGAATATTGAAATAAGTAAATTGGCCATAACTCAGTAAATAGACGCCGTAGAGCAGTGAAAGTTGCAGCATTCGAAAGATCAGAACATTTAGAATATAATATAGTTGATTTCATGTATGTGGAGAAATCGTGGAAGGAGTAATCGGGTCGAGAATATTGAAATTAGTAATTTGGCTATAACTCGGTAAATAGAAGCCGTAGAGCAGTGAATATTGAAATAAGTAAATTGGCTATAACTCGGTAAATAGAAGCCGTAGAGCAGTGAATATTGAAATAAGTAAATTGGCCATAACTCGGTAAATAGAAGCCGTAGAGCAGTGAATATTGAAATAAGTAAATTGGCCATAACTCAGTAAATAGACGCCGTAGAGCAGTGAAAGTTGCAGCATTCGAAAGATCAGAACATTTAGAATATAATATAGTTGATTTCATGTATGTGGAGAAATCGTGGAAGGAGTAATCGGGTCGAGAATATTGAAATTAGTAATTTGGCTATAACTCGGTAAATAGAAGCCGTAGAGCAGTGAATATTGAAATTAGTAATTTGGCTATAACTCGGTAAATAGAAGCCGTAGAGCAGTGAAAGTTGCAGCATTCGAAAGATCAGAACATTTAGAATATAATATAGTTGATTTCATGTATGTGGAGAAATCGTGGAAGGAGTAATCGGGTCGAGAATATTGAAATTAGTAATTTGGCTATAACTCGGTAAATAGAAGCCGTAGAGCAGTGAATATTGAAATAAGTAAATTGGCCATAACTCGGTAAATAGAAGCCGTAGAGCAGTGAATATTGAAATAAGTAAATTGGCCATAACTCAGTAAATAGACGCCGTAGAGCAGTGAAAGTTGCAGCATTCGAAAGATCAGAACATTTAGAATATAATATAGTTGATTTTATGTATGTGGACAAATCGTGGAAGGAGTAATCGGGTCGAGAATATTGAAATAAGTAATTTGGCTATAACTCGGTAAATAGAAGCCGTAGAGCAGTGAATATTGAAATTAGTAATTTGGCTATAACTCGGTAAATAGAAGCCGTAGAGCAGTGAAAGTTGCAGCATTCGAAAGATCAGAACATTTAGAATATAATATAGTTGATTTTATGTATGTGGACAAATCGTGGAAGGAGTAATCGGGTCGAGAATATTGAAATAAGTAATTTGGCTATAACTCGGTAAATAGAAGCCGTAGAGCAGTGAATATTGAAATTAGTAATTTGGCTATAACTCGGTAAATAGAAGCCGTAGAGCAGTGAATATTGAACTAAGTAAATTGGCCATAACTCAGTAAATAGACGCCGTAGAGCAGTGAAAGTTGCAGCATTCGAAAGATCAGAACATTTAGAATATAATATAGTTGATTTTATGTATGTGGACAAATCGTGGAAGGAGTAATCGGGTCGAGAATATTGAAATAAGTAATTTGGCTATAACTCGGTAAATAGATGCCGTAGAGCAGTGAATATTGAAATTAGTAATTTGGCTATAACTCGGTAAATAGAAGCCGTAGAGCAGTGAATATTGAAATAAGTAAATTGGCTATAACTCGGTAAATAGAAGCCGTAGAGCAGTGAATATTGAAATAAGTAAATTGGCCATAACTCGGTAAATAGAAGCCGTAGAGCAGTGAATATTGAAATAAGTAAATTGGCCATAACTCAGTAAATAGACGCCGTAGAGCAGTGAAAGTTGCAGCATTCGAAAGATCAGAACATTTAGAATATAATATAGTTGATTTCATGTATGTGGAGAAATCGTGGAAGGAGTAATCGGGTCGAGAATATTGAAATTAGTAATTTGGCTATAACTCGGTAAATAGAAGCCGTAGAGCAGTGAAAGTTGCAGCATTCGAAAGATCAGAACATTTAGAATATAATATAGTTGATTTTATGTATGTGGAGAAATCGTGGAAGGAGTAATCGGGTCGAGAATATTGAAATTAGTAATTTGGCTATAACTCGGTAAATAGAAGCCGTAGAGCAGTGAATATTGAAATAAGTAAATTGGCCATAACTCAGTAAATAGACGCCGTAGAGCAGTGAAAGTGGCAGCATTCGAAAGATCAGAACATTTAGAATATAATATAGTTGATTTCATGTATGTGGAGAAATCGTGGAAGGAGTAATCGGGTCGAGAATATTGTAATAAGTAATTTGGCTATAACTCGGTAAATAGAAGCCGTAGAGCAGTGAATATTGAAATTAGTAAATTGGCCATAATTCGGTAAATAGACGCCGTAGAGCAGTGAAAGTGGCAGCATTCGAAAGATCAGAACATTTAGAATATAATATAGTTGATTTCATGTATGTGGAGAAATCGTGGAAGGAGTAATCGGGTCGAGAATATTGAAATTAGTAATTTGGCTATAACTCGGTAAATAGAAGCCGTAGAGCAGTGAATATTGAAATTAGTAAATTGGCCATAATTCGGTAAATAGACGCCGTAGAGCAGTGAAAGTTGCAGCATTCGAAAGATCAGAACATTTAGAATATAATATAGTTGATTTCATGTATGTGGAGAAATCGTGGAAGGAGTAATCGGGTCGAGAATATTGAAATTAGTAATTTGGCTATAACTCGGTAAATAGAAGCCGTAGAGCAGTGAAAGTTGCAGCATTCGAAAGATCAGAACATTTAGAATATAATATAGTTGATTTCATGTATGTGGACAAATCGTGGAAGGAGTAATCGGGTCGAGAATATTGAAATAAGTAATTTGGCTATAACTCGGTAAATAGAAGCCGTAGAGCAGTGAAAGTTGCAGCATTCGAAAGATCAGAACATTTAGAATATAATATAGTTGATTTTATGTATGTGGAGAAATCGTGGAAGGAGTAATCGGGTCGAGAATATTGAAATAAGTAATTTGGCTATAACTCGGTAAATAGAAGCCGTAGAGCAGTGAATATTGAAATTAGTAAATTGGCCATAATTCGGTAAATAGACGCCGTAGAGCAGTGAAAGTGGCAGCATTCGAAAGATCAGAACATTTAGAATATAATATAGTTGATTTCATGTATGTGGACAAATCGTGGAAGGAGTAATCGGGTCGAGAATATTAAATTAAGTAATTTGGCTATAACTCGGTAAATAGAAGCCGTAGAGCAGTGAATATTGAAATTAGTAAATTGGCCATAATTCGGTAAATAGACGCCGTAGAGCAGTGAAAGTGGCAGCATTCGAAAGATCAGAACATTTAGAATATAATATAGTTGATTTCATGTATGTGGAGAAATCGTGGAAGGAGTAATCGGGTCGAGAATATTGAAATTAGTAATTTGGCTATAACTCGGTAAATAGAAGCCGTAGAGCAGTGAAAGTTGCAGCATTCGAAAGATCAGAACATTTAGAATATAATATAGTTGATTTTATGTATGTGGAGAAATCGTGGAAGGAGTAATCGGGTCGAGAATATTGAAATAAGTAATTTGGCTATAACTCGGTAAATAGAAGCCGTAGAGCAGTGAATATTGAAATTAGTAAATTGGCCATAATTCGGTAAATAGACGCCGTAGAGCAGTGAAAGTGGCAGCATTCGAAAGATCAGAACATTTAGAATATAATATAGTTGATTTCATGTATGTGGAGAAATCGTGGAAGGAGTAATCGGGTCGAGAATATTGAAATTAGTAATTTGGCTATAACTCGGTAAATAGAAGCCGTAGAGCAGTGAAAGTTGCAGCATTCGAAAGATCAGAACATTTAGAATATAATATAGTTGATTTCATGTATGTGGAGAAATCGTGGAAGGAGTAATCGGGTCGAGAATATTGAAATAAGTAATTTGGCTATAACTCGGTAAATAGAAGCCGTAGAGCAGTGAATATTGAAATTAGTAAATTGGCCATAACTCGGTAAATAGACGCCGTAGAGCAGTGAAAGTTGCAGCATTCGAAAGATCAGAACATTTAGAATATAATATAGTTGATTTCATGTATTTGGAGAAATCGTGGAAGGAGTAATCGGGTCGAGAATATTGAAATAAGTAAATTGGCCATAACTCAGTAAATAGACGCCGTAGAGCAATGAAAGTTGCAGCATTCGAAAGATCAGAACATTTAGAATATAATATAGTTGATTTCATGTATGTGGACAAATCGTGGAAGGAGAAATCGGGTCGAGAATATTGAAATAAGTAATTTGGCTATAACTCGGTAAATAGAAGCCGTAGAGCAGTGAATATTGAAATTAGTAAATTGGCCATAATTCGGTAAATAGAAGCCGTAGAGCAGTAAAAGTTGCAGCATTCGAAAGATCAGAACATTTAGAATATAATATAGTTGATTTCATGTATGTGGAGAAATCGTGGAAGGAGTAATCGGGTCGAGAATATTGAAATTAGTAAATTGGCCATAATTCGGTAAATAGACGCCGTAGAGCAGTGAAAGTTGCAGCATTCGAAAGATCAGAACATTTAGAATATAATATAGTTGATTTCATGTATGTGGAGAAATCGTGGAAGGAGTAATCGGGTCGAGAATATTGAAATTAGTAATTTGGCTATAACTCGGTAAATAGAAGCCGTAGAGCAGTGAAAGTTGCAGCATTCGAAAGATCAGAACATTTAGAATATAATATAGTTGATTTCATGTATGTGGACAAATCGTGGAAGGAGTAATCGGGTCGAGAATATTGAAATAAGTAATTTGGCTATAACTCGGTAAATAGAAGCCGTAGAGCAGTGAAAGTTGCAGCATTCGAAAGATCAGAACATTTAGAATATAATATAGTTGATTTCATGTATGTGGACAACTCGTGGAAGGAGTAATCGGGTCGAGAATATTGAAATAAGTAATTTGGCTATAACTCGGTAAATAGAAGCCGTAGAGCAGTGAATATTGAAATAAGTAAATTGGCCATAACTCGGTAAATAGAAGCCGTAGAGCAGTGAATATTGAAATAAGTAAATTGGCCATAACTCAGTAAATAGACGCCGTAGAGCAGTGAAAGTTGCAGCATTCGAAAGATCAGAACATTTAGAATATAATATAGTTGATTTCATGTATGTGGACAAATCGTGGAAGGAGTAATCGGGTCGAGAATATTGAAATAAGTAATTTGGCTATAACTCGATAAATAGAAGCCGTAGAGCAGTGAATATTGAAATTAGTAATTTGGCTATAACTCGGTAAATAGAAGCCGTAGAGCAGTGAATATTGAAATAAGTAAATTGGCCATAACTCAGTAAATAGACGCCGTAGAGCAGTGAAAGTTGCAGCATTCGAAAGATCAGAACATTTAGAATATAATATAGTTGATTTCATGTATGTGGAGAAATCGTGGAAGGAGTAATCGGGTCGAGAATATTGAAATTAGTAATTTGGCTATAACTCGGTAAATAGAAGCCGTAGAGCAGTGAAAGTTGCAGCATTCGAAAGATCAGAACATTTAGAATATAATATAGTTGATTTCATGTATGTGGACAAATCGTGGAAGGAGTAATCGGGTCGAGAATATTGAAATAAGTAATTTGGCTATAACTCGGTAAATAGAAGCCGTAGAGCAGTGAATATTGAAATAAGTAAATTGGCCATAACTCGGTAAATAGAAGCCGTAGAGCAGTGAATATTGAAATAAGTAAATTGGCCATAACTCAGTAAATAGACGCCGTAGAGCAGTGAAAGTTGCAGCATTCGAAAGATCAGAACATTTAGAATATAATATAGTTGATTTCATGTATGTGGACAAATCGTGGAAGGAGAAATCGGGTCGAGAATATTGAAATAAGTAATTTGGCTATAACTCGGTAAATAGACGCCGTAGAGCAGTGAAAGTTGCAGCATTCGAAAGATCAGAACATTTAGAATATAATATAGTTGATTTCATGTATGTGGACAAATCGTGGAAGGAGTAATCGGGTCGAGAATATTGAAATAAGTAATTTGGCTATAACTCGGTAAATAGAAGCCGTAGAGCAGTGAATATTGAAATAAGTAAATTGGCCATAACTCGGTAAATAGAAGCCGTAGAGCAGTGAATATTGAAATAAGTAAATTGGCCATAACTCAGTAAATAGACGCCGTAGAGCAGTGAAAGTTGCAGCATTCGAAAGATCAGAACATTTAGAATATAATATAGTTGATTTTATGTATGTGGACAAATCGTGGAAGGAGTAATCGGGTCGAGAATATTGAAATTAGTAATTTGGCTATAACTCGGTAAATAGAAGCCGTAGAGCAGTGAATATTGAAATAAGTAAATTGGCTATAACTCGGTAAATAGAAGCCGTAGAGCAGTGAATATTGAAATAAGTAAATTGGCTATAACTCGGTAAATAGAAGCCGTAGAGCAGTGAATATTGAAATAAGTAAATTGGCCATAACTCAGTAAATAGACGCCGTAGAGCAGTGAAAGTTGCAGCATTCGAAAGATCAGAACATTTAGAATACAATATAGTTGATTTCATGTATGTGGACAAATCGTGGAAGGAGTAATCGGGTCGAGAATATTGAAATTAGTAATTTGGCTATAACTCGGTAAATAGAAGCCGTAGAGCAGTGAAAGTTGCAGCATTCGAAAGATCAGAACATTTAGAATATAATATAGTTGATTTCATGTATGTGGAGAAATCGTGGAAGGAGTAATCGGGTCGAGAATATTGAAATTAGTAATTTGGCTATAACTCGGTAAATAGAAGCCGTAGAGCAGTGAATATTGAAATAAGTAAATTGGCCATAACTCAGTAAATAGACGCCGTAGAGCAGTGATAGTTGCAGCATACGAAAGATCAGAACATTTAGAATATAATATAGTTGATTTCATGTATGTGGACAAATCGTGGAAGGAGAAATCGGGTCGAGAATATTGAAATAAGTAAATTGGCCATAACTCAGTAAATATACGCCGTAGAGCAGTGAAAGTTGCAGCATTCGAAAGATCAGAACATTTAGAATATAATATAGTTGATTTCATGTATGTGGAGAAATCGTGGAAGGAGTAATCGGGTCGAGAATATTGAAATTAGTAATTTGGCTATAACTCGGTAAATAGAAGCCGTAGAGCAGTGAATATTGAAATAAGTAAATTGGCCATAACTCAGTAAATAGACGCCGTAGAGCAGTGAAAGTTGCAGCATTCGAAAGATCAGAACATTTAGAATATAATATAGTTGATTTCATGTATGTGGAGAAATCGTGGAAGGAGTAATCGGATCGAGAATATTGAAATAAGTAATTTGGCTATAACTCGGTAAATAGAAGCCGTAGAGCAGTGAATATTGAAATAAGTAAATTGGCCATAACTCAGTAAATAGACGCCGTAGAGCAGTGAAAGTTGCAGCATTCGAAAGATCAGAACATTTAGAATATAATATAGTTGATTTCATGTATGTGGAGAAATCGTGGAAGGAGTAATCGGGTCGAGAATATTGAAATTAGTAATTTGGCTATAACTCGGTAAATAGAAGCCGTAGAGCAGTGAATATTGAAATTAGTAAATTGGCCATAACTCGGTAAATAGACGCCGTAGAGCAGTGAAAGTTGCAGCATTCGAAAGATCAGAACATTTAGAATATAATATAGTTGATTTCATGTATGTGGAGAAATCGTGGAAGGAGTAATCGGGTCGAGAATATTGAAATTAGTAATTTGGCTATAACTCGGTAAATAGAAGCCGTAGAGCAGTGAATATTGAAATAAGTAAATTGGCCATAACTCAGTAAATAGAAGCCGTAGAGCAGTGAATATTGAAATAAGTAAATTGGCCATAACTCAGTAAATATACGCCGTAGAGCAGTGAAAGTTGCAGCATTCGAAAGATCAGAACATTTAGAATATAATATAGTTGATTTCATGTATGTGGAGAAATCGTGGAAGGAGTAATCGGGTCGAGAATATTGAAATTAGTAATTTGGCTATAACTCGGTAAATAGAAGCCGTAGAGCAGTGAATATTGAAATAAGTAAATTGGCCATAACTCAGTAAATAGACGCCGTAGAGCAGTGAAAGTTGCAGCATTCGAAAGATCAGAACATTTAGAATATAATATAGTTGATTTCATGTATGTGGAGAAATCGTGGAAGGAGTAATCGGATCGAGAATATTGAAATAAGTAATTTGGCTATAACTCGGTAAATAGAAGCCGTAGAGCAGTGAATATTGAAATAAGTAAATTGGCCATAACTCAGTAAATAGACGCCGTAGAGCAGTGAAAGTTGCAGCATTCGAAAGATCAGAACATTTAGAATATAATATAGTTGATTTCATGTATGTGGAGAAATCGTGGAAGGAGTAATCGGGTCGAGAATATTGAAATTAGTAATTTGGCTATAACTCGGTAAATAGAAGCCGTAGAGCAGTGAATATTGAAATTAGTAAATTGGCCATAACTCGGTAAATAGACGCCGTAGAGCAGTGAAAGTTGCAGCATTCGAAAGATCAGAACATTTAGAATATAATATAGTTGATTTCATGTATGTGGAGAAATCGTGGAAGGAGTAATCGGGTCGAGAATATTGAAATTAGTAATTTGGCTATAACTCGGTAAATAGAAGCCGTAGAGCAGTGAATATTGAAATAAGTAAATTGGCCATAACTCAGTAAATAGACGCCGTAGAGCAGTGAAAGTTGCAGCATTCGAAAGATCAGAACATTTAGAATATAATATAGTTGATTTCATGTATGTGGAGAAATCGTGGAAGGAGTAATCGGGTCGAGAATATTGAAATTAGTAATTTGGCTATAACTCGGTAAATAGAAGCCGTAGAGCAGTGAATATTGAAATAAGTAAATTGGCCATAACTCAGTAAATAGACGCCGTAGAGCAGTGAAAGTTGCAGCATTCGAAAGATCAGAACATTTAGAATATAATATAGTTGATTTCATGTATGTGGACAAATCGTGGAAGGAGTAATCGGGTCGAGAATATTGAAATTAGTAATTTACCTATAACTCGGTAAATAGAAGCCGTAGAGCAGTGAAAGTTGCAGCATTCGAAAGATCAGAACATTTAGAATATAATATAGTTGATTTCATGTATGTGGACAAATCGTGGAAGGAGTAATCGGGTCGAGAATATTGAAATTAGTAATTTACCTATAACTCGGTAAATAGAAGCCGTAGAGCAGTGAAAGTTGCAGCATTCGAAAGATCAGAACATTTAGAATATAATATAGTTGATTTCATGTATGTGGACAAATCGTGGAAGGAGTAATCGGGTCGAGAATATTGAAATTAGTAATTTACCTATAACTCGGTAAATAGAAGCCGTAGAGCAGTGAAAGTTGCAGCATTCGAAAGATCAGAACATTTAGAATATAATATAGTTGATTTCATGTATGTGGACAAATCGTGGAAGGAGTAATCGGGTCGAGAATATTGAAATTAGTAATTTACCTATAACTCGGTAAATAGAAGCCGTAGAGCAGTGAAAGTTGCAGCATTCGAAAGATCAGAACATTTAGAATATAATATAGTTGATTTCATGTATGTGGAGAAATCGTGGAAGGAGTAATCGGGTCGAGAATATTGAAATTAGTAATTTGGCTATAACTCGGTAAATAGAAGCCGTAGAGCAGTGAATATTGAAATAAGTAAATTGGCCATAACTCAGTAAATAGAAGCCGTAGAGCAGTGAAAGTTGCAGCATTCGAAAGATCAGAACATTTAGAATATAATATAGTTGATTTCATGTATGTGGAGAAATCGTGGAAGGAGTAATCGGGTCGAGAATATTGAAATTAGTAATTTGGCTATAACTCGGTAAATAGAAGCCGTAGAGCAGTGAATATTGAAATAAGTAAATTGGCCATAACTCAGTAAATAGAAGCCGTAGAGCAGTGAAAGTTGCAGCATTCGAAAGATCAGAACATTTAGAATATAATATAGTTGATTTCATGTATGTGGAGAAATCGTGGAAGGAGTAATCGGGTCGAGAATATTGAAATTAGTAATTTGGCTATAACTCGGTAAATAGAAGCCGTAGAGCAGTGAATATTGAAATTAGTAAATTGGCCATAACTCAGTAAATAGAAGCCGTAGAGCAGTGAATATTGAAATAAGTAAATTGGCCATAACTCAGTAAATATACGCCGTAGAGCAGTGAATATTGAAATAAGTAAATTGGCCATAATTCGGTAAATAGACGCCGTAGAGCAGTGAAAGTTGCAGCATTCGAAAGATCAGAACATTTAGAATATAATATAGTTGATTTCATGTATGTGGACAAATCGTGGAAGGAGTAATCGGGTCGAGAATATTGAAATAAGTAATTTGGCTATAACTCGGTAAATAGAAGCCGTAGAGCAGTGAATATTGAAATTAGTAAATTGGCCATAACTCAGTAAATAGAAGCCGTAGAGCAGTGAATATTGAAATAAGTAAATTGGCCATAACTCAGTAAATATACGCCGTAGAGCAGTGAATATTGAAATAAGTAAATTGGCCATAACTCAGTAAATATACGCCGTAGAGCAGTGAATATTGAAATAAGTAAATTGGCCATAACTCAGTAAATAGAAGCCGTAGAGCAGTGAATATTGAAATAAGTAAATTGGCCATAACTCGGTAAATAGAAGCCGTAGAGCAGTGAATATTGAAATAAGTAAATTGGCCATAACTCAGTAAATATACGCCGTAGAGCAGTGAATATTGAAATAAGTAAATTGGCCATAACTCGGTAAATAGAAGCCGTAGAGCAGTGAATATTGAAATAAGTAAATTGGCCATAACTCAGTAAATAGAAGCCGTAGAGCAGTGAATATTGAAATAAGTAAATTGGCCATAACTCAGTAAATAGAAGCCGTAGAGCAGTGAATATTGAAATAAGTAAATTGGCCATAACTCAGTAAATAGAAGCCGTAGAGCAGTGAATATTGAAATAAGTAAATTGGCCATAACTCGGTAAATAGAAGCCGTAGAGCAGTGAATATTGAAATAAGTAAATTGGCCATAACTCAGTAAATATACGCCGTAGAGCAGTGAATATTGAAATAAGTAAATTGGCCATAACTCGGTAAATAGAAGCCGTAGAGCAGTGAATATTGAAATAAGTAAATTGGCCATAACTCAGTAAATAGAAGCCGTAGAGCAGTGAATATTGAAATAAGTAAATTGGCCATAACTCAGTAAATAGAAGCCGTAGAGCAGTGAATATTGAAATAAGTAAATTGGCCATAACTCAGTAAATAGAAGCCGTAGAGCAGTGAATATTGAAATAAGTAAATTGGCCATAACTCGGTAAATAGAAGCCGTAGAGCAGTGAATATTGAAATAAGTAAATTGGCCATAACTCAGTAAATATACGCCGTAGAGCAGTGAATATTGAAATAAGTAAATTGGCCATAACTCGGTAAATAGAAGCCGTAGAGCAGTGAATATTGAAATAAGTAAATTGGCCATAACTCAGTAAATAGACGCCGTAGAGCAGTGAAAGTTGCAGCATTCGAAAGATCAGAACATTTAGAATATAATATAGTTGATTTCATGTATGTGGAGAAATCGTGGAAGGAGTAATCGGGTCGAGAAATAAGTAATTTGGCTATAACTCGGTAAATAGAAGCCGTAGAGCAGTGAATATTGAAATAAGTAAATTGGCCATAACTCGGTAAATAGAAGCCGTAGAGCAGTGAATATTGAAATAAGTAAATTGGCCATAACTCAGTAAATAGACGCCGTAGAGCAGTGAAAGTTGCAGCATTCGAAAGATCAGAACATTTAGAATATAATATAGTTGATTTCATGTATGTGGACAAATCGTGGAAGGAGAAATCGGGTCGAGAATATTGAAATAAGTAATTTGGCTATAACTCGGTAAATAGACGCCGTAGAGCAGTGAAAGTTGCAGCATTCGAAAGATCAGAACATTTAGAATATAATATAGTTGATTTCATGTATGTGGAGAAATCGTGGAAGGAGTAATCGGGTCGAGAATATTGAAATTAGTAATTTGGCTATAACTCGGTAAATAGAAGCCGTAGAGCAGTGAATATTGAAATAAGTAAATTGGCCATAACTCAGTAAATAGAAGCCGTAGAGCAGTGAATATTGAAATAAGTAAATTGGCCATAACTCAGTAAATATACGCCGCAGAGCAGTGAAAGTTGCAGCATTCGAAAGATCAGAACATTTAGAATATAATATAGTTGATTTCATGTATGTGGAGAAATCGTGGAAGGAGTAATCGGGTCGAGAATATTGAAATTAGTAATTTGGCTATAACTCGGTAAATAGAAGCCGTAGAGCAGTGAATATTGAAATAAGTAAATTGGCCATAACTCAGTAAATAGAAGCCGTAGAGCAGTGAATATTGAAATAAGTAAATTGGCCATAACTCAGTAAAAATACGCCGCAGAGCAGTGAAAGTTGCAGCATTCGAAAGATCAGAACATTTAGAATATAATATAGTTGATTTCATGTATGTGGAGAAATCGTGGAAGGAGTAATCGGGTCGAGAATATTGAAATTAGTAATTTGGCTATAACTCGGTAAATAGAAGCCGTAGAGCAGTGAATATTGAAATAAGTAAATTGGCTATAACTCGGTAAATAGAAGCCGTAGAGCAGTGAATATTGAAATAAGTAAATTGGCCATAACTCGGTAAATAGAAGCCGTAGAGCAGTGAATATTGAAATAAGTAAATTGGCCATAACTCAGTAAATAGACGCCGTAGAGCAGTGAAAGTTGCAGCATTCGAAAGATCAGAACATTTAGAATACAATATCGTTGATTTCATGTATGTGGAGAAATCGTGGAAGGAGTAATCGGGTCGAGAATATTGAAATTAGTAATTTGGCTATAACTCGGTAAATAGAAGCCGTTGAGCAGTGAATATTGAAATAAGTAAATTGGCCATAACTCAGTAAATAGAAGCCGTAGAGCAGTGAATATTGAAATAAGTAAATTGGCCATAACTCGGTAAATAGAAGCCGTAGAGCAGTGAATATTGAAATAAGTAAATTGGCCATAACTCAGTAAATAGACGCCGTAGAGCAGTGAAAGTTGCAGCATTCGAAAGATCAGAACATTTAGAATATAATATAGTTGATTTCATGTATGTGGACAAATCGTGGAAGGAGAAATCGGGTCGAGAATATTGAAATAAGTAATTTGGCTATAACTCGGTAAATAGACGCCGTAGAGCAGTGAAAGTTGCAGCATTCGAAAGATCAGAACATTTAGAATATAATATAGTTGATTTCATGTATGTGGAGAAATCGTGGAAGGAGTAATCGGGTCGAGAATATTGAAATTAGTAATTTGGCTATAACTCGGTAAATAGAAGCCGTAGAGCAGTGAATATTGAAATAAGTAAATTGGCCATAACTCAGTAAATAGAAGCCGTAGAGCAGTGAATATTGAAATAAGTAAATTGGCCATAACTCAGTAAATATACGCCGCAGAGCAGTGAAAGTTGCAGCATTCGAAAGATCAGAACATTTAGAATATAATATAGTTGATTTCATGTATGTGGAGAAATCGTGGAAGGAGTAATCGGGTCGAGAATATTGAAATTAGTAATTTGGCTATAACTCGGTAAATAGAAGCCGTAGAGCAGTGAATATTGAAATAAGTAAATTGGCTATAACTCGGTAAATAGACGCCGTAGAGCAGTGAAAGTTGCAGCATTCGAAAGATCAGAACATTTAGAATATAATATAGTTGATTTCATGTATGTGGAGAAATCGTGGAAGGAGTAATCGGGTCGAGAATATTGAAATTAGTAATTTGGCTATAACTCGGTAAATAGACGCCGTAGAGCAGTGAAAGTTGCAGCATTCGAAAGATCAGAACATTTAGAATATAATATAGTTGATTTCATGTATGTGGAGAAATCGTGGAAGGAGTAATCGGGTCGAGAATATTGAAATTAGTAATTTGGCTATAACTCGGTAAATAGAAGCCGTAGAGCAGTGAATATTGAAATAAGTAAATTGGCTATAACTCGGTAAATAGAAGCCGTAGAGCAGTGAATATTGAAATAAGTAAATTGGCCATAACTCAGTAAATAGACGCCGTAGAGCAGTGAAAGGTCAGCATTCGAAAGATCAGAACATTTAGAATACAATATAGTTGATTTCATGTATGTGGACAAATCGTGGAAGGAGTAATCGGGTCGAGAATATTGAAATTAGTAATTTGGCTATAACTCGGTAAATAGAAGCCGTAGAGCAGTGAAAGTTGCAGCATTCGAAAGATCAGAACATTTAGAATATAATATAGTTGATTTCATGTATGTGGACAAATCGTGGAAGGAGTAATCGGGTCGAGAATATTGGAATAAGTAATTTGGCTATAACTCGGTAAATAGAAGCCGTAGAGCAGTGAATATTGAAATTAGTAAATTGGCCATAATTCGGTAAATAGACGCCGTAGAGCAGTGAAAGTTGCAGCATTCGAAAGATCAGAACATTTAGAATATAATATAGTTGATTTCATGTATGTGGAGAAATCATGGAAGGAGTAATCGGGTCGAGAATATTGAAATTAGTAATTTGGCTATAACTCGGTAAATAGAAGCCGTAGAGCAGTGAATATTGAAATAAGTAAATTGGCCATAACTCAGTAAATAGACGCCGTAGAGCAGTGAAAGTTGCAGCATTCGAAAGATCAGAACATTTAGAATATAATATAGTTGATTTCATGTATGTGGAGAAATCGTGGAAGGAGTAATCGGGTCGAGAATATTGAAATAAGTAATTTGGCTATAACTCGGTAAATAGAAGCCGTAGAGCAGTGAATATTGAAATTAGTAATTTGGCTATAACTCGGTAAATAGAAGCCGTAGAGCAGTGAAAGTTGCAGCATTCGAAAGATCAGAACATTTAGAATATAATATAGTTGATTTCATGTATGTGGAGAAATCATGGAAGGAGTAATCGGGTCGAGAATATTGAAATTAGTAATTTGGCTATAACTCGGTAAATAGAAGCCGTAGAGCAGTGAATATTGAAATAAGTAAATTGGCCATAACTCAGTAAATAGACGCCGTAGAGCAGTGAAAGTTGCAGCATTCGAAAGATCAGAACATTTAGAATATAATATAGTTGATTTCATGTATGTGGAGAAATCGTGGAAGGAGTAATCGGGTCGAGAATATTGAAATAAGTAATTTGGCTATAACTCGGTAAATAGAAGCCGTAGAGCAGTGAATATTGAAATAAGTAAATTGGCCATAACTCAGTAAATAGAAGCCGTAGAGCAGTGAATATTGAAATAAGTAAATTGGCCATAACTCAGTAAATATACGCCGTAGAGCAGTGAAAGTTGCAGCATTCGAAAGATCAGAACATTTAGAATATAATATAGTTGATTTCATGTATGTGGACAAATCGTGGAAGGAGTAATCGGGTCGAGAATATTGAAATTAGTAATTTGGCTATAACTCGGTAAATAGAAGCCGTAGAGCAGTGAATATTGAAATAAGTAAATTGGCCATAACTCAGTAAATATACGCCGTAGAGCAGTGAAAGTTGCAGCATTCGAAAGATCAGAACATTTAGAATATAATATAGTTGATTTCATGTATGTGGACAAATCGTGGAAGGAGTAATCGGGTCGAGAATATTGAAATTAGTAATTTGGCTATAACTCGGTAAATAGAAGCCGTAGAGCAGTGAATATTGAAATAAGTAAATTGGCCATAACTCAGTAAATATACGCCGTAGAGCAGTGAAAGTTGCAGCATTCGAAAGATCAGAACATTTAGAATATAATATAGTTGATTTCATGTATGTGGAGAAATCGTGGAAGGAGTAATCGGGTCGAGAATATTGAAATTAGTAATTTGGCTATAACTCGGTAAATAGAAGCCGTAGAGCAGTGAATATTGAAATAAGTAAATTGGCCATAACTCAGTAAATATACGCCGTAGAGCAGTGAAAGTTGCAGCATTCGAAAGATCAGAACATTTAGAATATAATATAGTTGATTTCATGTATGTGGACAAATCGTGGAAGGAGTAATCGGGTCGAGAATATTGAAATTAGTAATTTGGCTATAACTCGGTAAATAGAAGCCGTAGAGCAGTGAATATTGAAATAAGTAAATTGGCCATAACTCAGTAAATATACGCCGTAGAGCAGTGAAAGTTGCAGCATTCGAAAGATCAGAACATTTAGAATATAATATAGTTGATTTCATGTATGTGGACAAATCGTGGAAGGAGTAATCGGGTCGAGAATATTGAAATTAGTAATTTGGCTATAACTCGGTAAATAGAAGCCGTAGAGCAGTGAATATTGAAATAAGTAAATTGGCCATAACTCAGTAAATATACGCCGTAGAGCAGTGAAAGTTGCAGCATTCGAAAGATCAGAACATTTAGAATATAATATAGTTGATTTCATGTATGTGGACAAATCGTGGAAGGAGTAATCGGGTCGAGAATATTGAAATTAGTAATTTGGCTATAACTCGGTAAATAGAAGCCGTAGAGCAGTGAATATTGAAATAAGTAAATTGGCCATAACTCAGTAAATAGAAGCCGTAGAGCAGTGAATATTGAAATAAGTAAATTGGCCATAACTCAGTAAATATACGCCGTAGAGCAGTGAAAGTTGCAGCATTCGAAAGATCAGAACATTTAGAATATAATATAGTTGATTTCATGTATGTGGACAAATCGTGGAAGGAGTAATCGGGTCGAGAATATTGAAATTAGTAATTTGGCTATAACTCGGTAAATAGAAGCCGTAGAGCAGTGAATATTGAAATAAGTAAATTGGCCATAACTCAGTAAATATACGCCGTAGAGCAGTGAAAGTTGCAGCATTCGAAAGATCAGAACATTTAGAATATAATATAGTTGATTTCATGTATGTGGACAAATCGTGGAAGGAGTAATCGGGTCGAGAATATTGAAATTAGTAATTTGGCTATAACTCGGTAAATAGAAGCCGTAGAGCAGTGAATATTGAAATAAGTAAATTGGCCATAACTCAGTAAATATACGCCGTAGAGCAGTGAAAGTTGCAGCATTCGAAAGATCAGAACATTTAGAATATAATATAGTTGATTTCATGTATGTGGACAAATCGTGGAAGGAGTAATCGGGTCGAGAATATTGAAATTAGTAATTTGGCTATAACTCGGTAAATAGAAGCCGTAGAGCAGTGAATATTGAAATAAGTAAATTGGCCATAACTCAGTAAATAGAAGCCGTAGAGCAGTGAATATTGAAATAAGTAAATTGGCCATAACTCAGTAAATATACGCCGTAGAGCAGTGAAAGTTGCAGCATTCGAAAGATCAGAACATTTAGAATATAATATAGTTGATTTCATGTATGTGGACAAATCGTGGAAGGAGTAATCGGGTCGAGAATATTGAAATTAGTAATTTGGCTATAACTCGGTAAATAGAAGCCGTAGAGCAGTGAATATTGAAATAAGTAAATTGGCCATAACTCAGTAAATATACGCCGTAGAGCAGTGAAAGTTGCAGCATTCGAAAGATCAGAACATTTAGAATATAATATAGTTGATTTCATGTATGTGGACAAATCGTGGAAGGAGTAATCGGGTCGAGAATATTGAAATTAGTAATTTGGCTATAACTCGGTAAATAGAAGCCGTAGAGCAGTGAATATTGAAATAAGTAAATTGGCCATAACTCAGTAAATATACGCCGTAGAGCAGTGAAAGTTGCAGCATTCGAAAGATCAGAACATTTAGAATATAATATAGTTGATTTCATGTATGTGGACAAATCGTGGAAGGAGTAATCGGGTCGAGAATATTGAAATTAGTAATTTGGCTATAACTCGGTAAATAGAAGCCGTAGAGCAGTGAATATTGAAATAAGTAAATTGGCCATAACTCAGTAAATATACGCCGTAGAGCAGTGAAAGTTGCAGCATTCGAAAGATCAGAACATTTAGAATATAATATAGTTGATTTCATGTATGTGGACAAATCGTGGAAGGAGTAATCGGGTCGAGAATATTGAAATTAGTAATTTGGCTATAACTCGGTAAATAGAAGCCGTAGAGCAGTGAATATTGAAATAAGTAAATTGGCCATAACTCAGTAAATATACGCCGTAGAGCAGTGAAAGTTGCAGCATTCGAAAGATCAGAACATTTAGAATATAATATAGTTGATTTCATGTATGTGGAGAAATCGTGGAAGGAGTAATCGGATCGAGAATATTGAAATAAGTAATTTGGCTATAACTCGGTAAATAGAAGCCGTAGAGCAGTGAATATTGAAATTAGTAAATTGGCCATAACTCGGTAAATAGACGCCGCAGAGCAGTGAAAGTTGCAGCATTCGAAAGATCAGAACATTTAGAATATAATATAGTTGATTTCATGTATGTGGAGAAATCGTGGAAGGAGTAATCGGGTCGAGAATATTGAAATTAGTAATTTGGCTATAACTCGGTAAATAGAAGCCGTAGAGCAGTGAATATTGAAATAAGTAAATTGGCCATAACTCAGTAAATAGAAGCCGTAGAGCAGTGAATATTGAAATAAGTAAATTGGCCATAACTCAGTAAATATACGCCGTAGAGCAGTGAAAGTTGCAGCATTCGAAAGATCAGAACATTTAGAATATAATATAGTTGATTTCATGTATGTGGAGAAATCGTGGAAGGAGTAATCGGATCGAGAATATTGAAATAAGTAATTTGGCTATAACTCGGTAAATAGAAGCCGTAGAGCAGTGAATATTGAAATTAGTAAATTGGCCATAACTCGGTAAATAGACGCCGCAGAGCAGTGAAAGTTGCAGCATTCGAAAGATCAGAACATTTAGAATATAATATAGTTGATTTCATGTATGTGGAGAAATCGTGGAAGGAGTAATCGGGTCGAGAATATTGAAATTAGTAATTTGGCTATAACTCGGTAAATAGAAGCCGTAGAGCAGTGAATATTGAAATAAGTAAATTGGCCATAACTCAGTAAATATACGCCGTAGAGCAGTGAAAGTTGCAGCATTCGAAAGATCAGAACATTTAGAATATAATATAGTTGATTTCATGTATGTGGACAAATCGTGGAAGGAGTAATCGGGTCGAGAATATTGAAATTAGTAATTTGGCTATAACTCGGTAAATAGAAGCCGTAGAGCAGTGAATATTGAAATAAGTAAATTGGCCATAACTCAGTAAATAGAAGCCGTAGAGCAGTGAAAGTTGCAGCATTCGAAAGATCAGAACATTTAGAATATAATATAGTTGATTTCATGTATGTGGAGAAATCGTGGAAGGAGTAATCGGGTCGAGAATATTGAAATTAGTAATTTGGCTATAACTCGGTAAATAGAAGCCGTAGAGCAGTGAATATTGAAATAAGTAAATTGGCCATAACTCAGTAAATAGAAGCCGTAGAGCAGTGAATATTGAAATAAGTAAATTGGCCATAACTCAGTAAATATACGCCGTAGAGCAGTGAAAGTTGCAGCATTCGAAAGATCAGAACATTTAGAATATAATATAGTTGATTTCATGTATGTGGACAAATCGTGGAAGGAGTAATCGGGTCGAGAATATTGAAATAAGTAATTTGGCTATAACTCGGTAAATAGAAGCCGTAGAGCAGTGAAAGTTGCAGCATTCGAAAGATCAGAACATTTAGAATATAATATAGTTGATTTCATGTATGTGGACAAATCGTGGAAGGAGTAATCGGGTCGAGAATATTGAAATTAGTAATTTGGCTATAACTCGGTAAATAGACGCCGTAGAGCAGTGAAAGTTGCAGCATACGAAAGATCAGAACATTTAGAATATAATATAGTTGATTTCATGTATGTGGAGAAATCGTGGAAGGAGTAATCGGGTCGAGAATATTGAAATTAGTAATTTGGCTATAACTCGGTAAATAGAAGCCGTAGAGCAGTGAATATTGAAATAAGTAAATTGGCTATAACTCGGTAAATAGAAGCCGTAGAGCAGTGACTATTGAAATAAGTAAATTGGCCATAACTCGGTAAATAGAAGCCGTAGAGCAGTGAATATTGAAATAAGTAAATTGGCCATAACTCAGTAAATAGACGCCGTAGAGCAGTGAAAGTTGCAGCATTCGAAAGATCAGAACATTTAGAATACAATATAGTTGATTTCATGTATGTGGAGAAATCGTGGAAGGAGTAATCGGGTCGAGAATATTGAAATTAGTAATTTGGCTATAACTCGGTAAATAGAAGCCGTAGAGCAGTGAATATTGAAATAAGTAAATTGGCCATAACTCAGTAAATAGAAGCCGTAGAGCAGTGAATATTGAAATAAGTAAATTGGCCATAACTCGGTAAATAGAAGCCGTAGAGCAGTGAATATTGAAATAAGTAAATTGGCCATAACTCAGTAAATAGACGCCGTAGAGCAGTGAAAGTTGCAGCATTCGAAAGATCAGAACATTTAGAATACAATATAGTTGATTTCATGTATGTGGAGAAATCGTGGAAGGAGTAATCGGGTCGAGAATATTGAAATTAGTAATTTGGCTATAACTCGGTAAATAGAAGCCGTAGAGCAGTGAATATTGAAATAAGTAAATTGGCCATAACTCAGTAAATAGAAGCCGTAGAGCAGTGAATATTGAAATAAGTAAATTGGCCATAACTCGGTAAATAGAAGCCGTAGAGCAGTGAATATTGAAATAAGTAAATTGGCCATAACTCAGTAAATAGACGCCGTAGAGCAGTGAAAGTTGCAGCATTCGAAAGATCAGAACATTTAGAATATAATATAGTTGATTTCATGTATGTGGACAAATCGTGGAAGGAGAAATCGGGTCGAGAATATTGAAATAAGTAATTTGGCTATAACTCGGTAAATAGACGCCGTAGAGCAGTGAAAAATGCAGCATTCGAAAGATCAGAACATTTAGAATATAATATAGTTGATTTCATGTATGTGGAGAAATCGTGGAAGGAGTAATCGGGTCGAGAATATTGAAATTAGTAATTTGGCTATAACTCGGTAAATAGAAGCCGTAGAGCAGTGAATATTGAAATAAGTAAATTGGCCATAACTCGGTAAATAGAAGCCGTAGAGCAGTGAATATTGAAATAAGTAAATTGGCCATAACTCGGTAAATAGAAGCCGTAGAGCAGTGAATATTGAAATAAGTAAATTGGCCATAACTCGGTAAATAGAAGCCGTAGAGCAGTGAATATTGAAATTAGTAAATTGGCCATAACTCGGTAAATAGACGCCGTAGAGCAGTGAAAGTTGCAGCATTCGAAAGATCAGAACATTTAGAATACAATATCGTTGATTTCATGTATGTGGAGAAATCGTGGAAGGAGTAATCGGGTCGAGAATATTGAAATTAGTAATTTGGCTATAACTCGGTAAATAGAAGCCGTTGAGCAGTGAATATTGAAATAAGTAAATTGGCCATAACTCAGTAAATAGAAGCCGTAGAGCAGTGAATATTGAAATAAGTAAATTGGCCATAACTCGGTAAATAGAAGCCGTAGAGCAGTGAATATTGAAATAAGTAAATTGGCCATAACTCAGTAAATAGACGCCGTAGAGCAGTGAAAGTTGCAGCATTCGAAAGATCAGAACATTTAGAATATAATATAGTTGATTTCATGTATGTGGACAAATCGTGGAAGGAGAAATCGGGTCGAGAATATTGAAATAAGTAATTTGGCTATAACTCGGTAAATAGACGCCGTAGAGCAGTGAAAGTTGCAGCATTCGAAAGATCAGAACATTTAGAATATAATATAGTTGATTTCATGTATGTGGAGAAATCGTGGAAGGAGTAATCGGGTCGAGAATATTGAAATTAGTAATTTGGCTATAACTCGGTAAATAGAAGCCGTAGAGCAGTGAATATTGAAATAAGTAAATTGGCCATAACTCAGTAAATAGAAGCCGTAGAGCAGTGAATATTGAAATAAGTAAATTGGCCATAACTCAGTAAATATACGCCGCAGAGCAGTGAAAGTTGCAGCATTCGAAAGATCAGAACATTTAGAATATAATATAGTTGATTTCATGTATGTGGAGAAATCGTGGAAGGAGTAATCGGGTCGAGAATATTGAAATTAGTAATTTGGCTATAACTCGGTAAATAGAAGCCGTAGAGCAGTGAATATTGAAATAAGTAAATTGGCTATAACTCGGTAAATAGACGCCGTAGAGCAGTGAAAGTTGCAGCATTCGAAAGATCAGAACATTTAGAATATAATATAGTTGATTTCATGTATGTGGAGAAATCGTGGAAGGAGTAATCGGGTCGAGAATATTGAAATTAGTAATTTGGCTATAACTCGGTAAATAGACGCCGTAGAGCAGTGAAAGTTGCAGCATTCGAAAGATCAGAACATTTAGAATATAATATAGTTGATTTCATGTATGTGGAGAAATCGTGGAAGGAGTAATCGGGTCGAGAATATTGAAATTAGTAATTTGGCTATAACTCGGTAAATAGAAGCCGTAGAGCAGTGAATATTGAAATAAGTAAATTGGCTATAACTCGGTAAATAGAAGCCGTAGAGCAGTGAATATTGAAATAAGTAAATTGGCCATAACTCAGTAAATAGACGCCGTAGAGCAGTGAAAGTTGCAGCATTCGAAAGATCAGAACATTTAGAATACAATATAGTTGATTTCATGTATGTGGACAAATCGTGGAAGGAGTAATCGGGTCGAGAATATTGAAATTAGTAATTTGGCTATAACTCGGTAAATAGAAGCCGTAGAGCAGTGAAAGTTGCAGCATTCGAAAGATCAGAACATTTAGAATATAATATAGTTGATTTCATGTATGTGGACAAATCGTGGAAGGAGTAATCGGGTCGAGAATATTGGAATAAGTAATTTGGCTATAACTCGGTAAATAGAAGCCGTAGAGCAGTGAATATTGAAATTAGTAAATTGGCCATAATTCGGTAAATAGACGCCGTAGAGCAGTGAAAGTTGCAGCATTCGAAAGATCAGAACATTTAGAATATAATATAGTTGATTTCATGTATGTGGAGAAATCATGGAAGGAGTAATCGGGTCGAGAATATTGAAATTAGTAATTTGGCTATAACTCGGTAAATAGAAGCCGTAGAGCAGTGAATATTGAAATAAGTAAATTGGCCATAACTCAGTAAATAGACGCCGTAGAGCAGTGAAAGTTGCAGCATTCGAAAGATCAGAACATTTAGAATATAATATAGTTGATTTCATGTATGTGGAGAAATCGTGGAAGGAGTAATCGGGTCGAGAATATTGAAATAAGTAATTTGGCTATAACTCGGTAAATAGAAGCCGTAGAGCAGTGAATATTGAAATTAGTAATTTGGCTATAACTCGGTAAATAGAAGCCGTAGAGCAGTGAAAGTTGCAGCATTCGAAAGATCAGAACATTTAGAATATAATATAGTTGATTTCATGTATGTGGAGAAATCATGGAAGGAGTAATCGGGTCGAGAATATTGAAATTAGTAATTTGGCTATAACTCGGTAAATAGAAGCCGTAGAGCAGTGAATATTGAAATAAGTAAATTGGCCATAACTCAGTAAATAGACGCCGTAGAGCAGTGGAAGTTGCAGCATTCGAAAGATCAGAACATTTAGAATATAATATAGTTGATTTCATGTATGTGGAGAAATCGTGGAAGGAGTAATCGGGTCGAGAATATTGAAATAAGTAATTTGGCTATAACTCGGTAAATAGAAGCCGTAGAGCAGTGAATATTGAAATTAGTAATTTGGCTATAACTCGGTAAATAGAAGCCGTAGAGCAGTGAAAGTTGCAGCATTCGAAAGATCAGAACATTTAGAATATAATATAGTTGATTTCATGTATGTGGAGAAATCGTGGAAGGAGTAATCGGATCGAGAATATTGAAATAAGTAATTTGGCTATAACTCGGTAAATAGAAGCCGTAGAGCAGTGAATATTGAAATTAGTAAATTGGCCATAACTCGGTAAATAGACGCCGCAGAGCAGTGAAAGTTGCAGCATTCGAAAGATCAGAACATTTAGAATATAATATAGTTGATTTCATGTATGTGGAGAAATCGTGGAAGGAGTAATCGGGTCGAGAATATTGAAATTAGTAATTTGGCTATAACTCGGTAAATAGAAGCCGTAGAGCAGTGAATATTGAAATAAGTAAATTGGCCATAACTCAGTAAATAGAAGCCGTAGAGCAGTGAATATTGAAATAAGTAAATTGGCCATAACTCAGTAAATATACGCCGTAGAGCAGTGAAAGTTGCAGCATTCGAAAGATCAGAACATTTAGAATATAATATAGTTGATTTCATGTATGTGGACAAATCGTGGAAGGAGTAATCGGGTCGAGAATATTGAAATAAGTAATTTGGCTATAACTCGGTAAATAGAAGCCGTAGAGCAGTGAAAGTTGCAGCATTCGAAAGATCAGAACATTTAGAATATAATATAGTTGATTTCATGTATGTGGACAAATCGTGGAAGGAGTAATCGGGTCGAGAATATTGAAATTAGTAATTTGGCTATAACTCGGTAAATAGACGCCGTAGAGCAGTGAAAGTTGCAGCATACGAAAGATCAGAACATTTAGAATATAATATAGTTGATTTCATGTATGTGGAGAAATCGTGGAAGGAGTAATCGGGTCGAGAATATTGAAATTAGTAATTTGGCTATAACTCGGTAAATAGAAGCCGTAGAGCAGTGAATATTGAAATAAGTAAATTGGCTATAACTCGGTAAATAGAAGCCGTAGAGCAGTGAATATTGAAATAAGTAAATTGGCCATAACTCGGTAAATAGAAGCCGTAGAGCAGTGAATATTGAAATAAGTAAATTGGCCATAACTCAGTAAATAGACGCCGTAGAGCAGTGAAAGTTGCAGCATTCGAAAGATCAGAACATTTAGAATACAATATAGTTGATTTCATGTATGTGGAGAAATCGTGGAAGGAGTAATCGGGTCGAGAATATTGAAATTAGTAATTTGGCTATAACTCGGTAAATAGAAGCCGTAGAGCAGTGAATATTGAAATAAGTAAATTGGCCATAACTCAGTAAATAGAAGCCGTAGAGCAGTGAATATTGAAATAAGTAAATTGGCCATAACTCGGTAAATAGAAGCCGTAGAGCAGTGAATATTGAAATAAGTAAATTGGCCATAACTCAGTAAATAGACGCCGTAGAGCAGTGAAAGTTGCAGCATTCGAAAGATCAGAACATTTAGAATATAATATAGTTGATTTCATGTATGTGGACAAATCGTGGAAGGAGAAATCGGGTCGAGAATATTGAAATAAGTAATTTGGCTATAACTCGGTAAATAGACGCCGTAGAGCAGTGAAAAATGCAGCATTCGAAAGATCAGAACATTTAGAATATAATATAGTTGATTTCATGTATGTGGAGAAATCGTGGAAGGAGTAATCGGGTCGAGAATATTGAAATTAGTAATTTGGCTATAACTCGGTAAATAGAAGCCGTAGAGCAGTGAATATTGAAATAAGTAAATTGGCCATAACTCAGTAAATAGAAGCCGTAGAGCAGTGAATATTGAAATAAGTAAATTGGCCATAACTCAGTAAATATACGCCGCAGAGCAGTGAAAGTTGCAGCATTCGAAAGATCAGAACATTTAGAATATAATATAGTTGATTTCATGTATGTGGAGAAATCGTGGAAGGAGTAATCGGGTCGAGAATATTGAAATTAGTAATTTGGCTATAACTCGGTAAATAGAAGCCGTAGAGCAGTGAATATTGAAATAAGTAAATTGGCTATAACTCGGTAAATAGACGCCGTAGAGCAGTGAAAGTTGCAGCATTCGAAAGATCAGAACATTTAGAATATAATATAGTTGATTTCATGTATGTGGAGAAATCGTGGAAGGAGTAATCGGGTCGAGAATATTGAAATTAGTAATTTGGCTATAACTCGGTAAATAGACGCCGTAGAGCAGTGAAAGTTGCAGCATTCGAAAGATCAGAACATTTAGAATATAATATAGTTGATTTCATGTATGTGGAGAAATCGTGGAAGGAGTAATCGGGTCGAGAATATTGAAATTAGTAATTTGGCTATAACTCGGTAAATAGAAGCCGTAGAGCAGTGAATATTGAAATAAGTAAATTGGCTATAACTCGGTAAATAGAAGCCGTAGAGCAGTGAATATTGAAATAAGTAAATTGGCCATAACTCAGTAAATAGACGCCGTAGAGCAGTGAAAGTTGCAGCATTCGAAAGATCAGAACATTTAGAATACAATATAGTTGATTTCATGTATGTGGACAAATCGTGGAAGGAGTAATCGGGTCGAGAATATTGAAATTAGTAATTTGGCTATAACTCGGTAAATAGAAGCCGTAGAGCAGTGAAAGTTGCAGCATTCGAAAGATCAGAACATTTAGAATATAATATAGTTGATTTCATGTATGTGGACAAATCGTGGAAGGAGTAATCGGGTCGAGAATATTGGAATAAGTAATTTGGCTATAACTCGGTAAATAGAAGCCGTAGAGCAGTGAATATTGAAATTAGTAAATTGGCCATAATTCGGTAAATAGACGCCGTAGAGCAGTGAAAGTTGCAGCATTCGAAAGATCAGAACATTTAGAATATAATATAGTTGATTTCATGTATGTGGAGAAATCATGGAAGGAGTAATCGGGTCGAGAATATTGAAATTAGTAATTTGGCTATAACTCGGTAAATAGAAGCCGTAGAGCAGTGAATATTGAAATAAGTAAATTGGCCATAACTCAGTAAATAGACGCCGTAGAGCAGTGAAAGTTGCAGCATTCGAAAGATCAGAACATTTAGAATATAATATAGTTGATTTCATGTATGTGGAGAAATCGTGGAAGGAGTAATCGGGTCGAGAATATTGAAATAAGTAATTTGGCTATAACTCGGTAAATAGAAGCCGTAGAGCAGTGAATATTGAAATTAGTAATTTGGCTATAACTCGGTAAATAGAAGCCGTAGAGCAGTGAAAGTTGCAGCATTCGAAAGATCAGAACATTTAGAATATAATATAGTTGATTTCATGTATGTGGAGAAATCGTGGAAGGAGTAATCGGATCGAGAATATTGAAATAAGTAATTTGGCTATAACTCGGTAAATAGAAGCCGTAGAGCAGTGAATATTGAAATTAGTAAATTGGCCATAACTCGGTAAATAGACGCCGCAGAGCAGTGAAAGTTGCAGCATTCGAAAGATCAGAACATTTAGAATATAATATAGTTGATTTCATGTATGTGGAGAAATCGTGGAAGGAGTAATCGGGTCGAGAATATTGAAATTAGTAATTTGGCTATAACTCGGTAAATAGAAGCCGTAGAGCAGTGAATATTGAAATAAGTAAATTGGCCATAACTCAGTAAATAGAAGCCGTAGAGCAGTGAATATTGAAATAAGTAAATTGGCCATAACTCAGTAAATATACGCCGTAGAGCAGTGAAAGTTGCAGCATTCGAAAGATCAGAACATTTAGAATATAATATAGTTGATTTCATGTATGTGGAGAAATCGTGGAAGGAGTAATCGGGTCGAGAATATTGAAATAAGTAAATTGGCTATAACTCGGTAAATAGAAGCCGTAGAGCAGTGAATATTGAAATAAGTAAATTGGCCATAACTCAGTAAATAGACGCCGTAGAGCAGTGAAAGTTGCAGCATTCGAAAGATCAGAACATTTAGAATATAATATAGTTGATTTCATGTATGTGGACAAATCGTGGAAGGAGTAATCGGGTCGAGAATATTGAAATAAGTAATTTGGCTATAACTCGGTAAATAGAAGCCGTAGAGCAGTGAAAGTTGCAGCATTCGAAAGATCAGAACATTTAGAATATAATATAGTTGATTTCATGTATGTGGACAAATCGTGGAAGGAGTAATCGGGTCGAGAATATTGAAATTAGTAATTTGGCTATAACTCGGTAAATAGAAGCCGTAGAGCAGTGAAAGTTGCAGCATTCGAAAGATCAGAACATTTAGAATATAATATAGTTGATTTCATGTATGTGGACAAATCGTGGAAGGAGTAATCGGGTCGAGAATATTGAAATAAGTAATTTGGCTATAACTCGGTAAATAGAAGCCGTAGAGCAGTGAAAGTTGCAGCATTCGAAAGATCAGAACATTTAGAATATAATATAGTTGATTTCATGTATGTGGAGAAATCGTGGAAGGAGTAATCGGGTCGAGAATATTGAAATTAGTAATTTGGCTATAACTCGGTAAATAGAAGCCGTAGAGCAGTGAATATTGAAATAAGTAAATTGGCCATAACTCGGTAAATAGAAGCCGTAGAGCAGTGAATATTGAAATAAGTAAATTGGCCATAACTCGGTAAATAGAAGCCGTAGAGCAGTGAATATTGAAATAAGTAAATTGGCCATAACTCGGTAAATAGAAGCCGTAGAGCAGTGAATATTGAAATTAGTAAATTGGCCATAACTCGGTAAATAGACGCCGTAGAGCAGTGAAAGTTGCAGCATTCGAAAGATCAGAACATTTAGAATACAATATCGTTGATTTCATGTATGTGGAGAAATCGTGGAAGGAGTAATCGGGTCGAGAATATTGAAATTAGTAATTTGGCTATAACTCGGTAAATAGAAGCCGTTGAGCAGTGAATATTGAAATAAGTAAATTGGCCATAACTCAGTAAATAGAAGCCGTAGAGCAGTGAATATTGAAATAAGTAAATTGGCCATAACTCGGTAAATAGAAGCCGTAGAGCAGTGAATATTGAAATAAGTAAATTGGCCATAACTCAGTAAATAGACGCCGTAGAGCAGTGAAAGTTGCAGCATTCGAAAGATCAGAACATTTAGAATATAATATAGTTGATTTCATGTATGTGGACAAATCGTGGAAGGAGAAATCGGGTCGAGAATATTGAAATAAGTAATTTGGCTATAACTCGGTAAATAGACGCCGTAGAGCAGTGAAAGTTGCAGCATTCGAAAGATCAGAACATTTAGAATATAATATAGTTGATTTCATGTATGTGGAGAAATCGTGGAAGGAGTAATCGGGTCGAGAATATTGAAATTAGTAATTTGGCTATAACTCGGTAAATAGAAGCCGTAGAGCAGTGAATATTGAAATAAGTAAATTGGCCATAACTCAGTAAATAGAAGCCGTAGAGCAGTGAATATTGAAATAAGTAAATTGGCCATAACTCAGTAAATATACGCCGCAGAGCAGTGAAAGTTGCAGCATTCGAAAGATCAGAACATTTAGAATATAATATAGTTGATTTCATGTATGTGGAGAAATCGTGGAAGGAGTAATCGGGTCGAGAATATTGAAATTAGTAATTTGGCTATAACTCGGTAAATAGAAGCCGTAGAGCAGTGAATATTGAAATAAGTAAATTGGCTATAACTCGGTAAATAGACGCCGTAGAGCAGTGAAAGTTGCAGCATTCGAAAGATCAGAACATTTAGAATATAATATAGTTGATTTCATGTATGTGGAGAAATCGTGGAAGGAGTAATCGGGTCGAGAATATTGAAATTAGTAATTTGGCTATAACTCGGTAAATAGACGCCGTAGAGCAGTGAAAGTTGCAGCATTCGAAAGATCAGAACATTTAGAATATAATATAGTTGATTTCATGTATGTGGAGAAATCGTGGAAGGAGTAATCGGGTCGAGAATATTGAAATTAGTAATTTGGCTATAACTCGGTAAATAGAAGCCGTAGAGCAGTGAATATTGAAATAAGTAAATTGGCTATAACTCGGTAAATAGAAGCCGTAGAGCAGTGAATATTGAAATAAGTAAATTGGCCATAACTCAGTAAATAGACGCCGTAGAGCAGTGAAAGTTGCAGCATTCGAAAGATCAGAACATTTAGAATACAATATAGTTGATTTCATGTATGTGGACAAATCGTGGAAGGAGTAATCGGGTCGAGAATATTGAAATTAGTAATTTGGCTATAACTCGGTAAATAGAAGCCGTAGAGCAGTGAAAGTTGCAGCATTCGAAAGATCAGAACATTTAGAATATAATATAGTTGATTTCATGTATGTGGACAAATCGTGGAAGGAGTAATCGGGTCGAGAATATTGGAATAAGTAATTTGGCTATAACTCGGTAAATAGAAGCCGTAGAGCAGTGAATATTGAAATTAGTAAATTGGCCATAATTCGGTAAATAGACGCCGTAGAGCAGTGAAAGTTGCAGCATTCGAAAGATCAGAACATTTAGAATATAATATAGTTGATTTCATGTATGTGGAGAAATCATGGAAGGAGTAATCGGGTCGAGAATATTGAAATTAGTAATTTGGCTATAACTCGGTAAATAGAAGCCGTAGAGCAGTGAATATTGAAATAAGTAAATTGGCCATAACTCAGTAAATAGACGCCGTAGAGCAGTGAAAGTTGCAGCATTCGAAAGATCAGAACATTTAGAATATAATATAGTTGATTTCATGTATGTGGAGAAATCGTGGAAGGAGTAATCGGGTCGAGAATATTGAAATAAGTAATTTGGCTATAACTCGGTAAATAGAAGCCGTAGAGCAGTGAATATTGAAATTAGTAATTTGGCTATAACTCGGTAAATAGAAGCCGTAGAGCAGTGAAAGTTGCAGCATTCGAAAGATCAGAACATTTAGAATATAATATAGTTGATTTCATGTATGTGGAGAAATCATGGAAGGAGTAATCGGGTCGAGAATATTGAAATTAGTAATTTGGCTATAACTCGGTAAATAGAAGCCGTAGAGCAGTGAATATTGAAATAAGTAAATTGGCCATAACTCAGTAAATAGACGCCGTAGAGCAGTGGAAGTTGCAGCATTCGAAAGATCAGAACATTTAGAATATAATATAGTTGATTTCATGTATGTGGAGAAATCGTGGAAGGAGTAATCGGGTCGAGAATATTGAAATAAGTAATTTGGCTATAACTCGGTAAATAGAAGCCGTAGAGCAGTGAATATTGAAATTAGTAATTTGGCTATAACTCGGTAAATAGAAGCCGTAGAGCAGTGAAAGTTGCAGCATTCGAAAGATCAGAACATTTAGAATATAATATAGTTGATTTCATGTATGTGGAGAAATCGTGGAAGGAGTAATCGGATCGAGAATATTGAAATAAGTAATTTGGCTATAACTCGGTAAATAGAAGCCGTAGAGCAGTGAATATTGAAATTAGTAAATTGGCCATAACTCGGTAAATAGACGCCGCAGAGCAGTGAAAGTTGCAGCATTCGAAAGATCAGAACATTTAGAATATAATATAGTTGATTTCATGTATGTGGAGAAATCGTGGAAGGAGTAATCGGGTCGAGAATATTGAAATTAGTAATTTGGCTATAACTCGGTAAATAGAAGCCGTAGAGCAGTGAATATTGAAATAAGTAAATTGGCCATAACTCAGTAAATAGAAGCCGTAGAGCAGTGAATATTGAAATAAGTAAATTGGCCATAACTCAGTAAATATACGCCGTAGAGCAGTGAAAGTTGCAGCATTCGAAAGATCAGAACATTTAGAATATAATATAGTTGATTTCATGTATGTGGACAAATCGTGGAAGGAGTAATCGGGTCGAGAATATTGAAATAAGTAATTTGGCTATAACTCGGTAAATAGAAGCCGTAGAGCAGTGAAAGTTGCAGCATTCGAAAGATCAGAACATTTAGAATATAATATAGTTGATTTCATGTATGTGGACAAATCGTGGAAGGAGTAATCGGGTCGAGAATATTGAAATTAGTAATTTGGCTATAACTCGGTAAATAGACGCCGTAGAGCAGTGAAAGTTGCAGCATACGAAAGATCAGAACATTTAGAATATAATATAGTTGATTTCATGTATGTGGAGAAATCGTGGAAGGAGTAATCGGGTCGAGAATATTGAAATTAGTAATTTGGCTATAACTCGGTAAATAGAAGCCGTAGAGCAGTGAATATTGAAATAAGTAAATTGGCTATAACTCGGTAAATAGAAGCCGTAGAGCAGTGAATATTGAAATAAGTAAATTGGCCATAACTCGGTAAATAGAAGCCGTAGAGCAGTGAATATTGAAATAAGTAAATTGGCCATAACTCAGTAAATAGACGCCGTAGAGCAGTGAAAGTTGCAGCATTCGAAAGATCAGAACATTTAGAATACAATATAGTTGATTTCATGTATGTGGAGAAATCGTGGAAGGAGTAATCGGGTCGAGAATATTGAAATTAGTAATTTGGCTATAACTCGGTAAATAGAAGCCGTAGAGCAGTGAATATTGAAATAAGTAAATTGGCCATAACTCAGTAAATAGAAGCCGTAGAGCAGTGAATATTGAAATAAGTAAATTGGCCATAACTCGGTAAATAGAAGCCGTAGAGCAGTGAATATTGAAATAAGTAAATTGGCCATAACTCAGTAAATAGACGCCGTAGAGCAGTGAAAGTTGCAGCATTCGAAAGATCAGAACATTTAGAATATAATATAGTTGATTTCATGTATGTGGACAAATCGTGGAAGGAGAAATCGGGTCGAGAATATTGAAATAAGTAATTTGGCTATAACTCGGTAAATAGACGCCGTAGAGCAGTGAAAAATGCAGCATTCGAAAGATCAGAACATTTAGAATATAATATAGTTGATTTCATGTATGTGGAGAAATCGTGGAAGGAGTAATCGGGTCGAGAATATTGAAATTAGTAATTTGGCTATAACTCGGTAAATAGAAGCCGTAGAGCAGTGAATATTGAAATAAGTAAATTGGCCATAACTCAGTAAATAGAAGCCGTAGAGCAGTGAATATTGAAATAAGTAAATTGGCCATAACTCAGTAAATATACGCCGCAGAGCAGTGAAAGTTGCAGCATTCGAAAGATCAGAACATTTAGAATATAATATAGTTGATTTCATGTATGTGGAGAAATCGTGGAAGGAGTAATCGGGTCGAGAATATTGAAATTAGTAATTTGGCTATAACTCGGTAAATAGAAGCCGTAGAGCAGTGAATATTGAAATAAGTAAATTGGCTATAACTCGGTAAATAGACGCCGTAGAGCAGTGAAAGTTGCAGCATTCGAAAGATCAGAACATTTAGAATATAATATAGTTGATTTCATGTATGTGGAGAAATCGTGGAAGGAGTAATCGGGTCGAGAATATTGAAATTAGTAATTTGGCTATAACTCGGTAAATAGACGCCGTAGAGCAGTGAAAGTTGCAGCATTCGAAAGATCAGAACATTTAGAATATAATATAGTTGATTTCATGTATGTGGAGAAATCGTGGAAGGAGTAATCGGGTCGAGAATATTGAAATTAGTAATTTGGCTATAACTCGGTAAATAGAAGCCGTAGAGCAGTGAATATTGAAATAAGTAAATTGGCTATAACTCGGTAAATAGAAGCCGTAGAGCAGTGAATATTGAAATAAGTAAATTGGCCATAACTCAGTAAATAGACGCCGTAGAGCAGTGAAAGTTGCAGCATTCGAAAGATCAGAACATTTAGAATACAATATAGTTGATTTCATGTATGTGGACAAATCGTGGAAGGAGTAATCGGGTCGAGAATATTGAAATTAGTAATTTGGCTATAACTCGGTAAATAGAAGCCGTAGAGCAGTGAAAGTTGCAGCATTCGAAAGATCAGAACATTTAGAATATAATATAGTTGATTTCATGTATGTGGACAAATCGTGGAAGGAGTAATCGGGTCGAGAATATTGGAATAAGTAATTTGGCTATAACTCGGTAAATAGAAGCCGTAGAGCAGTGAATATTGAAATTAGTAAATTGGCCATAATTCGGTAAATAGACGCCGTAGAGCAGTGAAAGTTGCAGCATTCGAAAGATCAGAACATTTAGAATATAATATAGTTGATTTCATGTATGTGGAGAAATCATGGAAGGAGTAATCGGGTCGAGAATATTGAAATTAGTAATTTGGCTATAACTCGGTAAATAGAAGCCGTAGAGCAGTGAATATTGAAATAAGTAAATTGGCCATAACTCAGTAAATAGACGCCGTAGAGCAGTGAAAGTTGCAGCATTCGAAAGATCAGAACATTTAGAATATAATATAGTTGATTTCATGTATGTGGAGAAATCGTGGAAGGAGTAATCGGGTCGAGAATATTGAAATAAGTAATTTGGCTATAACTCGGTAAATAGAAGCCGTAGAGCAGTGAATATTGAAATTAGTAATTTGGCTATAACTCGGTAAATAGAAGCCGTAGAGCAGTGAAAGTTGCAGCATTCGAAAGATCAGAACATTTAGAATATAATATAGTTGATTTCATGTATGTGGAGAAATCGTGGAAGGAGTAATCGGATCGAGAATATTGAAATAAGTAATTTGGCTATAACTCGGTAAATAGAAGCCGTAGAGCAGTGAATATTGAAATTAGTAAATTGGCCATAACTCGGTAAATAGACGCCGCAGAGCAGTGAAAGTTGCAGCATTCGAAAGATCAGAACATTTAGAATATAATATAGTTGATTTCATGTATGTGGAGAAATCGTGGAAGGAGTAATCGGGTCGAGAATATTGAAATTAGTAATTTGGCTATAACTCGGTAAATAGAAGCCGTAGAGCAGTGAATATTGAAATAAGTAAATTGGCCATAACTCAGTAAATAGAAGCCGTAGAGCAGTGAATATTGAAATAAGTAAATTGGCCATAACTCAGTAAATATACGCCGTAGAGCAGTGAAAGTTGCAGCATTCGAAAGATCAGAACATTTAGAATATAATATAGTTGATTTCATGTATGTGGAGAAATCGTGGAAGGAGTAATCGGGTCGAGAATATTGAAATAAGTAAATTGGCTATAACTCGGTAAATAGAAGCCGTAGAGCAGTGAATATTGAAATAAGTAAATTGGCCATAACTCAGTAAATAGACGCCGTAGAGCAGTGAAAGTTGCAGCATTCGAAAGATCAGAACATTTAGAATATAATATAGTTGATTTCATGTATGTGGACAAATCGTGGAAGGAGTAATCGGGTCGAGAATATTGAAATAAGTAATTTGGCTATAACTCGGTAAATAGAAGCCGTAGAGCAGTGAAAGTTGCAGCATTCGAAAGATCAGAACATTTAGAATATAATATAGTTGATTTCATGTATGTGGACAAATCGTGGAAGGAGTAATCGGGTCGAGAATATTGAAATTAGTAATTTGGCTATAACTCGGTAAATAGAAGCCGTAGAGCAGTGAAAGTTGCAGCATTCGAAAGATCAGAACATTTAGAATATAATATAGTTGATTTCATGTATGTGGACAAATCGTGGAAGGAGTAATCGGGTCGAGAATATTGAAATAAGTAATTTGGCTATAACTCGGTAAATAGAAGCCGTAGAGCAGTGAATATTGAAATTAGTAAATTGGCCATAATTCGGTAAATAGACGCCGTAGAGCAGTGAAAGTTGCAGCATTCGAAAGATCAGAACATTTAGAATATAATATAGTTGATTTCATGTATGTGGAGAAATCGTGGAAGGAGTAATCGGGTCGAGAATATTGAAATTAGTAATTTGGCTATAACTCGGTAAATAGACGCCGTAGAGCAGTGAAAGTTGCAGCATTCGAAAGATCAGAACATTTAGAATATAATATAGTTGATTTCATGTATGTGGAGAAATCGTGGAAGGAGTAATCGGGTCGAGAATATTGAAATTAGTAATTTGGCTATAACTCGGTAAATAGAAGCCGTAGAGCAGTGAATATTGAAATAAGTAAATTGGCTATAACTCGGTAAATAGAAGCCGTAGAGCAGTGAATATTGAAATAAGTAAATTGGCCATAACTCAGTAAATAGACGCCGTAGAGCAGTGAAAGTTGCAGCATTCGAAAGATCAGAACATTTAGAATACAATATAGTTGATTTCATGTATGTGGACAAATCGTGGAAGGAGTAATCGGGTCGAGAATATTGAAATTAGTAATTTGGCTATAACTCGGTAAATAGAAGCCGTAGAGCAGTGAAAGTTGCAGCATTCGAAAGATCAGAACATTTAGAATATAATATAGTTGATTTCATGTATGTGGACAAATCGTGGAAGGAGTAATCGGGTCGAGAATATTGGAATAAGTAATTTGGCTATAACTCGGTAAATAGAAGCCGTAGAGCAGTGAATATTGAAATTAGTAAATTGGCCATAATTCGGTAAATAGACGCCGTAGAGCAGTGAAAGTTGCAGCATTCGAAAGATCAGAACATTTAGAATATAATATAGTTGATTTCATGTATGTGGAGAAATCATGGAAGGAGTAATCGGGTCGAGAATATTGAAATTAGTAATTTGGCTATAACTCGGTAAATAGAAGCCGTAGAGCAGTGAATATTGAAATAAGTAAATTGGCCATAACTCAGTAAATAGACGCCGTAGAGCAGTGAAAGTTGCAGCATTCGAAAGATCAGAACATTTAGAATATAATATAGTTGATTTCATGTATGTGGAGAAATCGTGGAAGGAGTAATCGGGTCGAGAATATTGAAATAAGTAATTTGGCTATAACTCGGTAAATAGAAGCCGTAGAGCAGTGAATATTGAAATTAGTAATTTGGCTATAACTCGGTAAATAGAAGCCGTAGAGCAGTGAAAGTTGCAGCATTCGAAAGATCAGAACATTTAGAATATAATATAGTTGATTTCATGTATGTGGAGAAATCATGGAAGGAGTAATCGGGTCGAGAATATTGAAATTAGTAATTTGGCTATAACTCGGTAAATAGAAGCCGTAGAGCAGTGAATATTGAAATAAGTAAATTGGCCATAACTCAGTAAATAGACGCCGTAGAGCAGTGAAAGTTGCAGCATTCGAAAGATCAGAACATTTAGAATATAATATAGTTGATTTCATGTATGTGGAGAAATCGTGGAAGGAGTAATCGGGTCGAGAATATTGAAATTAGTAATTTGGCTATAACTCGGTAAATAGAAGCCGTAGAGCAGTGAAAGTTGCAGCATTCGAAAGATCAGAACATTTAGAATATAATATAGTTGATTTCATGTATGTGGAGAAATCGTGGAAGGAGTAATCGGGTCGAGAATATTGAAATTAGTAATTTGGCTATAACTCGGTAAATAGAAGCCGTAGAGCAGTGAAAGTTGCAGCATTCGAAAGATCAGAACATTTAGAATATAATATAGTTGATTTCATGTATGTGGACAAATCGTGGAAGGAGTAATCGGGTCGAGAATATTGAAATAAGTAATTTGGCTATAACTCGGTAAATAGAAGCCGTAGAGCAGTGAATATTGAAATTAGTAATTTGGCTATAACTCGGTAAATAGAAGCCGTAGAGCAGTGAAAGTTGCAGCATTCGAAAGATCAGAACATTTAGAATATAATATAGTTGATTTCATGTATGTGGAGAAATCATGGAAGGAGTAATCGGGTCGAGAATATTGAAATTAGTAATTTGGCTATAACTCGGTAAATAGAAGCCGTAGAGCAGTGAATATTGAAATAAGTAAATTGGCCATAACTCAGTAAATAGACGCCGTAGAGCAGTGAAAGTTGCAGCATTCGAAAGATCAGAACATTTAGAATATAATATAGTTGATTTCATGTATGTGGAGAAATCGTGGAAGGAGTAATCGGGTCGAGAATATTGAAATAAGTAATTTGGCTATAACTCGGTAAATAGAAGCCGTAGAGCAGTGAATATTGAAATTAGTAATTTGGCTATAACTCGGTAAATAGAAGCCGTAGAGCAGTGAAAGTTGCAGCATTCGAAAGATCAGAACATTTAGAATATAATATAGTTGATTTCATGTATGTGGAGAAATCGTGGAAGGAGTAATCGGATCGAGAATATTGAAATAAGTAATTTGGCTATAACTCGGTAAATAGAAGCCGTAGAGCAGTGAATATTGAAATTAGTAAATTGGCCATAACTCGGTAAATAGACGCCGCAGAGCAGTGAAAGTTGCAGCATTCGAAAGATCAGAACATTTAGAATATAATATAGTTGATTTCATGTATGTGGAGAAATCGTGGAAGGAGTAATCGGGTCGAGAATATTGAAATTAGTAATTTGGCTATAACTCGGTAAATAGAAGCCGTAGAGCAGTGAATATTGAAATAAGTAAATTGGCCATAACTCAGTAAATAGAAGCCGTAGAGCAGTGAATATTGAAATAAGTAAATTGGCCATAACTCAGTAAATATACGCCGTAGAGCAGTAAAAGTTGCAGCATTCGAAAGATCAGAACATTTAGAATATAATATAGTTGATTTCATGTATGTGGAGAAATCGTGGAAGGAGTAATCGGGTCGAGAATATTGAAATAAGTAAATTGGCTATAACTCGGTAAATAGAAGCCGTAGAGCAGTGAATATTGAAATAAGTAAATTGGCCATAACTCAGTAAATAGACGCCGTAGAGCAGTGAAAGTTGCAGCATTCGAAAGATCAGAACATTTAGAATATAATATAGTTGATTTCATGTATGTGGACAAATCGTGGAAGGAGTAATCGGGTCGAGAATATTGAAATAAGTAATTTGGCTATAACTCGGTAAATAGAAGCCGTAGAGCAGTGAAAGTTGCAGCATTCGAAAGATCAGAACATTTAGAATATAATATAGTTGATTTCATGTATGTGGACAAATCGTGGAAGGAGTAATCGGGTCGAGAATATTGAAATTAGTAATTTGGCTATAACTCGGTAAATAGAAGCCGTAGAGCAGTGAAAGTTGCAGCATTCGAAAGATCAGAACATTTAGAATATAATATAGTTGATTTCATGTATGTGGACAAATCGTGGAAGGAGTAATCGGGTCGAGAATATTGAAATAAGTAATTTGGCTATAACTCGGTAAATAGAAGCCGTAGAGCAGTGAATATTGAAATTAGTAAATTGGCCATAATTCGGTAAATAGACGCCGTAGAGCAGTGAAAGTTGCAGCATTCGAAAGATCAGAACATTTAGAATATAATATAGTTGATTTCATGTATGTGGAGAAATCATGGAAGGAGTAATCGGGTCGAGAATATTGAAATTAGTAATTTGGCTATAACTCGGTAAATAGAAGCCGTAGAGCAGTGAATATTGAAATAAGTAAATTGGCCATAACTCAGTAAATAGACGCCGTAGAGCAGTGAAAGTTGCAGCATTCGAAAGATCAGAACATTTAGAATATAATATAGTTGATTTCATGTATGTGGACAAATCGTGGAAGGAGTAATCGGGTCGAGAATATTGAAATTAGTAATTTGGCTATAACTCGGTAAATAGAAGCCGTAGAGCAGTGAAAGTTGCAGCATTCGAAAGATCAGAACATTTAGAATATAATATAGTTGATTTCATGTATGTGGACAAATCGTGGAAGGAGTAATCGGGTCGAGAATATTGAAATAAGTAATTTGGCTATAACTCGGTAAATAGAAGCCGTAGAGCAGTGAATATTGAAATTAGTAAATTGGCCATAACTCGGTAAATATACGCCGTAGAGCAGTGAAAGTTGCAGCATTCGAAAGATCAGAACATTTAGAATATAATATAGTTGATTTCATGTATGTGGAGAAATGGTGGAAGGAGAAATCGGGTCGAGAATATTGAAATAAGTAATTTGGCTATAACTCGGTAAATAGAAGCCGTAGAGCAGTGAATATTAAAATTAGTAAATTGGCCATAACTCGGTAAATATACGCCGTAGAGCAGTGAAAGTTGCAGCATTCGAAAGATCAGAACATTTAGAATATAATATAGTTGATTTCATGTATGTGGAGAAATCGTGGAAGGAGAAATCGGGTCGAGAATATTGAAATAAGTAATTTGGCTATAACTCGGTAAATAGACGCCGTAGAGCAGTGAAAGTTGCAGCATTCGAAAGATCAGAACATTTAGAATATAATATAGTTGATTTCATGTATGTGGAGAAATCGTGGAAGGAGTAATCGGGTCGAGAATATTGAAATAAGTAATTTGGCTATAACTCGGTAAATAGAAGCCATAATAATGCGCTGGACGCAAAGCTGGAAAGTGTAGTAAAGAAGGACGATTTAGCTTACATTTCTACAGAGATACAGCAACTACGTAGTGATAACTCCCGCTTACAGAATGAACTGCAAATAATGAAAAACAGACTGGAACAAGTGGATAAGGCAAGCAGGCGAAACAATATTGTTGTAAGTGGCCTCGTAAGCGAAACTGTGCCTATGGCTCTTGATGAATTCAACAAATTGTGCAAGACCACACTTAAAGCTAACGTGAATGTCACTGAAGCCCACAAAATTGCTGGGGGAAAATCTTTTTTGCTAACGCTCAATTCTGCCATGGAAGTAAATGCAATTATTGCTGGTAGACGTTTTCTTGCTGGTACACATATCTTTATTGATAAAGATTACACAGCTGATGTACGCAACAAAAGATATTACTTAAGACAGATTGGTAATAACGCAAAAAATATAAACAAACTTTTGAAAGTCCGATATGGTGACCTACGCATCTTTATAGATGACAAACCTTTTTATTATGCAGATGAAAAGATCATTGCAAATAATAACGCAGATGCTGACTTTTTACGCGATTTGATGTCTAAAGCTAATTTCGTATGCAACATTGATGCAAAAAAACCGCTAAATACCAACTCTGTGCCAACCGCTGCTACTTCAAATGTCGTGCCTGCAACTGCTGCCGCTGTCCCTATCGCTGCTGCTACAAGTTCATCAACCATCAACTAGCAATCAGAAGTGTGTCGATTGGTATCGTATAATGTTGCAAACCTTAATAGTAAACTAAAATTTGGAAATTTCTTTACATATATTAACAAATTTGATATTTTTTTTCTTTTTGAGACGCATGTTCTTGCTGATAACAGAATACATTTTTCAAGTTTTCTTAAAAATTATGTTCTTTACTGGGTGGATGCCACTAAAAACCACTCATCGGGTCGCGCCATTGGCGGTGGTCTGTATGGTTTCAAAAAAACCATACAAAAGAAATACTTTTTAAAATTTTGTGAGTTTCCCAATGGTGTTACTCTATCTGCTAAATTTGATGATGTTTGTTTCCACTTCATTCCAAGATATATTAATTGCACTAGCTGGTCTAGTGACTTTGATAAATTTGAAGATTTTATATACAGTTTTAATGGCTCATCATTCTGTATTGTTGGCGATCTGAACGCTAGGGTGTCTGATGCTCAAATTCTTGATGAGAACATGTTGATTGATACGCCTTTGATCTCCCAGTGTCGTTTATCCAAGGATAAAATTTTAGATAGTAAAGGGAAGAAATTGTTGGCTCTTGTGGAGAATGTGGGTGGTATTATTGTTAATGGGCGGATGGCAGGTGATGTTAAAGGGGAATATACTTTTTGTGGGGTTATGGGAAGTTCAATAATTGACTACTGTATTTGTTCACTGGATGTTTTGAAATTGCTATTTGACTTCCATATCCCTAGTAAACCTTTTTCTGACCACATGCCATGTACAGTTTCACTGTGTTCTATGAATCCCCTTACGAAAGAACTGTCACTTCCCCAAAAGCTTACATGGCTACCCAAAAATTTGGTGAGGTATACTGACTCCCTGAACGGACTTGCTAACTCTGAATATTTGCATTCTTCGCTGAGTATTCATGAAAAAGTTTTTATATGCACTAACAAAATTCATACAGCTAATGGTAACAAGTGTTTTAAGACACGCTTTGACCCCAAGAACAAATGGTTTGATTCTCAATGTGAAAATGCTCGTAAGAGTATGCTGGATAAACTTGATCAATATCGTATATCAAATACGGAAATCAGACGAAGATGCTATATAGACAGTAGATCCAGATATGCACGGTTATGTGACGAGAAAAAGTTAGGGTTTAAAATGAATAACATATTAAAGCTGAATGGGGTTAGAAACAGTAGTGAATGGTGGAAGCTTGCTAATTCGTTACGAAACTGTAAACCAAAGGTAGGAAACAATTTGAGCATATCTCATTTTTGTGAATACTTCAACTCACTTTTATATCAAGAGGATTTTGATTGTGATATTTTATTATCCTCGGTCAATATTATTGACCCTTTTCTTGATTCCCCATTTGAGATGAGAGAACTTGAACTAGTCATAAAAGCAGCCAAATTAAATAAGGCCCCTGGTCAAGACAGAATTAGTTATGAATTCTATAAAAATTCCCCTTTATGCTTTTTAAATGAAGTCTTATCGCTTTTTAACGTTATTTTCCTAAAGGAAGATATCCCAGACTCATTTCGTAATTCGGTTATTATCCCATTTTTTAAAAAAGGAGATATTAATGTTGTTTCAAATTATAGAGGACTGTCTCTTCTCGATACTATTTACAAACTTTTTACAGGCATACTACTTAATCGTATTAACAGCTGGATTGACTGTGATAATATCATCAACGAGTATCAAGCGGGATTTCGCAAGAATTATTCTACTGTAGACAATTGGTTCAATTTAATCAGTATTGTAAATTTAAACTTAAGTCAAAAAAAGAACACATACGCATTTTTTATTGATTTTTCCGCAGCCTTTGATGTAATTCCAAGAAACGCTTTGTTTTATAAGTTATGTCGTACGGGTTTGTCTAGTAAAATAGTACGTATTTTACAGAAACTGTACAATAATACCACTAGCCAGGTTTGGGATGGTAACACCCTTTCTGACCCCTTCACAGTCACCCAAGGTGTAAAACAGGGGTGCTTACTAAGTCCAGTTTTGTTCTCCCTCTACCTAAACGACCTTCATGACCACCTTCCGGGTGGTATTGATGTTGCTGGAATTGTTGTGAAAGTTTTACTATACGCCGATGACATTGTTCTCCTCTCAGACTCTCCAAAGGTACTGCAAAATATGATTGATTCATTGTATGTTTATTGTACTCAGTGGTGTTTAAGAATTAATCTCGATAAATCAAAGATAATGGTATTCAGAAGTGGTACAAGGGTCAGCCAGGGTATGTATTGGAAATTCGGTGACAATATTATTGATGTAGTAAACGAATACAAGTACCTTGGTATCAATTTGACTTACAATTTATCTTTCAGAAAACACCTCGAATCTAAGCTTGCTTTAGCTAAAACAGCGATAAATTCCACTTGGTTAAGCTATATTCATCACCCCAAGATAAATTTTTCTAACAAACTTAAAATTTTCCACTCTGCAGCCAAATCGATTATGTTTTATGGTGCACAGGTTTGGGGATATCTTAGCTACGATGAAGTTGAAAAATTATTGCGCTATTTTTTGAAAAAAATGTTATACCTCCCCGAAAATACACCTAATTATATGTTACATATTGAAACTGGCCTTAACTCGCTTTTTTTAGAGACACTAAATTTACATTTCAGTTACGTCAGAAAGGTATTAAACCTGCCAGTCAATAGACTACCTCGACTGCTTGCTGATGAGACCTTACGACAAAACACTTTTTGGCTTCCTCATTGGAATTCATTGTGCAGTGAAATCGGTATGAATCACGACATTGAAGTTTGGAGAACAAATATTCAATTCTTCCACAATCGTATTCTTGAATCTTTAAGAATCACTGAATATGAGAAATTCGTTGTAAGGGCCAGAGACTCTAGATTTCATGATATGTACCCTGCATTACAGTATGATATTCAGCCTTACTTTTGTGATAGTAATTCAGCACATGCCGTTAGCTTCATACTAAAAGCTAGAGGTGGCCTTCTTAACTTAAACGCTCGTGCATTCAGTGGAAACAATGATAATATGTGTACACTCTGTAACTGTAATGAACAGGAAAACACACATCATTTGATAGGCAGATGTCCTATTTTTGTTAGTTACCGTTTAAACTTTTTCGGTAAAAGATTTCTATGTTCTGAAGAAGTATATGAATTATTAAACGGCAAGGATTACATGCGTCTTTACAAATATTTACGAAATTGTTTAAAATACAGGGATCTAATTATATCTGAATTTAATTAAATGTTATTTAATTGTTATACTATAAATAAGTAGTTTTTATTTTATTTTTTATATTTTGCCAATTAGACACACAACATTTCATGTTATGTCTTATTATGATTTATTTTTTAAGAAAAATCATTTAATATTATATTTATAATCTGATATTGTTATTCTTTATTTTTTTCAATAAATCATATTCATTCATTCATTCATTCAATAGAAGCCGTAGAGCAGTGAATATTGAAATTAGTAAATTGGCCATAACTCGGTAAATAGACGCCGTAGAGCAGTGAAAGTTGCAGCATTCGAAAGATCAGAACATTTAGAATATAATATAGTTGATTTCATGTATGTGGAGAAATCGTGGAAGGAGTAATCGGGTCGAGAATATTGAAATAAGTAATTTGGCTATAACTCGGTAAATAGAAGCCGTAGAGCAGTGAATATTGAAATTAGTAAATTGGCCATAACTCGGTAAATAGACGCCGTAGAGCAGTGAAAGTTGCAGCATTCGAAAGATCAGAACATTTAGAATATAATATAGTTGATTTCATGTATGTGGAGAAATCGTGGAAGGAGTAATCGGGTCGAGAATATTGAAATTAGTAATTTGGCTATAACTCGGTAAATAGAAGCCGTAGAGCAGTGAATATTGAAATTAGTAAATTGGCCATAATTCGGTAAATAGACGCCGTAGAGCAGTGAAAGTTGCAGCATTCGAAAGATCAGAACATTTAGAATATAATATAGTTGATTTCATGTATGTGGAGAAATCGTGGAAGGAGTAATCGGGTCGAGAATATTGAAATAAGTAATTTGGCTATAACTCGGTAAATAGAAGCCGTAGAGCAGTGAATATTGAAATTAGTAAATTGGCCATAATTCGGTAAATAGACGCCGTAGAGCAGTGAAAGTTGCAGCATTCGAAAGATCAGAACATTTAGAATATAATATAGTTGATTTCATGTATGTGGAGAAATCGTGGAAGGAGTAATCGGGTCGAGAATATTGAAATTAGTAATTTGGCTATAACTCGGTAAATAGAAGCCGTAGAGCAGTGAATATTGAAATTAGTAAATTGGCCATAATTCGGTAAATAGACGCCGTAGAGCAGTGAAAGTTGCAGCATTCGAAAGATCAGAACATTTAGAATATAATATAGTTGATTTCATGTATGTGGAGAAATCGTGGAAGGAGTAATCGGGTCGAGAATATTGAAATTAGTAATTTGGCTATAACTCGGTAAATAGAAGCCGTAGAGCAGTGAATATTGAAATTAGTAAATTGGCCATAATTCGGTAAATAGACGCCGTAGAGCAGTGAAAGTTGCAGCATTCGAAAGATCAGAACATTTAGAATATAATATAGTTGATTTCATGTATGTGGACAAATCGTGGAAGGAGAAATCGGGTCGAGAATATTGAAATAAGTAATTTGGCTATAACTCGGTAAATAGACGCCGTAGAGCAGTGAAAGTTGCAGCATTCGAAAGATCAGAACATTTAGAATATAATATAGTTGATTTCATGTATGTGGAGAAATCGTGGAAGGAGAAATCGGGTCGAGAATATTGAAATTAGTAATTTGGCTATAACTCGGTAAATAGAAGCCGTAGAGCAGTGAATATTGAAATTAGTAAATTGGCCATAATTCGGTAAATAGACGCCGTAGAGCAGTGAAAGTTGCAGCATTCGAAAGATCAGAACATTTAGAATATAATATAGTTGATTTCATGTATGTGGACAAATCGTGGAAGGAGAAATCGGGTCGAGAATATTGAAATAAGTAAATTGGCCATAATTCGGTAAATAGACGCCGTAGAGCAGTGAAAGTTGCAGCATTCGAAAGATCAGAACATTTAGAATATAATATAGTTGATTTCATGTATGTGGACAAATCGTGGAAGGAGAAATCGGGTCGAGAATATTGAAATAAGTAATTTGGCTATAACTCGGTAAATAGACGCCGTAGAGCAGTGAAAGTTGCAGCATTCGAAAGATCAGAACATTTAGAATATAATATAGTTGATTTCATGTATGTGGAGAAATCGTGGAAGGAGTAATCGGGTCGAGAATATTGAAATTAGTAATTTGGCTATAACTCGGTAAATAGAAGCCGTAGAACAGTGAATATTGAAATTAGTAAATTGGCCATAATTCGGTAAATAGACGCCGTAGAGCAGTGAAAGTTGCAGCATTCGAAAGATCAGAACATTTAGAATATAATATAGTTGATTTCATGTATGTGGACAAATCGTGGAAGGAGAAATCGGGTCGAGAATATTGAAATAAGTAATTTGGCTATAACTCGGTAAATAGACGCCGTAGAGCAGTGAAAGTTGCAGCATTCGAAAGATCAGAACATTTAGAATATAATATAGTTGATTTCATGTATGTGGAGAAATCGTGGAAGGAGTAATCGGGTCGAGAATATTGAAATTAGTAATTTGGCTATAACTCGGTAAATAGAAGCCGTAGAACAGTGAATATTGAAATTAGTAAATTGGCCATAATTCGGTAAATAGACGCCGTAGAGCAGTGAAAGTTGCAGCATTCGAAAGATCAGAACATTTAGAATATAATATAGTTGATTTCATGTATGTGGACAAATCGTGGAAGGAGAAATCGGGTCGAGAATATTGAAATAAGTAATTTGGCTATAACTCGGTAAATAGACGCCGTAGAGCAGTGAAAGTTGCAGCATTCGAAAGATCAGAACATTTAGAATATAATATAGTTGATTTCATGTATGTGGAGAAATCGTGGAAGGAGTAATCGGGTCGAGAATATTGAAATTAGTAATTTGGCTATAACTCGGTAAATAGAAGCCGTAGAACAGTGAATATTGAAATTAGTAAATTGGCCATAATTCGGTAAATAGACGCCGTAGAGCAGTGAAAGTTGCAGCATTCGAAAGATCAGAACATTTAGAATATAATATAGTTGATTTCATGTATGTGGACAAATCGTGGAAGGAGAAATCGGGTCGAGAATATTGAAATAAGTAATTTGGCTATAACTCGGTAAATAGACGCCGTAGAGCAGTGAAAGTTGCAGCATTCGAAAGATCAGAACATTTAGAATATAATATAGTTGATTTCATGTATGTGGAGAAATCGTGGAAGGAGAAATCGGGTCGAGAATATTGAAATTAGTAATTTGGCTATAACTCGGTAAATAGAAGCCGTAGAGCAGTGAATATTGAAATTAGTAAATTGGCCATAATTCGGTAAATAGACGCCGTAGAGCAGTGAAAGTTGCAGCATTCGAAAGATCAGAACATTTAGAATATAATATAGTTGATTTCATGTATGTGGAGAAATCGTGGAAGGAGTAATCGGGTCGAGAATATTGAAATTAGTAATTTGGCTATAACTCGGTAAATAGAAGCCGTAGAGCAGTGAATATTGAAATTAGTAAATTGGCCATAATTCGGTAAATAGACGCCGTAGAGCAGTGAAAGTTGCAGCATTCGAAAGATCAGAACATTTAGAATATAATATAGTTGATTTCATGTATGTGGACAAATCGTGGAAGGAGAAATCGGGTCGAGAATATTGAAATAAGTAATTTGGCTATAACTCGGTAAATAGACGCCGTAGAGTAGTGATAGTTGCAGCATTCGAAAGATCAGAACATTTAGAATATAATATAGTTGATTTCATGTATGTGGAGAAATCGTGGAAGGAGTAATCGGGTCGAGAATATTGAAATTAGTAATTTGGCTATAACTCGGTAAATAGAAGCCGTAGAGCAGTGAATATTGAAATTAGTAAATTGGCCATAATTCGGTAAATAGACGCCGTAGAGCAGTGAAAGTTGCAGCATTCGAAAGATCAGAACATTTAGAATATAATATAGTTGATTTCATGTATGTGGACAAATCGTGGAAGGAGAAATCGGGTCGAGAATATTGAAATAAGTAATTTGGCTATAACTCGGTAAATAGACGCCGTAGAGCAGTGAAAGTTGCAGCATTCGAAAGATCAGAACATTTAGAATATAATATAGTTGATTTCATGTATGTGGAGAAATCGTGGAAGGAGTAATCGGGTCGAGAATATTGAAATTAGTAATTTGGCTATAACTCGGTAAATAGAAGCCGTAGAGCAGTGAATATTGAAATTAGTAAATTGGCCATAATTCGGTAAATAGACGCCGTAGAGCAGTGAAAGTTGCAGCATTCGAAAGATCAGAACATTTAGAATATAATATAGTTGATTTCATGTATGTGGACAAATCGTGGAAGGAGAAATCGGGTCGAGAATATTGAAATAAGTAATTTGGCTATAACTCGGTAAATAGACGCCGTAGAGCAGTGAAAGTTGCAGCATTCGAAAGATCAGAACATTTAGAATATAATATAGTTGATTTCATGTATGTGGAGAAATCGTGGAAAGAGTAATCGGGTCGAGAATATTGAAATTAGTAATTTGGCTATAACTCGGTAAATAGAAGCCGTAGAGCAGTGAATATTGAAATTAGTAAATTGGCCATAATTCGGTAAATAGACGCCGTAGAGCAGTGAAAGTTGCAGCATTCGAAAGATCAGAACATTTAGAATATAATATAGTTGATTTCATGTATGTGGACAAATCGTGGAAGGAGTAATCGGGTCGAGAATATTGAAATTAGTAATTTGGCTATAACTCGGTAAATAAAAGCCGTAGAGCAGTGAATATTGAAATTAGTAAATTGGCCATAATTCGGTAAATAGACGCCGTAGAGCAGTGAAAGTTGCAGCATTCGAAAGATCAGAACATTTAGAATATAATATAGTTGATTTCATGTATGTGGAGAAATCGTGGAAGGAGTAATCGGGTCGAGAATATTGAAATTAGTAATTTGGCTATAACTCGGTAAATAGAAGCCGTAGAGCAGTGAAAGTTGCAGCATTCGAAAGATCAGAACATTTAGAATATAATATAGTTGATTTCATGTATGTGGAGAAATCGTGGAAGGAGTAATCGGGTCGAGAATATTGAAATTAGTAATTTGGCTAAAACTCGGTAAATAGAAGCCGTAGAGCAGTGAATATTGAAATTAGTAAATTGGCCATAATTCGGTAAATAGACGCCGTAGAGCAGTGAAAGTTGCAGCATTCGAAAGATCAGAACATTTAGAATATAATATAGTTGATTTCATGTATGTGGAGAAATCGTGGAAGGAGTAATCGGGTCGAGAATATTGAAATTAGTAATTTGGCTATAACTCGGTAAATAGAAGCCGTAGAGCAGTGAATATTGAAATTAGTAAATTGGTCATAATTCGGTAAATAGACGCCGTAGAGCAGTGAAAGTTGCAGCATTCGAAAGATCAGAACAATAGGAAGGAGTAATCGGGTCGAGAATATTGAAATAAGTAATTTGGCTATAACTCGGTAAATAGAAGCCGTAGAGCAGTGAATATTGAAATTAGTAAATTGGCCATAATTCGGTAAATAGACGCCGTAGAGCAGTGAAAGTTGCAGCATTCGAAAGATCAGAACATTTAGAATATAATATAGTTGATTTCATGTATGTGGAGAAATCGTGGAAGGAGTAATCGGGTCGAGAATATTGAAATTAGTAATTTGGCTATAACTCGGTAAATAGAAGCCGTAGAGCAGTGAAAGTTGCAGCATTCGAAAGATCAGAACATTTAGAATATAATATAGTTGATTTCATGTATGTGGAGAAATCGTGGAAGGAGTAATCGGGTCGAGAATATTGAAATTAGTAATTTGGCTATAACTCGGTAAATAGAAGCCGTAGAGCAGTGAATATTGAAATAAGTAAATTGGCCATAACTTAGTAAATATACGCCGTAGAGCAGTGAAAGTTGCAGCATTCGAAAGATCAGAACATTTAGAATATAATATAGTTGATTTCATGTATGTGGACAAATCGTGGAAGAAGAAATCGGGTCGAGAATATTGAAATAAGTAATTTGGCTATAACTCGGTAAATAGAAGCCGTAGAGCAGTGAATATTGAAATAAGTAAATTGGCCATAACTCAGTAAATAGACGCCGTAGAGCAGTGAAAGTTGCAGCATTCGAAAGATCAGAACATTTAGAATATAATATAGTTGATTTCATGTATGTGGAGAAATCGTGGAAGGAGTAATCGGGTCGAGAATATTGAAATAAGTAATTTGGCTATAACTCGGTAAATAGAAGCCGTAGAGCAGTGAATATTGAAATTAGTAAATTGGCCATAATTCGGTAAATAGACGCCGTAGAGCAGTGAAAGTTGCAGCATTCGAAAGATCAGAACATTTAGAATATAATATAGTTGATTTCATGTATGTGGAGAAATCGTGGAAGGAGTAATCGGGTCGAGAATATTGAAATTAGTAATTTGGCTATAACTCGGTAAATAGAAGCCGTAGAGCAGTGAAAGTTGCAGCATTCGAAAGATCAGAACATTTAGAATATCATATAGTTGATTTCATGTATGTGGAGAAATCGTGGAAGGAGTAATCGGGTCGAGAATATTGAAATTAGTAATTTGGCTATAACTCGGTAAATAGAAGCCGTAGAGCAGTGAAAGTTGCAGCATTCGAAAGATCAGAACATTTAGAATATAATATAGTTGATTTCATGTATGTGGAGAAATCGTGGAAGGAGTAATCGGGTCGAGAATATTGAAATTAGTAATTTGGCTATAACTCGGTAAATAGAAGCCGTAGAGCAGTGAATATTGAAATAAGTAAATTGGCCATAACTTAGTAAATAGACGCCGTAGAGCAGTGAAAGTTGCAGCATTCGAAAGATCAGAACATTTAGAATATAATATAGTTGATTTCATGTATGTGGACAAATCGTGGAAGAAGAAATCGGGTCGAGAATATTGAAATAAGTAATTTGGCTATAACTCGGTAAATAGAAGCCGTAGAGCAGTGAATATTGAAATAAGTAAATTGGCCATAACTCAGTAAATAGACGCCGTAGAGCAGTGAAAGTTGCAGCATTCGAAAGATCAGAACATTTAGAATATAATATAGTTGATTTCATGTATGTGGAGAAATCGTGGAAGGAGTAATCGGGTCGAGAATATTGAAATAAGTAATTTGGCTATAACTCGGTAAATAGAAGCCGTAGAGCAGTGAATATTGAAATTAGTAAATTGGCCATAATTCGGTAAATAGACGCCGTAGAGCAGTGAAAGTTGCAGCATTCGAAAGATCAGAACATTTAGAATATAATATAGTTGATTTTATGTATGTGGACAAATCGTGGAAGGAGTAATCGGGTCGAGAATATTGAAATAAGTAATTTGGCTATAACTCGGTAAATAGAAGCCGTAGAGCAGTGAATATTGAAATAAGTAAATTGGCCATAACTCAGTAAATAGACGCCGTAGAGCAGTGAAAGTTGCAGCATTCGAAAGATCAGAACATTTAGAATATAATATAGTTGATTTCATGTATGTGGAGAAATCGTGGAAGGAGTAATCGGGTCGAGAATATTGAAATAAGTAATTTGGCTATAACTCGGTAAATAGAAGCCGTAGAGCAGTGAATATTGAAATTAGTAAATTGGCCATAATTCGGTAAATAGACGCCGTAGAGCAGTGAAAGTTGCAGCATTCGAAAGATCAGAACATTTAGAATATAATATAGTTGATTTCATGTATGTGGAGAAATCGTGGAAGGAGTAATCGGGTCGAGAATATTGAAATTAGTAATTTGGCTATAACTCGGTAAATAGAAGCCGTAGAGCAGTGAAAGTTGCAGCATTCGAAAGATCAGAACATTTAGAATATCATATAGTTGATTTCATGTATGTGGAGAAATCGTGGAAGGAGTAATCGGGTCGAGAATATTGAAATTAGTAATTTGGCTATAACTCGGTAAATAGAAGCCGTAGAGCAGTGAAAGTTGCAGCATTCGAAAGATCAGAACATTTAGAATATAATATAGTTGATTTCATGTATGTGGAGAAATCGTGGAAGGAGTAATCGGGTCGAGAATATTGAAATTAGTAATTTGGCTATAACTCGGTAAATAGAAGCCGTAGAGCAGTGAATATTGAAATAAGTAAATTGGCCATAACTTAGTAAATAGACGCCGTAGAGCAGTGAAAGTTGCAGCATTCGAAAGATCAGAACATTTAGAATATAATATAGTTGATTTCATGTATGTGGACAAATCGTGGAAGAAGAAATCGGGTCGAGAATATTGAAATAAGTAATTTGGCTATAACTCGGTAAATAGAAGCCGTAGAGCAGTGAATATTGAAATAAGTAAATTGGCCATAACTCAGTAAATAGACGCCGTAGAGCAGTGAAAGTTGCAGCATTCGAAAGATCAGAACATTTAGAATATAATATAGTTGATTTCATGTATGTGGAGAAATCGTGGAAGGAGTAATCGGGTCGAGAATATTGAAATAAGTAATTTGGCTATAACTCGGTAAATAGAAGCCGTAGAGCAGTGAATATTGAAATTAGTAAATTGGCCATAATTCGGTAAATAGACGCCGTAGAGCAGTGAAAGTTGCAGCATTCGAAAGATCAGAACATTTAGAATATAATATAGTTGATTTTATGTATGTGGACAAATCGTGGAAGGAGTAATCGGGTCGAGAATATTGAAATAAGTAATTTGGCTATAACTCGGTAAATAGACGCCGTAGAGCAGTGAAAGTTGCAGCATTCGAAAGATCAGAACATTTAGAATATAATATAGTTGATTTCATGTATGTGGAGAAATCGTGGAAGGAGTAATCGGGTCGAGAATATTGAAATAAGTAATTTGGCTATAACTCGGTAAATAGAAGCCGTAGAGCAGTGAATATTGAAATTAGTAAATTGGCCATAATTCGGTAAATAGACGCCGTAGAGCAGTGAAAGTTGCAGCATTCGAAAGATCAGAACATTTAGAATATAATATAGTTGATTTCATGTATGTGGACAAATCGTGGAAGGAGAAATCGGGTCGAGAATATTGAAATAAGTAAATTGGCCATAACTCAGTAAATAGACGCCGTAGAGCAGTGAAAGTTGCAGCATTCGAAAGATCAGAACATTTAGAATATAATATAGTTGATTTTATGTATGTGGACAAATCGTGGAAAGAGTAATCGGGTCGAGAATATTGAAATAAGTAATTTGGCTATAACTCGGTAAATAGACGCCGTAGAGCAGTGAAAGTTGCAGCATTCGAAAGATCAGAACATTTAGAATATAATATAGTTGATTTTATGTATGTGGACAAATCGTGGAAGGAGTAATCGGGTCGAGAATATTGAAATAAGTAATTTGGCTATAACTCGGTAAATAGACGCCGTAGAGCAGTGAAAGTTGCAGCATTCGAAAGATCAGAACATTTAGAATATAATATAGTTGATTTTATGTATGTGGACAAATCGTGGAAGGAGTAATCGGGTCGAGAATATTGAAATAAGTAATTTGGCTATAACTCGGTGAATAGACGCCGTAGAGCAGTGAAAGTTGCAGCATTCGAAAGATCAGAACATTTAGAATATAATATAGTTGATTTTATGTATGTGGACAAATCGTGGAAGGAGTAATCGGGTCGAGAATATTGAAATAAGTAATTTGGCTATAACTCGGTAAATAGACGCCGTAGAGCAGTGAAAGTTGCAGCATTCGAAAGATCAGAACATTTAGAATATAATATAGTTGATTTTATGTATGTGGACAAATCGTGGAAGGAGTAATCGGGTCGAGAATATTGAAATAAGTAATTTGGCTATAACTCGGTAAATAGACGCCGTAGAGCAGTGAAAGTTGCAGCATTCGAAAGATCAGAACATTTAGAATATAATATAGTTGATTTTATGTATGTGGACAAATCGTGGAAGGAGTAATCGGGTCGAGAATATTGAAATAAGTAATTTGGCTATAACTCGGTAAATAGACGCCGTAGAGCAGTGAAAGTTGCAGCATTCGAAAGATCAGAACATTTAGAATATAATATAGTTGATTTTATGTATGTGGACAAATCGTGGAAGGAGTAATCGGGTCGAGAATATTGAAATAAGTAATTTGGCTATAACTCGGTAAATAGAAGCCGTAGAGCAGTGAATATTGAAATTAGTAAATTGGCCATAATTCGGTAAATAGACGCCGTAGAGCAGTGAAAGTTGCAGCATTCGAAAGATCAGAACATTTAGAATATAATATAGTTGATTTCATGTATGTGGAGAAATCGTGGAAGGAGCAATCGGGTCGAGAATATTGAAATAAGTAAATTGGCCATAACTCAGTAAATAGACGCCGTAGAGCAGTGAAAGTTGCAGCATTCGAAAGATCAGAACATTTAGAATATAATATAGTTGATTTCATGTATGTGGACAAATCGTGGAAGGAGTAATCGGGTCGAGAATATTGAAATTAGTAATTTGGCTATAACTCGGTAAATAGAAGCCGTAGAGCAGTGAATATTGAAATTAGTAAATTGGCCATAATTCGGTAAATAAACGCCGTAGAGCAGTGAAAGTTGCAGCATTCGAAAGATCAGAACATTTAGAATATAATACAGTTGATTTCATGTATGTGGAGAAATCGTGGAAGGAGCAATCGGGTCGAGAATATTGAAATTAGTAATTTGGCTATAACTCGGTAAATAGAAGCCGTAGAGCAGTGAAAGTTGCAGCATTCGAAAGATCAGAACATTTAGAATATAATATAGTTGATTTCATGTATGTGGAGAAATCGTGGAAGGAGTAATCGGGTCGAGAATATTGAAATTAGTAATTTGGCTATAACTCGGTAAATAGAAGCCGTAGAGCAGTGAAAGTTGCAGCATTCGAAAGATCAGAACATTTAGAATATAATATAGTTGATTTCATGTATGTGGACAAATCGTGGAAGGAGTAATCGGGTCGAGAATATTGAAATAAGTAAATTGGCCATAACTCAGTAAATAGACGCCGTAGAGCAGTGAAAGTTGCAGCATTCGAAAGATCAGAACATTTAGAATATAATATAGTTGATTTCATGTATGTGGAGAAATCGTGGAAGGAGTAATCGGGTCGAGAATATTGAAATAAGTAAATTGGCCATAACTCAGTAAATAGACGCCGTAGAGCAGTGAAAGTTGCAGCATTCGAAAGATCAGAACATTTAGAATATAATATAGTTGATTTCATGTATGTGGAGAAATCGTGGAAGGAGTAATCGGGTCGAGAATATTGAAATTAGTAATTTGGCTATAACTCGGTAAATAGAAGCCGTAGAGCAGTGAAAGTTGCAGCATTCGAAAGATCAGAACATTTAGAATATAATATAGTTGATTTCATGTATGTGGAGAAATCGTGGAAGGAGTAATCGGGTCGAGAATATTGAAATTAGTAATTTGGCTATAACTCGGTAAATAGAAGCCGTAGAGCAGTGAATATTGAAATAAGTAAATTGGCCATAACTCAGTAAATAGACGCCGTAGAGCAGTGAAAGTTGCAGCATTCGAAAGATCAGAACATTTAGAATATAATATAGTTGATTTTATGTATGTGGACAAATCGTGGAAGGAGAAATCGGGTCGAGAATATTGAAATAAGTAAATTGGCCATAACTCAGTAAATAGACGCCGTAGAGCAGTGAAAGTTGCAGCATTCGAAAGATCAGAACATTTAGAATATAATATAGTTGATTTCATGTATGTGGACAAATCGTGGAAGGAGAAATCGGGTCGAGAATATTGAAATAAGTAAATTGGCCATAACTCAGTAAATAGACGCCGTAGAGCAGTGAAAGTTGCAGCATTCGAAAGATCAGAACATTTAGAATATAATATAGTTGATTTTATGTATGTGGACAAATCGTGGAAGGAGTAATCGGGTCGAGAATATTGAAATAAGTAATTTGGCTATAACTCGGTAAATAGAAGCCGTAGAGCAGTGAATATTGAAATTAGTAAATTGGCCATAATTCGGTAAATAGACGCCGTAGAGCAGTGAAAGTTGCAGCATTCGAAAGATCAGAACATTTAGAATATAATATAGTTGATTTCATGTATGTGGAGAAATCGTGGAAGGAGTAATCGGGTCGAGAATATTGAAATTAGTAATTTGGCTATAACTCGGTAAATAGAAGCCGTAGAGCAGTGAATATTGAAATAAGTAAATTGGCCATAACTCAGTAAATAGACGCCGTAGAGCAGTGAAAGTTGCAGCATTCGAAAGATCAGAACATTTAGAATATAATATAGTTGATTTTATGTATGTGGACAAATCGTGGAAGGAGAAATCGGGTCGAGAATATTGAAATAAGTAAATTGGCCATAACTCAGTAAATAGACGCCGTAGAGCAGTGAAAGTTGCAGCATTCGAAAGATCAGAACATTTAGAATATAATATAGTTGATTTCATGTATGTGGACAAATCGTGGAAGGAGAAATCGGGTCGAGAATATTGAAATAAGTAAATTGGCCATAACTCAGTAAATAGACGCCGTAGAGCAGTGAAAGTTGCAGCATTCGAAAGATCAGAACATTTAGAATATAATATAGTTGATTTTATGTATGTGGACAAATCGTGGAAGGAGAAATCGGGTCGAGAATATTGAAATAAGTAAATTGGCCATAACTCAGTAAATAGACGCCGTAGAGCAGTGAAAGTTGCAGCATTCGAAAGATCAGAACATTTAGAATATAATATAGTTGATTTCATGTATGTGGACAAATCGTGGAAGGAGAAATCGGGTCGAGAATATTGAAATAAGTAAATTGGCCATAACTCAGTAAATAGACGCCGTAGAGCAGTGAAAGTTGCAGCATTCGAAAGATCAGAACATTTAGAATATAATATAGTTGATTTTATGTATGTGGACAAATCGTGGAAGGAGTAATCGGGTCGAGAATATTGAAATAAGTAATTTGGCTATAACTCGGTAAATAGACGCCGTAGAGCAGTGAAAGTTGCAGCATTCGAAAGATCAGAACATTTAGAATATAATATAGTTGATTTTATGTATGTGGAGAAATCGTGGAAGGAGAAATCGGGTCGAGAATATTGAAATAAGTAAATTGGCCATAACTCAGTAAATAGACGCCGTAGAGCAGTGAAAGTTGCAGCATTCGAAAGATCAGAACATTTAGAATATAATATAGTTGATTTTATGTATGTGGACAAATCGTGGAAGGAGTAATCGGGTCGAGAATATTGAAATTAGTAATTTGGCTATAACTCGGTAAATAGACGCCGTAGAGCAGTGAAAGTTGCAGCATTCGAAAGATCAGAACATTTAGAATATAATATAGTTGATTTTATGTATGTGGACAAATCGTGGAAGGAGTAATCGGGTCGAGAATATTGAAATAAGTAATTTGGCTATAACTCGGTAAATAGACGCCGTAGAGCAGTGAAAGTTGCAGCATTCGAAAGATCAGAACATTTAGAATATAATATAGTTGATTTTATGTATGTGGACAAATCGTGGAAGGAGTAATCGGGTCGAGAATATTAAATAAGTAATTTGGCTATAACTCGGTAAATAGACGCCGTAGAGCAGTGAAAGTTGCAGCATTCGAAAGATCAGAACATTTAGAATATAATATAGTTGATTTCATGTATGTGGAGAAATCGTGGAAGGAGTAATCGGGTCGAGAATATTGAAATAAGTAATTTGGCTATAACTCGGTATATAGAAGCCGTAGAGCAGTGAAAGTTGCAGCATTCGAAAGATCAGAACATTTAGAATATAATATAGTTGATTTCATGTATGTGGACAAATCGTGGAAGGAGTAATCGGGTCGAGAGTATTGAAATTAGTAATTTGGCTATAACTCGGTAAATAGAAGCCGTAGAGCAGTGAATATTGAAATTAGTAAATTGGCCATAATTCGGTAAATAGACGCCGTAGAGCAGTGAAAGTTGCAGCATTCGAAAGATCAGAACATTTAGAATATAATATAGTTGATTTCATGTATGTGGAGAAATCGTGGAAGGAGCAATCGGGTCGAGAATATTGAAATAAGTAAATTGGCCATAACTCAGTAAAAAGACGCCGTAGAGCAGTGAAAGTTGCAGCATTCGAAAGATCAGAACATTTAGAATATAATATAGTTGATTTCATGTATGTGGACAAATCGTGGAAGGAGTAATCGGGTCGAGAATATTGAAATTAGTAATTTGGCTATAACTCGGTAAATAGAAGCCGTAGAGCAGTGAATATTGAAATAAGTAAATTGGCCATAACTCAGTAAATAGACGCCGTAGAGCAGTGAAAGTTGCAGCATTCGAAAGATCAGAACATTTAGAATATAATATAGTTGATTTCATGTATGTGGAAAAATCGTGGAAGGAGTAATCGGGTCGAGAATATTGAAATTATTAATTTCGCCATAATTCGGTAAATAGAAGCCGTAGAGCAGTGAATATTGAAATTAGTAAATTGGCCATAATTCGGTAAATAGACGCCGTAGAGCAGTGAAAGTTGCAGCATTCGAAAGATCAGAACATTTAGAATATAATATAGTTGATTTCATGTATGTGGAGAAATCGTGGAAGGAGCAATCGGGTCGAGAATATTGAAATAAGTAAATTGGCCATAACTCAGTAAATAGACGCCGTAGAGCAGTGAAAGTTGCAGCATTCGAAAGATCAGAACATTTAGAATATAATATAGTTGATTTCATGTATGTGGACAAATCGTGGAAGGAGTAATCGGGTCGAGAATATTGAAATAAGTAATTTGGCTATAACTCGGTAAATAGAAGCCGTAGAGCAGTGAATATTGAAATAAGTAAATTGGCCATAACTCAGTAAATAGACGCCGTAGAGCAGTGAAAGTTGCAGCATTCGAAAGATCAGAACATTTAGAATGTAATATAGTTGATTTCATGTATGTGGACAAATCGTGGAAGGAGTAATCGGGTCGAGAATATTGAAATAAGTAATTTGGCTATAACTCGGTAAATAGAAGCCGTAGAGCAGTGAATATTGAAATTAGTAAATTGGCCATAATTCGGTAAATAGACGCCGTAGAGCAGTGAAAGTTGCAGCATTCGAAAGATCAGAACATTTAGAATATAATATAGTTGATTTCATGTATGTGGAGAAATCGTGGAAGGAGTAATCGGGTCGAGAATATTGAAATTATTAATTTCGCCATAATTCGGTAAATAGAAGCCGTAGAGCAGTGAATATTGAAATTAGTAAATTGGCCATAATTCGGTAAATAGACGCCGTAGAGCAGTGAAAGTTGCAGCATTCGAAAGATCAGAACATTTAGAATATAATATAGTTGATTTCATGTATGTGGAGAAATCGTGGAAGGAGCAATCGGGTCGAGAATATTGAAATAAGTAAATTGGCCATAACTCAGTAAATAGACGCCGTAGAGCAGTGAAAGTTGCAGCATTCGAAAGATCAGAACATTTAGAATATAATATAGTTGATTTCATGTATGTGGACAAATCGTGGAAGGAGTAATCGGGTCGAGAATATTGAAATAAGTAATTTGGCTATAACTCGGTAAATAGAAGCCGTAGAGCAGTGAATATTGAAATAAGTAAATTGGCCATAACTCAGTAAATAGACGCCGTAGAGCAGTGAAAGTTGCAGCATTCGAAAGATCAGAACATTTAGAATGTAATATAGTTGATTTCATGTATGTGGACAAATCGTGGAAGGAGTAATCGGGTCGAGAATATTGAAATAAGTAATTTGGCTATAACTCGGTAAATAGAAGCCGTAGAGCAGTGAATATTGAAATTAGTAAATTGGCCATAATTCGGTAAATAGACGCCGTAGAGCAGTGAAAGTTGCAGCATTCGAAAGATCAGAACATTTAGAATATAATATAGTTGATTTCATGTATGTGGAGAAATCGTGGAAGGAGTAATCGGGTCGAGAATATTGAAATTATTAATTTCGCCATAATTCGGTAAATAGAAGCCGTAGAGCAGTGAATATTGAAATTAGTAAATTGGCCATAATTCGGTAAATAGACGCCGTAGAGCAGTGAAAGTTGCAGCATTCGAAAGATCAGAACATTTAGAATATAATATAGTTGATTTCATGTATGTGGAGAAATCGTGGAAGGAGTAATCGGGTCGAGAATATTGAAATTATTAATTTCGCCATAATTCGGTAAATAGAAGCCGTAGAGCAGTGAATATTGAAATTAGTAAATTGGCCATAATTCGGTAAATAGACGCCGTAGAGCAGTGAAAGTTGCAGCATTCGAAAGATCAGAACATTTAGAATATAATATAGTTGATTTCATGTATGTGGACAAATCGTGGAAGGAGCAATCGGGTCGAGAATATTGAAATAAGTAAATTGGCCATAACTCAGTAAATAGACGCCGTAGAGCAGTGAAAGTTGCAGCATTCGAAAGATCAGAACATTTAGAATATAATATAGTTGATTTCATGTATGTGGACAAATCGTGGAAGGAGTAATCGGGTCGAGAATATTGAAATTAGTAATTTGGCTATAACTCGGTAAATAGAAGCCGTAGAGCAGTGAATATTGAAATTAGTAAATTGGCCATAATTCGGTAAATAGACGCCGTAGAGCAGTGAAAGTTGCAGCATTCGAAAGATCAGAACATTTAGAATATAATATAGTTGATTTCATGTATGTGGAGAAATCGTGGAAGGAGCAATCGGGTCGAGAATATTGAAATAAGTAAATTGGCCATAACTCAGTAAATAGACGCCGTAGAGCAGTGAAAAATGCAGCATTCGAAAGATCAGAACATTTAGAATATAATATAGTTGATTTCATGTATGTGGACAAATCGTGGAAGGAGTAATCGGGTCGAGAATATTGAAATTAGTAATTTGGCTATAACTCGGTAAATAGAAGCCGTAGAGCAGTGAATATTGAAATAAGTAAATTGGCCATAACTCAGTAAATAGACGCCGTAGAGCAGTGAAAGTTGCAGCATTCGAAAGATCAGAACATTTAGAATATAATATAGTTGATTTCATGTATGTGGAGAAATCGTGGAAGGAGTAATCGGGTCGAGAATATTGAAATAAGTAATTTGGCTATAACTCGGTAAATAGAAGCCGTAGAACAGTGAATATTGAAATTAGTAAATTGGCCATTATTCGGTAAATAGACGCCGTAGAGCAGTGAAAGTTGCAGCATTCGAAAGATCAGAACATTTAGAATATAATATAGTTGATTTCATGTATGTGGAGAAATCGTGGAAGGAGTAATCGGGTCGAGAATATTGAAATAAGTAATTTGGCTATAACTCGGTAAATAGACGCCGTAGAGCAGTGAAAGTTGCAGCATTCGAAAGATCAGAACATTTAGAATATAATATAGTTGATTTTATGTATGTGGACAAATCGTGGAAGGAGTAATCGGGTCGAGAATATTGAAATAAGTAATTTGGCTATAACTCGGTAAATAGAAGCCGTAGAACGGTGAATATTGAAATTAGTAAATTGGCCATAATTCGGTAAATAGACGCCGTAGAGCAGTGAAAGTTGCAGCATTCGAAAGATCAGAACATTTAGAATATAATATAGTTGATTTCATGTATGTGGAGAAATCGTGGAAGGAGTAATCGGGTCGAGAATATTGAAATAAGTAATTTGGCTATAACTCGGTAAATAGACGCCGTAGAACAGTGAATATTGAAATTAGTAAATTGGCCATTATTCGGTAAATAGACGCCGTAGAGCAGTGAAAGTTGCAGCATTCGAAAGATCAGAACATTTAGAATATAATATAGTTGATTTTATGTATGTGGACAAATCGTGGAAGGAGTAATCGGGTCGAGAATATTGAAATAAGTAATTTGGCTATAACTCGGTAAATAGACGCCGTAGAGCAGTGAAAGTTGCAGCATTCGAAAGATCAGAACATTTAGAATATAATATAGTTGATTTTATGTATGTGGACAAATCGTGGAAGGAGTAATCGGGTCGAGAATATTGAAATAAGTAATTTGGCTATAACTCGGTAAATAGAAGCCGTAGAACAGTGAATATTGAAATTAGTAAATTGGCCATTATTCGGTAAATAGACGCCGTAGAGCAGTGAAAGTTGCAGCATTCGAAAGATCAGAACATTTAGAATATAATATAGTTGATTTCATGTATGTGGAGAAATCGTGGAAGGAGTAATCGGGTCGAGAATATTGAAATAAGTAATTTGGCTATAACTCGGTAAATAGACGCCGTAGAGCAGTGAAAGTTGCAGCATTCGAAAGATCAGAACATTTAGAATATAATATAGTTGATTTTATGTATGTGGACAAATCGTGGAAGGAGTAATCGGGTCGAGAATATTGAAATAAGTAATTTGGCTATAACTCGGTAAATAGAAGCCGTAGAACGGTGAATATTGAAATTAGTAAATTGGCCATAATTCGGTAAATAGACGCCGTAGAGCAGTGAAAGTTGCAGCATTCGAAAGATCAGAACATTTAGAATATAATATAGTTGATTTCATGTATGTGGAGAAATCGTGGAAGGAGTAATCGGGTCGAGAATATTGAAATAAGTAATTTGGCTATAACTCGGTAAATAGACGCCGTAGAACAGTGAATATTGAAATTAGTAAATTGGCCATTATTCGGTAAATAGACGCCGTAGAGCAGTGAAAGTTGCAGCATTCGAAAGATCAGAACATTTAGAATATAATATAGTTGATTTTATGTATGTGGACAAATCGTGGAAGGAGTAATCGGGTCGAGAATATTGAAATAAGTAATTTGGCTATAACTCGGTAAATAGACGCCGTAGAGCAGTGAAAGTTGCAGCATTCGAAAGATCAGAACATTTAGAATATAATATAGTTGATTTTATGTATGTGGACAAATCGTGGAAGGAGTAATCGGGTCGAGAATATTGAAATAAGTAATTTGGCTATAACTCGGTAAATAGAAGCCGTAGAACGGTGAATATTGAAATTAGTAAATTGGCCATAATTCGGTAAATAGACGCCGTAGAGCAGTGAAAGTTGCAGCATTCGAAAGATCAGAACATTTAGAATATAATATAGTTGATTTCATGTATGTGGAGAAATCGTGGAAGGAGTAATCGGGTCGAGAATATTGAAATAAGTAATTTGGCTATAACTCGGTAAATAGACGCCGTAGAACAGTGAATATTGAAATTAGTAAATTGGCCATTATTCGGTAAATAGACGCCGTAGAGCAGTGAAAGTTGCAGCATTCGAAAGATCAGAACATTTAGAATATAATATAGTTGATTTTATGTATGTGGACAAATCGTGGAAGGAGTAATCGGGTCGAGAATATTGAAATAAGTAATTTGGCTATAACTCGGTAAATAGACGCCGTAGAGCAGTGAAAGTTGCAGCATTCGAAAGATCAGAACATTTAGAATATAATATAGTTGATTTTATGTATGTGGACAAATCGTGGAAGGAGTAATCGGGTCGAGAATATTGAAATAAGTAATTTGGCTATAACTCGGTAAATAGAAGCCGTAGAGCAGTGAATATTGAAATTAGTAAATTGGCCATAATTCGGTAAATAGACGCCGTAGAGCAGTGAAAGTTGCAGCATTCGAAAGATCAGAACATTTAGAATATAATATAGTTGATTTCATGTATGTGGAGAAATCGTGGAAGGAGCAATCGGGTCGAGAATATTGAAATAAGTAAATTGGCCATAACTCAGTAAATAGACGCCGTAGAGCAGTGAAAGTTGCAGCATTCGAAAGATCAGAACATTTAGAATATAATATAGTTGATTTCATGTATGTGGACAAATCGTGGAAGGAGTAATCGGGTCGAGAGTATTGAAATTAGTAATTTGGCTATAACTCGGTAAATAGAAGCCGTAGAGCAGTGAATATTGAAATTAGTAAATTGGCCATAATTCGGTAAATAGACGCCGTAGAGCAGTGAAAGTTGCAGCATTCGAAAGATCAGAACATTTAGAATATAATATAGTTGATTTCATGTATGTGGAGAAATCGTGGAAGGAGCAATCGGGTCGAGAATATTGAAATAAGTAAATTGGCCATAACTCAGTAAATAGACGCCGTAGAGCAGTGAAAGTTGCAGCATTCGAAAGATCAGAACATTTAGAATATAATATAGTTGATTTCATGTATGTGGACAAATCGTGGAAGGAGTAATCGGGTCGAGAATATTGAAATTAGTAATTTGGCTATAACTCGGTAAATAGAAGCCGTAGAGCAGTGAATATTGAAATAAGTAAATTGGCCATAACTCAGTAAATAGACGCCGTAGAGCAGTGAATATTGAAATTAGTAAATTGGCCATAATTCGGTAAATAGACGCCGTAGAGCAGTGAAAGTTGCAGCATTCGAAAGATCAGAACATTTAGAATATAATATAGTTGATTTCATGTATGTGGAGAAATCGTGGAAGGAGTAATCGGGTCGAGAATATTGAAATTATTAATTTGGCTATAACTCGGTAAATAGAAGCCGTAGAGCAGTGAATATTGAAATAAGTAAATTGGCCATAACTCAGTAAATAGACGCCGTAGAGCAGTGAATATTGAAATTAGTAAATTGGCCATAATTCGGTAAATAGACGCCGTAGAGCAGTGAAAGTTGCAGCATTCGAAAGATCAGAACATTTAGAATATAATATAGTTGATTTCATGTATGTGGAGAAATCGTGGAAGGAGCAATCGGGTCGAGAATATTGAAATAAGTAAATTGGCCATAACTCAGTAAATAGACGCCGTAGAGCAGTGAAAGTTGCAGCATTCGAAAGATCAGAACATTTAGAATATAATATAGTTGATTTCATGTATGTGGAGAAATCGTGGAAGGAGCAATCGGGTCGAGAATATTTGGCTATAACTCGGTAAATAGAAGCCGTAGAGCAGTGAATATTGAAATAAGTAAATTGGCCATAACTCAGTAAATAGACGCCGTAGAGCAGTGAAAGTTGCAGCATTCGAAAGATCAGAACATTTAGAATATAATATAGTTGATTTCATGTATGTGGACAAATCGTGGAAGGAGTAATCGGGTCGAGAATATTTGGCTATAACTCGGTAAATAGAAGCCGTAGAGCAGTGAATATTGAAATAAGTAAATTGGCCATAACTCAGTAAATAGACGCCGTAGAGCAGTGAAAGTTGCAGCATTCGAAAGATCAGAACATTTAGAATATAATATAGTTGATTTCATGTATGTGGAGAAATCGTGGAAGGAGTAATCGGGTCGAGAATATTTGGCTATAACTCGGTAAATAGAAGCCGTAGAGCAGTGAATATTGAAATAAGTAAATTGGCCATAACTCAGTAAATAGACGCCGTAGAGCAGTGAAAGTTGCAGCATTCGAAAGATCAGAACATTTAGAATATAATATAGTTGATTTCATGTATGTGGACAAATCGTGGAAGGAGTAATCGGGTCGAGAATATTGAAATAAGTAATTTGGCTATAACTCAGTAAATAGACGCCGTAGAGCAGTGAAAGTTGCAGCATTCGAAAGATCAGAACATTTAGAATATAATATAGTTGATTTCATGTATGTGGACAAATCGTGGAAGGAGCAATCGGGTCGAGAATATTGAAATAAGTAAATTGGCCATAACTCAGTAAATAGACGCCGTAGAGCAGTGAAAGTTGCAGCATTCGAAAGATCAGAACATTTAGAATATAATATAGTTGATTTCATGTATGTGGACAAATCGTGGAAGGAGTAATCGGGTCGAGAATATTGAAATTAGTAATTTGGCTATAACTCGGTAAATAGAAGACGTAGAGCAGTGAAAGTTGCAGCATTCGAAAGATCAGAACATTTAGAATATAATATAGTTGATTTCATGTATGTGGACAAATCGTGGAAGGAGTAATCGGGTCGAGAATATTGAAATAAGTAAATTGGCCATAACTCAGTAAATAGACGCCGTAGAGCAGTGAAAGTTGCAGCATTCGAAAGATCAGAACATTTAGAATATAATATAGTTGATTTCATGTATGTGGACAAATCGTGGAAGGAGCAATCGGGTCGAGAATATTGAAATAAGTAAATTGGCCATAACTCAGTAAATAGACGCCGTAGAGCAGTGAAAGTTGCAGCATTCGAAAGATCAGAACATTTAGAATATAATATAGTTGATTTCATGTATGTGGACAAATCGTGGAAGGAGCAATCGGGTCGAGAATATTGAAATAAGTAAATTGGCCATAACTCAGTAAATAGACGCCGTAGAGCAGTGAAAGTTGCAGCATTCGAAAGATCAGAACATTTAGAATATAATATAGTTGATTTCATGTATGTGGACAAATCGTGGAAGGAGTAATCGGGTCGAGAATATTGAAATAAGTAAATTGGCCATAACTCAGTAAATAGACGCCGTAGAGCAGTGAAAGTTGCAGCATTCGAAAGATCAGAACATTTAGAATATAATATAGTTGATTTCATGTATGTGGACAAATCGTGGAAGGAGCAATCGGGTCGAGAATATTGAAATAAGTAAATTGGCCATAACTCAGTAAATAGACGCCGTAGAGCAGTGAAAGTTGCAGCATTCGAAAGATCAGAACATTTAGAATATAATATAGTTGATTTCATGTATGTGGACAAATCGTGGAAGGAGTAATCGGGTCGAGAATATTGAAATTAGTAATTTGGCTATAACTCGGTAAATAGAAGACGTAGAGCAGTGAAAGTTGCAGCATTCGAAAGATCAGAACATTTAGAATATAATATAGTTGATTTCATGTATGTGGACAAATCGTGGAAGGAGTAATCGGGTCGAGAATATTGAAATTAGTAATTTGGCTATAACTCGGTAAATAGAAGCCGTAGAGCAGTGAATATTGAAATTAGTAAATTGGCCATAACTCGGTAAATAGACTCCGTAGAGCAGTGAATATTGAAATTAGTAAATTGGCCATAACTCGGTAAATAGACTCCGTAGAGCAGTGAAAGTTGCAGCATTCGAAAGATCAGAACATTTAGAATATAATATAGTTGATTTCATGTATGTGGAGAAATCGTGGAAGGAGTAATCGGGTCGAGAATATTGAAATTAGTAATTTGGCTATAACTCGGTAAATAGAAGCCGTAGAGCAGTGAAAGTTGCAGCATTCGAAAGATCAGAACATTTAGAATATAATATAGTTGATTTCATGTATGTGGAGAAATCGTGGAAGGAGTAATCGGGTCGAGAATATTTGGCTATAACTCGGTAAATAGAAGCCGTAGAGCAGTGAATATTGAAATAAGTAAATTGGCCATAACTCAGTAAATAGACGCCGTAGAGCAGTGAAAGTTGCAGCATTCGAAAGATCAGAACATTTAGAATATAATATAGTTGATTTCATGTATGTGGACAAATCGTGGAAGGAGTAATCGGGTCGAGAATATTGAAATAAGTAATTTGGCTATAACTCGGTAAATAGAAGCCGTAGAGCAGTGAATATTGAAATTAGTAAATTGGCCATAACTCGGTAAATAGACTCCGTAGAGCAGTGAAAGTTGCAGCATTCGAAAGATCAGAACATTTAGAATATAATATAGTTGATTTCATGTATGTGGAGAAATCGTGGAAGGAGTAATCGGGTCGAGAATATTGAAATTAGTAATTTGGCTATAACTCGGTAAATAGAAGCCGTAGAGCAGTGAAAGTTGCAGCATTCGAAAGATCAGAACATTTAGAATATAATATAGTTGATTTCATGTATGTGGACAAATCGTGGAAGGAGTAATCGGGTCGAGAATATTGAAATAAGTAATTTGGCTATAACTCGGTAAATAGAAGCCGTAGAGCAGTGAATATTGAAATTAGTAAATTGGCCATAACTCGGTAAATAGACTCCGTAGAGCAGTGAAAGTTGCAGCATTCGAAAGATCAGAACATTTAGAATATAATATAGTTGATTTCATGTATGTGGAGAAATCGTGCAAGGAGTAATCGGGTCGAGAATATTGAAATTAGTAATTTGGCTATAACTCGGTAAATAGAAGCCGTAGAGCAGTGAAAGTTGCAGCATTCGAAAGATCAGAACATTTAGAATATAATATAGTTGATTTCATGTATGTGGAGAAATCGTGGAAGGAGTAATCGGGTCGAGAATATTGAAATTAGTAATTTGGCTATAACTCGGTAAATAGAAGCCGTAGAGCAGTGAAAGTTGCAGCATTCGAAAGATCAGAACATTTAGAATATAATATAGTTGATTTCATGTATGTGGAGAAATCGTGGAAGGAGTAATCGGGTCGAGAATATTGAAATTAGTAATTTGGCTATAACTCGGTAAATAGAAGCCGTAGAGCAGTGAAAGTTGCAGCATTCGAAAGATCAGAACATTTAGAATATAATATAGTTGATTTCATGTATGTGGACAAATCGTGGAAGGAGTAATCGGGTCGAGAATATTGAAATAAGTAATTTGGCTATAACTCGGTAAATAGAAGCCGTAGAGCAGTGAATATTGAAATTAGTAAATTGGCCATAACTCGGTAAATAGACTCCGTAGAGCAGTGAAAGTTGCAGCATTCGAAAGATCAGAACATTTAGAATATAATATAGTTGATTTCATGTATGTGGAGAAATCGTGGAAGGAGTAATCGGGTCGAGAATATTGAAATTAGTAATTTGGCTATAACTCGGTAAATAGAAGCCGTAGAGCAGTGAAAGTTGCAGCATTCGAAAGATCAGAACATTTAGAATATAATATAGTTGATTTCATGTATGTGGAGAAATCGTGGAAGGAGTAATCGGGTCGAGAATATTGAAATTAGTAATTTGGCTATAACTCGGTAAATAGAAGCCGTAGAGCAGTGAAAGTTGCAGCATTCGAAAGATCAGAACATTTAGAATATAATATAGTTGATTTCATGTATGTGGAGAAATCGTGGAAGGAGTAATCGGGTCGAGAATATTGAAATTAGTAATTTGGCTATAACTCGGTAAATAGAAGCCGTAGAGCAGTGAAAGTTGCAGCATTCGAAAGATCAGAACATTTAGAATATAATATAGTTGATTTCATGTATGTGGAGAAATCGTGGAAGGAGTAATCGGGTCGAGAATATTTGGCTATAACTCGGTAAATAGAAGCCGTAGAGCAGTGAATATTGAAATAAGTAAATTGGCCATAACTCAGTAAATAGACGCCGTAGAGCAGTGAAAGTTGCAGCATTCGAAAGATCAGAACATTTAGAATATAATATAGTTGATTTCATGTATGTGGACAAATCGTGGAAGGAGTAATCGGGTCGAGAATATTGAAATAAGTAATTTGGCTATAACTCGGTAAATAGAAGCCGTAGAGCAGTGAATATTGAAATTAGTAAATTGGCCATAACTCGGTAAATAGACTCCGTAGAGCAGTGAAAGTTGCAGCATTCGAAAGATCAGAACATTTAGAATATAATATAGTTGATTTCACGTATGTGGAGAAATCGTGGAAGGAGTAATCGGGTCGAGAATATTGAAATTAGTAATTTGGCTATAACTCGGTAAATAGAAGCCGTAGAGCAGTGAAAGTTGCAGCATTCGAAAGATCAGAACATTTAGAATATAATATAGTTGATTTCATGTATGTGGAGAAATCGTGGAAGGATTAATCGGGTCGAGAATATTTGGCTATAACTCGGTAAATAGAAGCCGTAGAGCAGTGAATATTGAAATAAGTAAATTGGCCATAACTCAGTAAATAGACGCCGTAGAGCAGTGAAAGTTGCAGCATTCGAAAGATCAGAACATTTAGAATATAATATAGTTGATTTCATGTATGTGGACAAATCGTGGAAGGAGTAATCGGGTCGAGAATATTGAAATAAGTAATTTGGCTATAACTCGGTAAATAGAAGCCGTAGAGCAGTGAATATTGAAATTAGTAAATTGGCCATAACTCGGTAAATAGACTCCGTAGAGCAGTGAAAGTTGCAGCATTCGAAAGATCAGAACATTTAGAATATAATATAGTTGATTTCATGTATGTGGAGAAATCGTGGAAGGAGTAATCGGGTCGAGAATATTGAAATTAGTAATTTGGCTATAACTCGGTAAATAGAAGCCGTAGAGCAGTGAAAGTTGCAGCATTCGAAAGATCAGAACATTTAGAATATAATATAGTTGATTTCATGTATGTAGAGAAATCGTGGAAGGAGTAATCGGGTCGAGAATATTGAAATTAGTAATTTGGCTATAACTCGGTAAATAGAAGACGTAGAGCAGTGAAAGTTGCAGCATTCGAAAGATCAGAACATTTAGAATATAATATAGTTGATTTCATGTATGTGGAGAAATCGTGGAAGGAGTAATCGGGTCGAGAATATTGAAATTAGTAATTTGGCTATAACTCGGTAAATAGAAGCCGTAGAGCAGTGAAAGTTGCAGCATTCGAAAGATCAGAACATTTAGAATATAATATAGTAGATTTCATGTATGTGGACAAATCGTGGAAGGAGAAATCGGGTCGAGAATATTGAAATAAGTAATTTGGCTATAACTCGGTAAATAGACGCCGTAGAGCAGTGAAAGTTGCAGCATTCGAAAGATCAGAACATTTAGAATATAATATAGTTGATTTCATGTATGTGGAGAAATCGTGGAAGGAGTAATCGGGTCGAGAATATTGAAATTAGTAATTTGGCTATAACTCGGTAAATAGAAGCCGTAGAGCAGTGAAAGTTGCAGCATTCGAAAGATCAGAACATTTAGAATATAATATAGTTGATTTCATGTATGTGGAGAAATCGTGGAAGGAGTAATCGGGTCGAGAATATTGAAATTAGTAATTTGGCTATAACTCGGTAAATAGAAGCCGTAGAGCAGTGAAAGTTGCAGCATTCGAAAGATCAGAACATTTAGAATATAATATAGTTGATTTCATGTATGTGGAGAAATCGTGGAAGGAGTAATCGGGTCGAGAATATTGAAATTAGTAATTTGGCTATAACTCGGTAAATAGAAGACGTAGAGCAGTGAAAGTTGCAGCATTCGAAAGATCAGAACATTTAGAATATAATATAGTAGATTTCATGTATGTGGAGAAATCGTGGAAGGAGTAATCGGGTCGAGAATATTGAAATTAGTAATTTGGCTATAACTCGGTAAATAGAAGCCGTAGAGCAGTGAATATTGAAATAAGTAAATTGGCCATAACTAAGTAAATAGACGCCGTAGAGCAGTGAAAGTTGCAGCATTCGAAAGATCAGAACATTTAGAATATAATATAGTTGATTTCATGTATGTGGACAAATCGTGGAAGGAGAAATCGGGTCGAGAATATTGAAATAAGTAATTTGGCTATAACTCGGTAAATAGACGCCGTAGAGCAGTGAAAGTTGCAGCATTCGAAAGATCAGAACATTTAGAATATAATATAGTTGATTTCATGTATGTGGAGAAATCGTGGAAGGAGTAATCGGGTCGAGAATATTGAAATTAGTAATTTGGCTATAACTCGGTAAATAGAAGCCGTAGAGCAGTGAAAGTTGCAGCATTCGAAAGATCAGAACATTTAGAATATAATATAGTAGATTTCATGTATGTGGACAAATCGTGGAAGGAGAAATCGGGTCGAGAATATTGAAATAAGTAATTTGGCTATAACTCGGTAAATAGACGCCGTAGAGCAGTGAAAGTTGCAGCATTCGAAAGATCAGAACATTTAGAATATAATATAGTTGATTTCATGTATGTGGACAAATCGTGGAAGGAGAAATCGGGTCGAGAATATTGAAATAAGTAATTTGGCTATAACTCGGTAAATAGACGCCGTAGAGCAGTGAAAGTTGCAGCATTCGAAAGATCAGAACATTTAGAATATAATATAGTTGATTTCATGTATGTGGAGAAATCGTGGAAGGAGTAATCGGGTCGAGAATATTGAAATAAGTAATTTGGCTATAACTCGGTAAATAGAAGCCGTAGAGCAGTGAATATTGAAATTAGTAAATTGGCCATAATTCGGTAAATAGACGCCGTAGAGCAGTGAAAGTTGCAGCATTCGAAAGATCAGAACATTTAGAATATAATATAGTTGATTTCATGTATGTGGACAAATCGTGGAAGGAGAAATCGGGTCGAGAATATTGAAATAAGTAATTTGGCTATAACTCGGTAAATAGACGCCGTAGAGCAGTGAAAGTTGCAGCATTCGAAAGATCAGAACATTTAGAATATAATATAGTTGATTTCATGTATGTGGAGAAATCGTGGAAGGAGTAATCGGGTCGAGAATATTGAAATAAGTAATTTGGCTATAACTCGGTAAATAGAAGCCGTAGAGCAGTGAATATTGAAATTAGTAAATTGGCCATAATTCGGTAAATAGACGCCGTAGAGCAGTGAAAGTTGCAGCATTCGAAAGATCAGAACATTTAGAATATAATATAGTTGATTTCATGTATGTGGACAAATCGTGGAAGGAGAAATCGGGTCGAGAATATTGAAATAAGTAAATTGGCCATAACTCAGTAAATAGACGCCGTAGAGCAGTGAAAGTTGCAGCATTCGAAAGATCAGAACATTTAGAATATAATATAGTTGATTTCATGTATGTGGACAAATCGTGGAAGGAGTAATCGGGTCGAGAATATTGAAATAAGTAATTTGGCCATAACTCAGTAAATAGACGCCGTAGAGCAGTGAAAGTTGCAGCATTCGAAAGATCAGAACATTTAGAATATAATATAGTTGATTTCATGTATGTGGACAAATCGTGGAAGGAGTAATCGGGTCGAGAATATTGAAATAAGTAATTTGGCCATAACTCAGTAAATAGACGCCGTAGAGCAGTGAAAGTTGCAGCATTCGAAAGATCAGAACATTTAGAATATAATATAGTTGATTTCATGTATGTGGAGAAATCGTGGAAGGAGTAATCGGGTCGAGAATATTGAAATAAGTAATTTGGCTATAACTCGGTAAATAGAAGCCGTAGAGCAGTGAATATTGAAATTAGTAAATTGGCCATAATTCGGTAAATAGACGCCGTAGAGCAGTGAAAGTTGCAGCATTCGAAAGATCAGAACATTTAGAATATAATATAGTTGATTTCATGTATGTGGACAAATCGTGGAAGGAGAAATCGGGTCGAGAATATTGAAATAAGTAAATTGGCCATAACTCAGTAAATAGACGCCGTAGAGCAGTGAAAGTTGCAGCATTCGAAAGATCAGAACATTTAGAATATAATATAGTTGATTTCATGTATGTGGACAAATCGTGGAAGGAGTAATCGGGTCGAGAATATTGAAATAAGTAATTTGGCCATAACTCAGTAAATAGACGCCGTAGAGCAGTGAAAGTTGCAGCATTCGAAAGATCAGAACATTTAGAATATAATATAGTTGATTTCATGTATGTGGAGAAATCGTGGAAGGAGTAATCGGGTCGAGAATATTGAAATAAGTAATTTGGCTATAACTCGGTAAATAGAAGCCGTAGAGCAGTGAATATTGAAATTAGTAAATTGGCCATAATTCGGTAAATAGACGCCGTAGAGCAGTGAAAGTTGCAGCATTCGAAAGATCAGAACATTTAGAATATAATATAGTTGATTTCATGTATGTGGACAAATCGTGGAAGGAGAAATCGGGTCGAGAATATTGAAATAAGTAATTTGGCTATAACTCGGTAAATAGACGCCGTAGAGCAGTGAAAGTTGCAGCATTCGAAAGATCAGAACATTTAGAATATAATATAGTTGATTTCATGTATGTGGAGAAATCGTGGAAGGAGTAATCGGGTCGAGAATATTGAAATAAGTAATTTGGCTATAACTCGGTAAATAGAAGCCGTAGAGCAGTGAATATTGAAATTAGTAAATTGGCCATAATTCGGTAAATAGACGCCGTAGAGCAGTGAAAGTTGCAGCATTCGAAAGATCAGAACATTTAGAATATAATATAGTTGATTTCATGTATGTGGACAAATCGTGGAAGGAGAAATCGGGTCGAGAATATTGAAATAAGTAAATTGGCCATAACTCAGTAAATAGACGCCGTAGAGCAGTGAAAGTTGCAGCATTCGAAAGATCAGAACATTTAGAATATAATATAGTTGATTTCATGTATGTGGACAAATCGTGGAAGGAGTAATCGGGTCGAGAATATTGAAATAAGTAATTTGGCCATAACTCAGTAAATAGACGCCGTAGAGCAGTGAAAGTTGCAGCATTCGAAAGATCAGAACATTTAGAATATAATATAGTTGATTTCATGTATGTGGACAAATCGTGGAAGGAGTAATCGGGTCGAGAATATTGAAATAAGTAATTTGGCTATAACTCGGTAAATAGAAGCCGTAGAGCAGTGAATATTGAAATTAGTAAATTGGCCATAACTCGGTAAATAGACGCCGTAGAGCAGTGAAAGTTGCAGCATTCGAAAGATCAGAACATTTAGAATATAATATAGTTGATTTCATGTATGTGGAGAAATCGTGGAAGGAGTAATCGGGTCGAGAATATTGAAATTAGTAATTTGGCTATAACTCGGTAAATAGAAGCCGTAGAGCAGTGAAAGTTGCAGCATTCGAAAGATCAGAACATTTAGAATATAATATAGTTGATTTCATGTATGTGGACAAATCGTGGAAGGAGAAATCGGGTCGAGAATATTGAAATAAGTAATTTGGCTATAACTCGGTAAATAGAAGCCGTAGAGCAGTGAATATTGAAATTAGTAATTTGGCTATAACTCGGTAAATAGAAGCCGTAGAGCAGTGAAAGTTGCAGCATTCGAAAGATCAGAACATTTAGAATATAATATAGTTGATTTCATGTATGTGGAGAAATCGTGGAAGGAGTAATCGGGTCGAGAATATTGAAATAAGTAATTTGGCTATAACTCGGTAAATAGAAGCCGTAGAGCAGTGAATATTGAAATTAGTAAATTGGCCATAACTCGGTAAATAGACTCCGTAGAGCAGTGAAAGTTGCAGCATTCGAAAGATTAGAACATTTAGAATATAATATAGTTGATTTCATGTATGTGGACAAATCGTGGAAGGAGTAATCGGGTCGAGAATATTGAAATAAGTAAATTGGCTATAACTCGGTAAATAGAAGCCGTAGAGCAGTGAATATTGAAATTAGTAATTTGGCTATAACTCGGTAAATAGAAGCCGTAGAGCAGTGAATATTGAAATAAGTAAATTGGCCATAACTCAGTAAATAGACGCCGTAGAGCAGTGAAAGTTGCAGCATTCGAAAGATCAGAACATTTAGAATATAATATAGTTGATTTCATGTATGTGGACAAATCGTGGAAGGAGAAATCGGGTCGAGAATATTGAAATAAGTAATTTGGCTATAACTCGGTAAATAGAAGCCGTAGAGCAGTGAATATTGAAATTAGTAATTTGGCTATAACTCGGTAAATAGAAGCCGTAGAGCAGTGAATATTGAAATTAGTAATTTGGCTATAACTCGGTAAATAGAAGCCGTAGAGCAGTGAATATTGAAATAAGTAAATTGGCCATAACTCAGTAAATCAACGCCGTAGAGCAGTGAAAGTTGCAGCATTCGAAAGATCAGAACATTTAGAATATAATATAGTTGATTTCATGTATGTGGAGAAATCGTGGAAGGAGTAATCGGGTCGAGAATATTGAAATAAGTAATTTGGCTATAACTCGGTAAATAGAAGCCGTAGAGCAGTAAATATTGAAATTAGTAAATTGGCCATAATTCGGTAAATAGACTCCGTAGAGCAGTGAAAGTTGCAGCATTCGAAAGATTAGAACATTTAGAATATAATATAGTTGATTTCATGTATGTGGAGAAATCGTGGAAGGAGTAATCGGGTCGAGAATATTGAAATAAGTAATTTGGCTATAACTCGGTAAATAGAAGCCGTAGAGCAGTAAATATTGAAATTAGTAAATTGGCCATAACTCGGTAAATAGACTCCGTAGAGCAGTGAAAGTTGCAGCATTCGAAAGATTAGAACATTTAGAATATAATATAGTTGATTTCATGTATGTGGACAAATCGTGGAAGGAGTAATCGGGTCGAGAATATTGAAATAAGTAAATTGGCTATAACTCAGTAAATAGAAGCCGTAGAGCAGTGAATATTGAAATTAGTAATTTGGCTATAACTCGGTAAATAGAAGCCGTAGAGCAGTGAATATTGAAATAAGTAAATTGGCCATAACTCAGTAAATAGACGCCGTAGAGCAGTGAAAGTTGCAGCATTCGAAAGATCAGAACATTTAGAATATAATATAGTTGATTTCATGTATGTGGACAAATCGTGGAAGGAGAAATCGGGTCGAGAATATTGAAATAAGTAATTTGGCTATAACTCGGTAAATAGAAGCCGTAGAGCAGTGAATATTGAAATTAGTAATTTGGCTATAACTCGGTAAATAGAAGCCGTAGAGCAGTGAATATTGAAATTAGTAATTTGGCTATAACTCGGTAAATAGAAGCCGTAGAGCAGTGAATATTGAAATAAGTAAATTGGCCATAACTCAGTAAATAGACGCCGTAGAGCAGTGAAAGTTGCAGCATTCGAAAGATCAGAACATTTAGAATATAATATAGTTGATTTCATGTATGTGGAGAAATCGTGGAAGGAGTAATCGGGTCGAGAATATTGAAATAAGTAATTTGGCTATAACTCGGTAAATAGAAGCCGTAGAGCAGTAAATATTGAAATTAGTAAATTGGCCATAATTCGGTAAATAGACGCCGTAGAGCAGTGAAAGTTGCAGCATTCGAAAGATCAGAACATTTAGAATATAATATAGTTGATTTCATGTATGTGGACAAATCGTGGAAGGAGAAATCGGGTCGAGAATATTGAAATAAGTAATTTGGCTATAACTCGGTAAATAGAAGCCGTAGAGCAGTAAATATTGAAATTAGTAAATTGGCCATAATTCGGTAAATAGACGCCGTAGAGCAGTGAAAGTTGCAGCATTCGAAAGATCAGAACATTTAGAATATAATATAGTTGATTTCATGTATGTGGACAAATCGTGGAAGGAGTAATCGGGTCGAGAATATTGAAATAAGTAATTTGGCTATAACTCGGTAAATAGAAGCCGTAGAGCAGTGAATATTGAAATTAGTAATTTGGCTATAACTCGGTAAATAGAAGCCGTAGAGCAGTGAAAGTTGCAGCATTCGAAAGATCAGAACATTTAGAATATAATATAGTTGATTTCATGTATGTGGAGAAATCGTGGAAGGAGTAATCGGGTCGAGAATATTGAAATAAGTAATTTGGCTATAACTCGGTAAATAGAAGCCGTAGAGCAGTGAATATTGAAATTAGTAAATTGGCCATAACTCGGTAAATAGACTCCGTAGAGCAGTGAAAGTTGCAGCATTCGAAAGATTAGAACATTTAGAATATAATATAGTTGATTTCATGTATGTGGACAAATCGTGGAAGGAGTAATCGGGTCGAGAATATTGAAATAAGTAAATTGGCTATAACTCGGTAAATAGAAGCCGTAGAGCAGTGAATATTGAAATTAGTAATTTGGCTATAACTCGGTAAATAGAAGCCGTAGAGCAGTGAAAGTTGCAGCATTCGAAAGATCAGAACATTTAGAATATAATATAGTTGATTTCATGTATGTGGACAAATCGTGGAAGGAGAAATCGGGTCGAGAATATTGAAATAAGTAATTTGGCTATAACTCGGTAAATAGAAGCCGTAGAACAGTGAATATTGAAATAAGTAAATTGGCCATAACTCAGTAAATAGACGCCGTAGAGCAATGAAAGTTGCAGCATTCGAAAGATCAGAACATTTAGAATATAATATAGTTGATTTCATGTATGTGGACAAATCGTGGAAGGAGTAATCGGGTCGAGAATATTGAAATAAGTAATTTGGCTATAACTCGGTAAATAGAAGCCGTAGAGCAGTGAATATTGAAATAAGTAAATTGGCCATAACTCAGTAAATAGACGCCGTAGAGCAGTGAAAGTTGCAGCATTCGAAAGATCAGAACATTTAGAATATAATATAGTTGATTTCATGTATGTGGACAAATCGTGGAAGGAGAAATCGGGTCGAGAATATTGAAATAAGTAATTTGGCTATAACTCGGTAAATAGACGCCGTAGAGCAGTGAATATTGAAATAAGTAAATTGGCCATAACTCAGTAAATAGACGCCGTAGAGCAGTGAAAGTTGCAGCATTCGAAAGATCAGAACATTTAGAATATAATATAGTTGATTTCATGTATGTGGACAAATCGTGGAAGGAGAAATCGGGTCGAGAATATTGAAATAAGTAATTTGGCTATAACTCGGTAAATAGAAGCCGTAGAGCAGTGAATATTGAAATTAGTAATTTGGCTATAACTCGGTAAATAGAAGCCGTAGAGCAGTGAAAGTTGCAGCATTCGAAAGATCAGATTTTTAGAATATAATATAGTTGATTTCATGTATGTGGAGAAATCGTGGAAGGAGTAATCGGGTCGAGAATATTGAAATAAGTAATTTGGCTATAACTCGGTAAATAAGAGCCGTAGAGCAGTGAAAGTTGCAGCATTCGAAAGATCAGAACATTTAGAATATAATATAGTTGATTTCATGTATGTGGAGAAATCGTGGAAGGAGTAATCGGGTCGAGAATATTGAAATAAGTAATTTGGCTATAACTCGGTAAATAAGAGCCGTAGAGCAGTGAAAGTTGCAGCATTCGAAAGATCAGAACATTTAGAATATAATATAGTTGATTTCATGTATGTGGAGAAATCGTGGAATGAGTAATCGGGTCGAGAATATTGAAATTAGTAATTTGGCTATAACTCGGTAAATAAGAGCCGTAGAGCAGTGAAAGTTGCAGCATTCGAAAGATCAGAACATTTAGAATATAATATAGTTGATTTCATGTATGTGGAGAAATCGTGGAAGGAGAAATCGGGTCGAGAATATTGAAATTAGTAATTTGGCTATAACTCGGTAAATAAGAGCCGTAGAGCAGTGAAAGTTGCAGCATTCGAAAGATCAGAACATTTAGAATATAATATAGTTGATTTCATGTATGTGGAGAAATCGTGGAAGGAGAAATCGGGTCGAGAATATTGAAATTAGTAATTTGGCTATAACTCGGTAAATAGAAGCCGTAGAGCAGTGAATATTGAAATAAGTAAATTGGCCATAACTCGGTAAATAGAAGCCGTAGAGCAGTGAATATTGAAATAAGTAAATTGGCCATAACTCAGTAAATAGACGCCGTAGAGCAGTGAAAGTTGCAGCATTCGAAAGATCAGAACATTTAGAATATAATATAGTTGATTTCATGTATGTGGAGAAATCGTGGAAGGAGTAATCGGGTCGAGAATATTGAAATAAGTAATTTGGCTATAACTCGGTAAATAAGAGCCGTAGAGCAGTGAAAGTTGCAGCATTCGAAAGATCAGAACATTTAGAATATAATATAGTTGATTTCATGTATGTGGAGAAATCGTGGAAGGAGTAATCGGGTCGAGAATATTGAAATTAGTAATTTGGCTATAACTCGGTAAATAAGAGCCGTAGAGCAGTGAAAGTTGCAGCATTCGAAATATCAGAACATTTAGAATATAATATAGTTGATTTCATGTATGTGGAGAAATCGTGGAAGGAGAAATCGGGTCGAGAATATTGAAATTAGTAATTTGGCTATAACTCGGTAAATAAGAGCCGTAGAGCAGTGAAAGTTGCAGCATTCGAAAGATCAGAACATTTAGAATATAATATAGTTGATTTCATGTATGTGGAGAAATCGTGGAAGGAGAAATCGGGTCGAGAATATTGAAATTAGTAATTTGGCTATAACTCGGTAAATAGAAGCCGTAGAGCAGTGAATATTGAAATAAGTAAATTGGCCATAACTCGGTAAATAGAAGCCGTAGAGCAGTGAATATTGAAATAAGTAAATTGGCCATAACTCAGTAAATAGACGCCGTAGAGCAGTGAAAGTTGCAGCATTCGAAAGATCAGAACATTTAGAATATAATATAGTTGATTTCATGTATGTGGAGAAATCGTGGAAGGAGAAATCGGGTCGAGAATATTGAAATTAGTAATTTGGCTATAACTCGGTAAATAGAAGCCGTAGAGCAGTGAATATTGAAATAAGTAAATTGGCCATAACTCGGTAAATAGAAGCCGTAGAGCAGTGAATATTGAAATAAGTAAATTGGCCATAACTCAGTAAATAGACGCCGTAGAGCAGTGAAAGTTGCAGCATTCGAAAGATCAGAACATTTAGAATATAATATAGTTGATTTCATGTATGTGGAGAAATCGTGGAAGGAGTAATCGGGTCGAGAATATTGAAATTAGTAATTTGGCTATAACTCGGTAAATAGAAGCCGTAGAGCAGTGAAAGTTGCAGCATTCGAAAGATCAGAACATTTAGAATATAATATAGTTGATTTCATGTATGTGGAGAAATCGTGGAAGGAGAAATCGGGTCGAGAATATTGAAATTAGTAATTTGGCTATAACTCGGTAAATAGAAGCCGTAGAGCAGTGAAAGTTGCAGCATTCGAAAGATCAGAACATTTAGAATATAATATAGTTGATTTCATGTATGTGGAGAAATCGTGGAAGGAGAAATCGGGTCGAGAATATTGAAATAAGTAATTTGGCTATAACTCGGTAAATAGAAGCCGTAGAGCAGTGAAAGTTGCAGCATTCGAAAGATCAGAACATTTAGAATATAATATAGTTGATTTAATGTATGTGGAGAAATCGTGGAAGGAGTAATCGGGTCGAGAATATTGAAATTAGTAATTTGGCTATAACTCGGTAAATAGAAGCCGTAGAGCAGTGAATATTGAAATAAGTAAATTGGCCATAACTCAGTAAATAGACGCCGTAGAGCAGTGAAAGTTGCAGCATTCGAAAGATCAGAACATTTAGAATATAATATAGTTGATTTTATGTATGTGGACAAATCGTGGAAGGAGTAATCGGGTCGAGAATATTGAAATAAGTAATTTGGCTATAACTCGGTAAATAGAAGCCGTAGAGCAGTGAATATTGAAATTAGTAATTTGGCTATAACTCGGTAAATAGAAGCCGTAGAGCAGTGAATATTGAAATAAGTAAATTGGCCATAACTCAGTAAATAGACGCCGTAGAGCAGTGAAAGTTGCAGCATTCGAAAGATCAGAACATTTAGAATATAATATAGTTGATTTCATGTATGTGGAGAAATCGTGGAAGGAGTAATCGGGTCGAGAATATTGAAATTAGTAATTTGGCTATAACTCAGTAAATAGACGCCGTAGAGCAGTGAAAGTTGCAGCATTCGAAAGATCAGAACATTTAGAATATAATATAGTTGATTTCATGTATGTGGAGAAATCGTGGAAGGAGAAATCGGGTCGAGAATATTGAAATAAGTAATTTGGCTATAACTCGGTAAATAGAAGCCGTAGAGCAGTGAATATTGAAATAAGTAAATTGGCCATAACTCAGTAAATAGACGCCGTAGAGCAGTGAAAGTTGCAGCATTCGAAAGATCAGAACATTTAGAATATAATATAGTTGATTTTATGTATGTGGACAAATCGTGGAAGGAGTAATCGGGTCGAGAATATTGAAATAAGTAATTTGGCTATAACTCGGTAAATAGAAGCCGTAGAGCAGTGAATATTGAAATTAGTAATTTGGCTATAACTCGGTAAATAGAAGCCGTAGAGCAGTGAATATTGAAATAAGTAAATTGGCCATAACTCAGTAAATAGACGCCGTAGAGCAGTGAAAGTTGCAGCATTCGAAAGATCAGAACATTTAGAATATAATATAGTTGATTTCATGTATGTGGAGAAATCGTGGAAGGAGTAATCGGGTCGAGAATATTGAAATTAGTAATTTGGCTATAACTCGGTAAATAGAAGCCGTAGAGCAGTGAAAGTTGCAGCATTCGAAAGATCAGAACATTTAGAATATAATATAGTTGATTTCATGTATGTGGAGAAATCGTGGAAGGAGTAATCGGGTCGAGAATATTGAAATTAGTAATTTGGCTATAACTCGGTAAATAGAAGCCGTAGAGCAGTGAATATTGAAATTAGTAAATTGGCCATAACTCGGTAAATAGACGCCGTAGAGCAGTGAAAGTTGCAGCATTCGAAAGATCAGAACATTTAGAATATAATATAGTTGATTTCATGTATGTGGAGAAATCGTGGAAGGAGTAATCGGGTCGAGAATATTGAAATTAGTAATTTGGCTATAACTCGGTAAATAGAAGCCGTAGAGCAGTGAAAGTTGCAGCATTCGAAAGATCAGAACATTTAGAATATAATATAGTTGATTTCATGTATGTGGAGAAATCGTGGAAGGAGTAATCGGGTCGAGAATATTGAAATTAGTAATTTGGCTATAACTCGGTAAATAGAAGCCGTAGAGCAGTGAAAGTTGCAGCATTCGAAAGATCAGAACATTTAGAATATAATATAGTTGATTTCATGTATGTGGAGAAATCGTGGAAGGAGTAATCGGGTCGAGAATATTGAAATTAGTAATTTGGCTATAACTCGGTAAATAGAAGCCGTAGAGCAGTGAATATTGAAATAAGTAAATTGGCCATAACTCAGTAAATAGACGCCGTAGAGCAGTGAAAGTTGCAGCATTCGAAAGATCAGAACATTTAGAATATAATATAGTTGATTTTATGTATGTGGACAAATCGTGGAAGGAGTAATCGGGTCGAGAATATTGAAATAAGTAATTTGGCTATAACTCGGTAAATAGAAGCCGTAGAGCAGTGAATATTGAAATTAGTAATTTGGCTATAACTCGGTAAATAGAAGCCGTAGAGCAGTGAATATTGAAATAAGTAAATTGGCCATAACTCAGTAAATAGACGCCGTAGAGCAGTGAAAGTTGCAGCATTCGAAAGATCAGAACATTTAGAATATAATATAGTTGATTTCATGTATGTGGACAAATCGTGGAAGGAGTAATCGGGTCGAGAATATTGAAATAAGTAATTTGGCTATAACTCGGTAAATAGAAGCCGTAGAGCAGTGAAAGTTGCAGCATTCGAAAGATCAGAACATTTAGAATATAATATAGTTGATTTCATGTATGTGGACAAATCGTGGAAGGAGTAATCGGGTCGAGAATATTGAAATAAGTAATTTGGCCATAACTCAGTAAATAGACGCCGTAGAGCAGTGAAAGTTGCAGCATTCGAAAGATCAGAACATTTAGAATATAATATAGTTGATTTCATGTATGTGGAGAAATCGTGGAAGGAGTAATCGGGTCGAGAATATTGAAATTAGTAATTTGGCTATAACTCCGTAAATAGAAGCCGTAGAGCAGTGAATATTGAAATTAGTAAATTGGCCATAACTCAGTAAATAGACGCCGTAGAGCAGTGAAAGTTGCAGCATTCGAAAGATCAGAACATTTAGAATATAATATAGTTGATTTCATGTATGTGGACAAATCGTGGAAGGAGTAATCGGGTCGAGAATATTGAAATAAGTAAATTGGCCATAACTCAGTAAATAGACGCCGTAGAGCAGTGAAAGTTGCAGCATTCGAAAGATCAGAACATTTAGAATATAATATAGTTGATTTCATGTATGTGGAGAAATCGTGGAAGGAGTAATCGGGTCGAGAATATTGAAATTAGTAATTTGGCTATAACTCCGTAAATAGAAGCCGTAGAGCAGTGAATATTGAAATTAGTAAATTGGCCATAACTCAGTAAATAGACGCCGTAGAGCAGTGAAAGTTGCAGCATTCGAAAGATCAGAACATTTAGAATATAATATAGTTGATTTCATGTATGTGGACAAATCGTGGAAGGAGTAATCGGGTCGAGAATATTGAAATAAGTAATTTGGCTATAACTCGGTAAATAGAAGCCGTAGAGCAGTGAAAGTTGCAGCATTCGAAAGATCAGAACATTTAGAATATAATATAGTTGATTTCATGTATGTGGAGAAATCGTGGAAGGAGTAATCGGGTCGAGAATATTGAAATTAGTAATTTGGCTATAACTCGGTAAATAGAAGCCGTAGAGCAGTGAATATTGAAATTAGTAAATTGGCCATAACTCGGTAAATAGACGCCGTAGAGCAGTGAAAGTTGCAGCATTCGAAAGATCAGAACATTTAGAATATAATATAGTTGATTTCATGTATGTGGAGAAATCGTGGAAGGAGTAATCGGGTCGAGAATATTGAAATTAGTAATTTGGCTATAACTCGGTAAATAGAAGCCGTAGAGCAGTGAAAGTTGCAGCATTCGAAAGATCAGAACATTTAGAATATAATATAGTTGATTTCATGTATGTGGAGAAATCGTGGAAGGAGTAATCGGGTCGAGAATATTGAAATTAGTAATTTGGCTATAACTCGGTAAATAGAAGCCGTAGAGCAGTGAATATTGAAATAAGTAAATTGGCCATAACTCAGTAAATAGACGCCGTAGAGCAGTGAAAGTTGCAGCATTCGAAAGATCAGAACATTTAGAATATAATATAGTTGATTTTATGTATGTAGACAAATCGTGGAAGGAGTAATCGGGTCGAGAATATTGAAATAAGTAATTTGGCTATAACTCGGTAAATAGAAGCCGTAGAGCAGTGAATATTGAAATTAGTAATTTGGCTATAACTCGGTAAATAGAAGCCGTAGAGCAGTGAATATTGAAATAAGTAAATTGGCCATAACTCAGTAAATAGACGCCGTAGAGCAGTGAAAGTTGCAGCATTCGAAAGATCAGAACATTTAGAATATAATATAGTTGATTTCATGTATGTGGAGAAATCGTGGAAGGAGTAATCGGGTCGAGAATATTGAAATTAGTAATTTGGCTATAACTCGGTAAATAGAAGCCGTAGAGCAGTGAAAGTTGCAGCATTCGAAAGATCAGAACATTTAGAATATAATATAGTTGATTTCATGTATGTGGAGAAATCGTGGAAGGAGTAATCGGGTCGAGAATATTGAAATTAGTAATTTGGCTATAACTCGGTAAATAGAAGCCGTAGAGCAGTGAAAGTTGCAGCATTCGAAAGATCAGAACATTTAGAATATAATATAGTTGACATCATGTATGTGGAGAAATCGTGGAAGGAGAAATCGGGTCGAGAATATTGAAATAAGTAATTTGGCTATAACTCGGTAAATAGAAGCCGTAGAGCAGTGAAAGTTGCAGCATTCGAAAGATCAGAACATTTAGAATATAATATAGTTGATTTCATGTATGTGGAGAAATCGTGGAAGGAGTAATCGGGTCGAGAATATTGAAATTAGTAATTTGGCTATAACTCGGTAAATAGAAGCCGTAGAGCAGTGAATATTGAAATAAGTAAATTGGCCATAACTCAGTAAATAGACGCCGTAGAGCAGTGAAAGTTGCAGCATTCGAAAGATCAGAACATTTAGAATATAATATAGTTGATTTTATGTATGTGGACAAATCGTGGAAGGAGTAATCGGGTCGAGAATATTGAAATAAGTAATTTGGCTATAACTCGGTAAATAGAAGCCGTAGAGCAGTGAATATTGAAATTAGTAATTTGGCTATAACTCGGTAAATAGAAGCCGTAGAGCAGTGAATATTGAAATAAGTAAATTGGCCATAACTCAGTAAATAGACGCCGTAGAGCAGTGAAAGTTGCAGCATTCGAAAGATCAGAACATTTAGAATATAATATAGTTGATTTCATGTATGTGGACAAATCGTGGAAGGAGTAATCGGGTCGAGAATATTGAAATAAGTAATTTGGCTATAACTCGGTAAATAGAAGCCGTAGAGCAGTGAATATTGAAATTAGTAAATTGGCCATAACTCAGTAAATAGACGCCGTAGAGCAGTGAAAGTTGCAGCATTCGAAAGATCAGAACATTTAGAATATAATATAGTTGATTTCATGTATGTGGACAAATCGTGGAAGGAGTAATCGGGTCGAGAATATTGAAATAAGTAATTTGGCTATAACTCGGTAAATAGAAGCCGTAGAGCAGTGAATATTGAAATAAGTAAATTGGCCATAACTCAGTAAATAGACGCCGTAGAGCAGTGAAAGTTGCAGCATTCGAAAGATCAGAACATTTAGAATATAATATAGTTGATTTCATGTATGTGGAGAAATCGTGGAAGGAGTAATCGGGTCGAGAATATTGAAATTAGTAATTTGGCTATAACTCGGTAAATAGAAGCCGTAGAGCAGTGAAAGTTGCAGCATTCGAAAGATCAGAACATTTAGAATATAATATAGTTGATTTCATGTATGTGGACAAATCGTGGAAGGAGTAATCGGGTCGAGAATATTGAAATAAGTAATTTGGCTATAACTCGGTAAATAGAAGCCGTAGAGCAGTGAATATTGAAATTAGTAATTTGGCTATAACTCGGTAAATAGAAGCCGTAGAGCAGTGAAAGTTGCAGCATTCGAAAGATCAGAACATTTAGAATATAATATAGTTGATTTCATGTATGTGGAGAAATCGTGGAAGGAGTAATCGGGTCGAGAATATTGAAATATGTAATTTGGCTATAACTCGGTAAATAGAAGCCGTAGAGCAGTGAATATTGAAATTAGTAAAATGGCCATAATTCGGTAAATAGACGCCGTAGAGCAGTGAAAGTTGCAGCATTCGAAAGATCAGAACATTTAGAATATAATATAGTTGATTTCATGTATGTGGAGAAATCGTGGAAGGAGTAATCGGGTCGAGAATATTGAAATAAGTAATTTGGCTATAACTCGGTAAATAGAAGCCGTAGAGCAGTGAATATTGAAATTAGTAAAATGGCCATAATTCGGTAAATAGACGCCGTAGAGCAGTGAAAGTTGCAGCATTCGAAAGATCAGAACATTTAGAATATAATATAGTTGATTTCATGTATGTGGACAAATCGTGGAAGGAGTAATCGGGTCGAGAATATTGAAATAAGTAATTTGGCTATAACTCGGTAAATAGAAGCCGTAGAGCAGTGAATATTGAAATTAGTAAAATGGCCATAATTCGGTAAATAGACGCCGTAGAGCAGTGAAAGTTGCAGCATTCGAAAGATCAGAACATTTAGAATATAATATAGTTGATTTCATGTATGTGGACAAATCGTGGAAGGAGTAATCGGGTCGAGAATATTGAAATAAGTAATTTGGCTATAACTCGGTAAATAGAAGCCGTAGAGCAGTGAATATTGAAATAAGTAAATTGGCCATAACTCAGTAAATAGACGCCGTAGAGCAGTGAAAGTTGCAGCATTCGAAAGATCAGAACATTTAGAATATAATATAGTTGATTTCATGTATGTGGAGAAATCGTGGAAGGAGTAATCGGGTCGAGAATATTGAAATTAGTAATTTGGCTATAACTCGGTAAATAGAAGCCGTAGAGCAGTGAAAGTTGCAGCATTCGAAAGATCAGAACATTTAGAATATAATATAGTTGATTTCATGTATGTGGACAAATCGTGGAAGGAGTAATCGGGTCGAGAATATTGAAATAAGTAATTTGGCTATAACTCGGTAAATAGAAGCCGTAGAGCAGTGAATATTGAAATTAGTAATTTGGCTATAACTCGGTAAATAGAAGCCGTAGAGCAGTGAAAGTTGCAGCATTCGAAAGATCAGAACATTTAGAATATAATATAGTTGATTTCATGTATGTGGAGAAATCGTGGAAGGAGTAATCGGGTCGAGAATATTGAAATATGTAATTTGGCTATAACTCGGTAAATAGAAGCCGTAGAGCAGTGAATATTGAAATTAGTAAAATGGCCATAATTCGGTAAATAGACGCCGTAGAGCAGTGAAAGTTGCAGCATTCGAAAGATCAGAACATTTAGAATATAATATAGTTGATTTCATGTATGTGGAGAAATCGTGGAAGGAGTAATCGGGTCGAGAATATTGAAATAAGTAATTTGGCTATAACTCGGTAAATAGAAGCCGTAGAGCAGTGAATATTGAAATTAGTAAAATGGCCATAATTCGGTAAATAGACGCCGTAGAGCAGTGAAAGTTGCAGCATTCGAAAGATCAGAACATTTAGAATATAATATAGTTGATTTCATGTATGTGGACAAATCGTGGAAGGAGTAATCGGGTCGAGAATATTGAAATAAGTAATTTGGCTATAACTCGGTAAATAGAAGCCGTAGAGCAGTGAATATTGAAATTAGTAATTTGGCTATAACTCGGTAAATAGAAGCCGTAGAGCAGTGAAAGTTGCAGCATTCGAAAGATCAGAACATTTAGAATATAATATAGTTGATTTCATGTATGTGGAGAAATCGTGGAAGGAGTAATCGGGTCGAGAATATTGAAATAAGTAATTTGGCTATAACTCGGTAAATAGAAGCCGTAGAGCAGTGAATATTGAAATTAGTAAATTGGCCATAATTCGGTAAATAGACGCCGTAGAGCAGTGAAAGTTGCAGCATTCGAAAGATCAGAACATTTAGAATATAATATAGTTGATTTCATGTATGTGGAGAAATCGTGGAAGGAGTAATCGGGTCGAGAATATTGAAATTAGTAATTTGGCTATAACTCGGTAAATAGAAGCCGTAGAGCAGTGAAAGTTGCAGCATTCGAAAGATCAGAACATTTAGAATATAATATAGTTGATTTCATGTATGTGGACAAATCGTGGAAGAAGAAATCGGGTCGAGAATATTGAAATAAGTAATTTGGCTATAACTCGGTAAATAGAAGCCGTAGAGCAGTGAATATTGAAATAAGTAAATTGGCCATAACTCAGTAAATAGACGCCGTAGAGCAGTGAAAGTTGCAGCATTCGAAAGATCAGAACATTTAGAATATAATATAGTTGATTTCATGTATGTGGAGAAATCGTGGAAGGAGTAATCGGGTCGAGAATATTGAAATAAGTAATTTGGCTATAACTCGGTAAATAGAAGCCGTAGAGCAGTGAATATTGAAATTAGTAAATTGGCCATAATTCGGTAAATAGACGCCGTAGAGCAGTGAAAGTTGCAGCATTCGAAAGATCAGAACATTTAGAATATAATATAGTTGATTTCATGTATGTGGAGAAATCGTGGAAGGAGTAATCGGGTCGAGTATATTGAAATTAGTAATTTGGCTATAACTCGGTAAATAGAAGCCGTAGAGCAGTGAAAGTTGCAGCATTCGAAAGATCAGAACATTTAGAATATAATATAGTTGATTTCATGTATGTGGAGAAATTGTGGAAGGAGTAATCGGGTCGAGAATATTGAAATTAGTAATTTGGCTATAACTCGGTAAATAGAAGCCGTAGAGCAGTGAATATTGAAATTAGTAAATTGGCCATAATTCGGTAAATAGACGCCGTAGAGCAGTGAAAGTTGCAGCATTCGAAAGATCAGAACATTTAGAATATCATATAGTTGATTTCATGTATGTGGACAAATCGTGGAAGGAGTAATCGGGTCGAGAATATTGAAATAAGTAATTTGGCTATAACTCGGTAAATAGACGCCGTAGAGCAGTGAAAGTTGCAGCATTCGAAAGATCAGAACATTTAGAATATAATATAGTTGATTTCATGTATGTGGAGAAATCGTGGAAGGAGTAATCGGGTCGAGAATATTGAAATTAGTAATTTGGCTATAACTCGGTAAATAGAAGCCGTAGAGCAGTGAATATTGAAATTAGTAAATTGGCCATAATTCGGTAAATAGACGCCGTAGAGCAGTGAAAGTTGCAGCATTCGAAAGATCAGAACATTTAGAATATAATATAGTTGATTTCATGTATGTGGAGAAATCGTGGAAGGAGCAATCGGGTCGAGAATATTGAAATAAGTAAATTGGCCATAACTCAGTAAATAGACGACGTAGAGCAGTGAAAAATGCAGCATTCGAAAGATCAGAACATTTAGAATATAATATAGTTGATTTCATGTATGTGGACAAATCGTGGAAGGAGTAATCGGGTCGAGAATATTGAAATTAGTAATTTGGCTATAACTCGGTAAATAGAAGCCGTAGAGCAGTGAATATTGAAATAAGTAAATTGGCCATAACTCAGTAAATAGACGCCGTAGAGCAGTGAAAGTTGCAGCATTCGAAAGATCAGAACATTTAGAATATAATATAGTTGATTTCATGTATGTGGACAAATCGTGGAAGGAGCAATCGGGTCGAGAATATTGAAATAAGTAAATTGGCCATAACTCAGTAAATAGACGCCGTAGAGCAGTGAAAGTTGCAGTATTCGAAAGATCAGAACATTTAGAATATAATATAGTTGATTTCATGTATGTGGACAAATCGTGGAAGGAGAAATCGGGTCGAGAATATTGAAATTAGTAATTTGGCTATAACTCGGTAAATAGAAGCCGTAGAACAGTGAATATTGAAATTAGTAAATTGGCCATTATTCGGTAAATAGACGCCGTAGAGCAGTGAAAGTTGCAGCATTCGAAAGATCAGAACATTTAGAATATAATATAGTTGATTTCATGTATGTGGAGAAATCGTGGAAGGAGTAATCGGGTCGAGAATATTGAAATAAGTAATTTGGCTATAACTCGGTAAATAGAAGCCGTAGAACGGTGAATATTGAAATTAGTAAATTGGCCATAATTCGGTAAATAGACGCCGTAGAGCAGTGAAAGTTGCAGCATTCGAAAGATCAGAACATTTAGAATATAATATAGTTGATTTCATGTATGTGGACAAATCGTGGAAGGAGCAATCGGGTCGAGAATATTGAAATAAGTAAATTGGCCATAACTCAGTAAATAGACGCCGTAGAGCAGTGAAAGTTGCAGCATTCGAAAGATCAGAACATTTAGAATATAATATAGTTGATTTCATGTATGTGGACAAATCGTGGAAGGAGAAATCGGGTCGAGAATATTGAAATTAGTAATTTGGCTATAACTCGGTAAATAGAAGCCGTAGAACAGTGAATATTGAAATTAGTAAATTGGCCATAATTCGGTAAATAGACGCCGTAGAGCAGTGAAAGTTGCAGCATTCGAAAGATCAGAACATTTAGAATATAATATAGTTGATTTCATGTATGTGGACAAATCGTGGAAGGAGTAATCGGGTCGAGAATATTGAAATTAGTAATTTGGCTATAACTCGGTAAATAGAAGCCGTAGAGCAGTGAATATTGAAATAAGTAAATTGGCCATAATTCGGTAAATAGACGCCGTAGAGCAGTGAAAGTTGCAGCATTCGAAAGATCAGAACATTTAGAATATAATATAGTTGATTTCATGTATGTGGACAAATCGTGGAAGGAGTAATCGGGTCGAGAATATTGAAATTAGTAATTTGGCTATAACTCGGTAAATAGAAGCCGTAGAACAGTGAATATTGAAATAAGTAAATTGGCCATAACTCAGTAAATAGACGCCGTAGAGCAGTGAAAGTTGCAGCATTCGAAAGATCAGAACATTTAGAATATAATATAGTTGATTTCATGTATGTGGACAAATCGTGGAAGGAGCAATCGGGTCGAGAATATTGAAATAAGTAAATTGGCCATAACTCAGTAAATAGACGCCGTAGAGCAGTGAATATTGAAATTAGTAACTTGGCCATAACTCGGTAAATAGACGCCGTAGAGCAGTGAAAGTTGCAGCATTCGAAAGATCAGAACATTTAGAATATAATATAGTTGATTTCATGTATGTGGACAAATCGTGGAAGGAGAAATCGGGTCGAGAATATTGAAATAAGTAAATTGGCCATAACTCAGTAAATAGACGCCGTAGAGCAGTGAAAGTTGCAGCATTCGAAAGATCAGAACATTTAGAATATAATATAGTTGATTTCATGTATGTGGACAAATCGTGGAAGGAGAAATCGGGTCGAGAATATTGAAATAAGTAAATTGGCATTAACTCAGTAAATAGACGCCGTAGAGCAGTGAAAGTTGCAGCATTCGAAAGATCAGAACATTTAGAATATAATATAGTTGATTTTATGTATGTGGACAAATCGTGGAAGGAGAAATCGGGTCGAGAATATTGAATTTAGTAATTTGGCTATAACTCGGTAAATAGAAGCCGTAGAGCAGTGAAAGTTGCAGCATTCGAAAGATCAGAACATTTAGAATATAATATAGTTGATTTCATGTATGTGGACAAATCGTGGAAGGAGCAATCGGGTCGAGAATATTGAAATAAGTAAATTGGCCATAACTCAGTAAATAGACGCCGTAGAGCAGTGAAAGTTGCAGCATTCGAAAGATCAGAACATTTAGAATATAATATAGTTGATTTCATGTATGTGGACAAATCGTGGAAGGAGTAATCGGGTCGAGAATATTGAAATAAGTAATTTGGCTATAACTCGGTAAATAGAAGCCGTAGAGCAGTGAATATTGAAATTAGTAAATTGGCCATAACTCGGTAAATAGACTCCGTAGAGCAGTGAAAGTTGCAGCATTCGAAAGATCAGAACATTTAGAATATAATATAGTTGATTTCATGTATGTGGACAAATCGTGGAAGGAGAAATCGGGTCGAGAATATTGAAATAAGTAATTTGGCTATAACTCGGTAAATAGACGCCGTAGAGCAGTGAAAGTTGCAGCATTCGAAAGATCAGAACATTTAGAATATAATATAGTTGATTTCATGTATGTGGAGAAATCGTGGAAGGAGTAATCGGGTCGAGAATATTGAAATAAGTAATTTGGCTATAACTCGGTAAATAGAAGCCGTAGAGCAGTGAATATTGAAATTAGTAAATTGGCCATAACTCGGTAAATAGACTCCGTAGAGCAGTGAAAGTTGCAGCATTCGAAAGATCAGAACATTTAGAATATAATATAGTTGATTTCATGTATGTGGACAAATCGTGGAAGGAGAAATCGGGTCGAGAATATTGAAATAAGTAATTTGGCTATAACTCGGTAAATAGACGCCGTAGAGCAGTGAAAGTTGCAGCATTCGAAAGATCAGAACATTTAGAATATAATATAGTTGATTTCATGTATGTGGAGAAATCGTGGAAGGAGTAATCGGGTCGAGAATATTGAAATTAGTAATTTGGCTATAACTCGGTAAATAGAAGCCGTAGAGCAGTGAAAGTTGCAGCATTCGAAAGATCAGAACATTTAGAATATAATATAGTAGATTTCATGTATGTGGAGAAATCGTGGAAGGAGTAATCGGGTCGAGAATATTGAAATAAGTAATTTGGCTATAACTCGGTAAATAGAAGCCGTAGAGCAGTGAAAGTTGCAGCATTCGAAAGATCAGAACATTTAGAATATAATATAGTTGATTTCATGTATGTGGACAAATCGTGGAAGGAGAAATCGGGTCGAGAATATTGAAATAAGTAATTTGGCTATAACTCGGTAAATAGACGCCGTAGAGCAGTGAAAGTTGCAGCATTCGAAAGATCAGAACATTTAGAATATAATATAGTTGATTTCATGTATGTGGACAAATCGTGGAAGGAGAAATCGGGTCGAGAATATTGAAATAAGTAAATTGGCCATAATTCGGTAAATAGACGCCGTAGAGCAGTGAAAGTTGCAGCATTCGAAAGATCAGAACATTTAGAATATAATATAGTTGATTTCATGTATGTGGACAAATCGTGGAAGGAGTAATCGGGTCGAGAATATTGAAATAAGTAATTTGGCTATAACTCGGTAAATAGAAGCCGTAGAGCAGTGAATATTGAAATTAGTAAATTGGCCATAACTCGGTAAATAGACGCCGTAGAGCAGTGAAAGTTGCAGCATTCGAAAGATCAGAACATTTAGAATATAATATAGTTGATTTCATGTATGTGGAGAAATCGTGGAAGGAGTAATCGGGTCGAGAATATTGAAATTAGTAATTTGGCTATAACTCGGTAAATAGAAGCCGTAGAGCAGTGAAAGTTGCAGCATTCGAAAGATCAGAACATTTAGAATATAATATAGTTGATTTCATGTATGTTGACAAATCGTGGAAGGAGAAATCGGGTCGAGAATATTGAAATAAGTAATTTGGCTATAACTCGGTAAATAGACGCCGTAGAGCAGTGAAAGTTGCAGCATTCGAAAGATCAGAACATTTAGAATATAATATAGTTGATTTCATGTATGTGGAGAAATCGTGGAAGGAGTAATCGGGTCGAGAATATTGAAATAAGTAATTTGGCTATAACTCGGTAAATAGAAGCCGTAGAGCAGTGAATATTGAAATTAGTAAATTGGCCATAATTCGGTAAATAGACGCCGTAGAGCAGTGAAAGTTGCAGCATTCGAAAGATCAGAACATTTAGAATATAATAAAGTTGATTTCATGTATGTGGAGAAATCGTGGAAGGAGTAATCGGGTCGAGAATATTGAAATTAGTAATTTGGCTATAACTCGGTAAATAGAAGCCGTAGAGCAGTGAATATTGAAATAAGTAAATTGGCCATAACTCAGTAAATAGACGCCGTAGAGCAGTGAAAGTTGCAGCATTCGAAAGATCAGAACATTTAGAATATAATATAGTTGATTTCATGTATGTGGAGAAATCGTGGAAGGAGTAATCGGGTCGAGAATATTGAAATTAGTAATTTGGCTATAACTCGGTAAATAGAAGCCGTAGAGCAGTGAATATTGAAATAAGTAAATTGGCCATAACTCAGTAAATAGACGCCGTAGAGCAGTGAAAGTTGGAGCAGTCGAAAGATCAGAACATTTAGAATATAATATAGTTGATTTCATGTATGTGGAGAAATCGTGGAAGGAGTAATCGGGTCGAGAATATTGAAATAAGTAATTTGGCTATAACTCGGTAAATAGAAGCCGTAGAGCAGTGAATATTGAAATTAGTAAATTGGCCATAATTCGGTAAATAGACGCCGTAGAGCAGTGAAAGTTGCAGCATTCGAAAGATCAGAACATATAGAATATAATATAGTTGATTTCATGTATGTGGAGAAATCGTGGAAGGAGTAATCGGGTCGAGAATATTGAAATTAGTAATTTGGCTATAACTCGGTAAATAGAAGCCGTAGAGCAGTGAATATTGAAATAAGTAAATTGGCCATAACTCAGTAAATAGACGCCGTAGAGCAGTGAAAGTTGCAGCATTCGAAAGATCAGAACATTTAGAATATAATATAGTTGATTTCATGTATGTGGACAAATCGTGGAAGGAGTAATCGGGTCGAGAATATTGAAATAAGTAATTTGGCTATAACTCGGTAAATAGACGCCGTAGAGCAGTGAAAGTTGCAGCATTCGAAAGATCAGAACATTTAGAATATAATATAGTTGATTTCATGTATGTGGAGAAATCGTGGAAGGAGTAATCGGGTCGAGAATATTGAAATAAGTAATTTGGCTATAACTCGGTAAATAGAAGCCGTAGAGCAGTGAATATTGAAATAAGTAAATTGGCCATAACTAAGTAAATAGACGCCGTAGAGCAGTGAAAGTTGCAGCATTCGAAAGATCAGAACATTTAGAATATAATATAGTTGATTTCATGTATGTGGAGAAATCGTGGAAGGAGTAATCGGGTCGAGAATATTGAAATTAGTAATTTGGCTATAACTCGGTAAATAGACGCCGTAGAGCAGTGAAAGTTGCAGCATTCGAAAGATCAGAACATTTAGAATATAATATAGTTGATTTCATGTATGTGGAGAAATCGTGGAAGGAGTAATCGGGTCGAGAATATTGAAATAAGTAATTTGGCTATAACTCGGTAAATAGAAGCCGTAGAGCAGTGAATATTGAAATTAGTAATTTGGCTATAACTCGGTAAATAGAAGCCGTAGAGCAGTGAAAGTTGCAGCATTCGAAAGATTAGAACATTTAGAATATAATATAGTTGATTTCATGTATGTGGACAAATCGTGGAAGGAGTAATCGGGTCGAGAATATTGAAATAAGTAATTTGGCTATAACTCGGTAAATAGAAGCCGTAGAGCAGTGAATATTGAAATTAGTAAAATGGCCATAATTCGGTAAATAGACGCCGTAGAGCAGTGAAAGTTGCAGCATTCGAAAGATCAGAACATTTAGAATATAATATAGTTGATTTCATGTATGTGGAGAAATCGTGGAAGGAGTAATCGGGTCGAGAATATTGAAATTAGTAATTTGGCTATAACTCGGTAAATAGAAGCCGTAGAGCAGTGAAAGTTGCAGCATTCGAAAGATCAGAACATTTAGAATATAATATAGTTGATTTCATGTATGTGGAGAAATCGTGGAAGGAGTAATCGGGTCGAGAATATTGAAATAAGTAATTTGGCTATAACTCGGTAAATAGAAGCCGTAGAGCAGTGAATATTGAAATTAGTAATTTGGCTATAACTCGGTAAATAGAAGCCGTAGAGCAGTGAAAGTTGCAGCATTCGAAAGATCAGAACATTTAGAATATAATATAGTTGATTTCATGTATGTGGAGAAATCGTGGAAGGAGTAATCGGGTCGAGAATATTGAAATAAGTAATTTGGCTATAACTCGGTAAATAGAAGCCGTAGAGCAGTGAATATTGAAATTAGTAAAATGGCCATAATTCGGTAAATAGACGCCGTAGAGCAGTGAAAGTTGCAGCATTCGAAAGATCAGAACATTTAGAATATAATATAGTTGATTTCATGTATGTGGACAAATCGTGGAAGGAGTAATCGGGTCGAGAATATTGAAATAAGTAATTTGGCTATAACTCGGTAAATAGAAGCCGTAGAGCAGTGAATATTGAAATTAGTAATTTGGCTATAACTCGGTAAATAGAAGCCGTAGAGCAGTGAAAGTTGCAGCATTCGAAAGATCAGAACATTTAGAATATAATATAGTTGATTTCATGTATGTGGAGAAATCGTGGAAGGAGTAATCGGGTCGAGAATATTGAAATAAGTAATTTGGCTATAACTCGGTAAATAGAAGCCGTAGAGCAGTGAATATTGAAATTAGTAAATTGGCCATAACTCGGTAAATAGACTCCGTAGAGCAGTGAAAGTTGCAGCATTCGAAAGATTAGAACATTTAGAATATAATATAGTTGATTTCATGTATGTGGACAAATCGTGGAAGGAGTAATCGGGTCGAGAATATTGAAATTAGTAATTTGGCTATAACTCGGTAAATAGAAGCCGTAGAGCAGTGAATATTGAAATTAGTAATTTGGCTATAACTCGGTAAATAGAAGCCGTAGAGCAGTGAAAGTTGCAGCATTCGAAAGATCAGAACATTTAGAATATAATATAGTTGATTTCATGTATGTGGAGAAATCGTGGAAGGAGTAATTGGGTCGAGAATATTGAAATTAGTAATTTGGCTATAACTCGGTAAATAGAAGCCGTAGAGCAGTGAAAGTTGCAGCATTCGAAAGATCAGAACATTTAGAATATAATATAGTTGATTTCATGTATGTGGAGAAATCGTGGAAGGAGTAATCGGGTCGAGAATATTGAAATTAGTAATTTGGCTATAACTCGGTAAATAGAAGCCGTAGAGCAGTGAATATTGAAAAAAGTAAATTGGCCATAACTCAGTAAATAGACGCCGTAGAGCAGTGAAAGTTGCAGCATTCGAAAGATCAGAACATTTAGAATATAATATAGTTGATTTCATGTATGTGGACAAATCGTGGAAGGAGAAATCGGGTCGAGAATATTGAAATAAGTAATTTGGCTATAACTCGGTAAATAGAAGCCGTAGAGCAGTGAATATTGAAATAAGTAAATTGGCCATAACTCAGTAAATAGACGCCGTAGAGCAGTGAAAGTTGCAGCATTCGAAAGATCAGAACATTTAGAATATAATATAGTTGATTTCATGTATGTGGACAAATCGTGGAAGGAGTAATCGGGTCGAGAATATTGAAATAAGTAATTTGGCTATAACTCGGTAAATAGAAGCCGTAGAGCAGTGAAAGTTGCAGCATTCGAAAGATCAGAACATTTAGAATATAATATAGTTGATTTCATGTATGTGGAGAAATCGTGGAAGGAGTAATCGGGTCGAGAATATTGAAATTAGTAATTTGGCTATAACTCGGTAAATAGAAGCCGTAGAGCAGTGAATATTGAAATAAGTAAATTGGCCATAACTCAGTAAATAGACGCCGTAGAGCAGTGAAAGTTGCAGCATTCGAAAGATCAGAACATTTAGAATATAATATAGTTGATTTCATGTATGTGGAGAAATCGTGGAAGGAGTAATCGGGTCGAGAATATTGAAATTAGTAATTTGGCTATAACTCGGTAAATAGAAGCCGTAGAGCAGTGAATATTGAAATAAGTAAATTGGCCATAACTCAGTAAATAGACGCCGTAGAGCAGTGAAAGTTGCAGCATTCGAAAGATCAGAACATTTAGAATATAATATAGTTGATTTCATGTATGTGGACAAATCGTGGAAGGAGTAATCGGGTCGAGAATATTGAAATAAGTAATTTGGCTATAACTCGGTAAATAGACGCCGTAGAGCAGTGAAAGTTGCAGCATTCGAAAGATCAGAACATTTAGAATATAATATAGTTGATTTCATGTATGTGGGGAAATCGTGGAAGGAGTAATCGGGTCGAGAATATTGAAATTAGTAATTTGGCTATAACTCGGTAAATAAGAGCCGTAGAGCAGTGAAAGTTGCAGCATTCGAAAGATCAGAACATTTAGAATATAATATAGTTGATTTCATGTATGTGGAGAAATCGTGGAAGGAGTAATCGGGTCGAGAATATTGAAATTAGTAATTTGGCTATAACTCGGTAAATAGACGCCGTAGAGCAGTGAAAGTTGCAGCATTCGAAAGATCAGAACATTTAGAATATAATATAGTTGATTTCATGTATGTGGAGAAATAGTGGAAGGAGAAATCGGGTCGAGAATATTGAAATTAGTAATTTGGCTATAACTCGGTAAATAGAAGCCGTAGAGCAGTGAATATTGAAATAAGTAAATTGGCCATAACTCGGTAAATAGAAGCCGTAGAGCAGTGAATATTGAAATAAGTAAATTGGCCATAACTCAGTAAATAGACGCCGTAGAGCAGTGAAAGTTGCAGCATTCGAAAGATCAGAACATTTAGAATATAATATAGTTGATTTCATGTATGTGGAGAAATCGTGGAAGGAGTAATCGGGTCGAGAATATTGAAATTAGTAATTTGGCTATAACTCGGTAAATAGAAGCCGTAGAGCAGTGAAAGTTGCAGCATTCGAAAGATCAGAACATTTAGAATATAATATAGTTGATTTCATGTATGTGGAGAAATCGTGGAAGGAGTAATCGGGTCAAGAATATTGAAATTAGTAATTTGGCTATAACTCGGTAAATAGACGCCGTAGAGCAGTGAAAGTTGCAGCATTCGAAAGATCAGAACATTTAGAATATAATATAGTTGATTTCATGTATGTGGAGAAATCGTGGAAGGAGTAATCGGGTCGAGAATATTGAAATTAGTAATTTGGCTATAACTCGGTAAATAGAAGCCGTAGAGCAGTGAAAGTTGCAGCATTCGAAAGATCAGAACATTTAGAATATAATATAGTTGATTTCATGTATGTGGAGAAATCGTGGAAGGAGTAATCGGGTCGAGAATATTGAAATTAGTAATTTGGCTATAACTCGGTAAATAGAAGCCGTAGAGCAGTGAAAGTTGCAGCATTCGAAAGATCAGAACATTTAGAATATAATATAGTTGATTTCATGTATGTGGAGAAATCGTGGAAGGAGAAATCGAGTCGAGAATATTGAAATTAGTAATTTGGCTATAACTCGGTAAATAGAAGCCGTAGAGCAGTGAAAGTTGCAGCATTCGAAAGATCAGAACATTTAGAATATAATATAGTTGATTTCATGTATGTGGAGAAATCGTGGAAGGAGAAATCGGGTCGAGAATATTGAAATAAGTAATTTGGCTATAACTCGGTAAATAGAAGCCGTAGAGCAGTGAAAGTTGCAGCATTCGAAAGATCAGAACATTTAGAATATAATATAGTTCATTTAATGTATGTGGAGAAATCGTGGAAGGAGTAATCGGGTCGAGAATATTGAAATTAGTAATTTGGCTATAACTCGGTAAATAGAAGCCGTAGAGCAGTGAATATTGAAATAAGTAAATTGGCCATAACTCAGTAAATAGACGCCGTAGAGCACTGAAAGTTGCAGCATTCGAAAGATCAGAACATTTAGAATATAATATAGTTGATTTTATGTATGTGGACAAATCGTGGAAGGAGTAATCGGGTCGAGAATATTGAAATAAGTAATTTGGCTATAACTCGGTAAATAGAAGCCGTAGAGCAGTGAATATTGAAATTAGTAATTTGGCTATAACTCGGTAAATAGAAGCCGTAGAGCAGTGAATATTGAAATAAGTAAATTGGCCATAACTCAGTAAATAGACGCCGTAGAGCAGTGAAAGTTGCAGCATTCGAAAGATCAGAACATTTAGAATATAATATAGTTGATTTCATGTATGTGGAGAAATCGTGGAAGGAGTAATCGGGTCGAGAATATTGAAATTAGTAATTTGGCTGTAACTCGGTAAATAGAAGCCGTAGAGCAGTGAAAGTTGCAGCATTCGAAAGATCAGAACATTTAGAATATAATATAGTTGATTTCATGTATGTGGAGAAATCGTTGAAGGAGAAATCGGGTCGAGAATATTGAAATAAGTAATTTGGCTATAACTCGGTAAATAGAAGCCGTAGAGCAGTGAATATTGAAATAAGTAAATTGGCCATAACTCAGTAAATAGACGCCGTAGAGCAGTGAAAGTTGCAGCATTCGAAAGATCAGAACATTTAGAATATAATATAGTTGATTTCATGTATGTGGAGAAATCGTTGAAGGAGAAATCGGGTCGAGAATATTGAAATAAGTAATTTGGCTATAACTCGGTAAATAGAAGCCGTAGAGCAGTGAATATTGAAATAAGTAAATTGGCCATAACTCAGTAAATAGACGCCGTAGAGCAGTGAAAGTTGCAGCATTCGAAAGATCAGAACATTTAGAATATAATATAGTTGATTTCATGTATGTGGAGAAATCGTGGAAGGAGAAATCGGGTCGAGAATATTGAAATTAGTAATTTGGCTATAACTCGGTAAATAGAAGCCGTAGAGCAGTGAAAGTTGCAGCATTCGAAAGATCAGAACATTTAGAATATAATATAGTTGATTTCATGTATGTGGAGAAATCGTGGAAGGAGAAATCGGGTCGAGAATATTGAAATAAGTAATTTGGCTATAACTCGGTCAATAGAAGCCGTAGAGCAGTGAAAGTTGCAGCATTCGAAAGATCAGAACATTTAGAATATAATATAGTTGATTTCATGTATGTGGAGAAATCGTGGAAGGAGAAATCGGGTCGAGAATATTGAAATAAGTAATTTGGCTATAACTCGGTAAATAGAAGCCGTAGAGCAGTGAATATTGAAATAAGTAAATTGGCCATAACTCAGTAAATAGACGCCGTAGAGCAGTGAAAGTTGCAGCATTCGAAAGATCAGAACATTTAGAATATAATATAGTTGATTTTATGTATGTGGACAAATCGTGGAAGGAGTAATCGGGTCGAGAATATTGAAATAAGTAATTTGGCTATAACTCGGTAAATAGAAGCCGTAGAGCAGTGAATATTGAAATTAGTAAATTGGCCATAACTCAGTAAATAGACGCCGTAGAGCAGTGAAAGTTGCAGCATTCGAAAGATCAGAACATTTAGAATATAATATAGTTGATTTCATGTATGTGGACAAATCGTGGAAGGAGTAATCGGGTCGAGAATATTGAAATAAGTAATTTGGCTATAACTCGGTAAATAGAAGCCATAGAGCAGTGAATATTGAAATAAGTAAATTGGCCATAACTCAGTAAATAGACGCCGTAGAGCAGTGAAAGTTGCAGCATTCGAAAGATCAGAACATTTAGAATATAATATAGTTGATTTCATGTATGTGGAGAAATCGTGGAAGGAGTAATCGGGTCGAGAATATTGAAATTAGTAATTTGGCTATAACTCGGTAAATAGAAGCCGTAGAGCAGTGAAAGTTGCAGCATTCGAAAGATCAGAACATTTAGAATATAATATAGTTGATTTCATGTATGTGGAGAAATCGTGGAAGGAGTAATCGGGTCGAGAATATTGAAATTAGTAATTTGGCTATAACTCGGTAAATAGAAGCCGTAGAGCAGTGAATATTGAAATAAGTAAATTGGCCATAACTCAGTAAATAGACGCCGTAGAGCAGTGAAAGTTGCAGCATTCGAAAGATCAGAACATTTAGAATATAATATAGTTGATTTTATGTATGTGGACAAATCGTGGAAGGAGTAATCGGGTCGAGAATATTGAAATAAGTAATTTGGCTATAACTCGGTAAATAGAAGCCGTAGAGCAGTGAATATTGAAATTAGTAAATTGGTCATAACTCAGTAAATAGACGCCGTAGAGCAGTGAAAGTTGCAGCATTCGAAAGATCAGAACATTTAGAATATAATATAGTTGATTTCATGTATGTGGAGAAATCGTGGAAGGAGTAATCGGGTCGAGAATATTGAAATTAGTAATTTGGCTATAACTCGGTAAATAGAAGCCGTAGAGCAGTGAATATTGAAATAAGTAAATTGGCCATAACTCAGTAAATAGACGCCGTAGAGCAGTGAAAGTTGCAGCATTCGAAAGATCAGAACATTTAGAATATAATATAGTTGACTTCATGTATGTGGAGAAATCGTGGAAGGAGAAATCGGGTCGAGAATATTGAAATAAGTAATTTGGCTATAACTCGGTAAATAGAAGCCGTAGAGCAGTGAAAGTTGCAGCATTCGAAAGATCAGAACATTTAGAATATAATATAGTTGATTTCATGTATGTGGAGAAATCGTGGAAGGAGTAATCGGGTCGAGAATATTGAAATTAGTAATTTGGCTATAACTCGGTAAATAGAAGCCGTAGAGCAGTGAAAGTTGCAGCATTCGAAAGATCAGAACATTTAGAATATAATATAGTTGACTTCATGTATGTGGAGAAATCGTGGAAGGAGAAATCGGGTCGAGAATATTGAAATAAGTAATTTGGCTATAACTCGGTAAATAGAAGCCGTAGAGCAGTGAAAGTTGCAGCATTCGAAAGATCAGAACATTTAGAATATAATATAGTTGATTTCATGTATGTGGAGAAATCGTGGAAGGAGTAATCGGGTCGAGAATATTGAAATTAGTAATTTGGCTATAACTCGGTAAATAGAAGCCGTAGAGCAGTGAATATTGAAATAAGTAAATTGGCCATAACTCAGTAAATAGACGCCGTAGAGCAGTGAAAGTTGCAGCATTCGAAAGATCAGAACATTTAGAATATAATATAGTTGATTTCATGTATGTGGAGAAATCGTGGAAGGAGTAATCGGGTCGAGAATATTGAAATTAGTAATTTGGCTATAACTCGGTAAATAGAAGCCGTAGAGCAGTGAAAGTTGCAGCATTCGAAAGATCAGAACATTTAGAATATAATATAGTTGACTTCATGTATGTGGAGAAATCGTGGAAGGAGAAATCGGGTCGAGAATATTGAAATAAGTAATTTGGCTATAACTCGGTAAATAGAAGCCGTAGAGCAGTGAAAGTTGCAGCATTCGAAAGATCAGAACATTTAGAATATAATATAGTTGATTTTATGTATGTGGAGAAATCGTGGAAGGAGTAATCGGGTCGAGAATATTGAAATTAGTAATTTGGCTATAACTCGGTAAATAGAAGCCGTAGAGCAGTGAATATTGAAATAAGTAAATTGGCCATAACTCAGTAAATAGACGCCGTAGAGCAGTGAAAGTTGCAGCATTCGAAAGATCAGAACATTTAAAATATAATATAGTTGATTTCATGTATGTGGAGAAATCGTGGAAGGAGTAATCGGGTCGAGAATATTGAAATTAGTAATTTGGCTATAACTCGGTAAATAGAAGCCGTAGAGCAGTGAAAGTTGCAGCATTCGAAAGATCAGAACATTTAGAATATAATATAGTTGATTTTATGTATGTGGACAAATCGTGGAAGGAGAAATCGGGTCGAGAATATTGAAATTAGTAATTTGGCTATAACTCGGTAAATAGAAGCCGTAGAGCAGTGAAAGTTGCAGCATTCGAAAGATCAGAACATTTAGAATATAATATAGTTGATTTCATGTATGTGGAGAAATCGTGGAAGGAGTAATCGGGTCGAGAATATTGAAATTAGTAATTTGGCTATAACTCGGTAAATAGAAGCCGTAGAGCAGTGAAAGTTGCAGCATTCGAAAGATCAGAACATTTAGAATATAATATAGTTGATTTCATGTATGTGGAGAAATCGTGGAAGGAGAAATCGGGTCGAGAATATTGAAATAAGTAATTTGGCTATAACTCGGTAAATAGAAGCCGTAGAGCAGTGAAAGTTGCAGCATTCGAAAGATCAGAACATTTAGAATATAATATAGTTGATTTCATGTATGTGGAGAAATCGTGGAAGGAGTAATCATGTCGAGAATATTGAAATTAGTAATTTGGCTATAACTCGGTAAATAGAAGCCGTAGAGCAGTGAATATTGAAATAAGTAAATTGGCCATAACTCAGTAAATAGACGCCGTAGAGCAGTGAAAGTTGCAGCATTCGAAAGATCAGAACATTTAGAATATAATATAGTTGATTTCATGTATGTGGAGAAATCGTGGAAGGAGTAATCGGGTCGAGAATATTGAAATTAGTAATTTGGCTATAACTCGGTAAATAGAAGCCGTAGAGCAGTGAAAGTTGCAGCATTCGAAAGATCAGAACATTTAGAATATAATATAGTTGACTTCATGTATGTGGAGAAATCGTGGAAGGAGAAATCGGGTCGAGAATATTGAAATAAGTAATTTGGCTATAACTCGGTAAATAGAAGCCGTAGAGCAGTGAAAGTTGCAGCATTCGAAAGATCAGAACATTTAGAATATAATATAGTTGATTTCATGTATGTGGAGAAATCGTGGAAGGAGAAATCGGGTCGAGAATATTAAAATTAGTAATTTGGCTATAACTCGGTAAATAGAAGCCGTAGAGCAGTGAAAGTTGCAGCATTCGAAAGATCAGAACATTTAGAATATAATATAGTTGATTTCATGTATGTGGAGAAATCGTGGAAGGAGAAATCGGGTCGAGAATATTGAAATAAGTAATTTGGCTATAACTCGGTAAATAGAAGCCGTAGAGCAGTGAAAGTTGCAGCATTCGAAAGATCAGAACATTTAGAATATAATATAGTTGATTTCATGTATGTGGAGAAATCGTGGAAGGAGTAATCGGGTCGAGAATATTGAAATTAGTAATTTGGCTATAACTCGGTAAATAGAAGCCGTAGAGCAGTGAATATTGAAATAAGTAAATTGGCCATAACTCAGTAAATAGACGCCGTAGAGCAGTGAATATTGAAATTAGTAATTTGGCTATAACTCGGTAAATAGAAGCCGTAGAGCAGTGAAAGTTGCAGCATTCGAAAGATCAGAACATTTAGAATATAATATAGTTGATTTCATGTATGTGGAGAAATCGTGGAAGGAGTAATCGGGTCGAGAATATTGAAATTAGTAATTTGGCTATAACTCGGTAAATAGAAGCCGTAGAGCAGTGAATATTGAAATAAGTAAATTGGCCATAACTCAGTAAATAGACGCCGTAGAGCAGTGAATATTGAAATTAGTAATTTGGCTATAACTCGGTAAATAGAAGCCGTAGAGCAGTGAAAGTTGCAGCATTCGAAAGATCAGAACATTTAGAATATAATATAGTTGATTTCATGTATGTGGAGAAATCGTGGAAGGAGTAATCGGGTCGAGAATATTGAAATTAGTAATTTGGCTATAACTCGGTAAATAGAAGCCGTAGAGCAGTGAATATTGAAATAAGTAAATTGGCCATAACTCAGTAAATAGACGCCGTAGAGCAGTGAATATTGAAATTAGTAATTTGGCTATAACTCGGTAAATAGAACCCGTAGAGCAGTGAAAGTTGCAGCATTCGAAAGATCAGAACATTTAGAATATAATATAGTTGATTTCATGTATGTGGAGAAATCGTGGAAGGAGTAATCGGGTCGAGAATATTGAAATTAGTAATTTGGCTATAACTCGGTAAATAGAAGCCGTAGAGCAGTGAAAGTTGCAGCATTCGAAAGATCAGAACATTTAGAATATAATATAGTTGATTTCATGTATGTGGAGAAATCGTGGAAGGAGAAATCGGGTCGAGAATATTGAAATAAGTAATTTGGCTATAACTCGGTAAATAGAAGCCGTAGAGCAGTGAAAGTTGCAGCATTCGAAAGATCAGAACATTTAGAATATAATATAGTTGATTTCATGTATGTGGAGAAATCGTGGAAGGAGTAATCGGGTCGAGAATATTGAAATTAGTAATTTGGCTATAACTCGGTAAATAGAAGCCGTAGAGCAGTGAATATTGAAATAAGTAAATTGGCCATAACTCAGTAAATAGACGCCGTAGAGCAGTGAAAGTTGCAGCATTCGAAAGATCAGAACATTTAGAATATAATATAGTTGATTTCATGTATGTGGAGAAATCGTGGAAGGAGTAATCGGGTCGAGAATATTGAAATTAGTAATTTGGCTATAACTCGGTAAATAGAAGCCGTAGAGCAGTGAAAGTTGCAGCATTCGAAAGATCAGAACATTTAGAATATAATATAGTTGACTTCATGTATGTGGAGAAATCGTGGAAGGAGAAATCGGGTCGAGAATATTGAAATAAGTAATTTGGCTATAACTCGGTAAATAGAAGCCGTAGAGCAGTGAAAGTTGCAGCATTCGAAAGATCAGAACATTTAGAATATAATATAGTTGATTTTATGTATGTGGAGAAATCGTGGAAGGAGTAATCGGGTCGAGAATATTGAAATTAGTAATTTGGCTATAACTCGGTAAATAGAAGCCGTAGAGCAGTGAATATTGAAATAAGTAAATTGGCCATAACTCAGTAAATAGACGCCGTAGAGCAGTGAAAGTTGCAGCATTCGAAAGATCAGAACATTTAGAATATAATATAGTTGATTTCATGTATGTGGAGAAATCGTGGAAGGAGTAATCGGGTCGAGAATATTGAAATTAGTAATTTGGCTATAACTCGGTAAATAGAAGCCGTAGAGCAGTGAAAGTTGCAGCATTCGAAAGATCAGAACATTTAGAATATAATATAGTTGATTTTATGTATGTGGACAAATCGTGGAAGGAGTAATCGGGTCGAGAATATTGAAATAAGTAATTTGGCTATAACTCGGTAAATAGAAGCCGTAGAGCAGTGAATATTGAAATTAGTAATTTGGCTATAACTCGGTAAATAGAAGCCGTAGAGCAGTGAATATTGAAATAAGTAAATTGGCCATAACTCAGTAAATAGACGCCGTAGAGCAGTGAAAGTTGCAGCATTCGAAAGATCAGAACATTTAGAATATAATATAGTTGATTTCATGTATGTGGAGAAATCGTGGAAGGAGTAATCGGGTCGAGAATATTGAAATTAGTAATTTGGCTATAACTCGGTAAATAGAAGCCGTAGAGCAGTGAAAGTTGCAGCATTCGAAAGATCAGAACATTTAGAATATAATATAGTTGATTTCATGTATGTGGAGAAATCGTGGAAGGAGTAATCGGGTCGAGAATATTGAAATTAGTAATTTGGCTATAACTCGGTAAATAGAAGCCGTAGAGCAGTGAAAGTTGCAGCATTCGAAAGATCAGAACATTTAGAATATAATATAGTTGATTTCATGTATGTGGAGAAATCGTGGAAGGAGTAATCGGGTCGAGAATATTGAAATTAGTAATTTGGCTATAACTCGGTAAATAGAAGCCGTAGAGCAGTGAAAGTTGCAGCATTCGAAAGATCAGAACATTTAGAATATAATATAGTTGATTTCATGTATGTGGAGAAATCGTGGAAGGAGTAATCGGGTCGAGAATATTGAAATTAGTAATTTGGCTATAACTCGGTAAATAGAAGCCGTAGAGCAGTGAAAGTTGCAGCATTCGAAAGATCAGAACATTTAGAATATAATATAGTTGATTTCATGTATGTGGACAAATCGTGGAAGGAGTAATCGGGTCGAGAATATTGAAATAAGTAATTTGGCTATAACTCGGTAAATAGAAGCCGTAGAGCAGTGAATATTGAAATTAGTAAAATGGCCATAATTCGGTAAATAGACGCCGTAGAGCAGTGAAAGTTGCAGCATTCGAAAGATCAGAACATTTAGAATATAATATAGTTGATTTCATGTATGTGGACAAATCGTGGAAGGAGTAATCGGGTCGAGAATATTGAAATAAGTAATTTGGCTATAACTCGGTAAATAGAAGCCGTAGAGCAGTGAAAGTTGCAGCATTCGAAAGATCAGAACATTTAGAATATAATATAGTTGATTTCATGTATGTGGAGAAATCGTGGAAGGAGTAATCGGGTCGAGAATATTGAAATAAGTAATTTGGCTATAACTCGGTAAATAGAAGCCGTAGAGCAGTGAATATTGAAATTAGTAATTTGGCTATAACTCGGTAAATAGAAGCCGTAGAGCAGTGAAAGTTGCAGCATTCGAAAGATCAGAACATTTAGAATATAATATAGTTGATTTCATGTATGTGGAGAAATCGTGGAAGGAGTAATCGGGTCGAGAATATTGAAATAAGTAATTTGGCTATAACTCGGTAAATAGAAGCCGTAGAGCAGTGAATATTGAAATAAGTAAATTGGCCATAACTCGGTAAATAGACGCCGTAGAGCAGTGAAAGTTGCAGCATTCGAAAGATCAGAACATTTAGAATATAATATAGTTGATTTCATGTATGTGGAGAAATCGTGGAAGGAGTAATCGGGTCGAGAATATTGAAATAAGTAATTTGGCTATAACTCGGTAAATAGAAGCCGTAGAGCAGTGAATATTGAAATTAGTAATTTGGCTATAACTCGGTAAATAGAAGCCGTAGAGCAGTGAAAGTTGCAGCATTCGAAAGATCAGAACATTTAGAATATAATATAGTTGATTTCATGTATGTGGAGAAATCGTGGAAGGAGTAATCGGGTCGAGAATATTGAAATAAGTAATTTGGCTATAACTCGGTAAATAGAAGCCGTAGAGCAGTGAATATTGAAATAAGTAAATTGGCCATAACTCGGTAAATAGACGCCGTAGAGCAGTGAAAGTTGCAGCATTCGAAAGATCAGAACATTTAGAATATAATATAGTTGATTTCATGTATGTGGAGAAATCGTGGAAGGAGTAATCGGGTCGAGAATATTGAAATAAGTAATTTGGCTATAACTCGGTAAATAGAAGCCGTAGAGCAGTGAATATTGAAATTAGTAAATTGGCCATAACTCGGTAAATAGACTCCGTAGAGCAGTGAAAGTTGCAGCATTCGAAAGATCAGAACATTTAGAATATAATATAGTTGATTTCATGTATGTGGAGAAATCGTGGAAGGAGTAATCGGGTCGAGAATATTGAAATAAGTAATTTGGCTATAACTCGGTAAATAGAAGCCGTAGAGCAGTGAATATTGAAATTAGTAATTTGGCTATAACTCGGTAAATAGAAGCCGTAGAGCAGTGAATATTGAAATAAGTAAATTGGCCATAACTCAGTAAATAGACGCCGTAGAGCAGTGAAAGTTGCAGCATTCGAAAGATCAGAACATTTAGAATATAATATAGTTGATTTCATGTATGTGGAGAAATCGTGGAAGGAGTAATCGGGTCGAGAATATTGAAATAAGTAATTTGGCTATAACTTGGTAAATAGAAGCCGTAGAGCAGTGAATATTGAAATAAGTAAATTGGCTATAACTCGGTAAATAGAAGCCGTAGAGCAGTGAATATTGAAATAAGTAAATTGGCCATAACTCAGTAAATAGACGCCGTAGAGCAGTGAAAGTTGCAGCATTCGAAAGATCAGAACATTTAGAATATAATATAGTTGATTTCATGTATGTGGAGAAATCGTGGAAGGAGTAATCGGGTCGAGAATATTGAAATAAGTAATTTGGCTATAACTCGGTAAATAGAAGCCGCAGAGCAGTGAATATTGAAATTAGTAATTTGGCTATAACTCGGTAAATAGACGCCGTAGAGCAGTGAAAGTTGCAGCATTCGAAAGATCAGAACATTTAGAATATAATATAGTTGATTTCATGTATGTGGAGAAATCGTGGAAGGAGTAATCGGGTCGAGAATATTGAAATAAGTAATTTGGCTATAACTCGGTAAATAGAAGCCGTAGAGCAGTGAATATTGAAATTAGTAAATTGGCTATAACTCGGTAAATAGAAGCCGTAGAGCAGTGAAAATTGCAGCATTCGAAAGATCAGAACATTTAGAATATAATATAGTTGATTTCATGTATGTGGAGAAATCGTGGAAGGAGTAATCGGGTCGAGAATATTGAAATTAGTAATTTGGCTATAATTCGGTAAATAGAAGCCGCAGAGCAGTGAATATTGAAATTAGTAATTTGGCTATAACTCGGTAAATAGACGCCGTAGAGCAGTGAAAGTTGCAGCATTCGAAAGATCAGAACATTTAGAATATAATATAGTTGATTTCATGTATGTGGAGAAATCGTGGAAGGAGTAATCGGGTCGAGAATATTGAAATTAGTAATTTGGCTATAACTCGGTAAATAGAAGCCGCAGAGCAGTGAATATTGAAATTAGTAATTTGGCTATAACTCGGTAAATAGAAGCCGTAGAGCAGTGAATATTGAAATTAGTAAATTGGCTATAACTCGGTAAATAGAAGCCGTAGAGCAGTGAAAGTTGCAGCATTCGAAAGATCAGAACATTTAGAATATAATATAGTTGATTTCATGTATGTGGAGAAATCGTGGAAGGAGTAATCGGGTCGAGAATATTGAAATTAGTAATTTGGCTATAACTCGGTAAATAGAAGCCGCAGAGCAGTGAATATTGAAATTAGTAATTTGGCTATAACTCGGTAAATAGACGCCGTAGAGCAGTGAAAGTTGCAGCATTCGAAAGATCAGAACATTTAGAATATAATATAGTTGATTTCATGTATGTGGACAAATCGTGGAAGGAGTAATCGGGTCGAGAATATTGAAATAAGTAATTTGGCTATAACTCGGTAAATAGAAGCCGTAGAGCAGTGAATATTGAAATTAGTAAATTGGCTATAACTCGGTAAATAGAAGCCGTAGAGCAGTGAAAATTGCAGCATTCGAAAGATCAGAACATTTAGAATATAATATAGTTGATTTCATGTATGTGGAGAAATCGTGGAAGGAGTAATCGGGTCGAGAATATTGAAATTAGTAATTTGGCTATAATTCGGTAAATAGAAGCCGCAGAGCAGTGAATATTGAAATTAGTAATTTGGCTATAACTCGGTAAATAGACGCCGTAGAGCAGTGAAAGTTGCAGCATTCGAAAGATCAGAACATTTAGAATATAATATAGTTGATTTCATGTATGTGGAGAAATCGTGGAAGGAGTAATCGGGTCGAGAATATTGAAATTAGTAATTTGGCTATAACTCGGTAAATAGAAGCCGCAGAGCAGTGAATATTGAAATTAGTAATTTGGCTATAACTCGGTAAATAGAAGCCGTAGAGCAGTGAATATTGAAATTAGTAAATTGGCTATAACTCGGTAAATAGAAGCCGTAGAGCAGTGAAAGTTGCAGCATTCGAAAGATCAGAACATTTAGAATATAATATAGTTGATTTCATGTATGTGGAGAAATCGTGGAAGGAGTAATCGGGTCGAGAATATTGAAATTAGTAATTTGGCTATAACTCGGTAAATAGAAGCCGCAGAGCAGTGAATATTGAAATTAGTAATTTGGCTATAACTCGGTAAATAGACGCCGTAGAGCAGTGAAAGTTGCAGCATTCGAAAGATCAGAACATTTAGAATATAATATAGTTGATTTCATGTATGTGGACAAATCGTGGAAGGAGTAATCGGGTCGAGAATATTGAAATAAGTAATTTGGCTATAACTCGGTAAATAGAAGCCGTAGAGCAGTGAATATTGAAATTAGTAAATTGGCCATAATTCGGTAAATAGACGGCGTAGAGCAGTGAAAGTTGCAGCATTCGAAAGATCAGAACATTTAGAATATAATATAGTTGATTTCATGTATGTGGAGAAATCGTGGAAGGAGTAATCGGGTCGAGAATATTGAAATTAGTAATTTGGCTATAACTCGGTAAATAGAAGCCGCAGAGCAGTGAATATTGAAATTAGTAATTTGGCTATAACTCGGTAAATAGACGCCGTAGAGCAGTGAAAGTTGCAGCATTCGAAAGATCAGAACATTTAGAATATAATATAGTTGATTTCATGTATGTGGACAAATCGTGGAAGGAGTAATCGGGTCGAGAATATTGAAATAAGTAATTTGGCTATAACTCGGTAAATAGAAGCCGTAGAGCAGTGAATATTGAAATTAGTAATTTGGCTATAACTCGGTAAATAGAAGCCGTAGAGCAGTGAAAGTTGCAGCATTCGAAAGATCAGAACATTTAGAATATAATATAGTTGATTTCATGTATGTGGAGAAATCGTGGAAGGAGTAATCGGGTCGAGAATATTGAAATAAGTAATTTGGCTATAACTCGGTAAATAGAAGCCGTAGAGCAGTGAATATTGAAATTAGTAAAATGGCCATAATTCGGTAAATAGACGCCGTAGAGCAGTGAAAGTTGCAGCATTCGAAAGATCAGAACATTTAGAATATAATATAGTTGATTTCATGTATGTGGACAAATCGTGGAAGGAGTAATCGGGTCGAGAATATTGAAATAAGTAATTTGGCTATAACTCGGTAAATAGAAGCCGTAGAGCAGTGAATATTGAAATTAGTAATTTGGCTATAACTCGGTAAATAGAAGCCGTAGAGCAGTGAAAATTGCAGCATTCGAAAGATCAGAACATTTAGAATATAATATAGTTGATTTCATGTATGTGGAGAAATCGTGGAAGGAGTAATCGGGTCGAGAATATTGAAATAAGTAATTTGGCTATAACTCGGTAAATAGAAGCCGTAGAGCAGTGAATATTGAAATTAGTAAATTGGCCATAATTCGGTAAATAGACGCCGTAGAGCAGTGAAAGTTGCAGCATTCGAAAGATCAGAACATTTAGAATATAATATAGTTGATTTCATGTATGTGGACAAATCGTGGAAGGAGTAATCGGGTCGAGAATATTGAAATAAGTAATTTGGCTATAACTCGGTAAATAGAAGCCGTAGAGCAGTGAATATTGAAATTAGTAATTTGGCTATAACTCGGTAAATAGAAGCCGTAGAGCAGTGAAAGTTGCAGCATTCGAAAGATCAGAACATTTAGAATATAATATAGTGGATTTCATGTATGTGGAGAAATCGTGGAAGGAGTAATCGGGTCGAGAATATTGAAATAAGTAATTTGGCTATAACTCGGTAAATAGAAGCCGTAGAGCAGTGAATATTGAAATTAGTAAAATGGCCATAATTCGGTAAATAGACGCCGTAGAGCAGTGAAAGTTGCAGCATTCGAAAGATCAGAACATTTAGAATATAATATAGTGGATTTCATGTATGTGGAGAAATCGTGGAAGGAGTAATCGGGTCGAGAATATTGAAATAAGTAATTTGGCTATAACTCGGTAAATAGAAGCCGTAGAGCAGTGAATATTGAAATTAGTAAATTGGCCATAATTCGGTAAATAGACGCCGTAGAGCAGTGAAAGTTGCAGCATTCGAAAGATCAGAACATTTAGAATATAATATAGTTGATTTCATGTATGTGGAGAAATCGTGGAAGGAGTAATCGGGTCGAGAATATTGAAATAAGTAATTTGGCTATAACTCGGTAAATAGAAGCCGTAGAGCAGTGAATATTGAAATTAGTAAAATGGCCATAATTCGGTAAATAGACGCCGTAGAGCAGTGAAAGTTGCAGCATTCGAAAGATCAGAACATTTAGAATATAATATAGTTGATTTCATGTATGTGGACAAATCGTGGAAGGAGTAATCGGGTCGAGAATATTGAAATAAGTAATTTGGCTATAACTCGGTAAATAGAAGCCGTAGAGCAGTGAATATTGAAATTAGTAATTTGGCTATAACTCGGTAAATAGAAGCCGTAGAGCAGTGAAAGTTGCAGCATTCGAAAGATCAGAACATTTAGAATATAATATAGTGGATTTCATGTATGTGGAGAAATCGTGGAAGGAGTAATCGGGTCGAGAATATTGAAATAAGTAATTTGGCTATAACTCGGTAAATAGAAGCCGTAGAGCAGTGAATATTGAAATTAGTAAAATGGCCATAATTCGGTAAATAGACGCCGTAGAGCAGTGAAAGTTGCAGCATTCGAAAGATCAGAACATTTAGAATATAATATAGTGGATTTCATGTATGTGGAGAAATCGTGGAAGGAGTAATCGGGTCGAGAATATTGAAATAAGTAATTTGGCTATAACTCGGTAAATAGAAGCCGTAGAGCAGTGAATATTGAAATTAGTAAATTGGCCATAATTCGGTAAATAGAAGCCGTAGAGCAGTGAAAGTTGCAGCATTCGAAAGATCAGAACATTTAGAATATAATATAGTTGATTTCATGTATGTGGAGAAATCGTGGAAGGAGTAATCGGGTCGAGAATATTGAAATTAGTAATTTGGCTATAACTCGGTAAATAGAAGCCGTAGAGCAGTGAAAGTTGCAGCATTCGAAAGATCAGAACATTTAGAATATAATATAGTTGATTTCATGTATGTGGAGAAATCGTGGAAGGAGTAATCGGGTCGAGAATATTGAAATTAGTAATTTGGCTATAACTCGGTAAATAGAAGCCGTAGAGCAGTGAATATTGAAATAAGTAAATTGGCCATAACTCAGTATATAGACGCCGTAGAGCAGTGAAAGTTGCAGCATTCGAAAGATCAGAACATTTAGAATATAATATAGTTGATTTCATGTATGTGGACAAATCGTGGAAGGAGTAATCGGGTCGAGAATATTGAAATAAGTAATTTGGCTATAACTCGGTAAATAGACGCCGTAGAGCAGTGAAAGTTGCAGCATTCGAAAGATCAGAACATTTAGAATATAATATAGTTGATTTCATGTATGTGGAGAAATCGTGGAAGGAGTAATCGGGTCGAGAATATTGAAATAAGTAATTTGGCTATAACTCGGTAAATAGAAGCCGTAGAGCAGTGAATATTGAAATTAGTAAATTGGCCATAATTCGGTAAATAGACGCCGTAGAGCAGTGAAAGTTGCAGCATTCGAAAGATCAGAACATTTAGAATATAATATAGTTGATTTCATGTATGTGGAGAAATCGTGGAAGGAGTAATCGGGTCGAGAATATTGAAATTAGTAATTTGGCTATAACTCGGTAAATAGAAGCCGTAGAGCAGTGAATATTGAAATAAGTAAATTGGCCATAACTCAGTATATAGACGCCGTAGAGCAGTGAAAGTTGCAGCATTCGAAAGATCAGAACATTTAGAATATAATATAGTTGATTTCATGTATGTGGAGAAATCGTGGAAGGAGTAATCGGGTCGAGAATATTGAAATTAGTAATTTGGCTATAACTCGGTAAATAGAAGCCGTAGAGCAGTGAAAGTTGCAGCATTCGAAAGATCAGAACATTTAGAATATAATATAGTTGATTTCATGTATGTGGACAAATCGTGGAAGGAGTAATCGGGTCGAGAATATTGAAATAAGTAATTTGGCTATAACTCGGTAAATAGAAGCCGTAGAGCAGTGAATATTGAAATTAGTAAATTGGCCATAACTCGGTAAATAGACGCCGTAGAGCAGTGAAAGTTGCAGCATTCGAAAGATCAGAACATTTAGAATATAATATAGTTGATTTCATGTATGTGGAGAAATCGTGGAAGGAGTAATCGGGTCGAGAATATTGAAATTAGTAATTTGGCTATAACTCGGTAAATAGAAGCCGTAGAGCAGTGAATATTGAAATAAGTAAATTGGCCATAACTCAGTAAATAGACGCCGTAGAGCAGTGAAAGTTGCAGCATTCGAAAGATCAGAACATTTAGAATATAATATAGTTGATTTCATGTATGTGGAGAAATCGTGGAAGGAGTAATCGGGTCGAGAATATTGAAATTAGTAATTTGGCTATAACTCGGTAAATAGAAGCCGTAGAGCAGTGAATATTGAAATAAGTAAATTGGCCATAACTCAGTAAATAGACGCCGTAGAGCAGTGAAAGTTGCAGCATTCGAAAGATCAGAACATTTAGAATATAATATAGTTGATTTTATGTATGTGGAGAAATCGTGGAAGGAGTAATCGGGTCGAGAATATTGAAATAAGTAATTTGGCTATAACTCGGTAAATAGAAGCCGTAGAGCAGTGAATATTGAAATTAGTAACTTGGCCATAACTCGGTAAATAGACGCCGTAGAGCAGTGAAAGTTGCAGCATTCGAAAGATCAGAACATTTAGAATTTAATATAGTTGATTTCATGTATGTGGACAAATCGTGGAAGGAGCAATCGGGTCGAGAATATTGAAATAAGTAAATTGGCCATAACTCAGTAAATAGACGCCGTAGAGCAGTGAAAGTTGCAGCATTCGAAAGATCAGAACATTTAGAATATAATATAGTTGATTTCATGTATGTGGACAAATCGTGGAAGGAGTAATCGGGTCGAGAATATTGAAATTAGTAATTTGGCTATAACTCGGTAAATAGAAGCCGTAGAACAGTGAATATTGAAATTAGTAATTTGGCTATAACTCGGTAAATAGAAGCCGTAGAGCAGTGAAAGTTGCAGCATTCGAAAGATCAGAACATTTAGAATATAATATAGTTGATTTCATGTATGTGGAGAAATCGTGGAAGGAGTAATCGGGTCGAGAATATTGAAATAAGTAATTTGGCTATAACTCGGTAAATAGAAGCCGTAGAGCAGTGAATATTGAAATTAGTAAATTGGCCATAATTCGGTAAATAGAAGCCGTAGAGCAGTGAAAGTTGCAGCATTCGAAAGATCAGAACATTTAGAATATAATATAGTTGATTTCATGTATGTGGAGAAATCGTGGAAGGAGTAATCGGGTCGAGAATATTGAAATTAGTAATTTGGCTATAACTCGGTAAATAGAAGCCGTAGAGCAGTGAAAGTTGCAGCATTCGAAAGATCAGAACATTTAGAATATAATATAGTTGATTTCATGTATGTGGAGAAATCGTGGAAGGAGTAATCGGGTCGAGAATATTGAAATAAGTAATTTGGCTATAACTCGGTAAATAGAAGCCGTAGAGCAGTGAATATTGAAATTAGTAAATTGGCCATAATTCGGTAAATAGAAGCCGTAGAGCAGTGAAAGTTGCAGCATTCGAAAGATCAGAACATTTAGAATATAATATAGTTGATTTCATGTATGTGGAGAAATCGTGGAAGGAGTAATCGGGTCGAGAATATTGAAATTAGTAATTTGGCTATAACTCGGTAAATAGAAGCCGTAGAGCAGTGAAAGTTGCAGCATTCGAAAGATCAGAACATTTAGAATATAATATAGTTGATTTCATGTATGTGGAGAAATCGTGGAAGGAGTAATCGGGTCGAGAATATTGAAATTAGTAATTTGGCTATAACTCGGTAAATAGAAGCCGTAGAGCAGTGAAAGTTGCAGCATTCGAAAGATCAGAACATTTAGAATATAATATAGTTGATTTCATGTATGTGGAGAAATCGTGGAAGGAGTAATCGGGTCGAGAATATTGAAATAAGTAATTTGGCTATAACTCGGTAAATAGAAGCCGTAGAGCAGTGAATATTGAAATTAGTAAATTGGCCATAATTCGGTAAATAGAAGCCGTAGAGCAGTGAAAGTTGCAGCATTCGAAAGATCAGAACATTTAGAATATAATATAGTTGATTTCATGTATGTGGAGAAATCGTGGAAGGAGTAATCGGGTCGAGAATATTGAAATTAGTAATTTGGCTATAACTCGGTAAATAGAAGCCGTAGAGCAGTGAAAGTTGCAGCATTCGAAAGATCAGAACATTTAGAATATAATATAGTTGATTTCATGTATGTGGAGAAATCGTGGAAGGAGTAATCGGGTCGAGAATATTGAAATTAGTAATTTGGCCATAACTCGGTAAATAGACGCCGTAGAGCAGTGAAAGTTGCAGCATTCGAAAGATCAGAACATTTAGAATATAATATAGTTGATTTCATGTATGTGGAGAAATCGTGGAAGGAGTAATCGGGTCGAGATATTGAAATTAGTAATTTGGCTATAACTCGGTAAATAGAAGCCGTAGAGCAGTGAATATTGAAATAAGTAAATTGGCCATAACTCAGTAAATAGACGCCGTAGAGCAGTGAAAGTTGCAGCATTCGAAAGATCAGAACATTTAGAATATAATATAGTTGATTTCATGTATGTGGAGAAATCGTGGAAGGAGAAATCGGGTCGAGAATATTGAAATTAGTAATTTGGCTATAACTCGGTAAATAGAAGCCGTAGAGCAGTGAAAGTTGCAGCATTCGAAAGATCAGAACATTTAGAATATAATATAGTTGATTTCATGTATGTGGAGAAATCGTGGAAGGAGTAATCGGGTCGAGAATATTGAAATTAGTAATTTGGCTATAACTCGGTAAATAGAAGCCGTAGAGCAGTGAAAGTTGCAGCATTCGAAAGATCAGAACATTTAGAATATAATATAGTTGATTTCATGTATGTGGAGAAATCGTGGAAGGAGTAATCGGGTCGAGAATATTGAAATTAGTAATTTGGCTATAACTCGGTAAATAGAAGCCGTAGAGCAGTGAAAGTTGCAGCATTCGAAAGATCAGAACATTTAGAATATAATATAGTTGATTTCATGTATGTGGAGAAATCGTGGAAGGAGTAATCGGGTCGAGAATATTGAAATTAGTAATTTGGCTATAACTCGGTAAATAGAAGCCGTAGAGCAGTGAAAGTTGCAGCATTCGAAAGATCAGAACATTTAGAATATAATATAGTTGATTTCATGTATGTGGAGAAATCGTGGAAGGAGTAATCGGGTCGAGAATATTGAAATAAGTAATTTGGCTATAACTCGGTAAATAGACGCCGTAGAGCAGTGAAAGTTGCAGCATTCGAAAGATCAGAACATTTAGAATATAATATAGTTGATTTCATGTATGTGGAGAAATCGTGGAAGGAGTAATCGGGTCGAGAATATTGAAATAAGTAATTTGGCTATAACTCGGTAAATAGAAGCCGTAGAGCAGTGAAAGTTGCAGCATTCGAAAGATCAGAACATTTAGAATATAATATAGTTGATTTCATGTATGTGGAGAAATCGTGGAAGGAGTAATCGGGTCGAGAATATTGAAATTAGTAATTTGGCTATAACTCGGTAAATAGAAGCCGTAGAGCAGTGAAAGTTGCAGCATTCGAAAGATCAGAACATTTAGAATATAATATAGTTGATTTCATGTATGTGGAGAAATCGTGGAAGGAGTAATCGGGTCGAGAATATTGAAATTAGTAATTTGGCTATAACTCGGTAAATAGAAGCCGTAGAGCAGTGAAAGTTGCAGCATTCGAAAGATCAGAACATTTAGAATATAATATAGTTGATTTCATGTATGTGGAGAAATCGTGGAAGGAGTAATCGGGTCGAGAATATTGAAATAAGTAATTTGGCTATAACTCGGTAAATAGAAGCCGTAGAGCAGTGAATATTGAAATTAGTAAATTGGCCATAATTCGGTAAATAGAAGCCGTAGAGCAGTGAAAGTTGCAGCATTCGAAAGATCAGAACATTTAGAATATAATATAGTTGATTTCATGTATGTGGAGAAATCGTGGAAGGAGTAATCGGGTCGAGAATATTGAAATTAGTAATTTGGCTATAACTCGGTAAATAGAAGCCGTAGAGCAGTGAATATTGAAATTAGTAAATTGGCCATAATTCGGTAAATAGAAGCCGTAGAGCAGTGAAAGTTGCAGCATTCGAAAGATCAGAACATTTAGAATATAATATAGTTGATTTCATGTATGTGGAGAAATCGTGGAAGGAGTAATCGGGTCGAGAATATTGAAATTAGTAATTTGGCTATAACTCGGTAAATAGAAGCCGTAGAGCAGTGAAAGTTGCAGCATTCGAAAGATCAGAACATTTAGAATATAATATAGTTGATTTCATGTATGTGGAGAAATCGTGGAAGGAGTAATCGGGTCGAGAATATTGAAATTAGTAATTTGGCTATAACTCGGTAAATAGAAGCCGTAGAGCAGTGAAAGTTGCAGCATTCGAAAGATCAGAACATTTAGAATATAATATAGTTGATTTCATGTATGTGGAGAAATCGTGGAAGGAGTAATCGGGTCGAGAATATTGAAATAAGTAATTTGGCTATAACTCGGTAAATAGAAGCCGTAGAGCAGTGAATATTGAAATTAGTAAATTGGCCATAATTCGGTAAATAGAAGCCGTAGAGCAGTGAAAGTTGCAGCATTCGAAAGATCAGAACATTTAGAATATAATATAGTTGATTTCATGTATGTGGAGAAATCGTGGAAGGAGTAATCGGGTCGAGAATATTGAAATTAGTAATTTGGCTATAACTCGGTAAATAGAAGCCGTAGAGCAGTGAAAGTTGCAGCATTCGAAAGATCAGAACATTTAGAATATAATATAGTTGATTTCATGTATGTGGAGAAATCGTGGAAGGAGTAATCGGGTCGAGAATATTGAAATTAGTAATTTGGCTATAACTCGGTAAATAGAAGCCGTAGAGCAGTGAAAGTTGCAGCATTCGAAAGATCAGAACATTTAGAATATAATATAGTTGATTTCATGTATGTGGAGAAATCGTGGAAGGAGTAATCGGGTCGAGAATATTGAAATTAGTAATTTGGCTATAACTCGGTAAATAGAAGCCGTAGAGCAGTGAAAGTTGCAGCATTCGAAAGATCAGAACATTTAGAATATAATATAGTTGATTTCATGTATGTGGAGAAATCGTGGAAGGAGTAATCGGGTCGAGAATATTGAAATTAGTAAATTGGCCATAATTCGGTAAATAGAAGCCGTAGAGCAGTGAAAGTTGCAGCATTCGAAAGATCAGAACATTTAGAATATAATATAGTTGATTTCATGTATGTGGAGAAATCGTGGAAGGAGTAATCGGGTCGAGAATATTGAAATAAGTAATTTGGCTATAACTCGGTAAATAGAAGCCGTAGAGCAGTGAAAGTTGCAGCATTCGAAAGATCAGAACATTTAGAATATAATATAGTTGATTTCATGTATGTGGAGAAATCGTGGAAGGAGTAATCGGGTCGAGAATATTGAAATAAGTAATTTGGCTATAACTCGGTAAATAGACGCCGTAGAGCAGTGAAAGTTGCAGCATTCGAAAGATCAGAACATTTAGAATATAATATAGTTGATTTCATGTATGTGGAGAAATCGTGGAAGGAGTAATCGGGTCGAGAATATTGAATTTAGTAATTTGGCTATAACTCGGTAAATAGAAGCCGTAGAGCAGTGAAAGTTGCAGCATTCGAAAGATCAGAACATTTAGAATATAATATAGTTGATTTCATGTATGTGGACAAATCGTGGAAGGAGAAATCGGGTCGAGAATATTGCAATAAGTAATTTGGCTATAACTCGGTAAATAGACGCCGTAGAGCAGTGAAAGTTGCAGCATTCGAAAGATCAGAACATTTAGAATATAATATAGTTGATTTCATGTATGTGGACAAATCGTGGAAGGAGAAATCGGGTCGAGAATATTGCAATAAGTAATTTGGCTATAACTCGGTAAATAGACGCCGTAGAGCAGTGAAAGTTGCAGCATTCGAAAGATCAGAACATTTAGAATATAATATAGTTGATTTCATGTATGTGGAGAAATCGTGGAAGGAGAAATCGGGTCGAGAATATTGCAATAAGTAATTTGGCTATAACTCGGTAAATAGACGCCGTAGAGCAGTGAAAGTTGCAGCATTCGAAAGATCAGAACATTTAGAATATAATATAGTTGATTTCATGTATGTGGACAAATCGTGGAAGGAGAAATCGGGTCGAGAATATTGCAATAAGTAATTTGGCTATAACTCGGTAAATAGACGCCGTAGAGCAGTGAAAGTTGCAGCATTCGAAAGATCAGAACATTTAGAATATAATATAGTTGATTTCATGTATGTGGAGAAATCGTGGAAGGAGTAATCGGGTCGAGAATATTGAATTTAGTAATTTGGCTATAACTCGGTAAATAGAAGCCGTAGAGCAGTGAAAGTGGCAGCATTCGAAAGATCAGAACATTTAGAATATAATATAGTTGATTTCATGTATGTGGACAAATCGTGGAAGGAGAAATCGGGTCGAGAATATTGCAATAAGTAATTTGGCTATAACTCGGTAAATAGACGCCGTAGAGCAGTGAAAGTTGCAGCATTCGAAAGATCAGAACATTTAGAATATAATATAGTTGATTTCATGTATGTGGACAAATCGTGGAAGGAGTAATCGGGTCGAGAATATTGAATTTAGTAATTTGGCTATAACTCGGTAAATAGAAGCCGTAGAGCAGTGAAAGTGGCAGCATTCGAAAGATCAGAACATTTAGAATATAATATAGTTGATTTCATGTATGTGGAGAAATCGTGGAAGGAGTAATCGGGTCGAGAATATTGAAATTAGTAATTTGGCTATAACTCGGTAAATAGAAGTCGTAGAGCAGTGAATATTGAAATAAGTAAATTGGCCATAACTCAGTAAATAGACGCCGTAGAGCAGTGAAAGTTGCAGCATTCGAAAGATCAGAACATTTAGAATATAATATAGTTGATTTCATGTATGTGGACAAATCGTGGAAGGAGAAATCGGGTCGAGAATATTGAAATTAGTAATTTGGCTATAACTCGGTAAATAGAAGCCGTAGAACAGTGAATATTGAAATTAGTAAATTGGCCATAATTCGGTAAATAGACGCCGTAGAGCAGTGAAAGTTGCAGCATTCGAAAGATCAGAACATTTAGAATATAATATAGTTGATTTCATGTATGTGGAGAAATCGTGGAAGGAGTAATCGGGTCGAGAATATTGAAATAAGTAATTTGGCTATAACTCGGTAAATAGAAGCCGTAGAGCAGTGAAAGTTGCAGCATTCGAAAGATCAGAACATTTAGAATATAATATAGTTGATTTCACGTATGTGGAGAAATCGTGGAAGGAGTAATCGGGTCGAGAATATTGAAATTAGTAAATTGGCCATAACTCGGTAAATAGACGCCGTAGAGCAGTGAAAGTTGCAGCATTCGAAAGATCAGAACATTTAGAATATAATATAGTTGATTTCATGTATGTGGAGAAATCGTGGAAGGAGTAATCGGGTCGAGAATATTGAAATTAGTAATTTGGCTATAACTCGGTAAATAGAAGCCGTAGAGCAGTGAATATTGAAATTAGTAAATTGGCCATAACTCGGTAAATAGACGCCGTAGAGCAGTGAAAGTTGCAGCATTCGAAAGATCAGAACATATAGAATATAATATAGTTGATTTCATGTATGTGGAGAAATCGTGGAAGGAGTAATCGGGTCGAGAATATTGAAATTAGTAATTTGGCTATAACTCGGTAAATAGAAGCCGTAGAGCAGTGAATATTGAAATTAGTAAATTGGCCATAACTCGGTAAATAGACGCCGTAGAGCAGTGAAAGTTGCAGCATTCGAAAGATCAGAACATTTAGAATATAATATAGTTGATTTCATGTATGTGGAGAAATCGTGGAAGGAGTAATCGGGTCGAGAATATTGAAATTAGTAATTTGGCTATAACTCGGTAAATAGAAGCCGTAGAGCAGTGAATATTGAAATTAGTAAATTGGCCATAACTCGGTAAATAGACGCTGTAGAGCAGTGAAAGTTGCAGCATTCGAAAGATCAGAACATATAGAATATAATATAGTTGATTTCATGTATGTGGAGAAATCGTGGAAGGAGTAATCGGGTCGAGAATATTGAAATTAGTAATTTGGCTATAACTCGGTAAATATAAGCCGTAGAGCAGTGAATATTGAAATTAGTAAATTGGCCATAACTCGGTAAATAGACGCCGTAGAGCAGTGAAAGTTGCAGCATTCGAAAGATGAGAACATTTAGAATATAATATAGTTGATTTCATGTATGTGGACAAATCGTGGAAGGAGTAATCGGGTCGAAAATATTGAAATAAGTAATTTGGCTATAACTCGGTAAATAGAAGCCGTAGAGCAGTGAAAGTTGCAGCATTCGAAAGATCAGAACATTTAGAATATAATATAGTTGATTTCATGTATGTGGAGAAATCGTGGAAGGAGTAATCGGATCGAGAATATTGAAATAAGTAATTTGGCTATAACTCGGTAAATAGAAGCCGTAGAGCAGTGAATATTGAAATTAGTAAATTGGCCATAACTCGGTAAATAGACGCCGCAGAGCAGTGAAAGTTGCAGCATTCGAAAGATCAGAACATTTAGAATATAATATAGTTGATTTCACGTATGTGGAGAAATCGTGGAAGGAGTAATCGGGTCGAGAATATTGAAATAAGTAATTTGGCTATAACTCGGTAAATAGACGCCGTAGAGCAGTGAAAGTTGCAGCATTCGAAAGATCAGAACATTTAGAATATAATATAGTTGATTTCATGTATGTGGAGAAATCGTGGAAGGAGTAATCGGGTCGAGAATATTGAAATTAGTAATTTGGCTATAACTCGGTAAATAGAAGCCGTAGAGCAGTGAATATTGAAATTAGTAAATTGGCCATAACTCGGTAAATAGACGCCGTAGAGCAGTGAAAGTTGCAGCATTCGAAAGATCAGAACATTTAGAATATAATATAGTTGATTTCATGTATGTGGAGAAATCGTGGAAGGAGTAATCGGGTCGAGAATATTGAAATTAGTAATTTGGCTATAACTCGGTAAATAGAAGCCGTAGAGCAGTGAATATTGAAATTAGTAAATTGGCCATAACTCGGTAAATAGACGCCGTAGAGCAGTGAAAGTTGCAGCATTCGAAAGATCAGAACATTTAGAATATAATATAGTTGATTTCATGTATGTGGAGAAATCGTGGAAGGAGTAATCGGGTCGAGAATATTGAAATTAGTAATTTGGCTATAACTCGGTAAATAGAAGCCGTAGAGCAGTGAATATTGAAATTAGTAAATTGGCCATAACTCGGTAAATAGACGCCGTAGAGCAGTGAAAGTTGCAGCATTCGAAAGATCAGAACATATAGAATATAATATAGTTGATTTCATGTATGTGGAGAAATCGTGGAAGGAGTAATCGGGTCGAGAATATTGAAATTAGTAATTTGGCTATAACTCGGTAAATAGAAGCCGTAGAGCAGTGAATATTGAAATTAGTAAATTGGCCATAACTCGGTAAATAGACGCCGTAGAGCAGTGAAAGTTGCAGCATTCGAAAGATCAGAACATTTAGAATATAATATAGTTGATTTCATGTATGTGGAGAAATCGTGGAAGGAGTAATCGGGTCGAGAATATTGAAATTAGTAATTTGGCTATAACTCGGTAAATAGAAGCCGTAGAGCAGTGAATATTGAAATTAGTAAATTGGCCATAACTCGGTAAATAGACGCCGTAGAGCAGTGAAAGTTGCAGCATTCGAAAGATCAGAACATATAGAATATAATATAGTTGATTTCATGTATGTGGAGAAATCGTGGAAGGAGTAATCGGGTCGAGAATATTGAAATTAGTAATTTGGCTATAACTCGGTAAATAGAAGCCGTAGAGCAGTGAATATTGAAATTAGTAAATTGGCCATAACTCGGTAAATAGACGCCGTAGAGCAGTGAAAGTTGCAGCATTCGAAAGATCAGAACATTTAGAATATAATATAGTTGATTTCATGTATGTGGAGAAATCGTGGAAGGAGTAATCGGGTCGAGAATATTGAAATTAGTAATTTGGCTATAACTCGGTAAATAGAAGCCGTAGAGCAGTGAATATTGAAATTAGTAAATTGGCCATAACTCGGTAAATAGACGCCGTAGAGCAGTGAAAGTTGCAGCATTCGAAAGATCAGAACATATAGAATATAATATAGTTGATTTCATGTATGTGGAGAAATCGTGGAAGGAGTAATCGGGTCGAGAATATTGAAATTAGTAATTTGGCTATAACTCGGTAAATAGAAGCCGTAGAGCAGTGAATATTGAAATTAGTAAATTGACCATAACTCGGTAAATAGACGCCGTAGAGCAGTGAAAGTTGCAGCATTCGAAAGATCAGAACATTTAGAATATAATATAGTTGATTTCATGTATGTGGAGAAATCGTGGAAGGAGTAATCGGGTCGAGAATATTGAAATTAGTAATTTGGCTATAACTCGGTAAATAGAAGCCGTAGAGCAGTGAATATTGAAATTAGTAAATTGGCCATAACTCGGTAAATAGACGCTGTAGAGCAGTGAAAGTTGCAGCATTCGAAAGATCAGAACATATAGAATATAATATAGTTGATTTCATGTATGTGGAGAAATCGTGGAAGGAGTAATCGGGTCGAGAATATTGAAATTAGTAATTTGGCTATAACTCGGTAAATATAAGCCGTAGAGCAGTGAATATTGAAATTAGTAAATTGGCCATAACTCGGTAAATAGACGCCGTAGAGCAGTGAAAGTTGCAGCATTCGAAAGATGAGAACATTTAGAATATAATATAGTTGATTTCATGTATGTGGACAAATCGTGGAAGGAGTAATCGGGTCGAAAATATTGAAATAAGTAATTTGGCTATAACTCGGTAAATAGAAGCCGTAGAGCAGTGAAAGTTGCAGCATTCGAAAGATCAGAACATTTAGAATATAATATAGTTGATTTCATGTATGTGGAGAAATCGTGGAAGGAGTAATCGGATCGAGAATATTGAAATAAGTAATTTGGCTATAACTCGGTAAATAGAAGCCGTAGAGCAGTGAATATTGAAATTAGTAAATTGGCCATAACTCGGTAAATAGAAGCCGTAGAGCAGTGAAAGTTGCAGCATTCGAAAGATCAGAACATTTAGAATATAATATAGTTGATTTCATGAATGTGGACAAATCGTGGAAGGAGAAATCGGGTCGAGAATATTGAAATTAGTAATTTGGCTATAACTCGGTAAATAGAAGCCGTAGAGCAGTGAATATTGAAATTAGTAAATTGGCCATAACTCGGTAAATAGACGCCGTAGAGCAGTGAAAGTTGCAGCATTCGAAAGATCAGAACATTTAGAATATAATATAGTTGATTTCATGTATGTGGACAAATCGTGGAAGGATAAATCGGGTCGAGAATATTGAAATAAGTAAATTAGCCATAACTCAGTAAATAGACGCCGTAGAGCAGTGAAAGTTGCAGCATTCGAAAGATCAGAACATTTAGAATATAATATAGTTGATTTCATGCATGTGGACAAATCGTGGAAGGAGAAATCGGGTCGAGAATATTGAAATTAGTTAATTGGCTATAACTCGGTAAATAGAAGCCGTAGAGCAGTGAATATTGAAATTAGTAAATTGGCCATAACTCGGTAAATAGAAGCCGTAGAGCAGTGAAAGTTGCAGCATTCGAAAGATCAGAACATTTAGAATATAATATAGTTGATTTCATGTATGTGGACAAATCGTGGAAGGAGAAATCGGATCGAGAATATTGAAATAAGTAAATTAGCCATAACTCAGTAAATAGACGCCGTAGCGCAGTGAAAGTTGCAGCATTCGAAAGATCAGAACATTTAGAATATAATATAGTTGATTTCATGTATGTGGTGAAATCGTGGAAGGAGTAATCGGGTCGAGAATATTGAAATTAGTAATTTGGCTATAACTCGGTAAATAGACGCCGTGGAGCAGTGAAAGTTGCAGCATTCGAAAGATCAGAACATTTAGAATATAATATAGTTGATTTCATGTATGTGGAGAAATCGTGGAAGGAGTAATCGGGTCGAGAATATTGAAATTAGTAATTTGGCTATAACTCAGTAAATAGACGCCGTGGAGCAGTGAAAGTTGCAGCATTCGAAAGATCAGAACATTTAGAATATAATATAGTTGATTTCATGTATGTGGAGAAATCGTGGAAGGAGTAATCGGGTCGAGAATATTGAAATTAGTAATTTGGCTATAACTCGGTAAATAGAAGCCGTAGAGCAGTGAAAGTTGCAGCATTCGAAAGATCAGAACATTTAGAATATAATATAGTTGATTTCATGCATGTGGACAAATCGTGGAAGGGGAAATCGGGTCGAGAATATTGAAATTAGTTAATTGGCTATAACTCGGTAAATAGAAGCCGTAGAGCAGTGAAAGTTGCAGCATTCGAAAGATCAGAACATTTAGAATATAATATAGTTGATTTCATGTATGTGGAGAAATCGTGGAAGGAGTAATCGGGTCGAGAATATTGAAATTAGTAATTTGGCTATAACTCAGTAAATAGACGCCGTGGAGCAGTGAAAGTTGCAGCATTCGAAAGATCAGAACATTTAGAATATAATATACTTGATTTCATGTATGTGGAGAAATCGTGGAAGGAGTAATCGGGTCGAGAATATTGAAATTAGTAATTTGGCTATAACTCGGTAAATAGAAGCCGTAGAGCAGTGAATATTGAAATTAGTAAATTGGCCATAACTCGGTAAATAGACGCCGTAGAGCAGTGAAAGTTGCAGCATTCGAAAGATCAGAACATTTAGAATATAATATAGTTGATTTCATGTATGTGGAGAAATCGTGGAAGGAGTAATCGGGTCGAGAATATTGAAATTAGTAATTTGGCTATAACTCAGTAAATAGACGCCGTGGAGCAGTGAAAGTTGCAGCATTCGAAAGATCAGAACATTTAGAATATAATATAGTTGATTTCATGTATGTGGAGAAATCGTGGAAGGAGTAATCGGGTCGAGAATATTGAAATTAGTAATTTGGCTATAACTCAGTAAATAGACGCCGTGGAGCAGTGAAAGTTGCAGCATTCGAAAGATCAGAACATTTAGAATATAATATAGTTGATTTCATGTATGTGGAGAAATCGTGGAAGGAGTAATCGGGTCGAGAATATTGAAATTAGTAATTTGGCTATAACTCGGTAAATAGAAGCCGTAGAGCAGTGAAAGTTGCAGCATTCGAAAGATCAGAACATTTAGAATATAATATAGTTGATTTCATGTATGTGGAGAAATCGTGGAAGGAGTAATCGGGTCGAGAATATTGAAATTAGTAATTTGGCTATAACTCAGTAAATAGACGCCGTGGAGCAGTGAAAGTTGCAGCATTCGAAAGATCAGAACATTTAGAATATAATATAGTTGATTTCATGTATGTGGAGAAATCGTGGAAGGAGTAATCGGGTCGAGAATATTGAAATTAGTAATTTGGCTATAACTCGGTAAATAGAAGCCGTAGAGCATTGAAAGTTGCAGCATTCGAAAGATCAGAACATTTAGAATATAATATAGTTGATTTCATGTATGTGGAGAAATCGTGGAAGGAGTAATCGGGTCGAGAATATTGAAATTAGTAATTTGGCTATAACTCGGTAAATAGAAGCCGTAGAGCAGTGAAAGTTGCAGCATTCGAAAGATCAGAACATTTAGAATATAATATAGTTGATTTCATGTATGTGGAGAAATCGTGGAAGGAGTAATCGGGTCGAGAATATTGAAATTAGTAATTTGGCTATAACTCAGTAAATAGACGCCGTGGAGCAGTGAAAGTTGCAGCATTCGAAAGATCAGAACATTTAGAATATAATATAGTTGATTTCATGTATGTGGAGAAATCGTGGAAGGAGTAATCGGGTCGAGAATATTGAAATTAGTAATTTGGCTATAACTCGGTAAATAGAAGCCGTAGAGCATTGAAAGTTGCAGCATTCGAAAGATCAGAACATTTAGAATATAAAATAGTTGATTTCATGCATGTGGACAAATCGTGGAAGGAGAAATCGGGTCGAGAATATTGAAATTAGTTAATTGGCTATAACTCGGTAAATAGAAGCCGTAGAGCAGTGAAAGTTGCAGCATTCGAAAGATCAGAACATTTAGAATATAATATAGTTGATTTCATGTATGTGGAGAAATCGTGGAAGGAGTAATCGGGTCGAGAATATTGAAGTTAGTTATTTGGCTATAACTCAGTAAATAGACGCCGTGGAGCAGTGAAAGTTGCAGCATTCGAAAGATCAGAACATTTAGAATATAATATAGTTGATTTCATGTATGTGGAGAAATCGTGGAAGGAGTAATCGGGTCGAGAATATTGAAATTAGTAATTTGGCTATAACTCAGTAAATAGACGCCGTGGAGCAGTGAAAGTTGCAGCATTCGAAAGATCAGAACATTTAGAATATAATATAGTTGATTTCATGTATGTGGAGAAATCGTGGAAGGAGTAATCGGGTCGAGAATATTGAAATTAGTAATTTGGCTATAACTCAGTAAATAGACGCCGTAGAGCAGTGAAAGTTGCAGGATTCGAAAGATCAGAACATTAAGAATATAATATAGTTGATTTCATGTATGTGGACAAATCGTGGAAGGAGAAATCGGGTCGAGAATATTGAAATTAGTAATTTGGCTATAACTCAGTAAATAGACGCCGTGGAGCAGTGAAAGTTGCAGCATTCGAAAGATCAGAACATTTAGAATATAATATAGTTGATTTCATGTATGTGGAGAAATCGTGGAAGGAGTAATCGGGTCGAGAATATTGAAATTAGTAATTTGGCTATAACTCAGTAAATAGACGCCGTGGAGCAGTGAAAGTTGCAGCATTCGAAAGATCAGAACATTTAGAATATAATATAGTTGATTTCATGTATGTGGAGAAATCGTGGAAGGAGTAATCGGGTCGAGAATATTGAAATTAGTAATTTGGCTATAACTCGGTAAATAGAAGCCGTAGAGCAGTGAATATTGAAATTAGTAAATTGGCCATAACTCGGTAAATAGACGCCGTAGAGCAGTGAAAGTTGCAGCATTCGAAAGATCAGAACATTTAGAATATAATATAGTTGATTTCATGTATGTGGACAAATCGTGGAAGGAGAAATCGGGTCGAGAATATTGAAATTAGTAATTTGGCCATAACTCGGTAAATAGAAGCCGTAGAGCAGTGAATATTGAAATTAGTAAATTGGCCATAACTCGGTAAATAGACGCCGTAGAGCAGTGAAAGTTGCAGCATTCGAAAGATCAGAACATTTAGAATATAATATAGTTGATTTCATGTATGTGGAGAAATCGTGGAAGGAGTAATCGGGTCGAGAATATTGAAATTAGTAATTTGGCTATAACTCGTTAAATAGACGCCGTGGAGCAGTGAAAGTTGCAGCATTCGAAAGATCAGAACATTTAGAATATAATATAGTTGATTTCATGTATGTGGAGAAATCGTGGAAGGAGTAATCGGGTCGAGAATATTGAAATTAGTAATTTGGCTATAACTCAGTAAATAGACGCCGTGGAGCAGTGAAAGTTGCAGCATTCGAAAGATCAGAACATTTAGAATATAATATAGTTGATTTCATGTATGTGGAGAAATCGTGGAAGGAGTAATCGGGTCGAGAATATTGAAATTAGTAATTTGGCTATAACTCAGTAAATAGACGCCGTGGAGCAGTGAAAGTTGCAGCATTCGAAAGATCAGAACATTTAGAATATAATATAGTTGATTTCATGTATGTGGAGAAATCGTGGAAGGAGTAATCGGGTCGAGAATATTGAAATTAGTAATTTGGCTATAACTCGGTAAATAGAAGCCGTAGAGCAGTGAAAGTTGCAGCATTCGAAAGATCAGAACATTTAGAATATAAAATAGTTGATTTCATGCATGTGGACAAATCGTGGAAGGAGAAATCGGGTCGAGAATATTGAAATTAGTTAATTGGCTATAACTCGGTAAATAGAAGCCGTAGAGCAGTGAATATTGAAATTAGTAAATTGGCCATAACTCGGTAAATAGACGCCGTAGAGCAGTGAAAGTTGCAGCATTCGAAAGATCAGAACATTTAGAATATAATATAGTTGATTTCATGTATGTGGACAAATCGTGGAAGGAGTAATCGGGTCGAGAATATTGAAATAAGTAAATTAGCCATAACTCAGTAAATAGACGCCGTAGAGCAGTGAAAGTTGCAGCATTCGAAAGATCAGAACATTTAGAATATAATATAGTTGATTTCATGTATGTGGAGAAATCGTGGAAGGAGTAATCGGGTCGAGAATATTGAAATTAGTAATTTGGCTATAACTCGGTAAATAGAAGCCGTAGAGCAGTGAAAGTTGCAGCATTCGAAAGATCAGAACATTTAGAATATAAAATAGTTGATTTCATGCATGTGGACAAATCGTGGAAGGAGAAATCGGGTCGAGAATATTGAAATTAGTTAATTGGCTATAACTCGGTAAATAGAAGCCGTAGAGCAGTGAAAGTTGCAGCATTCGAAAGATCAGAACATTTAGAATATAAAATAGTTGATTTCATGCATGTGGACAAATCGTGGAAGGAGAAATCGGGTCGAGAATATTGAAATTAGTTAATTGGCTATAACTCGGTAAATAGAAGCCGTAGAGCAGTGAAAGTTGCAGCATTCGAAAGATCAGAACATTTAGAATATAAAATAGTTGATTTCATGCATGTGGACAAATCGTGGAAGGAGAAATCGGGTCGAGAATATTGAAATTAGTTAATTGGCTATAACTCGGTAAATAGAAGCCGTAGAGCAGTGAAAGTTGCAGCATTCGAAAGATCAGAACATTTAGAATATAAAATAGTTGATTTCATGCATGTGGACAAATCGTGGAAGGAGAAATCGGGTCGAGAATATTGAAATTAGTTAATTGGCTATAACTCGGTAAATAGAAGCCGTAGAGCAGTGAAAGTTGCAGCATTCGAAAGATCAGAACATTTAGAATATAATATAGTTGATTTCATGTATGTGGAGAAATCGTGGAAGGAGTAATCGGGTCGAGAATATTGAAATTAGTTAATTGGCTATAACTCGGTAAATAGAAGCCGTAGAGCAGTGAAAGTTGCAGCATTCGAAAGATCAGAACATTTAGAATATAATATAGTTGATTTCATGTATGTGGAGAAATCGTGGAAGGAGTAATCGGGTCGAGAATATTGAAATTAGTAATTTGGCTATAACTCGGTAAATAGAAGCCGTAGAGCAGTGAATATTGAAATTAGTAAATTGGCCATAACTCGGTAAATAGAAGCCGTAGAGCAGTGAAAGTTGCAGCATTCGAAAGATCAGAACATTTAGAATATAAAATAGTTGATTTCATGTATGTGGACAAATCGTGGAAGGAGAAATCGGGTCGAGAATATTGAAATTAGTTAATTGGCTATAACTCGGTAAATAGAAGCCGTAGAGCAGTGAATATTGAAATTAGTAAATTGGCCATAACTCGGTAAATAGACGCCGTAGAGCAGTGAAAGTTGCAGCATTCGAAAGATCAGAACATTTAGAATATAATATAGTTGATTTCATGTATGTGGACAAATCGTGGAAGGAGTAATCGGGTCGAGAATATTGAAATAAGTAAATTAGCCATAACTCAGTAAATAGACGCCGTAGAGCAGTGAAAGTTGCAGCATTCGAAAGATCAGAACATTTAGAATATAATATAGTTGATTTCATGTATGTGGAGAAATCGTGGAAGGAGTAATCGGGTCGAGAATATTGAAATTAGTAATTTGGCTATAACTCAGTAAATAGACGCCGTGGAGCAGTGAAAGTTGCAGCATTCGAAAGATCAGAACATTTAGAATATAATATAGTTGATTTCATGTATGTGGAGAAATCGTGGAAGGAGTAATCGGGTCGAGAATATTGAAATTAGTAATTTGGCTATAACTCGGTAAATAGAAGCCGTAGAGCAGTGAAAGTTGCAGCATTCGAAAGATCAGAACATTTAGAATATAAAATAGTTGATTTCATGCATGTGGACAAATCGTGGAAGGAGAAATCGGGTCGAGAATATTGAAATTAGTTAATTGGCTATAACTCGGTAAATAGAAGCCGTAGAGCAGTGAAAGTTGCAGCATTCGAAAGATCAGAACATTTAGAATATAATATAGTTGATTTCATGTATGTGGACAAATCGTGGAAGGAGTAATCGGGTCGAGAATATTGAAATAAGTAAATTAGCCATAACTCAGTAAATAGACGCCGTAGAGCAGTGAAAGTTGCAGCATTCGAAAGATCAGAACATTTAGAATATAATATAGTTGATTTCATGTATGTGGAGAAATCGTGGAAGGAGTAATCGGGTCGAGAATATTGAAATTAGTAATTTGGCTATAACTCAGTAAATAGACGCCGTGGAGCAGTGAAAGTTGCAGCATTCGAAAGATCAGAACATTTAGAATATAATATAGTTGATTTCATGTATGTGGAGAAATCGTGGAAGGAGAAATCGGGTCGAGAATATTGAAATTAGTTAATTGGCTATAACTCGGTAAATAGAAGCCGTAGAGCAGTGAATATTGAAATTAGTAAATTGGCCATAACTCGGTAAATAGACGCCGTAGAGCAGTGAAAGTTGCAGCATTCGAAAGATCAGAACATTTAGAATATAATATAGTTGATTTCATGTATGTGGACAAATCGTGGAAGGAGTAATCGGGTCGAGAATATTGAAATTAGTAATTTGGCTATAACTCGGTAAATAGAAGCCGTAGAGCAGTGAAAGTTGCAGCATTCGAAAGATCAGAACATTTAGAATATAATATAGTTGATTTCATGTATGTGGACAAATCGTGGAAGGAGTAATCGGGTCGAGAATATTGAAATAAGTAATTTGGCTATAACTCGGTAAATAGAAGCCGTAGAGCAGTGAAAGTTGCAGCATTCGAAAGATCAGAACATTTAGAATATAATATAGTTGATTTCATGTATGTGGAGAAATCGTGGAAGGAGTAATCGGGTCGAGAATATTGAAATTAGTAATTTGGCTATAACTCGGTAAATAGAAGCCGTAGAGCAGTGAAAGTTGCAGCATTCGAAAGATCAGAACATTTAGAATATAATATAGTTGATTTCATGTATGTGGACAAATCGTGGAAGGAGTAATCGGGTCGAGAATATTGAAATAAGTAATTTGGCTATAACTCGGTAAATAGAAGCCGTAGAGCAGTGAAAGTTGCAGCATTCGAAAGATCAGAACATTTAGAATATAATATAGTTGATTTCATGTATGTGGACAAATCGTGGAAGGAGAAATCGGGTCGAGAATATTGAAATTAGTTAATTGGCTATAACTCGGTAAATAGAAGCCGTAGAGCAGTGAATATTGAAATTAGTAAATTGGCCATAACTCGGTAAATAGACGCCGTAGAGCAGTGAAAGTTGCAGCATTCGAAAGATCAGAACATTTAGAATATAATATAGTTGATTTCATGTATGTGGACAAATCGTGGAAGGAGTAATCGAGTCGAGAATATTGAAATAAGTAATTTGGCTATAACTCGGTAAATAGAAGCCGTAGAGCAGTGAAAGTTGCAGCATTCGAAAGATCAGAACATTTAGAATATAATATAGTTGATTTCATGTATGTGGACAAATCGTGGAAGGAGTAATCGGGTCGAGAATATTGAAATAAGTAATTTGGCTATAACTCGGTAAATAGAAGCCGTAGAGCAGTGAAAGTTGCAGCATTCGAAAGATCAGAACATTTAGAATATAATATAGTTGATTTCATGTATGTGGACAAATCGTGGAAGGAGAAATCGGGTCGAGAATATTGAAATTAGTTAATTGGCTATAACTCGGTAAATAGAAGCCGTAGAGCAGTGAATATTGAAATTAGTAAATTGGCCATAACTCGGTAAATAGACGCCGTAGAGCAGTGAAAGTTGCAGCATTCGAAAGATCAGAACATTTAGAATATAATATAGTTGATTTCATGTATGTGGACAAATCGTGGAAGGAGTAATCGGGTCGAGAATATTGAAATAAGTAATTTGGCTATAACTCGGTAAATAGAAGCCGTAGAGCAGTGAAAGTTGCAGCATTCGAAAGATCAGAACATTTAGAATATAATATAGTTGATTTCATGTATGTGGAGAAATCGTGGAAGGAGTAATCGGGTCGAGAATATTGAAATTAGTAATTTGGCTATAACTCGGTAAATAGAAGCCGTAGAGCAGTGAAAGTTGCAGCATTCGAAAGATCAGAACATTTAGAATATAATATAGTTGATTTCATGTATGTGGACAAATCGTGGAAGGAGTAATCGGGTCGAGAATATTGAAATAAGTAATTTGGCTATAACTCGGTAAATAGAAGCCGTAGAGCAGTGAAAGTTGCAGCATTCGAAAGATCAGAACATTTAGAATATAATATAGTTGATTTCATGTATGTGGACAAATCGTGGAAGGAGAAATCGGGTCGAGAATATTGAAATTAGTTAATTGGCTATAACTCGGTAAATAGAAGCCGTAGAGCAGTGAATATTGAAATTAGTAAATTGGCCATAACTCGGTAAATAGACGCCGTAGAGCAGTGAAAGTTGCAGCATTCGAAAGATCAGAACATTTAGAATATAATATAGTTGATTTCATGTATGTGGACAAATCGTGGAAGGAGTAATCGAGTCGAGAATATTGAAATAAGTAATTTGGCTATAACTCGGTAAATAGAAGCCGTAGAGCAGTGAAAGTTGCAGCATTCGAAAGATCAGAACATTTAGAATATAATATAGTTGATTTCATGTATGTGGAGAAATCGTGGAAGGAGTAATCGGGTCGAGAATATTGAAATTAGTAATTTGGCTATAACTCGGTAAATAGAAGCTGTAGAGCAGTGAAAGTTGCAGCATTCGAAAGATCAGAACATTTAGAATATAAAATAGTTGATTTCATGTATGTGGAGAAATCGTGGAAGGAGTAATCGGGTCGAGAATATTGAAATTAGTAATTTGGCTATAACTCGGTAAATAGAAGCCGTAGAGCAGTGAATATTGAAATTAGTAAATTGGCCATAACTCGGTAAATAGACGCCGTAGAGCAGTGAAAGTTGCAGCATTCGAAAGATCAGAACATTTAGAATATAATATAGTTGATTTCATGTATGTGGAGAAATCGTGGAAGGAGTAATCGGGTCGAGAATATTGAAATTAGTAATTTGGCTATAACTCGGTAAATAGAAGCTGTAGAGCAGTGAAAGTTGCAGCATTCGAAAGATCAGAACATTTAGAATATAAAATAGTTGATTTCATGCATGTGGACAAATCGTGGAAGGAGAAATCGGGTCGAGAATATTGAAATTAGTTAATTGGCTATAACTCAGTAAATAGACGCCGTAGAGCAGTGAAAGTTGCAGCATTCGAAAGATCAGAACATTTAGAATATAAAATAGTTGATTTCATGCATGTGGACAAATCGTGGAAGGAGAAATCGGGTCGAGAATATTGAAATTAGTTAATTGGCTATAACTCGGTAAATAGAAGCCGTAGAGCAGTGAATATTGAAATTAGTAAATTGGCCATAACTCGGTAAATAGACGCCGTAGAGCAGTGAAAGTTGCAGCATTCGAAAGATCAGAACATTTAGAATATAATATAGTTGATTTCATGTATGTGGAGAAATCGTGGAAGGAGTAATCGGGTCGAGAATATTGAAATTAGTAATTTGGCTATAACTCGGTAAATAGAAGCCGTAGAGCAGTGAATATTGAAATTAGTAAATTGGCCATAACTCGGTAAATAGAAGCCGTAGAGCAGTGAAAGTTGCAGCATTCGAAAGATCAGAACATTTAGAATATAAAATAGTTGATTTCATGTATGTGGACAAATCGTGGAAGGAGAAATCGGGTCGAGAATATTGAAATTAGTTAATTGGCTATAACTCGGTAAATAGAAGCCGTAGAGCAGTGAATATTGAAATTAGTAAATTGGCCATAACTCGGTAAATAGACGCCGTAGAGCAGTGAAAGTTGCAGCATTCGAAAGATCAGAACATTTAGAATATAATATAGTTGATTTCATGTATGTGGACAAATCGTGGAAGGAGTAATCGGGTCGAGAATATTGAAATAAGTAAATTAGCCATAACTCAGTAAATAGACGCCGTAGAGCAGTGAAAGTTGCAGCATTCGAAAGATCAGAACATTTAGAATATAATATAGTTGATTTCATGTATGTGGAGAAATCGTGGAAGGAGTAATCGGGTCGAGAATATTGAAATTAGTAATTTGGCTATAACTCAGTAAATAGACGCCGTGGAGCAGTGAAAGTTGCAGCATTCGAAAGATCAGAACATTTAGAATATAATATAGTTGATTTCATGTATGTGGAGAAATCGTGGAAGGAGTAATCGGGTCGAGAATATTGAAATTAGTAATTTGGCTATAACTCGGTAAATAGAAGCCGTAGAGCAGTGAAAGTTGCAGCATTCGAAAGATCAGAACATTTAGAATATAAAATAGTTGATTTCATGCATGTGGACAAATCGTGGAAGGAGAAATCGGGTCGAGAATATTGAAATTAGTTAATTGGCTATAACTCGGTAAATAGAAGCCGTAGAGCAGTGAAAGTTGGAGCATTCGAAAGATCAGAACATTTAGAATATAATATAGTTGATTTCATGTATGTGGAGAAATCGTGGAAGGAGTAATCGGGTCGAGAATATTGAAATTAGTAATTTGGCTATAACTCGGTAAATAGAAGCCGTAGAGCAGTGAATATTGAAATTAGTAAATTGGCCATAACTCGGTAAATAGAAGCCGTAGAGCAGTGAAAGTTGCAGCATTCGAAAGATCAGAACATTTAGAATATAATATAGTTGATTTCATGTATGTGGACAAATCGTGGAAGGAGTAATCGAGTCGAGAATATTGAAATAAGTAATTTGGCTATAACTCGGTAAATAGAAGCCGTAGAGCAGTGAAAGTTGCAGCATTCGAAAGATCAGAACATTTAGAATATAATATAGTTGATTTCATGTATGTGGAGAAATCGTGGAAGGAGTAATCGGGTCGAGAATATTGAAATTAGTAATTTGGCTATAACTCGGTAAATAGAAGCCGTAGAGCAGTGAATATTGAAATTAGTAAATTGGCCATAACTCGGTAAATAGACGCCGTAGAGCAGTGAAAGTTGCAGCATTCGAAAGATCAGAACATTTAGAATATAAAATAGTTGATTTCATGTATGTGGACAAATCGTGGAAGGAGAAATCGGGTCGAGAATATTGAAATTAGTTAATTGGCTATAACTCGGTAAATAGAAGCCGTAGAGCAGTGAATATTGAAATTAGTAAATTGGCCATAACTCGGTAAATAGACGCCGTAGAGCAGTGAAAGTTGCAGCATTCGAAAGATCAGAACATTTAGAATATAATATAGTTGATTTCATGTATGTGGACAAATCGTGGAAGGAGTAATCGAGTCGAGAATATTGAAATAAGTAATTTGGCTATAACTCGGTAAATAGAAGCCGTAGAGCAGTGAAAGTTGCAGCATTCGAAAGATCAGAACATTTAGAATATAATATAGTTGATTTCATGTATGTGGAGAAATCGTGGAAGGAGTAATCGGGTCGAGAATATTGAAATTAGTAATTTGGCTATAACTCGGTAAATAGAAGCCGTAGAGCAGTGAATATTGAAATTAGTAAATTGGCCATAACTCGGTAAATAGACGCCGTAGAGCAGTGAAAGTTGCAGCATTCGAAAGATCAGAACATTTAGAATATAATATAGTTGATTTCATGTATGTGGACAAATCGTGGAAGGAGTAATCGGGTCGAGAATATTGAAATAAGTAAATTAGCCATAACTCAGTAAATAGACGCCGTAGAGCAGTGAAAGTTGCAGCATTCGAAAGATCAGAACATTTAGAATATAATATAGTTGATTTCATGTATGTGGAGAAATCGTGGAAGGAGTAATCGGGTCGAGAATATTGAAATTAGTAATTTGGCTATAACTCGGTAAATAGAAGCCGTAGAGCAGTGAAAGTTGCAGCATTCGAAAGATCAGAACATTTAGAATATAATATAGTTGATTTCATGTATGTGGAGAAATCGTGGAAGGAGTAATCGGGTCGAGAATATTGAAATTAGTAATTTGGCTATAACTCGGTAAATAGAAGCCGTAGAGCAGTGAATATTGAAATTAGTAAATTGGCCATAACTCGGTAAATAGAAGCCGTAGAGCAGTGAAAGTTGCAGCATTCGAAAGATCAGAACATTTAGAATATAATATAGTTGATTTCATGTATGTGGACAAATCGTGGAAGGAGTAATCGAGTCGAGAATATTGAAATAAGTAATTTGGCTATAACTCGGTAAATAGAAGCCGTAGAGCAGTGAAAGTTGCAGCATTCGAAAGATCAGAACATTTAGAATATAATATAGTTGATTTCATGTATGTGGAGAAATCGTGGAAGGAGTAATGGGGTCGAGAATATTGAAATTAGTAATTTGGCTATAACTCGGTAAATAGAAGCCGTAGAGCAGTGAATATTGAAATTAGTAAATTGGCCATAACTCGGTAAATAGACGCCGTAGAGCAGTGAAAGTTGCAGCATTCGAAAGATCAGAACATTTAGAATATAAAATAGTTGATTTCATGTATGTGGACAAATCGTGGAAGGAGAAATCGGGTCGAGAATATTGAAATTAGTTAATTGGCTATAACTCGGTAAATAGAAGCCGTAGAGCAGTGAATATTGAAATTAGTAAATTGGCCATAACTCGGTAAATAGACGCCGTAGAGCAGTGAAAGTTGCAGCATTCGAAAGATCAGAACATTTAGAATATAATATAGTTGATTTCATGTATGTGGAGAAATCGTGGAAGGAGTAATCGGGTCGAGAATATTGAAATTAGTAATTTGGCTATAACTCGGTAAATAGAAGCCGTAGAGCAGTGAAAGTTGCAGCATTCGAAAGATCAGAACATTTAGAATATAATATAGTTGATTTCATGTATGTGGAGAAATCGTGGAAGGAGTAATCGAGTCGAAAATATTGAAATAAGTAATTTGGCTATAACTCGGTAAATAGAAGCCGTAGAGCAGTGAAAGTTGCAGCATTCGAAAGATCAGAACATTTAGAATATAATATAGTTGATTTCATGTATGTGGAGAAATCGTGGAAGGAGTAATCGGGTCGAGAATATTGAAATTAGTAATTTGGCTATAACTCGGTAAATAGAAGCCGTAGAGCAGTGAAAGTTGCAGCATTCGAAAGATCAGAACATTTAGAATATAATATAGTTGATTTCATGTATGTGGAGAAATCGTGGAAGGAGTAATCGAGTCGAAAATATTGAAATAAGTAATTTGGCTATAACTCGGTAAATAGAAGCCGTAGAGCAGTGAAAGTTGCAGCATTCGAAAGATCAGAACATTTAGAATATAATATAGTTGATTTCATGTATGTGGAGAAATCGTGGAAGGAGTAATCGGGTCGAGAATATTGAAATTAGTAATTTGGCTATAACTCGGTAAATAGAAGCCGTAGAGCAGTGAAAGTTGCAGCATTCGAAAGATCAGAACATTTAGAATATAATATAGTTGATTTCATGTATGTGGAGAAATCGTGGAAGGAGTAATCGAGTCGAAAATATTGAAATAAGTAATTTGGCTATAACTCGGTAAATAGAAGCCGTAGAGCAGTGAAAGTTGCAGCATTCGAAAGATCAGAACATTTAGAATATAATATAGTTGATTTCATGTATGTGGAGAAATCGTGGAAGGAGTAATCGGGTCGAGAATATTGAAATTAGTAATTTGGCTATAACTCGGTAAATAGAAGCCGTAGAGCAGTGAAAGTTGCAGCATTCGAAAGATCAGAACATTTAGAATATAATATAGTTGATTTCATGTATGTGGAGAAATCGTGGAAGGAGTAATCGAGTCGAAAATATTGAAATAAGTAATTTGGCTATAACTCGGTAAATAGAAGCCGTAGAGCAGTGAAAGTTGCAGCATTCGAAAGATCAGAACATTTAGAATATAATATAGTTGATTTCATGTATGTGGAGAAATCGTGGAAGGAGTAATCGGGTCGAGAATATTGAAATTAGTAATTTGGCTATAACTCGGTAAATAGAAGCCGTAGAGCAGTGAAAGTTGCAGCATTCGAAAGATCAGAACATTTAGAATATAATATAGTTGATTTCATGTATGTGGAGAAATCGTGGAAGGAGTAATCGAGTCGAAAATATTGAAATAAGTAATTTGGCTATAACTCGGTAAATAGAAGCCGTAGAGCAGTGAAAGTTGCAGCATTCGAAAGATCAGAACATTTAGAATATAATATAGTTGATTTCATGTATGTGGAGAAATCGTGGAAGGAGTAATCGGGTCGAGAATATTGAAATTAGTAATTTGGCTATAACTCGGTAAATAGAAGCCGTAGAGCAGTGAAAGTTGCAGCATTCGAAAGATCAGAACATTTAGAATATAATATAGTTGATTTCATGTATGTGGACAAATCGTGGAAGGAGTAATCGAGTCGAAAATATTGAAATAAGTAATTTGGCTATAACTCGGTAAATAGAAGCCGTAGAGCAGTGAAAGTTGCAGCATTCGAAAGATCAGAACATTTAGAATATAATATAGTTGATTTCATGTATGTGGAGAAATCGTGGAAGGAGTAATCGGGTCGAGAATATTGAAATTAGTAATTTGGCTATAACTCGGTAAATAGAAGCCGTAGAGCAGTGAAAGTTGCAGCATTCGAAAGATCAGAACATTTAGAATATAATATAGTTGATTTCATGTATGTGGACAAATCGTGGAAGGAGTAATCGAGTCGAAAATATTGAAATAAGTAATTTGGCTATAACTCGGTAAATAGAAGCCGTAGAGCAGTGAAAGTTGCAGCATTCGAAAGATCAGAACATTTAGAATATAATATAGTTGATTTCATGTATGTGGAGAAATCGTGGAAGGAGTAATCGGGTCGAGAATATTGAAATTAGTAATTTGGCTATAACTCGGTAAATAGAAGCCGTAGAGCAGTGAATATTGAAATTAGTAAATTGGCCATAACTCGGTAAATAGACGCCGTAGAGCAGTGAAAGTTGCAGCATTCGAAAGATCAGAACATTTAGAATATAATATAGTTGATTTCATGTATGTGGACAAATCGTGGAAGGAGTAATCGGGTCGAGAATATTGAAATAAGTAAATTAGCCATAACTCAGTAAATAGACGCCGTAGAGCAGTGAAAGTTGCAGCATTCGAAAGATCAGAACATTTAGAATATAATATAGTTGATTTCATGTATGTGGAGAAATCGTGGAAGGAGTAATCGGGTCGAGAATATTGAAATTAGTAATTTGGCTATAACTCGGTAAATAGAAGCCGTAGAGCAGTGAAAGTTGCAGCATTCGAAAGATCAGAACATTTAGAATATAAAATAGTTGATTTCATGCATGTGGACAAATCGTGGAAGGAGAAATCGGGTCGAGAATATTGAAATTAGTTAATTGGCTATATCTCGGTAAATAGAAGCCGTAGAGCAGTGAAAGTTGCAGCATTCGAAAGATCAGAACATTTAGAATATAATATAGTTGATTTCATGTATGTGGAGAAATCGTGGAAGGAGTAATCGGGTCGAGAATATTGAAATTAGTAATTTGGCTATAACTCGGTAAATAGAAGCCGTAGAGCAGTGAATATTGAAATTAGTAAATTGGCCATAACTCGGTAAATAGAAGCCGTAGAGCAGTGAAAGTTGCAGCATTCGAAAGATCAGAACATTTAGAATATAATATAGTTGATTTCATGTATGTGGACAAATCGTGGAAGGAGTAATCGAGTCGAGAATATTGAAATAAGTAATTTGGCTATAACTCGGTAAATAGAAGCCGTAGAGGAGTGAAAGTTGCAGCATTCGAAAGATCAGAACATTTAGAATATAATATAGTTGATTTCATGTATGTGGAGAAATCGTGGAAGGAGTATTCGGGTTGAGAATATTGAAATTAGTAATTTGGCTATAACTCGGTAAATAGAAGCCGTAGAGCAGTGAAAGTTGCAGCATTCGAAAGATCAGAACATTTAGAATATAATATAGTTGATTTCATGTATGTGGAGAAATCGTGGAAGGAGTAATCGGGTCGAGAATATTGAAATTAGTTAATTGGCTATAACTCGGTAAATAGAAGCCGTAGAGCAGTGAAAGTTGCAGCATTCGAAAGATCAGAACATTTAGAATATAATATAGTTGATTTCATGTATGTGGAGAAATCGTGGAAGGAGTAATCGGGTCGAGAATATTGAAATTAGTAATTTGGCTATAACTCGGTAAATAGAAGCCGTAGAGCAGTGAATATTGAAATTAGTAAATTGGCCATAACTCGGTAAATAGAAGCCGTAGAGCAGTGAAAGTTGCAGCATTCGAAAGATCAGAACATTTAGAATATAATATAGTTGATTTCATGTATGTGGAGAAATCGTGGAAGGAGTAATCGGGTCGAGAATATTGAAATTAGTAATTTGGCTATAACTCGGTAAATAGAAGCCGTAGAGCAGTGAAAGTTGCAGCATTCGAAAGATCAGAACATTTAGAATATAAAATAGTTGATTTCATGCATGTGGACAAATCGTGGAAGGAGAAATCGGGTCGAGAATATTGAAATTAGTTAATTGGCTATAACTCGGTAAATAGAAGCCGTAGAGCAGTGAATATTGAAATTAGTAAATTGGCCATAACTCGGTAAATAGAAGCCGTAGAGCAGTGAAAGTTGCAGCATTCGAAAGATCAGAACATTTAGAATATAAAATAGTTGATTTCATGTATGTGGACAAATCGTGGAAGGAGAAATCGGGTCGAGAATATTGAAATTAGTTAATTGGCTATAACTCGGTAAATAGAAGCCGTAGAGCAGTGAATATTGAAATTAGTAAATTGGCCATAACTCGGTAAATAGACGCCGTAGAGCAGTGAAAGTTGCAGCATTCGAAAGATCAGAACATTTAGAATATAATATAGTTGATTTCATGTATGTGGACAAATCGTGGAAGGAGTAATCGGGTCGAGAATATTGAAATAAGTAAATTAGCCATAACTCAGTAAATAGACGCCGTAGAGCAGTGAAAGTTGCAGCATTCGAAAGATCAGAACATTTAGAATATAATATAGTTGATTTCATGTATGTGGAGAAATCGTGGAAGGAGTAATCGGGTCGAGAATATTGAAATTAGTAATTTGGCTATAACTCAGTAAATAGACGCCGTGGAGCAGTGAAAGTTGCAGCATTCGAAAGATCAGAACATTTAGAATATAATATAGTTGATTTCATGTATGTGGAGAAATCGTGGAAGGAGTAATCGGGTCGAGAATATTGAAATTAGTAATTTGGCTATAACTCGGTAAATAGAAGCCGTAGAGCAGTGAAAGTTGCAGCATTCGAAAGATCAGAACATTTAGAATATAAAATAGTTGATTTCATGCATGTGGACAAATCGTGGAAGGAGAAATCGGGTCGAGAATATTGAAATTAGTTAATTGGCTATAACTCGGTAAATAGAAGCCGTAGAGCAGTGAAAGTTGCAGCATTCGAAAGATCAGAACATTTAGAATATAATATAGTTGATTTCATGTATGTGGACAAATCGTGGAAGGAGTAATCGGGTCGAGAATATTGAAATAAGTAAATTAGCCATAACTCAGTAAATAGACGCCGTAGAGCAGTGAAAGTTGCAGCATTCGAAAGATCAGAACATTTAGAATATAATATAGTTGATTTCATGTATGTGGAGAAATCGTGGAAGGAGTAATCGGGTCGAGAATATTGAAATTAGTAATTTGGCTATAACTCAGTAAATAGACGCCGTGGAGCAGTGAAAGTTGCAGCATTCGAAAGATCAGAACATTTAGAATATAATATAGTTGATTTCATGTATGTGGAGAAATCGTGGAAGGAGTAATCGGGTCGAGAATATTGAAATTAGTAATTTGGCTATAACTCGGTAAATAGAAGCCGTAGAGCAGTGAATATTGAAATTAGTAAATTGGCCATAACTCGGTAAATAGAAGCCGTAGAGCAGTGAAAGTTGCAGCATTCGAAAGATCAGAACATTTAGAATATAATATAGTTGATTTCATGTATGTGGACAAATCGTGGAAGGAGTAATCGAGTCGAGAATATTGAAATAAGTAATTTGGCTATAACTCGGTAAATAGAAGCCGTAGAGCAGTGAAAGTTGCAGCATTCGAAAGATCAGAACATTTAGAATATAATATAGTTGATTTCATGTATGTGGACAAATCGTGGAAGGAGTAATCGGGTCGAGAATATTGAAATAAGTAAATTAGCCATAACTCAGTAAATAGACGCCGTAGAGCAGTGAAAGTTGCAGCATTCGAAAGATCAGAACATTTAGAATATAATATAGTTGATTTCATGTATGTGGAGAAATCGTGGAAGGAGTAATCGGGTCGAGAATATTGAAATTAGTAATTTGGCTATAACTCAGTAAATAGACGCCGTGGAGCAGTGAAAGTTGCAGCATTCGAAAGATCAGAACATTTAGAATATAATATAGTTGATTTCATGTATGTGGAGAAATCGTGGAAGGAGTAATCGGGTCGAGAATATTGAAATTAGTAATTTGGCTATAACTCGGTAAATAGAAGCCGTAGAGCAGTGAATATTGAAATTAGTAAATTGGCCATAACTCGGTAAATAGAAGCCGTAGAGCAGTGAAAGTTGCAGCATTCGAAAGATCAGAACATTTAGAATATAATATTGTTGATTTCATGTATGTGGACAAATCGTGGAAGGAGTAATCGAGTCGAGAATATTGAAATAAGTAATTTGGCTATAACTCGGTAAATAGAAGCCGTAGAGCAGTGAAAGTTGCAGCATTCGAAAGATCAGAACATTTAGAATATAATATAGTTGATTTCATGTATGTGGACAAATCGTGGAAGGAGTAATCGGGTCGAGAATATTGAAATAAGTAAATTAGCCATAACTCAGTAAATAGACGCCGTAGAGCAGTGAAAGTTGCAGCATTCGAAAGATCAGAACATTTAGAATATAATATAGTTGATTTCATGTATGTGGAGAAATCGTGGAAGGAGTAATCGGGTCGAGAATATTGAAATTAGTAATTTGGCTATAACTCAGTAAATAGACGCCGTGGAGCAGTGAAAGTTGCAGCATTCGAAAGATCAGAACATTTAGAATATAATATAGTTGATTTCATGTATGTGGAGAAATCGTGGAAGGAGTAATCGGGTCGAGAATATTGAAATTAGTAATTTGGCTATAACTCGGTAAATAGAAGCCGTAGAGCAGTGAATATTGAAATTAGTAAATTGGCCATAACTCGGTAAATAGAAGCCGTAGAGCAGTGAAAGTTGCAGCATTCGAAAGATCAGAACATTTAGAATATAATATAGTTGATTTCATGTATGTGGAGAAATCGTGGAAGGAGTAATCGGGTCGAGAATATTGAAATTAGTAATTTGGCTATAACTCGGTAAATAGAAGCCGTAGAGCAGTGAAAGTTGCAGCATTCGAAAGATCAGAACATTTAGAATATAATATAGTTGATTTCATGTATGTGGAGAAATCGTGGAAGGAGTAATCGGGTCGAGAATATTGAAATTAGTTAATTGGCTATAACTCGGTAAATAGAAGCCGTAGAGCAGTGAAAGTTGCAGCATTCGAAAGATCAGAACATTTAGAATATAATATAGTTGATTTCATGTATGTGGAGAAATCGTGGAAGGAGTAATCGGGTCGAGAATATTGAAATTAGTAATTTGGCTATAACTCGGTAAATAGAAGCCGTAGAGCAGTGAATATTGAAATTAGTAAATTGGCCATAACTCGGTAAATAGAAGCCGTAGAGCAGTGAAAGTTGCAGCATTCGAAAGATCAGAACATTTAGAATATAAAATAGTTGATTTCATGTATGTGGACAAATCGTGGAAGGAGAAATCGGGTCGAGAATATTGAAATTAGTTAATTGGCTATAACTCGGTAAATAGAAGCCGTAGAGCAGTGAATATTGAAATTAGTAAATTGGCCATAACTCGGTAAATAGACGCCGTAGAGCAGTGAAAGTTGCAGCATTCGAAAGATCAGAACATTTAGAATATAATATAGTTGATTTCATGTATGTGGACAAATCGTGGAAGGAGTAATCGGGTCGAGAATATTGAAATAAGTAAATTAGCCATAACTCAGTAAATAGACGCCGTAGAGCAGTGAAAGTTGCAGCATTCGAAAGATCAGAACATTTAGAATATAATATAGTTGATTTCATGTATGTGGAGAAATCGTGGAAGGAGTAATCGGGTCGAGAATATTGAAATTAGTAATTTGGCTATAACTCAGTAAATAGACGCCGTGGAGCAGTGAAAGTTGCAGCATTCGAAAGATCAGAACATTTAGAATATAATATAGTTGATTTCATGTATGTGGAGAAATCGTGGAAGGAGTAATCGGGTCGAGAATATTGAAATTAGTAATTTGGCTATAACTCGGTAAATAGAAGCCGTAGAGCAGTGAAAGTTGCAGCATTCGAAAGATCAGAACATTTAGAATATAATATAGTTGATTTCATGTATGTGGAGAAATCGTGGAAGGAGTAATCGGGTCGAGAATATTGAAATTAGTAATTTGGCTATAACTCAGTAAATAGACGCCGTGGAGCAGTGAAAGTTGCAGCATTCGAAAGATCAGAACATTTAGAATATAATATAGTTGATTTCATGTATGTGGAGAAATCGTGGAAGGAGTAATCGGGTCGAGAATATTGAAATTAGTAATTTGGCTATAACTCGGTAAATAGAAGCCGTAGAGCAGTGAATATTGAAATTAGTAAATTGGCCATAACTCGGTAAATAGAAGCCGTAGAGCAGTGAAAGTTGCATCATTCGAAAGATCAGAACATTTAGAATATAAAATAGTTGATTTCATGTATGTGGACAAATCGTGGAAGGAGAAATCGGGTCGAGAATATTGAAATTAGTTAATTGGCTATAACTCGGTAAATAGAAGCCGTAGAGCAGTGAATATTGAAATTAGTAAATTGGCCATAACTCGGTAAATAGACGCCGTAGAGCAGTGAAAGTTGCAGCATTCGAAAGATCAGAACATTTAGAATATAATATAGTTGATTTCATGTATGTGGACAAATCGTGGAAGGAGTAATCGGGTCGAGAATATTGAAATAAGTAAATTAGCCATAACTCAGTAAATAGACGCCGTAGAGCAGTGAAAGTTGCAGCATTCGAAAGATCAGAACATTTAGAATATAATATAGTTGATTTCATGTATGTGGAGAAATCGTGGAAGGAGTAATCGGGTCGAGAATATTGAAATTAGTAATTTGGCTATAACTCGGTAAATAGAAGCCGTAGAGCAGTGAAAGTTGCAGCATTCGAAAGATCAGAACATTTAGAATATAAAATAGTTGATTTCATGCATGTGGACAAATCGTGGAAGGAGAAATCGGGTCGAGAATATTGAAATTAGTTAATTGGCTATAACTCGGTAAATAGAAGCCGTAGAGCAGTGAAAGTTGCAGCATTCGAAAGATCAGAACATTTAGAATATAATATAGTTGATTTCATGTATGTGGAGAAATCGTGGAAGGAGTAATCGGGTCGAGAATATTGAAATTAGTAATTTGGCTATAACTCGGTAAATAGAAGCCGTAGAGCAGTGAATATTGAAATTAGTAAATTGGCCATAACTCGGTAAATAGAAGCCGTAGAGCAGTGAAAGTTGCAGCATTCGAAAGATCAGAACATTTAGAATATAATATAGTTGATTTCATGTATGTGGACAAATCGTGGAAGGAGTAATCGAGTCGAGAATATTGAAATAAGTAATTTGGCTATAACTCGGTAAATAGAAGCCGTAGAGCAGTGAAAGTTGCAGCATTCGAAAGATCAGAACATTTAGAATATAATATAGTTGATTTCATGTATGTGGAGAAATCGTGGAAGGAGTAATCGGGTCGAGAATATTGAAATTAGTAATTTGGCTATAACTCGGTAAATAGAAGCCGTAGAGCAGTGAATATTGAAATTAGTAAATTGGCCATAACTCGGTAAATAGACGCCGTAGAGCAGTGAAAGTTGCAGCATTCGAAAGATCAGAACATTTAGAATATAAAATAGTTGATTTCATGTATGTGGACAAATCGTGGAAGGAGAAATCGGGTCGAGAATATTGAAATTAGTTAATTGGCTATAACTCGGTAAATAGAAGCCGTAGAGCAGTGAATATTGAAATTAGTAAATTGGCCATAACTCGGTAAATAGACGCCGTAGAGCAGTGAAAGTTGCAGCATTCGAAAGATCAGAACATTTAGAATATAATATAGTTGATTTCATGTATGTGGACAAATCGTGGAAGGAGTAATCGAGTCGAGAATATTGAAATAAGTAATTTGGCTATAACTCGGTAAATAGAAGCCGTAGAGCAGTGAAAGTTGCAGCATTCGAAAGATCAGAACATTTAGAATATAATATAGTTGATTTCATGTATGTGGAGAAATCGTGGAAGGAGTAATCGGGTCGAGAATATTGAAATTAGTAATTTGGCTATAACTCGGTAAATAGAAGCCGTAGAGCAGTGAATATTGAAATTAGTAAATTGGCCATAACTCGGTAAATAGACGCCGTAGAGCAGTGAAAGTTGCAGCATTCGAAAGATCAGAACATTTAGAATATAAAATAGTTGATTTCATGTATGTGGACAAATCGTGGAAGGAGAAATCGGGTCGAGAATATTGAAATTAGTTAATTGGCTATAACTCGGTAAATAGAAGCCGTAGAGCAGTGAATATTGAAATTAGTAAATTGGCCATAACTCGGTAAATAGACGCCGTAGAGCAGTGAAAGTTGCAGCATTCGAAAGATCAGAACATTTAGAATATAATATAGTTGATTTCATGTATGTGGACAAATCGTGGAAGGAGAAATCGGGTCGAGAATATTGAAATTAGTAATTTGGCTATAACTCGGTAAATAGAAGCCGAAGAGCAGTGAATATTTAAATTAGTAAATTGGCCATAACTCGGTAAATAGACGCCGTAGAGCAGTGAATATTGAAATTAGTAAATTGGCCATAACTCGGTAAATAGACGCCGTAGAGCAGTGAAAGTTGCAGCATTCGAAAGATCAGAACATTTAGAATATAATATAGTTGATTTCATGTATGTGGAGAAATCGTGGAAGGAGTAATCGGGTCGAGAATATTGAAATTAGTAATTTGGCTATAACTCGGTAAATAGACGCCGTAGAGCAGTGAAAGTTGCAGCATTCGAAAGATCAGAACATTTAGAATATAATATAGTTGATTTCATGTATGTGGACAAATCGTGGAAGGAGAAATCGGGTCGAGAATATTGAAATTAGTAATTTGGCTATAACTCGGTAAATAGAAGCCGAAGAGCAGTGAATATTTAAATTAGTAAATTGGCCATAACTCGGTAAATAGACGCCGTAGAGCAGTGAATATTGAAATTAGTAAATTGGCCATAACTCGGTAAATAGACGCCGTAGAGCAGTGAATATTGAAATTAGTAAATTGGCCATAACTCGGTAAATAGACGCCGTAGAGCAGTGAAAGTTGCAGCATTCGAAAGATCAGAACATTTAGAATATAAAATAGTTGATTTCATGTATGTGGACAAATCGTGGAAGGAGAAATCGGGTCGAGAATATTGAAATTAGTTAATTGGCTATAACTCGGTAAATAGAAGCCGTAGAGCAGTGAATATTGAAATTAGTAAATTGGCCATAACTCGGTAAATAGACGCCGTAGAGCAGTGAATATTTAAATTAGTAAATTGGCCATAACTCGGTAAATAGACGCCGTAGAGCAGTGAATATTGAAATTAGTAAATTGGCCATAACTCGGTAAATAGACGCCGTAGAGCAGTGAATATTGAAATTAGTAAATTGGCCATAACTCGGTAAATAGACGCCGTAGAGCAGTGAAAGTTGCAGCATTCGAAAGATCAGAACATTTAGAATATAAAATAGTTGATTTCATGTATGTGGACAAATCGTGGAAGGAGTAATCGGGTCGAGAATATTGAAATTAGTAATTTGGCTATAACTCGGTAAATAGAAGCCGTAGAGCAGTGAATATTGAAATTAGTAAATTGGCCATAACTCGGTAAATAGACGCCGTAGAGCAGTGAAAGTTGCAGCATTCGAAAGATCAGAACATTTAGAATATAAAATAGTTGATTTCATGTATGTGGACAAATCGTGGAAGGAGAAATCGGGTCGAGAATATTGAAATTAGTTAATTGGCTATAACTCGGTAAATAGAAGCCGTAGAGCAGTGAATATTGAAATTAGTAAATTGGCCATAACTCGGTAAATAGACGCCGTAGAGCAGTGAAAGTTGCAGCATTCGAAAGATCAGAACATTTAGAATATAATATAGTTGATTTCATGTATGTGGACAAATCGTGGAAGGAGTAATCGAGTCGAGAATATTGAAATAAGTAATTTGGCTATAACTCGGTAAATAGAAGCCGTAGAGCAGTGAAAGTTGCAGCATTCGAAAGATCAGAACATTTAGAATATAATATAGTTGATTTCATGTATGTGGAGAAATCGTGGAAGGAGTAATCGGGTCGAGAATATTGAAATTAGTAATTTGGCTATAACTCGGTAAATAGACGCCGTAGAGCAGTGAAAGTTGCAGCATTCGAAAGATCAGAACATTTAGAATATAATATAGTTGATTTCATGTATGTGGACAAATCGTGGAAGGAGAAATCGGGTCGAGAATATTGAAATTAGTAATTTGGCTATAACTCGGTAAATAGAAGCCGTAGAGCAGTGAATATTGAAATTAGTAAATTGGCCATAACTCGGTAAATAGACGCCGTAGAGCAGTGAAAGTTGCAGCATTCGAAAGATCAGAACATTTAGAATATAATATAGTTGATTTCATGTATGTGGACAAATCGTGGAAGGAGTAATCGAGTCGAGAATATTGAAATAAGTAATTTGGCTATAACTCGGTAAATAGAAGCCGTAGAGCAGTGAAAGTTGCAGCATTCGAAAGATCAGAACATTTAGAATATAATATAGTTGATTTCATGTATGTGGAGAAATCGTGGAAGGAGTAATCGGGTCGAGAATATTGAAATTAGTAATTTGGCTATAACTCGGTAAATAGACGCCGTAGAGCAGTGAAAGTTGCAGCATTCGAAAGATCAGAACATTTAGAATATAATATAGTTGATTTCATGTATGTGGACAAATCGTGGAAGGAGAAATCGGGTCGAGAATATTGAAATTAGTAATTTGGCTATAACTCGGTAAATAGACGCCGTAGAGCAGTGAAAGTTGCAGCATTCGAAAGATCAGAACATTTAGAATATAATATAGTTGATTTCATGTATGTGGACAAATCGTGGAAGGAGAAATCGGGTCGAGAATATTGAAATAAGTAAATTGGCTATAACTCGGTAAAGAGCAGCCGTAGAGCAGTGAATATTGAAATAAGTAAATTGGCCATAACTCAGTAAATAGACGCCGTAGAGCAGTGAATATTGAAATTAGTAAATTGGCCATAACTCAGTAAATAGACGCCGTAGAGCAGTGAAAGTTGCAGCATTCGAAAGATCAGAACATTTAGAATATAATATAGTTGATTTCATGTATGTGGAGAAATCGTGGAAGGAGTAATCGGGTCGAGAATATTGAAATTAGTAATTTGGCTATAACTCAGTAAATAGACGCCGTGGAGCAGTGAAAGTTGCAGCATTCGAAAGATCAGAACATTTAGAATATAATATAGTTGATTTCATGTATGTGGACAAATCGTGGAAGGAGAAATCGGGTCGAGAATATTGACATAAGTAAATTGGCTATAACTCGGTAAAGAGCAGCCGTAGAGCAGTGAATATTGAAATAAGTAAATTGGCCATAACTCAGTAAATAGACGCCGTAGAGCAGTGAATATTGAAATTAGTAAATTGGCCATAACTCAGTAAATAGACGCCGTAGAGCAGTGAAAGTTGCAGCATTCGAAAGATCAGAACATTTAGAATATAATATAGTTGATTTCATGTATGTGGAGAAATCGTGGAAGGAGTAATCGGGTCGAGAATATTGAAATTAGTAATTTGGCTATAACTCAGTAAATAGACGCCGTGGAGCAGTGAAAGTTGCAGCATTCGAAAGATCAGAACATTTAGAATATAATATAGTTGGTTTCATGTATGTGGACAAATCGTGGAAGGAGAAATCGGGTCGAGAATATTGAAATAAGTAAATTGGCTATAACTCGGTAAAGAGCAGCCGTAGAGCAGTGAATATTGAAATAAGTAAATTGGCCATAACTCAGTAAATAGACGCCGTAGAGCAGTGAATATTGAAATTAGTTAATTGGCTATAACTCGGTAAATAGAAACCGTAGAGCAGTGAAAGTTGCAGCATTCGAAAGATCAGAACATTTAGAATATAATATAGTTGATTTCATGTATGTGGACAAATCGTGGAAGGAGTAATCGAGTCGAGAATATTGAAATAAGTAATTTGGCTATAACTCGGTAAATAGAAGCCGTAGAGCAGTGAATATTGAAATTAGTTAATTGGCCATAACTCGGTAAATAGACGCCGTAGAGCAGTGAAAGTTGCAGCATTCGAAAGATCAGAACATTTAGAATATAATATAGTTGATTTCATGTATGTGGACAAATCGTGGAAGGAGAAATCGGGTCGAGAATATTGAAATAAGTAAATTGGCTATAACTCGGTAAAGAGCAGCCGTAGAGCAGTGAATATTGAAATAAGTAAATTGGCCATAACTCAGTAAATAGACGCCGTAGAGCAGTGAATATTGAAATTAGTAAATTGGCCATAACTCGGTAAATAGACGCCGTAGAGCAGTGAAAGTTGCAGCATTCGAAAGATCAGAACATTTAGAATATAATATAGTTGGTTTCATGTATGTGGACAAATCGTGGAAGGAGTAATCGAGTCGAGAATATTGAAATAAGTAAATTGGCCATAACTCAGTAAATAGACGCCGTAGAGCAGTGAATATTGAAATTAGTTAATTGGCTATAACTCGGTAAATAGAAACCGTAGAGCAGTGAAAGTTGCAGCATTCGAAAGATCAGAACATTTAGAATATAATATAGTTGATTTCATGTATGTGGACAAATCGTGGAAGGAGTAATCGAGTCGAGAATATTGAAATAAGTAATTTGGCTATAACTCGGTAAATAGAAGCCGTAGAGCAGTGAATATTGAAATTAGTTAATTGGCCATAACTCGGTAAATAGACGCCGTAGAGCAGTGAAAGTTGCAGCATTCGAAAGATCAGAACATTTAGAATATAATATAGTTGATTTCATGTATGTGGACAAATCGTGGAAGGAGAAATCGGGTCGAGAATATTGAAATAAGTAAATTGGCTATAACTCGGTAAAGAGAAGCCGTAGAGCAGTGAATATTGAAATAAGTAAATTGGCCATAACTCAGTAAATAGACGCCGTAGAACAGTGAATATTGAAATAAGTAAATTGGCCATAACTCAGTAAATAGACGCCGTAGAGCAGTGAAAATTGCAGCATTCGAAAGATCAGAACATTTAGAATATAATATAGTTGATTTCATGTATGTGGACAAATCGTGGAAGGAGAAATCGGGTCGAGAATTTTGAAATTAGTTAATTGGCTATAACTCGGTAAATAGAAGCCGTAGAGCAGTGAAAGTTGCAGCATTCGAAAGATCAGAACATTTAGAATATAATATAGTTGATTTCATGTATGTGGACAAATCGTGGAAGGAGTAATCGGGTCGAGAATATTGAAATTAGTAATTTGGCTATAACTAGGTAAATAGAAGCCGTAGAGCAGTGAATATTGAAATTAGTAAATTGGCCATAACTCGGTAAATAGACGCCGTAGAGCAGTGAAATATAAATAGGAATTTATGGAAATAACTTTATTTCAGTAATTATTAGATGCTAGTTTAACACTTTACAAAAAAAATATATATAAAAATATTCTTCAGAGTGAAAAAAATGGGTGTCTTCAAATGGGGCCAATGGGCTCATGTGTGAATTTTTTCAAAACATCCTTTTGCGATGCATATCGTTTTAGTGCAATTCTAACATTACCAACGAGCTTTATTGTGGCATACGGGAAATCGTAGTTGACTTGCCTGCCTTTGGGGGTAATGTCCTACATAAGCTAAGTTCAAGCCTGGTAACCCTGATGAAGGGTTCCGCCACATTCCATCAGAATTTTCACGTCTAAATACTTCACATAATTTCTTCGAAATTGCAGCTGGTCCATATTTTCACCGACAGTCAACAGATAAAGCCGCGAAGCATTAGCCACTGATAAATCTAGCATGTAGGTAAATATAACCCACCTTAATTTTTTGCTTCGTATTCCTGATTACATAGATACTGAAATTGACTGATCAGCTTGATATACGCCTCTCATGCCTTTGTTGTAGTTCTGGAAGAAGAAAATGGTTGTTCACATCTACTTTCTTTTTTTTTTTTTTGCTATGTAGCTTCACCTTTTCACTTCACCTTGGCGATAAACAAAATCGTAGTTGGTACCCACGGTACATACGCTAAAAAACGATAGCCAAATTCTGCAAGGTCTTTCTTTTTCACATCCTTGACAGGCTCCAGTGCGCATTTTTTCATTATATTTTCCCTCACACGCTACCAGTAGCACAATGACCAGATTCATATAAATCTCGCAGTAATGCATGGCTAGTAAAAAATATATGGTATGATCGTATTGCTTTATTTAATAAGTTCTTTGCCGCCTTAGATCCTGCTCCCAGAATAGAGATTGGTTGGAAAACGATTGTGCCAATAGAGTATCAGCTGTATAGCAAACATATGTAGAAATGGATACTAAAAGCTAAAATGGTCATTTTCATTCAAATCAAATGGGATTCACCTGACTGAAAAGTACTTGCAACAATACACTTAGTATACGAGTATGTAAGTATGTATATATTATTGCTGTTAAGTATATCAGTTGTTACAATGAGAAATTCATGGGTACTGGAAGCAGATGACTAATAATAGCAAAAAGTAAGCAAAAAATGGTAGCTTTCTGCCCATTGGACCCAATTGGGGACACCACACTAAAATATGCCGCCTTTCGGTCAAATATTCTTATTTATTTGCAATTTCGTAATAGCCTGATAAAAAAGACTGTGTTTAAATAAATGCATGTAAAAAATTTAAAAAATCACACACTCATAGTAAAATAACATAGCTGTAAATATTTAATCTCTAATTTTAATCAACTTAAACATATAATCATAAAAGTTAGTGTTTTACTTAGAAGTCACATTCCTTGTCAATGTAAATTTGTATCTAAACGGAATATAAAGTATCGGAACTAACTATTATGGCCATATGAAGTACCGTCCTCATATGAGTACGGCGGGCGTAAATGGGTTAATATCTAAAGGGTGTTATAAAGCGAGCAACGTAACATGTTGGAATTATTGGTTTTATTGCATCATAATAGATTTACGAGACTTAAATTCTTTTTTTCAAAAGGTGACAGGGTATCAAATATTCACAATAAGTAAAATAAAAAGATTTTTATAATATTTTCACATACATATTTTATATTTTGTGACAGTTAATACAAAGCGAATATAGAAAAAGTGTATTAAAACCTTCCGCTTCTGATCGCAATATGCGACATAAAACCCCTGTTTGATATCTCAGTCTTTGTCATAGTAGAGTAATCGATTATAACGAATCCTCTCTTTTGTAACGAATTACTTTTTAAGGTCCCAGAAAGTAAATTTGATCCGCATAAAAATACAAATGTGAAAATAAGGCCAAGTTCCTATCAAAAATATGTCGGCCGTAAAAAGTACTTAGATCAAAATAAGGACCACGTTCTTGATAAGTACAATTCCATCTCATTTCTAGTTGTTCTTGAATATATATTTATATGTATTGCTTATCTGGGCCTACCTGTGTAGGAAATTAAAGATTTCTAGCTATATTGGAAGTGCCCCATACAAAGAAGGGAAACCCTAGTCCACCCAGGTAAAAAGTACCCGTTTAAAAATCATTTTCGTTAATTTCTCACCTACCTGTGTACCAAATTTAAGCTCTCTAGCTTTACTGGAAGGGCCCAATAATATTGATGAGTCAGTGAGTCAGGGAGTGAGTCAGTGAATATGTGGGGAGCTTTTATGGTAGAACTTTTAAATTTAACCTATGAGGTCACCTCTTTGGGGAGACCTTATGTTTCAAGTTTCATTATACTCGTATTATGATCAAGAGGAGCAAAGTTATGAGGGGGTAAAAACAGCTCGAATGCTTTCGTGGAAATATACACACTGTGTGGCCGAACTTGGCCTGGCGCACTACCGTGCGCCTACTTTAAATTATTCCCTTTTACAAAGAACTCGTAAACATATGTTTCAATGGCAGCACACATTTGCAGTACACATGGTAACACTTTTAACAGCTGATACGTAATAAGAAAAATTGAATTAAATTGCTTTAAGTAAATATTTACGTGTGTAAATATGTATGAATTATGCATGTCACTATGTTTTTATTACGAACTTTTCTTGTAACAAACTATTTTGCAGATCTTATAGAGTTTGTTATAACCGAGTTTTACTGTAATATTTTTAGAAACATATATACTACGTGATTAATCTTTTCCGATGAAGACTACATTAGGTTCGTCGTAGGCGAATGCTGTGCTCTTTCTTAATCTTTTCTCACATACTTGAAACATTTTGCGGTTTTAAATAAACATCAAATTTTATTTGTGTTTCATTCATTCTTTGCTTTGTGTGTGTTTGTTTGTTTTTTTTTTGGTTTTTTACAATAAATAAATTATTAAAATTAAAAATAAATAAATTAAACTCAACTAAATGTAAACAAAAAAATAAAATTCATATAAAAACTTCACATGTTCTATAAATAGAGTTAAACAAAAATTGTTTTAATTTCTTTGGAATTCACCAGGATTAAATGCGTCTGTGTTTCATATCCAAACAACAAATTTTAAATAGATCATCATGAAGGCATTGATGATTTCAAATTCTGCCACCGTAGGTTTCATTAAAATTTTCAATCAATCCTTTTTCAATAAAATAAATGAACAAGAACATGAATGATGTCCTCTGTTGTTAGTCCTTTTTGTTTGTTGCGCCCACGTTATTTCAACTTTTCTTTTCTGGTCAGTAACTTGTACATTTAACCTTTTTTTGAGAGGTTGTTGGTTTCGGAAGCCTCTGCATTATTGTTTTTTTGTTTGAAAATTTCTTGGTTTTATTTTCCTGTTTTTTTTTTTTTTATTTTTTCACGGACAAAGGAGAAGGTTGCATGGTTGTAGAAAGGCAGGGAAACTTAGGTAATATTTCTTTTTTGGTATATAATATAAACTTAATTATAAGCATTGTAAGCCAAGTTTTGGGCAGACGGATTCGTTTTAAATTGTTCTACACCGGAAATAGAACTAACAGAACGACCATCCCACGGTCCATGGGAGGTGATGTGGGCAGAGTGATGGTGTTCAGTTGCAATCTGAAATAGTAAATCCATTCTAAAGTTAAAAGAGTGCTAAATATCAATATAAAAAAAAAATTAGATAAAAAGGAACAGAGGTTAAGGTGATGAAAGTACAGCAAAGGGTGGACAAATGAGCGTCAAAACATTTGGGAGAGTAAAATTTTAATGCAGATTTTTTTCAGGCTGGTAATTAAAGTGGGAGTAGGTGTTAAACAACCAAATCTTACCCTTGTTGTATTATTGCTTAAGTCTTTGGTATGTTTTTTTAATAACGTTTCTACTAATTACAAAATCTCACTTATGTTTTAACGCTAATTCGTCCTTTAAGCTCTTCCTTTGTTTCGCTCTTCTTATTCTAGCAGCCTACTGCAGCCTAAAAGTAAATATTTTGTTTTGTTTATTAAGTCACCATTAAACTTACCTTTTTGCACAATTGGAAAATGGCCAAACCAACCGAAACAATGAAAGAGAAGAAGCCCAAACCCAAAGCATTCAAGGCTTTAATCTTCAGGATACCAATGGCCATGGGTATAATGGTGATGGCCTTTAATAAAATCAATACCATAATGGGCATGGCCATTTTACGTAAACGATTTTTCTTGCCTTTGAAATGAAGTGAAATGATACGAAAAAAAAAAAATAAACCAAATGGATGAAGAATGATGTAGAACGAGAACAGAGATAAGATAAGACAAGCAAATTTTTATTAATCTTGTTAGTTTGTTGATTAAATCTATTGCATGCAACACACCCTTTTTGAAAAAGTTTCCTTTCTTACCCTTGCCCTCGACAACACCGTCACCCGCAAATTTGACATTAAGATTTAGTTCATCATTGTTCAAATTACGCGATGAGATAGTGACTTTGGCATCAGCCATAGGCAAGTCCATGGTAACATCATGACCTTGAATATAGTCTTCAATTGTATCAAAGAAGTCAACACTACTGGATCGACTGTCAGTCGATGTAGCAACAGCTTGATAACCATTTGATTTTACCTCAAAATTGGAGATCTGCAAAATGACAGCAATATAGTTTTTCAATGATATATTTATCATTGTTTTTGCTTGTTTTAGTCACCTTGAAATCTTCTTTGGTCAAAACTGTATCCAGAAATCTCATAGCACGAACTTTCATGCAGGCCATACTGTCAGTGCCACTTTCACATTTGGCATTTTCCTCAGCGATCATACTCTCCATGTTGACGGCATGACAGATGCTTGACAGGCCCAGCAGGGCAACGAGGACGAAGTGTTTGGAGGAAACCATTATGTGTAAGCGTATGATAAATCCGTAAGATTGTTGAGTTTTTTTCTCTACTCCGTCTCTGTTTTGCTCTACGACCGCTGCTTGTAGTCTGTGTGAATTAACAATTGCAAATAATAATTAAATTTCTATTGTACACGTTTTTTATACTAAACATTAGCCAAAAAACCATTGTGTATGATATAAAAACTGAAATACAACAAAAAAAAAAAGCTTTTAAAATTTACAAAAAAAAAAAAAAAAACAAATCAATCGATTTGAATACCAACAAATTAAGCTAAAAGTCGACATTTTCAATGGTGGATGTGTACTTAAGCGCATTGTGGCATTGTGTGGCCGGCCAATTGAAATGACAGACACATGGCCCTGTGTATAGATAATCATGTAACAACAGCAAATACATGCATAAATAGCGGATACACCTGCACTAACTTGATCGTCTGCTTACAACTCTATTCGCCAGCCAGCCATTGACCATCGTCAGAAGAGATTTTTGTTTAAGAAATTGTTAAAAAAAAAAAAAATAGAGTAAAATTTTTTGACTTTTAGTAACAAAATTTTACGAAAACTATTTCTTTGCATTTCTTTATTCTCTCTAAGTTTCTTTATATCATCTGATATTGATTCTTCTCACGTTTTTGCTTCTTTTATTTATGTTTTGATGTGTATAAAATGTAGTTTTTTTTTTAGCAATTTGAAGGTAACTTAATTTTTTTCTTAACAAATTTGATGTCAGAACAGACAATTATTAAAAATACATCATAAGTATAATTTTGTACTATTTTCACTAAAACTGAAATATTTTAATAAAAAGCAGAATGCAATTTTTTTTTATTTATGAGCTTAAGAAAAATTAAAATTTTTATTTAGCCGATCGCGATCACATTTTTTCGTGTTTTTTTTTCTCTTTTTTTTCAACATTAGCAAACTAGCTGTTGATCAGTCGCAAAAGATGCGCCTTTAAATTCTGCATTTGTAAATTTGAATATTTGTAAAATTGTCTTAACTCGACTTGAGTGGTTTTATTGGAAAACCACAGATATATTTTCATTTTTGAATCTTTAATATACAACAGGGAAATAGTTAATTATTGTAATTTTAAAAATCTAGAAGCAAAGAAAAATAATTGATTGTGATATAGTTACAACAAATATGCTATTGTTGTGACAAATATATTTTTTTCTCTATAAGTAGAGAAAAAATTTTTAACTTTGATATGGTTTCGATATCTTTATAATGATTTTAGCAATTATTTTATTTTCAGCATAATTTTATTGCAATTTAACGTTTTGTTGTTTCACTCTATATAGTAGGGTCGTTCATAACAATTTCCTTGACGGTGACCCTGCTACAAGAAAATTTCTGGTGCCAAAGCTGAATTAATATTTTATAATATTATTACGAAGACATGTAATTGTTATTGGAAGTATATTTTTTACAGATGTATAGAATTTATAGGATATTCTACTGCGTGGCTCACGATGTCGACCGATGTCGATCGCTTAACTTTAAGACGCAAAAAATCTAGCTTGCGTTCCACTAATAACCGATTTTATTTAACTTATTAATTGTTTATTAGAGGAAAAGCTAAAGAAAAAATAAAATGGATGGTTTGAAGGTCACAAATCATTTGGTTTTCGTTTACAATTTCAGCATTATCGATCGGTCGACATCGTGAGTCAGGCAGCTAGTTTTCCTAAAAACTCTTAGCAATTTGAGTTTTCATTAATTCAATAAAAAAAACTGAGCTAAATATTATTCATTTCTCAAATTTTCATTAATTTTGATTGCAGCTGTCATTATTGGCAGTGGGGTCTAAGCGGTAAATATTTCTGATTATAAGATCGTGGTGATGATGTCAGTTCAACCTTCTGTGTATTATTAAGTAAAGAAAAAATTATGACAAGATGGAATTAACAAATTTTATAAAACTGTCTGCTAAAAAAGATTTCACTGTACCTAAAATGAAACAAAACAGTCCACTCTTTTATATGAAAAATCGCTGGATAAATTTTTATATTTATTGAAAATAAATTGTCTTAACTTGTAGCAGTTTCGAGCTTTAAAGAAGTTAATCAATAGATTTTAGTGTAACTTTAACGATCGTGTTTGAGAGCGTATGAGGAATATTTGATTTATTAAACTCATGATGTCATCATCAATAACTACAGTGAGCATCCGTCCTTTTTTAAAAGGACAGTCCTTTTTTTTTTGACACAACGTGCTTTAAAATTTAAACAAAATAAATTGTCCTTTTTTTAATTGAAAAATTGAAAAATTGTCCATTCTTTTTGATGGCTAATGTTCTTCTTTAGTTTCCAAAATTAGAATTTTTATTTTCTCAAAATACCGAAATTTTAAACTCAATACAATACACATAAATTTATAACCACACAAGACAGGAATTGCCTGGCAACACTGAAAAGTGTATGTTCAATGTGCCAAATTTTCTGTCGGCTTTCAAATGGACTGTGCAGAATTTAAATTGTTTTTTTCAAATAACATTGATATAATAAAAAATATACATTCTTCAGAAAAATATCAATAATAGATAATCCTTGTTTTTAGTTATTTTTTGTTATTTTTATTTATTGAATTTTGTTATTTTTGTATTATTGGCTAAATTCAATTTCTTTGTTAATTTTGTTTAATTAATTAATTTTTTGTTTTAACCACATGTGAACTTCTAGGCATATTTACTTTCTGTTCTAAACATTAAAATAAGTAAATGCATATGTAACTACTTGTACTAGTCACTAATATTACATTGTTTGAATTATATTTTTATTTTATTGATATAAAATATATGTATGTAATTAAGTTAATACCAATAATTTTTATTTAATTTTGAGTGTCCTTTTTTTTTGTCGAAAAATATGGTCACCGTGTATCTATAACCCTACAAAAATTATCGGAGTACATGGTCCATTTTAGATAAAAAGAGTAGTTTTTGGCCTACTCCTATTTAATACAGCGGTGGACCATTTCATTTCTAAATACCATTTGGCAACACTGAAAATGTTTGGAGTTAAGTTGAAACTGTGGCAGCTCCCCTGTTAAAATTAAAACAAATTCATGGAAGCTTGAAAAAACACAATTTAGTTCGTGTTTTTTCAATTTCTGAAGTTTATTTTGTATTTTGTTTTTTATATAATGTAATATAAGGGCTGAATTCACACATTTGTATGTACTTAAAATATCATGAAATTATATTAGTGACAGAGATACATTCATATGTATGTATGTATACATTTTTACCGGAGTACCCCTGTGGAGTACCCCTGTGGAGGACCCCTGTGGGCAAAATAGAGTAGTTTCGAAACTAATCCCTGTGGGTACTCCTTGGATTAGTAACATAGAGTAGTTTTTGGGTTACGTGGTCCAGCTCTAGGACATCGCAATGTAAATAAGACCATGTTTTTCCCATACATTTGGATTAGTTTTGGAGTAGTCCTACTCCATTGTGGATTAGTTCATACACGCATGTATGTAGGACATTTAAATGCAATGAAATATTATGGACGTACCGTAAGAAAATTATATATATTTTTTTTTAAATTTTTTTCAACTGCTAAAACTTCTGTTGAAGAATATCAGACCAGCGAAATAAAAACTTGTGGCTTATGGCTTGAAAGTTTGATACAAAATTTTACTTTTTTCTGAATTAAAAATATTATTAAGAAACTAGACTTATTCACAATCTTTGTACAAATGATCTGGCATCATTGCAGTTGCAAAATGTTAGAAATATATTTTAACATTTCTATAGATATTATTAACTACTTTATTCATAAACTATTAACATGGTTAAAGAGCATTATAGGGCTTCCTGTACAAAATATGTACACTAATACAATAACTTTATTAATCGTTTATGAATAAAGTAGTCAGACTCTACGGTATCATTTGGAACATGCTACAATTCAATACGATTCGCTTAAAAATGTGAAAAGACCTAATGTGTATTTCCTTTTTTTTGTTGAAATGGTCAAAATTTAGCGACAAAAATAAATAAAAGTTTGAAATGGTTTTAAAAGTTAAGTTTTCACAATTGATCCTAAAATTTTCAGAAAAGTTTAGTAAAAATTTACGAAAAATGTTGTTTTGTAAGATATTTTATCCAAATCGATGTTTGCAAGTAGTTTTTTTAACGTTTTTCAAGAGAAGACTCAAATATCCATACAAAAATGTTACTCGTACTATTTTTCATAAATTTTATTTTAGCTCCGTCTCGGGTCTATAAAAATGTTAATTGAACCATATCTGAGGTGTCTGCACTATTTGTGCATTCCGATCATTTCAAAATAGAGATTTCATTATTAATTTTGTAATTGAATTTGATACGCCCCCCCGCGCAACTAGAAAATTGTTAGTAATTACAACGAAATTGACTTTCAATTACGCAAACTTGCATATTTATTCAACTACAAAAATTAATTATTTGTAATAAATTGCATAAGTTTCATAACACCTATTATGCAATTTATTAAAAGAAATAAAAAAATCAAAATATTCATAAGTTTACAGGTACTACTGGCTTTTCTCTCTTCAACAAAATAAAAAATTCAAAGTATATTTGTTACAAAATTTTATGCTTCTGCTGAACATCAATATGGGTGGTTAGTTATCGATAACAACACAAACACGTTTACACACACTTTTTGGCCAAAAATTATGTTAAAAATATGAAGCAACTATTTAGTTTTTAAATATTTATGTATGATTAAATTTGTTATCAAAAAGTCCCTACACAATCAGACCAGCAAAATACGAAAGAAAGTACAAAAAAAAAAAAATAAAAAAAAACAACGAAAGTTTTCAACATTTTAAATTCATAAAACGCAAAAATATAATAATAGTGCAATCGTGTGTGGGTGACTGTGTGTGAGTGTGCGATAATATTACAAAATGCGCCCAAGAGTTTGGGTAACAAGTGTACGATTATATTAAATTTTTGGGTTTTAATAAAAAATCAATTTGAAATTATGAGTTTTTAAAGTTAATGCAACTTTTTGAGTCTTTAAACTTAGTTGTTGTTGACCAACAAATGTTTATTTAAATCAAAATTTCACCAATTGCTCAAGCAAGCGTTCGTATTGTGCCTTTTTTCACGTTTAAATTTCATTATGAATTCCACCTGCATTTTTTTTTTATAAGTATCAATTTTGCTGTCTCTTTTGATTGTAGTTAATTCGAAAAATAAAGTAATCCCTCGCTTAGCAGCATTGTTTAAAGTTACTTTTTATGAATTAAGAGTGATTTCACTGCCTGGCAGTAGGTTTACGTTTTTTATTGCCTTTAGTATTCTTAGTATTACTTTGTCAGCAACAATCTCTGATTTTTTTTTACTGCAACCGGCCACTTAAAGAAATGTGGTTACAGGTGGCGTATGATTAATCTTTTTAAAATAATCTCAATTGTATGGAAGGGAAAATAGAAAAATGAGAAAAGTGGGAAATAGAGAACTGAGTTGAGATGTGATAATAAATGGTGTCCGCCGGGAAGGTATACTACTTTGTTTTGCCGCCATTTTGGTAAACATTAGTCTTGAAGTAGACACGTGGCAAATTTATTATGGAAAAATATTCGATAAACCAACGTGTTTTAATCGTTAAAACATTTTATCAAAATCAATCATCGATTACTGTGACGATGAGAAAGATGTTGATTGGTCTCCACGGTCGCCTGATTTGACTGCTCCAGACTTCTTTTTGTGGTGATATCTGAAAAGCAAGGTTTATGCAAACATACCAGAAACGCTTGAGCAACTGAAACAAAATGTTCGTGATGAAATTAATGAAATACCGCGTGAAATGTGTGAGAATGTAATGGAAAATGTGCTCAAAGGGCTCGCATTTGTGAGGCCAACAGAGGCGGACATTTATCTGATATTGTATTCCATACATAATTACCGATATTAAATAAAACATTTATCAATATAAGATCCATTCTCTTACATTTAATCGAAAATTAAACAAAGTAGTATACTTTCCCGGCGGACACCCTGTATTAAAAATATCCACGTCTCAATTGCCAAATTGTAAGAAATCACCTCGGTTCGATTCCTGGTCAGGGCATGACATTAATATCATAAATTTCTTTAATGTACATCAGTGTGGCATTGAATTAATTGATTGCTGTTGGACTGTTTAAATGATAAATGCATAACACTGGTCACTAGAAACTGTTGCAACATTTCCCTCCTTCGTCGGCTACCAGAACTGTCGCTGAAGTAACACAATTCATACCGATTTAGAAAGTTAATACGTCTGCTAGACTTCAGAGGCCCTGCATAACTGACCTAAACACATTAACAAAACGCGCTCTTGCAGAGTTGTAAAAAAATTGGGCCTTCTACATATTCGACATCCTTCTTCACTACACAATCCCTTTCCCTAATTTTTGTCACAATGCTTTGTATAAGTAGGGGCATCCCCCGAGTGCTGGTCCTACAGAAAAAAAAAAAAAAAAACAACCTGCGAAGCGATTACATTGTCTGCAAAAAACATCCAAGGTCTGTGATCGAACCAACAACAGCCGGATTACTAGGCTAGCACCGCTACCTATCAGACAAGGTGGCACCCAAATGCTAATTAAAGATCAGAATGAAATTTTTTGTCTGTGCTTTTAAGGGGAAACAAATCAAAATTGATCATAACTGATAAATCTCCACTAGAATTTTGTTAAATTTTTGTATTCTCAATCGACCTTAAACTTCGTACAAACAGGCTTTGATGTCTCCAAAAGAAATTTAAATTTCTTTTGTTCAAATTATTTTTTATTTTCTTAATTTTTTATCTCATACTACAAGACATTTACTAACTAACATCCCTTGAATATATAATTTCAAGGTGCGTAAAAATCAAATATGACCAATAGTATAAAAAACATACATTTTAAGTATATAATTACATATAATTGTATTTCTGCAGACATGCATAATCATGTTGCGTAGACATTAAAAATTATTGCACGCACTTTTATTAGATGGATATCTTTTGAAATGAAAATAAAAAGCGGTTGTAATAAAAATAGTAATAAAAGTTTTAATATTCCATCATCATACCAAATGATTAATGTAATGGAAAAAGTTTTTATATGACAATTATTTTTATATTTGATATTGATAACGAGAATCATAAAAGCGAACCGCAAGTGAAAAATTCAAAGTTTATATTTAGAATAAAATTCTTGCTGTAGTATGTAGCTTAAGAAGCAGTGAAAGAATAGTTTTTCGGCTGTTCTTCTCAATTTGATTTCCATTTAAAATTCAAATGATGACACTTTTTTTTTTTTACTTTGTTGTTGATTTTATTTTCATTACTAACAATTTCAAGTGCCAACTATGAACTGCATGAGTGACACTATATTTGGCTCGATTTTATATTTGTTTATTTCTTTAGTTTTTTGGTGGATGGTAACTTTCACTTGAAGTGATTTTTATTAAACCATTGTATGAATTCATATTTATAATTTAAAGCTTGAATTGGTTATAAAATAAGAACTTCCGGTACATTTTGTTAAAAGCACTTTTTATTTCCTTACAAGAACAAAATTAATGATTAACTTTATAAAACATTTATGGAATAATTGTTACAAATTTTAAAGAATTAGTTTACGAGAAATCATTCTAAGACTTGTCACAAGTTAGTGCTAGAAAATTGTCATCTCTCATATTCTCCATTGCAGACTCATATCTCAACTATTTTTGTTTTGTTGATCCTCGTAAAATGCCCATTATCAGCAGTAGAACACAAAATAAATGATCATCAAATATTTGTATAATACTAGTTTTTGTTTTCGTTAGAATAACCCGATCAATCTTTTTACACGTTTATGAAAAAAAGCAAACCTAGGGTTTTGTGTGTATTTAACATTAATTAGTAATTCTCGCATGAAAATTTTTCATTTGCACACGAGCGCTAGTAAACGTAAAATACGCATCCGCAGTAATGATGGGTGTGCGGCGACGTTCCTTTGTTTTGCTGTATTTGTTGACAATTAAATTGATACTATTATTCCTTGAATATAAAACGCTAAGAGTTTTAGCCTAATACGAGTATGATCAGGTTTAAGTCAAAAACAAAGGCACAAGATCGGTAAAATAACTCTTATTTAACTAAAATAATAATAAATTTGCCATCACGGCAGAGCTAAAAGTATATATCCGAAATCTGCACATTCATTCCTTCTGCGATCGTGTTGGATTTTCTTTACCCCCCGTGTTAATTTTGAAATGGTATCTTTTAGTTGTAGAAAGTCCAAACAAATTGTTACAGGATTTTTAAAAATTTCTTTCCTTATAAAATAATTTAATTTATTATTAAATGAGCTTAAGACTGATTATTAACATTTAATTAAAAAAAAAAATCACAATGCAATTAATTTATCAACTAATGATCCTTTATAGTAAAATGAAATAAAATATGTATGCGATAAACAGTAAATTGCCGACAACTTTGGGGATCCCCTGAAATAATGCTCCGGATAAGAAATAAAAACTATTTCAAATATTTTGTACCTGAGAGTACATGGGAAAAAGTATTTTCAATTGATACATTTAATCAAAAGCTGAAACTACCTTCAATTAATTTCATAATTATGGCAATTAAACGTGCGATCGTGAAACCAAATTTTCTACTATTCACTAATACTCAAAAATACTTCTATTAACTTTTTAGCTGAACCAGTTTTAATTGAACTTTTTTCAATTTAAATTATATTGATAGATAATTTTTAAGATCGTAAAGTTTTTTGATTAAAACTAATGCGTTGATTCTACAATTGAAACTAATTAATTTCTTAACGGCTTTTGTTGTTCAATCTAATTTTTGATTTTTTTTTGGTGTGGGCTAAGCCTATTTCTAACAGAAATATATGGGTCATAAAACTCGATTTTAAAGCATGATCATAGAGAGTGTGAATTTTCACCTGAAATATGTTTAGGCTGTAACCATTGCAAAGATTTCAGAAAAACTATTTGGTAAAATGAAACAGCAGCTTCGAAGTATACTGAAGAACGACCTGAGTTCATAACAGATGCCACTACTGGATAAATTCATATCTATGAAAAATTAAGTCATTCATAATAAAATTTAGTCTTAGAGATATCATATAGACTTAAACACAATGTTTGGTCTTGTTAGAAATTAGTCTATCATATTTTAGGACGACAATTAACAGTCAAGTGGATTGATTGATTGTCAAGAAAATGTTAAGAAGGTTCTAGCCATGGAAAATTTTCCAGTAAGGATTCTATAAAGCCTTTTTCGAAAATATATCATGTCTCGATAACCGATCCAATTATCGTTCTGCTTAGATTTTATTATCGTTAAATAAATATAACAAAATCAATTGCCTTCTTAAAATGGTCCTTCGAACCTTGGCCTAATCGTAGGCAAAGGAAAGAAAAACAAAATGCAAGGGAAAAAGTTTCCATTATCTAAACGATAATAATTATTTTAAAGGAGGGGTAACTCACGAGAAACATCTTTAATTCTTTGCTTACTCTGATGCTTCGCAGTTAGACATAGATGTATGTACGATTTTGTAATTACCTTCTTAGAATGACTTGTATCCATGAAACGTACTGGTGGTGTTTACATTATTTTAATTTTATTCTTTTAACAACATTTTTGTAAAATTAATTTAAAATTATAATTAAAATAAATAAACATGTATTTACAAATAAATTAAATATCAACCATAATGATCGTATTTGTACAACTTAAATAAATAATAACACATTGTATAGATCAATTTAATTGCTGCACATACATACATACAAACATGCAACAACAACAATAGATTGATCAAACAGTTTGTGCCTTCGTTAAATTTAAACAAATCTTTGGAAATTTGCTCTGATTTTTCTTTTCTTAAAATTAAAATAATAAATAAAATTTCGTATCAAACACAATGAGTTGGGAGGGGGAGAGAAGCATAAGCGTTAGATCGATTAACGTCGTTTTTGACCAGCGAAAGCCATATCTTGAGCATCGGCACGATTTTCTTGGGAAGAAGAACGGGCCCAGCCATGAGGATCCCATGCAGGAGCAGCATGATCCAAATGTTCAATATGTTCAACATGATGTGGAATATCTATATGATGATCCAGATGATGATCTAAATGATGATCAACATGATGATCGACATGATGATCGAAATGATGGGGAACGATGTGATCAATGTGATGAGGAACAATGTGTTCAACATGATGTGGTACAATATGTTCAATGTGTTCGTGATGCGGATAGTGAACAACTTCGTAGTTTACAATCTAAAAAAAAAGAAATAATGCGATTTGAATTATTGTTGGATTTGTATTTTATCACTTAAACTTAACATACCTTAGGTTTGGCAATCTTAAAGACAACTAAAGCACCAGATAAAACCAACGAAAGAAGTCCCAAAGTCATGGCCTTCCAGGTCTTTAAGGCAATCAATGCAAGAGCAAGTGGCACCAAAACAGCTGTTTTCAATTTAAGACCAATCAAAAAGGGTAAAACAGCTTTTCGCATAAAACCACGACCTAAAAAAAATTAAAAGTTTTTAAAAATAAATCTAATAAATTCCACTTTAATTACTATCTTACCTTGTTCGCGTTCAGCCAATGGCACTACAGCACCTCTAGTCAGGGCATTATTTATTAAGAAATCAGGTACGAGTGAACGAGCCTCAGCAGATGCAAAGTATTCGGTAGCTTTAATGCGTAAAGCATGAGTAGCCAAGAAATTGTCGATATCTTGAAACATTCTTTCTTGAGAATCTATGGCACGTTGCTGTGTTTCCTCAATAATTTTACCCGTACGTACAATCGATAATTTATCTGTTATAGCAATTTTATCTTGTGTTAAAGCTTCATTGAACCATTTCATGGCTTTCGGTTGTACACAGCTTGTACTGAAATCCTTTAGACACGAATAGTACATGTCGAAAGCCAAATCGGTAGCAGATTGTTGTTCTGGCGCTTGAGCCAAAACTCCAGTAGCTGTTACAGCCACCACAAATAGAAGAGCAAATTTTTTCATCCTTCTGATTTAAATCCTCTTTCTATTGCTAAATTTTCTATTCAATTTAGTTTTGTGTGATGACGGGTCGTTGTCGTATGTTGGTGTACCCTCAGACTGGCCAACTAAATGTGTAAATATTTATTGTAGTACCTGTGGTTTTTATACGACCATTTATTTCATTATCAATAATAATCACAAATGTTTTCTACATTTACTCACAATTTCTTTCCATTGTGTTTGCGCTTAACACAACTGTGAAATATTTGAATTTATTCGTTTGATTTGGATTGTCTGTCCTTCTTTTCTTTAATTGACTTTTTAACTGACTTTTCTTTCGTTGGCTTTTGAAATTTGGCTTTAATTTTTGAAAATTTTATCATTAAATTCTCTCTTGCAGTCTGATGACGCGACTGTGTGTGTGTGTGTGTGTGTGTCTTCCGTTTATTCTCTCTGTTGTGATTTTTTCTTTTGTTTGTATTTTTTTTTTCAATATAATATTTTGGTAGTTGTTTTATTACCGTTATACAATAATTTCACTTGATCGTGTTTGGCTTAATAATTACTTTATTCCCATTAGTTGTGGTTAACATGAGCATTAGTATGAGTAGACGGAGCGTATACGAGTATGTATGTATGTACGTATATTATATGAGACAGCCAGCCAGCAAAAGTATGTGTAACTACATACTCTACAGAATTTTAAGTTAACCCAGGTAGGAATTTTATTTATGATCCACTATTTAGTGTGAAATTGACATTCAAATTTTTGTAACAGTGTAGCTAGAGATATATCGAGGTATGTCCCTAATCTAATGACTGAACTCGGTGCTGATATTTTGATTTGTTAACGATTACTTAATCTATATGTTAGCTAAATTATTTCTAAACCATATTGCGTGTAGGTACGTATACGTATGTATATGAGGAGCCGCAGAACAAAACGCACTTTTTCGCCCATATCAAATTTTTAGGAAATTGATGTTTATTTATTTCGTTTCCTTAAAAACTGCATGAACCTTTAAATGGTAACAAGTGTTTTAGTTATTAAAAGATGCATTAAACTGCCAGACGTCATCACACTAATCGTTAAAGATGTTTGATATCAAACCACTTTTATATTGGAAAAAGTACGTTTTGTTAAAAAAAGAAAAGCAGCACATTTTCGTCTTCGCTTTTTTACACGAGTCTTTTGACTTTTTGTTTTTAAAACGGTACATCGTTTCTGCAACTTTTGAAAAGTTCTCACATCGAAAAAAAAAAATGTGAATTTATACTTGTCACTTTGATGGATGGCTCATAAAAATACGAAAATTATCATTTTTCTTCTCTCTCATCCTGTTTTTCACAGAATGATAATGAACCTTTCAACGCAAGAAACTATCACATTCGTTACAGAAACGAAGCACTGATAGAATATAAAAAAATTATAAATTGAAATTAAATTATTTTCTATGCGTCCCAATAATATATATGAGGGGTGAAGGGTATACAAAATTCAGCACAGCCGATTATAGCACTCATACTTGTATACTTTGCTTTTAATGGTTTTTTTTATGAAAGAGAATTTTACTCCCATTTTACCAGAAATTTTTTGTTCAATGTTATTCAACATCTATCTTCTCTACTCTATCCCTCTCTCTGAGTTCCGGCACAATGCACTGCATACGTAGGGGTCATCCCCTGAGTGCTGGTCCTAATTAAAAAAAAAAAAAAAAAAAAATTGCGATTGTAAATGAAATTATTAAATTTGATTTAATACTTTTTACCATAAAATATTTTATTCATGAGAAAAAAAATTTGACGAATAAAAATTTTATATTGTATTTAGTCGAATTGCGAACATTTCTTTCATTGGTTAATTATTTTCTCATGAATTAATAGAAAGATTAAAAACTTTTCAAATATTCAATTACTTAATTTTTTTACGATTGTTTTCGCACATCTATTGTATGTATGTACTACAACATTTTTTAAATGGTATATGCCAGTTACATTTTTTTCCTTTCAAATGTATTAAAGTGTAAACAATTTATACATATAAAATTGGAATTGCTTGCTTGCTCCATCAGAAAATGTAACATTAACTGACAGGTTACACACATTCAATATATACATATTTTCCCATTTTGCTACAATTTTGCCAATTTTTATATTTATTTTTCTTAAATTGAAATGTTTGGAATGCTGTTGCATTTGTGTGTGCGTATGTGTTATGTGTCATATTTGACTTCATTTACAAATAGCCCAATCATTTTTGAATTTATGTATGACATAAACTTGAGACTGCTACTTCAAGTACGAAATTGGCAGAGTGAATAAGACTATAAGAAATCAAAAATGTGGTGTTATTTTTGAAAAAAAAAAAACAAAACTGAATTAACGTTAATTGTTTTAGTCTTTATTTTATTAAAACTAAAGTTATGAAGTAATTTTTAAAAAAGAAAAGAAAAAAACATGTTGTATGGAATCATAATCGCAAATTATCATTTCATGTTCAGATTAATGATTGAGTCTACTATATTTTGCATTTGTCATATAAGGAACATAATATCGTCCTCATAAAGAATCTGATAATTTCAATATGTGAATATAGTATCTTCTGCAAATGGAAAGACATTTGAGCGCCTTGTAGTTACTAAGAAAATGTGTTTTTCCCGACAGATGTAGACAATATGACATTTGTTAAGATAAAAGTACAATACGTACAAAAAAGTAATATTTAATTTAGTAACGTAAATTAACACCAGTGAGCACTGAAATAATTAAAATCAAATCATATTCCCAAAAATATTTTTATTTTAAAATATAAATCAAATGCACTTTTCTTTGCAAATAATCAACAAAATGAACAAAATGTGAAATTTTTGTTCCCATGAAATTTTCATTACGCATGAAGGGAAATTTGGTATCGTGAACTTCATGGGAGCATTTGTTCCCGCTATCAATTCGTAGTGAATGTAAAAAAGAAAGAAGATTATCTCATCCTTTAGCTTTTTAATTGTTGCTGGCTTATCGACGTACACCTTTTCTTTCAAATAAACCCAAAGAAAGAAGTCCAACGGTGTCAAATCACATGATCTTGGCGGCCAATTGACAACGCCACCACGTGAGATAACACGGCCATTGAATTTCTCGCGGAAAAGAGCCATTGTTTCATTAGCTGTGTGGCAAGTGGCACCGTCCTGTTGAAACCACATATTGTCCACATCCATATCTTCCAATTCGGGCCATAAAAAGTTCGTTATCATTTCACGACAGCGAACACTATTCACAGTAACTGCCTGACCGACCTCATTATTAAAAAAAATACGGCCCGATGATGCCGCCAGCCCATAAGCCGCACCAAACAGTCACTCTTTGTGGGTGCATTGGTTTTTTGACAATCACTCTTGGATTATCATTCGCCCAAATGCGGCAATTCTGCTTATTGACAAATCCACTGAGGTGAAAATGTGCCTCCTCACTGAAGCTGATTTTCTTCCAAAATTGATCATCCACTGTTGCCATTTCTTGCCACCATTCTGACCGTTGACAACGTTTGGAATGGTCAAGAAGCTTTAGCTCTTGAGTCAATTGTACCTTGTAAGCGTGTAAATGCAAGTCTTTATGCATAATGATCATCAATGACGAGCGTGAGAGGTGCAATTGTTAGGCACGACGACGAGTTGAGGTGAACGGCTCTTCAGCCACACTATCGCGAACAGCAGCAATATTTTCTGCAGTACGAGCTGTACGAGCAAGTACTGGTGTATGCACATCTCCTACAGACCCGGTTTGCTCAAATTTTTGCACGATTTTTCCGATTGTACGCACATTTGGACGATTAAATTGACCGAAAAAATCACGAAGTGCACGATATGCATTTAGATTTGAACGCCCATTTTCATAATAAGCCTGAATAAGTTTAACACGTTGCTCGATTGTGTATCTTTCCATGGTTCAAATTGAATTAGTCTGAAATAGAGAAATGTCAAATGAAATGCAGAAAAAAACTTGACGTTTAGGTGTGGTTCACATTCAACATGTAAGCTTTAATATTTAAATTATAAGAAGAGCTACATTCATGTTCTGTTCTATTCCCCATCAAAAATAAAGTGAATAAATTAAAGGGAAAAGTGAAAAAACTCATGGGAAAAAAATTATTCACGATAAGGGGAATTGTTTGAAGTGAACATCTTTTCACGTTGTTATTCTGCATTGAATAAAATTTTTTCGTGGGAGTTGTTCACGATTGCAATTACGGGAAAAGGGAAAAAATTACGAGGGAAAATTTGTTCACGATAGGGGTGAATATTTAACAAAATACATGTACGTAATTAACATATTTATCGGCAAATTATAAGTGAAGCACAATGACCGTCTTTTGAAGTTTCGTAACAATTTTTTTCGCAATGCTGCAAAGTATATTTAATTCACTTCATATATAAGTGTATGTACCTCAATGAAACCTTGGATGTTGACAAATAATTTCATATTAACTTTAATTTGGTTGTAAAATTAAATAACTTTCTTTATATAATTTTAATTTTTATATTAATTTTCACTTCATATCTCCTCTGCTTCTAAGATACTACGAACGACTGCAATTATATACGATTGACAGCTATTTGGCTAACCAAGTTTTCAGAACATGAACAATGTATGGTCACAATTAACTTTAAATTTTAAATATACTTTTATTATTCTTATTTGCAAAGATACTCTTTTGTACCAGCGAAAATACTTATTTTAAAAATTAAAATTTTATGAGATGAAAAAACAGAATAATTATTTTATTGTCCCATCAAATATTTTTATGATGGAAGAATGTTTGATGCAACCATATTTGTATGAATGAATAATTTTTTGGTTGTGGCAGATATACTTAGTTGACAAGAACATTTTGCAATCTTGTCTTTTCTTTGCGTGCATATGTATATGTTTATCCGTTTCAAAGCTTTTTTAAAAATCTTGCCTGTATTTTTTGTAAGTTATTTCAGCATTATTTGACATAAATTGCATATTTTTCCATTTAAGAGCATATATTTCCCTAAGTGCATTTTTAATCCATATTTTCTTAGCTCAAACATTTTGTTCTGACTTAAGTAATACTCATTTCTAATACGATTTTAGAAATATTCAAAATAGGTTTCCCAGCCCGGCCGGCAACGGCAATTTTGTGGCTGACATAAAAGCACTGAATAACACCTAAAACTGGCAGCACTCAGTTGCCAGTTGCCATAAAAAAAAAAAAAAACGTATGGAATGCTCACAAAAAAAGGAAATATATGATTTTTATTGCGATAACTGCAGATTCGATATAAATTGAAAAATATTCAATAGATTTCGTTAAAATTCAATAAATTTCGTTAAAAATGCACTACAAATCAAATTTGCAACAAAACAATATTTTTAAAAATTTAAAGAAAAACATATGTTTTGCTCAGAGGTATTATTACGGAATTAATTGAAACAAGTTTTAAATTTTGATGAAATGTAATAATTGAATCTAGTTAAGGAATAATTTTTTTATTTGTCAATAACAAACAAATATTTTTCAAATAATCATTAAGATACTAGTATATAATGGGTCTCCGAACCTCTTGAATTGGTCTTGTAATGTAACTGGTTGGAATGCAACAATTTACAAGTTCTTTCTGTTTTATAAATTCTTCACTTCCAACTTTTGATAGTGCCCTCATTTTTAAAAATCTCCAACTTTCCTGCAGTGTTATTTCATGCCTTGTTGGATTTCTTAAAAACTCTTCTGGACACAAGACAGGTTTTTCTTTTTTGCTAAAAATTAATTTCCAAAAAATAAATTTAAGCAATAAATATTTTGCTAAAAGGTATTGAACCATTTTAAGTCACACTATTGTACGCACGTACAATTTCCATTTTAATTTTGTCTGATATTAAACGATAAAGTACTACAGCCTACATATTTCTTTTGTTAATTTTTAATAACAATTTTCTTCTTTTCACTAAACTGCTTCATTAATACGATACAGATTTGCTTTCAATTTTAAAATCTTGAAAATAATATAGAAACATTTTTTTCCTCAAAGTCTAACTTTTTCCGCGTCAGCTTTTTCTTCCGTTAATTTGTAGTAGTTCAAGGTCACACCCAAAGAAGGGGGTGTGGTAGAAAATTAAAAAAACAGAAACAATAAATTTTTTTATTATTCATTTCTCTGGACTAAAAAAAAAGAGAAATGTATGTCACTACAAATACCATAAATAGTTTTAATGAAAATGAAACTTTTAAATTTCCATAAGTATTTTCATTTCATTTAATTTGATTTTTTTTTCCCAGAAGTTCATTGATGAAATACAGCAATAAATGAATAAATAAAATGCAAAAAAAAAACATATAAAAATGGCGTGTGTGGTGTACGTAAAATGTCTATCAAACATAACAAATGTATGTTTGCCAATATTTCTTTATATCACCACTCTACCTCATTTTCCCAATATGGCTGGACTTATGCGTGTTTGTTGAAACTGAATACTTCCAGTGCCAAATACAAATATGTTTCGATTAAATACCAATCATGTTTATGCAGATTTGGTTTCTTTGTTTTATTTAACATTCATTCTGCCGATCAGTTAGTGACAGTAGAGAAGACATATATACCCAGTAGAAATGTTGTTGTTATCACTACAAACAAAAAACTAGTGTTGCTCAGAAAAGTTTTTATAGTATTTTAGTCATCATGTTGTAGAGGAGGCCGGAGTAAGGGCATGGTGGTATAAAATCAATCCAAATGTTTTTTTTTTTTGGGAATTGTATAACACAAAAATTAATCATGAGTTGGGGGTCGGATTTGGGGCACATTTAACTATACAACCCCATTCAAATTTATCTGGGACATTTTGTTTGAGCCGTTTAAAAAAATGATTTTTACAAAACACAGTGCATTACACTCGGTGAATATTTTTCTGCACTCTAAAGGGTATACCCTCTAAACTTCTAAATAGATTTTAATGAGAGTTGGGGGTTTGGCAATTTGTGGGCACATTTATGTTTGTCACTCATTTGGACCAATGGGAAATTAAAGCCAAAGATCCATACTTATAGACTATGTAAGTCCGATTTCTCAATTGTATTTGAGCATTTTTCTATAAAATTTGTTTGTCACTCATTTGGACCAATGGGAAATTAAAGCCAAAGATCCATACTTATAGACTATGTAGGTCCGATTTCTCAATTGTATTTGAGAATTTTTCTATAAAATTTGTTTGTCACTCATTTGGACCAATGGGAAATTAAAGCCAAAGATCCATACTTCTAGACTATGTAAGTCCGATTTCTCAATTGTATATGAGAATTTTTCTATAAAATTTGTTTGTCACTCATTTGGACCAATGGGAAATTAAAGCCAAAGATCCATACTTATAGACTATGTAAGTCCGATTTCTCAATTGTATTTGAGAATTTTTCTATAAAATTTGTTTGTCACTCATTTGGACCAATGGGAAATTAAAGCCAAAGATCCATACTTATAGACTATGTAAGTCCGATTTCTCAATTGTATTTGAGAATTTTTCTATAAAATTTGTTTGTCACTCATTTGGACCAACGGAAAATTAAAGCCAAAGATCCATACTTATAGACTATATAAGTCCGATTTCTCAATTGTATTTGAGAATTTTTCTATAAAATTTGTTTGTCACTCATTTGGACCAATGGGAAATTAAAGCCAAAGATCCATACTTATAGACTATATAAGTCCGATTTCTCAATTGTATTTGAGAATTTTTCTATAAAATTTGTTTGTCACTCATTTCGACCAACGGAAAATTAAAGTTAAAGATCCATACTTATGATAAGTCCGATTTCTCAATTGTATTTGAGAATTTTTCTATAAAATTTGTTTGTCACACATTTGGACCAACGGAAAATTAAAGTTAAAGATCCATACTTATAGACTATATAAGTCCGATTTCTCAATTGTATTTGAGAATTTTTCTATAAAATTTGTTTGTCACTCATTTGGACCAACGGAAAATTAAAGTTAAAGATCCATACTTATAGACTATATAAGTCCGATTTCTCAATTGTATTTGAGAATTTTTCTATAAAATTTGTTTGTCACTCATTTGGACCAACGGAAAATTAAAGCCAAAGATCCATACTTATAGACTATATAAGTCCGATTTCTCAATTGTATTTGAGAATTTTTCTATAAAATTTGGTTGTCACTCATTTGGACCAACGGGAAATTAAAGTTAAAGATCCATACTTATAGACTATATAAGTCCGATTTCTCAATTGTATTTGAGAATTTTTCTATAAAATTTGTTTGTCACTCATTTGGACCAACGGAAAATTAAAGTTAAAGATCCATACTTATAGACTATGTAAGTCCGATTTCTCAATTGTATTTGAGAATTTTTCTATAAAATTTGGTTGTCACTCATTTGGACCAACGGGAAATTAAAGTTAAAGATCCATACTTATAGACTATATAAGTCCGATTTCTCAATTGTATTTGAGAATTTTTCTATAAAATTTGGTTGTCACTCATTTGGACCAACGGGAAATTAAAGTTAAAGATCCATACTTATAGACAATATAAGTCCGATTTCTCAATTGTATTTGAGAATTTTTCTATAAAATTTGGTTGTCACTCATTTGGACCAACGGAAAATTAAAGTTAAAGATCCATACTTATAGACTATGTAAGTCCGATTTCTCAATTGTATTTGAGAATTTTTCTATAAAATTTGTTTGTCACTCATTTGGACCAACGGAAAATTAAAGTTAAAGATCCATACTTATAGACTATGTAAGTCCTATTTCTCAATTGTATTTGAGAATTTTTCTATAAAATTTGGTTGTCACTCATTTGGACCAACGGGAAATTAAAGCCAAAGGTTCATACTTATAGACTATGTAAGTCCGATTTCTCAATTGTATTTGAGAATTTTTCTATAAAATTTGTTTGTCACTCATTTGGACCAACGGAAAATTAAAGTTAAAGATCCATACTTATAGACTATGTAAGTCCGATTTCTCAATTGTATTTGAGAATTTTTCTATAAAATTTGGTTGTCACTCATTTGGACCAACGGGAAATTAAAGTTAAAGATCCATACTTATAGACAATATAAGTCCGATTTCTCAATTGTATTTGAGAATTTTTCTATAAAATTTGGTTGTCACTCATTTGGACCAACGGAAAATTAAAGTTAAAGATCCATACTTATAGACTATGTAAGTCCGATTTCTCAATTGTATTTGAGAATTTTTCTATAAAATTTGGTTGTCACTCATTTGGACCAACGGAAAATTAAAGTTAAAGATCCATACTTATAGACTATATAAGTCCGATTTCTCAATTGTATTTGAGAATTTTTCTATAAAATTTGGTTGTCACTCATTTGGACCAACGGGAAATTAAAGTTAAAGATCCATACTTATAGACTATATAAGTCCGATTTCTCAATTGTATTTGAGAATTTTTCTATAAAATTTGTTTGTCACTCATTTGGACCAACGGAAAATTAAAGTTAAAGATCCATACTTATAGACTATGTAAGTCCGATTTCTCAATTGTATTTGAGAATTTTTCTATAAAATTTGGTTGTCACTCATTTGGACCAACGGGAAATTAAAGTTAAAGATCCATACTTATAGACTATATAAGTCCGATTTCTCAATTGTATTTGAGAATTTTTCTATAAAATTTGGTTGTCACTCATTTGGACCAACGGGAAATTAAAGTTAAAGATCCATACTTATAGACAATATAAGTCCGATTTCTCAATTGTATTCGAGAATTTTTCTATAAAATTTGGTTGTCACTCATTTGGACCAACGGAAAATTAAAGTTAAAGATCCATACTTATAGACTATGTAAGTCCGATTTCTCAATTGTATTTGAGAATTTTTCTATAAAATTTGTTTGTCACTCATTTGGACCAACGGAAAATTAAAGTTAAAGATCCATACTTATAGACTATGTAAGTCCGATTTCTCAATTGTATTTGAGAATTTTTCTATAAAATTTGGTTGTCACTCATTTGGACCAACGGGAAATTAAAGCCAAAGGTTCATACTTATAGACTATGTAAGTCCGATTTCTCAATTGTATTTGAGAATTTTTCTATAAAATTTGTTTGTCACTCATTTGGACCAACGGAAAATTAAAGTTAAAGATCCATACTTATAGACTATGTAAGTCCGATTTCTCAATTGTATTTGAGAATTTTTCTATAAAATTTGTTTGTCACTCATTTGGACCAACGGAAAATTAAAGTTAAAGATCCATACTTATAGACTATGTAAGTCCGATTTCTCAATTGTATTTGAGAATTTTTCTATAAAATTTGTTTGTCACTCATTTGGACCAACGGGAAATTAAAGTTAAAGATCCATACTTATAGACTATATAAGTCCGATTTCTCAATTGTATTTGAGAATTTTTCTATAAAATTTGTTTGTCACTCATTTGGACCAACGGAAAATTAAAGTTAAAGATCCATACTTATAGACTATGTAAGTCCGATTTCTCAATTGTATTTGAGAATTTTTCTATAAAATTTGGTTGTCACTCATTTGGACCAACGGAAAATTAAAGTTAAAGATCCATACTTATAGACTATGTAAGTCCGATTTCTCAATTGTATTTGAGAATTTTTCTATAAAATTTGTTTGTCACTCATTTGGACCAACGGGAAATTAAAGTTAAAGATCCATACTTATAGACTATATAAGTCCGATTTCTCAATTGTATTTGAGAATTTTTCTATAAAATTTGTTTGTCACTCATTTGGACCAACGGAAAATTAAAGTTAAAGATCCATACTTATAGACTATGTAAGTCCGATTTCTCAATTGTATTTGAGAATTTTTCTATAAAATTTGGTTGTCACTCATTTGGACCAACGGGAAATTAAAGCCAAAGGTTCATACTTATAGACTATGTAAGTCCGATTTCTCAATTGTATTTGAGAATTTTTCTATAAAATTTGTTTGTCACTCATTTGGACCAACGGAAAATTAAAGTTAAAGATCCATACTTATAGACTATGTTAGTCCGATTTCTCAATTGTATTTGAGAATTTTTCTATAAAATTTGTTTGTCACTCATTTGGACCAACGGAAAATTAAAGTTAAAGATCCATACTTATAGACTCTGTAAGTCCGATTTCTCAATTGTATTTGAGAATTTTTCTATAAAATTTGTTTGTCACTCATTTGGACCAACGGAAAATTAAAGTTAAAAATCCATACTTATAGACTATGTAAGTCCGATTTCTCAATTGTATTTGAGAATTTTTCTATAAAATTTGTTTGTCACTCATTTGGACCAACGGAAAATTAAAGTTAAAGATCCATACTTATAGACTATATAAGTCCGATTTCTCAATTGTATTTGAGAATTTTTCTATAAAATTTGGTTGTCACTCATTTGGACCAACGGGAAATTAAAGCCAAAGATCCATACTTATAGACTATGTTAGTCCGATTTCTCAATTGTATTTGAGAATTTTTCTATAAAATTTGTTTGTCACTCATTTGGACCAACGGAAAATTAAAGTTAAAGATCCATACTTATAGACTATGTAAGTCCAATTTCTCAATTGTATTTGAGAATTTTTCTATAAAATTTGTTTGTCACTCATTTGGACCAACGGGAAATTAAAGCCAAAGATCCATACTTATAGACTATGTAAGTCCGATTTCTCAATTGTATTTGAGAATTTTTCTACAAAATTTGTTTGTCACTCATTTGGACCAACGGAAAATTAAAGTTAAAGATCCATACTTATAGACTATGTAAGTCCGATTTCTCAATTGTATTTGAGAATTTTTCTATAAAATTTGGTTGTCACTCATTTGGACCAACGGGAAATTAAAGCAAAAGATCCATACTTATAGACTATGTAAGTCCGATTTCTCAATTGTATTTGAGAATTTTTCTATAAAATTTGTTTGTCACTCATTTTGACCAACGGAAAATTAAAGTTAAAGATCCATACTTATAGACTATGTCATCATGTTGTAGAGGAGGCCGGAGTAAGGGCATGGTGGTATAAAATCAATCCAAATGTTTTTTTTTTTTGGGAATTGTATAACACAAAAATTAATCATGAGTTGGGGGTCGGATTTGGGGCACATTTAACTATACAACCCCATTCAAATTTATCTGGGACATTTTGTTTGAGCCGTTTAATAAAATGATTTTTACAAAACACAGTGCATTACACTCGGTGAATATTTTTCTGCACTCTAAAGGGTATACCCTCTAAACTTCTAAATAGATTTTAATGAGAGTTGGGGGTTTGGCAATTTGTGGGCACATTTATGTTTGTCACTCATTTGGACCAATGGGAAATTAAAGCCAAAGATCCATACTTATAGACTATGTAAGTCCGATTTCTCAATTGTATTTGGGCATTTTTCTATAAAATTTGTTTGTCACTCATTTGGACCAATGGGAAATTAAAGCCAAAGATCCATACTTATAGACTATGTAAGTCCGATTTCTCAATTGTATTTGAGAATTTTTCTATAAAATTTGTTTGTCACTCATTTGGACCAATGGGAAATTAAAGCCAAAGATCCATACTTATAGACTATGTAAGTCCGATTTCTCAATTGTATTTGAGAATTTTTCTATAAAATTTGTTTGTCACTCATTTGGACCAATGGGAAATTAAAGCCAAAGATCCATACTTATAGACTATGTAAGTCTGATTTCTCAATTGTATTTGAGAATTTTTCTATAAAATTTGTTTGTCACTCATTTGGACCAATGGGAAATTAAAGCCAAAGATCCATACTTATAGACTATGTAAGTCCGATTTCTCAATTGTATTTGAGAATTTTTCTATAAAATTTGTTTGTCACTCATTTGGACCAACGGAAAATTAAAGCCAAAGATCCATACTTATAGACTATATAAGTCCGATTTCTCAATTGTATTTGAGAATTTTTCTATAAAATTTGTTTGTCACTCATTTGGACCAATGGGAAATTAAAGCCAAAGATCCATACTTATAGACTATATAAGTCCGATTTCTCAATTGTATTTGAGAATTTTTCTATAAAATTTGTTTGTCACTCATTTCGACCAACGGAAAATTAAAGTTAAAGATCCATACTTATAGACTATATAAGTCCGATTTCTCAATTGTATTTGAGAATTTTTCTATAAAATTTGTTTGTCACTCATTTGGACCAATGGGAAATTAAAGCCAAAGATCCATACTTATAGACTATATAAGTCCGATTTCTCAATTGTATTTGAGAATTTTTCTATAAAATTTGTTTGTCACTCATTTGGACCAACGGAAAATTAAAGCCAAAGATCCATACTTATAGACTATATAAGTCCGATTTCTCAATTGTATTTGAGAATTTTTCTATAAAATTTGTTTGTCACTCATTTGGACCAACGGAAAATTAAAGTTAAAGATCCATACTTATAGACTATGTAAGTCCGATTTCTCAATTGTATTTGAGAATTTTTCTATAAAATTTGTTTGTCACTCATTTGGACCAACGGAAAATTAAAGTTAAAGATCCATACTTATAGACTATATAAGTCCGATTTCTCAATTGTATTTGAGAATTTTTCTATAAAATTTGTTTGTCACTCATTTGGACCAACGGAAAATTAAAGCCAAAGATCCATACTTATAGACTATGTAAGTCCGATTTCTCAATTGTATTTGAGAATTTTTCTATAAAATTTGTTTGTCACTCATTTGGACCAACGGAAAATTAAAGCCAAAGATCCATACTTATAGACTATGTAAGTCCGATTTCTCAATTGTATTTGAGAATTTTTCTATAAAATTTGTTTGTCACTCATTTGGACCAACAGAAAATTAAAGCCAAAGATCCATACTTATAGACTATGTAAGTCCGATTTCTCAATTGTATTTGAGAATTTTTCTATAAAATTTGTTTGTCACTCATTTGGACCAACGGAAAATTAAAGCCAAAGATCCATACTTATAGACTATGTAAGTCCGATTTCTCAATTGTATTTGAGAATTTTTCTATAAAATTTGTTTGTCACTCATTTGGACCAACAGAAAATTAAAGCCAAAGATCCATACTTATAGACTATGTAAGTCCGATTTCTCAATTGTATTTGAGAATTTTTCTATAAAATTTGTTTGTCACTCATTTGGACCAACGGAAAATTAAAGCCAAAGATCCATACTTATAGACTATGTAAGTACGATTTCTCAATTGTATTTGAGAATTTTTCTATAAAATTTGTTTGTCACTCATTTGGACCAACGGAAAATTAAAGTTAAAGATCCATACTTATAGACTATGTAAGTCCGATTTCTCAATTGTATTTGAGAATTTTTCTATAAAATTTGGTTGTCACTCATTTGGACCAACGGGAAATTAAAGTTAAAGATCCATACTTATAGACTATATAAGTCCGATTTCTCAATTGTATTTGAGAATTTTTCTATAAAATTTGGTTATCACTCATTTGGACCAACGGGAAATTAAAGTTAAAGATCCATACTTATAGACTATGTAAGTCCGATTTCTCAATTGTATTTGAGAATTTTTCTATAAAATTTGGTTGTCACTCATTTGGACCAACGGAAAATTAAAGTTAAAGATCCATACTTATAGACTATGTAAGTCCGATTTCTCAATTGTATTTGAGAATTTTTCTATAAAATTTGTTTGTCACTCATTTGGACCAACGGAAAATTAAAGTTAAAGATCCATACTTATAGACTATGTAAGTCCGATTTCTCAATTGTATTTGAGAATTTTTCTATAAAATTTGGTTGTCACTCATTTGGACCAACGGAAAATTAAAGTTAAAGATCCATACTTATAGACTATGTAAGTCCGATTTCTCAATTGTATTTGAGAATTTTTCTATAAAATTTGGTTGTCACTCATTTGGACCAACGGAAAATTAAAGTTAAAGATCCATACTTATAGACTATGTAAGTCCGATTTCTCAATTGTATTTGAGAATTTTTCTATAAAATTTGGTTGTCACTCATTTGGACCAACGGGAAATTAAAGCCAAAGGTTCATACTTATAGACTATGTAAGTCCGATTTCTCAATTGTATTTGAGAATTTTTCTATAAAATTTGTTTGTCACTCATTTGGACCAACGGAAAATTAAAGTTAAAGATCCATACTTATAGACTATGTAAGTCCGATTTCTCAATTGTATTTGAGAATTTTTCTATAAAATTTGGTTGTCACTCATTTGGACCAACGGGAAATTAAAGCCAAAGGTTCATACTTATAGACTATGTAAGTCCGATTTCTCAATTGTATTTGAGAATTTTTCTATAAAATTTGTTTGTCACTCATTTGGACCAACGGAAAATTAAAGTTAAAGATCCATACTTATAGACTATGTAAGTCCGATTTCTCAATTGTATTTGAGAATTTTTCTATAAAATTTGTTTGTCACTCATTTGGACCAACGGAAAATTAAAGTTAAAGATCCATACTTATAGACTATGTAAGTCCGATTTCTCAATTGTATTTGAGAATTTTTCTATAAAATTTGTTTGTCACTCATTTGGACCAACGGAAAATTAAAGTTAAAGATCCATACTTATAGACTATGTAAGTCCGATTTCTCAATTGTATTTGAGAATTTTTCTATAAAATTTGTTTGTCACTCATTTGGACCAACGGAAAATTAAAGCCAAAGATCCATACTTATAGACTATGTAAGTCCGATTTCTCAATTGTATTTGAGAATTTTTCTATAAAATTTGTTTGTCACTCATTTCGACCAACGGAAAATTAAAGTTAAAGATCCATACTTATAGACTATATAAGTCCGATTTCTCAATTGTATTTGAGAATTTTTCTATAAAATTTGGTTGTCACTCATTTGGACCAACGGAAAATTAAAGTTAAAGATCCATACTTATAGACTATGTAAGTCCGATTTCTCAATTGTATTTGAGAATTTTTCTATAAAATTTGTTTGTCACTCATTTGGACCAACGGAAAATTAAAGTTAAAGATCCATACTTATAGACTATATAAGTCCGATTTCTCAATTGTATTTGAGAATTTTTCTATAAAATTTGGTTGTCACTCATTTGGACCAACGGGAAATTAAAGTTAAAGGTCCATACTTATAGACTATATAAGTCCGATTTCTCAATTGTATTTGAGAATTTTTCTATAAAATTTGGTTGTCACTCATTTGGACCAACGGGAAATTAAAGTTAAAGATCCATACTTATAGACTATATAAGTCCGATTTCTCAATTGTATTTGAGAATTTTTCTATAAAATTTGTTTGTCACTCATTTGGACCAACGGAAAATTAAAGTTAAAGATCCATACTTATAGACTATGTAAGTCCGATTTCTCAATTGTATTTGAGAATTTTTCTATAAAATTTGGTTGTCACTCATTTGGACCAACGGGAAATTAAAGTTAAAGATCCATACTTATAGACTATATAAGTCCGATTTCTCAATTGTATTTGAGAATTTTTCTATAAAATTTGGTTGTCACTCATTTGGACCAACGGAAAATTAAAGTTAAAGATCCATACTTATAGAGTATGTAAGTCCGATTTCTCAATTGTATTTGAGAATTTTTCTATAAAATTTGTTTGTCACTCATTTGGACCAACGGAAAATTAAAGTTAAAGATCCATACTTATAGACTATGTAAGTCCGATTTCTCAATTGTATTTGAGAATTTTTCTATAAAATTTGGTTGTCACTCATTTGGACCAACGGGAAATTAAAGCCAAAGGTTCATACTTATAGACTATGTAAGTCCGATTTCTCAATTGTATTTGAGAATTTTTCTATAAAATTTGTTTGTCACTCATTTGGACCAACGGAAAATTAAAGTTAAAGATCCATACTTATAGACTATGTAAGTCCGATTTCTCAATTGTATTTGAGAATTTTTCTATAAAATTTGTTTGTCACTCATTTGGACCAACGGAAAATTAAAGTTAAAGATCCATACTTATAGACTATGTAAGTCCGATTTCTCAATTGTATTTGAGAATTTTTCTATAAAATTTGTTTGTCACTCATTTGGACCAACGGAAAATTAAAGCAAAAGATCAATACTTATAGACTATGTAAGTCCGATTTCTCAATTGTATTTGAGAATTTTTCTATAAAATTTGTTTGTCACTCATTTGGACCAACGGAAAATTAAAGTTAAAGATCCATACTTATAGACTATATAAGTCCGATTTCTCAATTGTATTTGAGAATTTTTCTATAAAATTTGTTTGTCACTCATTTGGACCAACGGAAAATTAAAGCCAAAGATCCATACTTATAGACTATATAAGTCCGATTTCTCAATTGTATTTAAGAATTTTTCTATAAAATTTGTTTGTCACTCATTTGGACCAACGGAAAATTAAAGCCAAAGATCCATACTTATAGACTATGTTAGTCCGATTTCTCAATTGTATTTGAGAATTTTTCTATAAAATTTGTTTGTCACTCATTTGGACCAACGGAAAATTAAAGTTAAAGATCCATACTTATAGACTATGTAAGTCCGATTTCTCAATTGTATTTGAGAATTTTTCTATAAAATTTGGTTGTCACTCATTTGGACCAACGGAAAATTAAAGCCAAAGATCCATACTTATAGACTATATAAGTCCGATTTCTCAATTGTATTTAAGAATTTTTCTATAAAATTTGTTTGTCACTCATTTCGACCAACGGAAAATTAAAGTTAAAGATCCATACTTATAGACTATATAAGTCCGATTTCTCAATTGTATTTGAGAATTTTTCTATAAAATTTGTTTGTCACTCATTTGGACCAAGGGAAAATTAAAGCCAAAGATCCATACTTATAGACTATGTAAGTCCGATTTCTCAATTGTATTTGAGAATTTTTCTATAAAATTTGTTTGTCTCTCATTTGGACCAACGGAAAATTAAAGTTAAAGATCCATACTTATAGACTATATAAGTCCGATTTCTCAATTGTATTTGAGAATTTTTCTATAAAATTTGTTTGTCACTCATTTGGACCAACGGAAAATTAAAGCCAAAGATCCATACTTATAGACTATGTAAGTCCGATTTCTCAATTGTATTTGAGAATTTTTCTATAAAATTTGTTTGTCACTCATTTGGACCAACGGAAAATTAAAGTTAAAGATCCATACTTATAGACTATATAAGTCCGATTTCTCAATTGTATTTGAGAATTTTTCTATAAAATTTTAAAGATTAAAATTGTGTAAATTTTGTTCAGCTCTACGGGAATTTGGCTATTTGTGGGCACATTTATGTTTGTCACTTATTTGGACCAATGGGAAATTAAAGCCAAGGATCCATACTTATAGACTATGTAAGTCCGATTTCTCTATTGTATTTGAGAATTTTTCTATAAAATTTGTTTGTCACTCATTTGGACCAATGGGAAATTAAAGCCAAGGATCCATACTTATAGACTATGTAAGTCCGATTTCTCAATTGTATTTGAGAATTTTTCTATAAAATTTTAAAGATTAAAATTGTGTAAATTTTGTTCAGCTCTACGGGAATTTGGCTTTTTGTGGGCAAATTTATGTTTGTCACTTATTTGGACCAATGGGAAATTAAAGCCAAGGATCCATACTTATAGACTATGTAAGTCCGATTTCTCAATTGTATTTGAGAATTTTTCTATAAAATTTGTTTGTCACTCATTTGGACCAATGGGAAATTAAAGCCAAGGATCCATACTTATAGACTATGTAAGTCCAATTTCTCAATTGTATTTGAGAATTTTTCTATAAAATTTGTTTGTCACTCATTTGGACCAATGGGAAATTAAAGCCAAGGATCTATACTTATAGACTATCTAAGTCCGATTTTTCAATTGTATTTGAGAATTTTTCTATAAAATTTGTTTGTCACTCATTTGGACCAATGGGAAATTAAAGCCAAGGATCCATACTTATAGACTATGTAAGTCCGATTTCTCAATTGTATTTGAGAATTTTTCTATAAAATTTGTTTGTCACTCATTTGGACCAACGGAAAATTAAAGCCAAAGATCCATACTTATAGACTATGTAAGTACGATTTCTCAATTGTATTTGGGAATTTTTCTATAAAATTTGTTTGTCACTCATTTGGACCAACGGAAAATTAAAGTTAAAGATCCATACTTATAGACTATGTAAGTCCGATTTCTCAATTGTATTTGAGAATTTTTCTATAAAATTTGTTTGTCACTCATTTGGACCAACGGAAAATTAAAGTTAAAGATCCATACTTATAGACTATGTAAGTCCGATTTCTCAATTGTATTTGAGAATTTTTCTATAAAATTTGTTTGTCACTCATTTGGACCAACGGAAAATTAAAGTTAAAGATCCATACTTATAGACTATATAAGTCCGATTTCTTAATTGTATTTGAGAATTTTTCTATAAAATTTGTTTGTCACTCATTTGGACCAACGGAAAATTAAAGCCAAAGATCCATACTTATAGACTATGTAAGTCCGATTTCTCAATTGTATTTGAGAATTTTTCTATAAAATTTGTTTGTCACTCATTTGGACCAACGGAAAATTAAAGCCAAAGATCCATACTTATAGACTATGTAAGTACGATTTCTCAATTGTATTTGAGAATTTTTCTATAAAATTTGTTTGTCACTCATTTGGACCAACGGAAAATTAAAGTTAAAGATCCATACTTATAGACTATGTAAGTCCGATTTCTCAATTGTATTTGAGAATTTTTCTATAAAATTTGTTTGTCACTCATTTGGACCAACGGAAAATTAAAGCCAAAGATCCATACTTATAGACTATGTAAGTCCGATTTCTCAATTGTATTTGAGAATTTTTCTATAAAATTTGTTTGTCACTCATTTGGACCAACAGAAAATTAAAGCCAAAGATCCATACTTATAGACTATGTAAGTCCGATTTCTCAATTGTATTTGAGAATTTTTCTATAAAATTTGTTTGTCACTCATTTGGACCAACGGAAAATTAAAGCCAAAGATCCATACTTATAGACTATGTAAGTACGATTTCTCAATTGTATTTGAGAATTTTTCTATAAAATTTGTTTGTCACTCATTTGGACCAACGGAAAATTAAAGTTAAAGATCCATACTTATAGACTATGTAAGTCCGATTTCTCAATTGTATTTGAGAATTTTTCTATAAAATTTGTTTGTCACTCATTTGGACCAACGGAAAATTAAAGTTAAAGATCCATACTTATAGACTATGTAAGTCCGATTTCTCAATTGTATTTGAGAATTTTTCTATAAAATTTGTTTGTCACTCATTTGGACCAACGGAAAATTAAAGTTAAAGATCCATACTTATAGACTATGTAAGTCCGATTTCTCAATTGTATTTGAGAATTTTTCTATAAAATTTGTTTGTCACTCATTTGGACCAACAGAATATTAAAGCCAAAGATCCATACTTATAGACTATGTAAGTACGATTTCTCAATTGTATTTGAGAATTTTTCTATAAAATTTGTTTGTCACTCATTTGGACCAACAGAATATTAAAGCCAAAGATCCATACTTATAGACTATGTAAGTCCGATTTCTCAATTGTATTTGAGAATTTTTCTATAAAATTTGTTTGTCACTCATTTGGACCAACGGAAAATTAAAGCCAAAGATCCATACTTATAGACTATGTAAGTCCGATTTCTCAATTGTATTTGAGAATTTTTCTATAAAATTTGTTTGTCACTCATTTGGACCAACGGTAAATTAAAGCCAAAGATCCATACTTATAGACTATGTAAGTCCGATTTCTCAATTGTATTTGAGAATTTTTCTATAAAATTTGTTTGTCACTCATTTGGACCAACGGAAAATTAAAGCCAAAGATCCTTACTTATAGACTATGTAAGTCCGATTTCTCAATTGTATTTGAGAATTTTTCTATAAAATTTGTTTGTCACTCATTTGGACCAACGGAAAATTAAAGTTAAAGATCCATACTTATAGACTATATAAGTCCGATTTCTCAATTGTATTTGAGAATTTTTCTATAAAATTTGTTTGTCACTCATTTGGACCAACGGAAAATTAAAGCCAAAGATCCATACTTATAGACTACGTAAGTCCGATTTCTCAATTGTATTTGAGAATTTTTCTATAAAATTTGTTTGTCACTCATTTAAACCAACGGAAAATTAAAGTTAAAGATCCATACTTATAGACTATATAAGTCCGATTTCTCAATTGTATTTGAGAATTTTTCTATAAAATTTGTTTGTCACTCATTTGGACCAACGGAAAATTAAAGCCAAAGATCCATACTTATAGACTATATAAGTCCGATTTCTCAATTGTATTTGAGAATTTTTCTATAAAATTTGTTTGTCACTCATTTGGACCAACGGAAAATTAAAGCCAAAGATCCATACTTATAGACTATATAAGTCCGATTTCTCAATTGTATTTGAGAATTTTTCTATAAAATTTGTTTGTCACTCATTTGGACCAACGGAAAATTAAAGCCAAAGATCCATACTTATAAACTATGTAAGTCCGATTTCTCAATTGTATTTGAGAATTTTTCTATAAAATTTTTTTGTCACTCATTTGGACCAACGGAAAATTAAAGTTAAAGATCCATACTTATAGACTATATAAGTCCGATTTCTCAATTGTATTTGAGAATTTTTCTATAAAATTTGTTTGTCACTCATTTGGACCATCGGAAAATTAAAGTTAAAGATCCATACTTATAGACTATATAAGTCCGATTTCTCAATTGTATTTGAGAATTTTTCTATAAAATTTGTTTGTCACTCATTTGGACCAACGGAAAATTAAAGCCAAAGATCCATACTTATAGACTATGTAAGTCCGATTTCTCAATTGTATTTGAGAATTTTTCTATAAAATTTGTTTGTCACTCATTTGGACCAACGGAAAATTAAAGCCAAAGATCCATACTTATAGACTATGTAAGTCCGATTTCTCAATTGTATTTGAGAATTTTTCTATAAAATTTGTTTGTCACTCATTTGGACCAACGGAAAATTAAAGCCAAAGATCCATACTTATAGACTATGTAAGTCCGATTTCTCAATTGTATTTGAGAATTTTTCTATAAAATTTGTTTGTCACTCATATGGACCAACGGAAAATTAAAGTTAAAGATCCATACTTATAGACTATGTAAGTCCGATTTCTCAATTGTATTTGAGAATTTTTCTATAAAATTTGTTTGTCACTCATTTGGACCAACGGAAAATTAAAGTTAAAGATCCATACTTATAGACTATGTAAGTCCGATTTTTCAATTGTATTTGAGAATTTTTCTATAAAATTTGTTTGTCACTCATTTGGACCAACGGAAAATTAAAGTTAAAGATCCATACTTATAGACTATGTTAGTCCGATTTCTCAATTGTATTTGAGAATTTTTCTATAAAATTTGTTTGTCACTCATTTGGACCAACGGAAAATTAAAGTTAAAGATCCATACTTATAGACTATATAAGTCCGATTTCTCAATTGTATTTTAGAATTTTTCTATAAAATTTGTTTGTCACTCATTTGGACCAACGGAAAATTAAAGTTAAAGATCCATACTTATAGACTATATAAGTCCGATTTCTCAATTGTATTTGAGAATTTTTCTATAAAATTTGTTTGTCACTCATTTGGACCAACGGAAAATTAAAGCCAAAGATCCATACTTATAGACTATGTAAGTCCGATTTCTCAATTGTATTTGAGAATTTTTCTATAAAATTTGTTTGTCACTCATTTGGACCAACGGAAAATTAAAGCCAAAGATCCATACTTATAGACTATGTAAGTCCGATTTCTCAATTGTATTTGAGAATTTTTCTATAAAATTTGTTTGTCACTCATTTGGACCAACGGAAAATTAAAGCCAAAGATCCATACTTATAGACTATGTAAGTCCGATTTCTCAACTGTATTTGAGAATTTTTCTATAAAATTTGTTTGTCACTCATTTGGACCAACGGAAAATTAAAGTTAAAGATCCATACTTATAGACTATATAAGTCCGATTTCTCAATTGTATTTAAGAATTTTTCTATAAAATTTGTTTGTCACTCATTTGGACCAACGGAAAATTAAAGCCAAAGATCCATACTTATAGACTATATAAGTCCGATTTCTCAATTGTATTTGAGAATTTTTCTATAAAATTTGTTTGTCACTCATTTGGACCAACGGAAAATTAAAGCCAAAGATCCATACTTATAGACTATGTAAGTCCGATTTCTCAATTGTATTTGAGAATTTTTCTATAAAATTTGTTTGTCACTCATATGGACCAACGGAAAATTAAAGTTAAAGATCCATACTTATAGACTATATAAGTCCGATTTCTCAATTGTATTTGAGAATTTTTCTATAAAATTTGTTTGTCACTCATTTGGACCAACGGAAAATTAAAGCCAAAGATCCATACTTAAAGACTATGTAAGTCCGATTTCTCAATTGTATTTGAGAATTTTTCTATAAAATTTGTTTGTCACTCATTTGGACCAACGGAAAATTAAAGTTAAAGATCCATACTTATAGACTATGTAAGTCCGATTTTTCAATTGTATTTGAGAATTTTTCTATAAAATTTGTTTGTCACTCATTTGGACCAACGGAAAATTAAAGTTAAAGATCCATACTTATAGACTATATAAGTCCGATTTCTCAATTGTATTTGAGAATTTTTCTATAAAATTTGTTTGTCACTCATTTGGACCAACGGAAAATTAAAGCCAAAGATCCATACTTATAGACTATGTAAGTCCGATTTCTCAATTGTATTTGAGAATTTTTCTATAAAATTTGTTTGTCACTCATTTGGACCAACGGAAAATTAAAGTTAAAGATCCATACTTATAGACTATGTAAGTCCGATTTCTCAATTGTATTTGAGAATTTTTCTATAAAATTTGTTTGTCACTCATTTGGACCAACGGAAAATTAAAGTTAAAGATCCATACTTATAGACTATATAAGTCCGATTTCTCAATTGTATTTGAGAATTTTTCTATAAAATTTGTTTGTCACTCATTTGGACCAATGGGAAATTAAAGCCAAGGATCCATACTTATAGACTATGTAAGTCCGATTTCTCAATTGTATTTGAGAATTTTTCTATAAAATTTGTTTGTCACTCATTTGGACCAACGGAAAATTAAAGCCAAAGATCCATACTTATAGACTATGTAAGTCCGATTTCTCAATTGTATTTGAGAATTTTTCTATAAAATTTGTTTGTCACTCATGTGGACCAACAGAAAATTAAAGTTAAAGATCCATACTTATAGACTATATAAGTCCGATTTCTCAATTGTATTTGAGAATTTTTCTATAAAATTTTTTTGTCACTCATTTGGACCAACGGAAAATTAAAGCCAAAGATCCATACTTATAGACTATTTAAGTCCGATTTCTCAATTGTATTTGAGAATTTTTCTATAAAATTTTTTTGTCACTCATTTGGACCAACGGAAAATTAAAGTTAAAGATCCATACTTATAGACTATATAAGTCCGATTTCTCAATTGTATTTTAGAATTTTTCTATAAAATTTGTTTGTCACTCATTTGGACCATCGGAAAATTAAAGTTAAAGATCCATACTTATAGACTATATAAGTCCGATTTCTCAATTGTATTTGAGAATTTTTCTATAAAATTTGTTTGTCACTCATTTGGACCAACGGAAAATTAAAGCCAAAGATCCATACTTATAGACTATGTAAGTCCGATTTCTCAATTGTATTTGAGAATTTTTCTATAAAATTTGTTTGTCACTCATTTGGACCAACGGAAAATTAAAGCCAAAGATCCATACTTATAGACTATTTAAGTCCGATTTCTCAATTGTATTTGAGAATTTTTCTATAAAATTTGTTTGTCACTCATTTGGACCAACGGAAAATTAAAGCCAAAGATCCATACTAATAGACTATATAAGTCCGATTTCTCAATTGTATTTGAGAATTTTTCTATAAAATTTGTTTGTCACTCATTTGGACCAACGGAAAATTAAAGCCAAAGATCCATACTTATAGACTATATAAGTCCGATTTCTCAATTGTATTTGAGAATTTTTCTATAAAATTTGTTTGTCACTCATTTGGACCAACGGAAAATTAAAGCCAAAGATCCATACTTATAGACTATGTTAGTCCGATTTCTCAATTGTATTTGAGAATTTTTCTATAAAATTTGTTTGTCACTCATTTGGACCAACGGAAAATTAAAGTTAAAGATCCATACTTATAGACTATGTAAGTCCGATTTCTCAATTGTATTTGAGAATTTTTCGATAAAATTTGTTTGTCACTCATTTGGACCAACGGAAAATTTAAGTTAAAGATCCATACTTATAGACTATGTAAGTCCGATTTCGCAATTGTATTTGAGAATTTTTCTATAAAATTTGTTTGTCACTCATTTGGACCAACGGAAAATTAAAGCCAAAGATCCATACTAATAGACTATATAAGTCCGATTTCTCAATTGTATTTGAGAATTTTTCTATAAAATTTGTTTGTCACTCATTTGGACCAACGGAAAATTAAAGCCAAAGATCCATACTTATAGACTATGTTAGTCCGATTTCTCAATTGTATTTGAGAATTTTTCTATAAAATTTGTTTGTCACTCATTTGGACCAACGGAAAATTAAAGTTAAAGATCCATACTTATAGACTATGTAAGTCCGATTTCTCAATTGTATTTGAGAATTTTTCGATAAAATTTGTTTGTCACTCATTTGGACCAACGGAAAATTTAAGTTAAAGATCCATACTTATAGACTATGTAAGTCCGATTTCTCAATTGTATTTGAGAATTTTTCTATAAAATTTGTTTGTCACTCATTTGGACCAACGGAAAATTAAAGTTAAAGATCCATACTTATAGACTATGTAAGTCCGATTTCTCAATTGTATTTGAGAATTTTTCTATAAAATTTGTTTGTCACTCATTTGGACCAACGGAAAATTAAAGCCAAAGATCCATACTTATAGACTATGTAAGTCCGATTTCTCAATTGTATTTGAGAATTTTTCTATAAAATTTGTTTGTCACTCATTTGGACCAACGGAAAATTAAAGCCAAAGATCCATACTTATAGACTATGTAAGTCCGATTTCTCAATTGTATTTGAGAATTTTTCTATAAAATTTGTTTGTCACTCATTTGGACCAACGGAAAATTAAAGTTAAAGATCCATACTTATAGACTATGTAAGTCCGATTTTTCAATTGTATTTGAGAATTTTTCTATAAAATTTGTTTGTCACTCATTTGGACCAACGGAAAATTAAAGTTAAAGATCCATACTTATAGACTATGTAAGTCCGATTTCTCAATTGTATTTGAGAATTTTCCTATAAAATTTGTTTGTCACTCATTTGGACCAACGGAAAATTAAAGTTAAAGATCCATACTTATAGACTATATAAGTCCGATTTCTCAATTGTATTTGAGAATTTTTCTATAAAATTTGTTTGTCACTCATTTGGACCAACGGAAAATTAAAGTTAAAGATCCATACTTATAGACTATATAAGTCCGATTTCTCAATTGTATTTGAGAATTTTTCTATAAAATTTGTTTGTCACTCATTTGGACCAACGGAAAATTAAAGCCAAAGATCCATACTTATAGACTATGTAAGTCCGATTTCTCAATTGTATTTGAGAATTTTTCTATAAAATTTGTTTGTCACTCATTTGGACCAACGGAAAATTAAAGCCAAAGATCCATACTTATAGACTATGTAAGTCCGATTTCTCAATTGTATTTGAGAATTTTTCTATAAAATTTGTTTGTCACTCATTTGGACCAACGGAAAATTAAAGTTAAAGATCCATACTTATAGACTATATAAGTCCGATTTCTCAATTGTATTTGAGAATTTTTCTATAAAATTTGTTTGTCACTCATTTGGACCAACGGAAAATTAAAGCCAAAGATCCATACTTATAGACTATGTAAGTCCGATTTCTCAATTGTATTTGAGAATTTTTCTATAAAATTTGTTTGTCACTCATTTGGACCAACGGAAAATTAAAGCCAAAGATCCATACTTATAGACTATGTAAGTCCGATTTCTCAATTGTATTTGAGAATTTTTCTATAAAATTTGTTTGTCACTCATTTGGACCAACGGAAAATTAAAGCCAAAGATCCATACTAATAGACTATATAAGTCCGATTTCTCAATTGTATTTGAGAATTTTTCTATAAAATTTGTTTGTCACTCATTTGGACCAACGGAAAATTAAAGTTAAAGATCCATACTTATAGACTATGTAAGTCCGATTTCTCAATTGTATTTGAGAATTTTTCTATAAAATTTGTTTGTCACTCATTTGGACCAACGGAAAATTAAAGTTAAAGATCCATACTTATAGACTATATAAGTCCGATTTCTCAATTGTATTTGAGAATTTTTCTATAAAATTTGTTTGTCACTCATTTGGACCAACGGAAAATTAAAGTTAAAGATCCATACTTATAGACTATGTAAGTCCGATTTCTCAATTGTATTTGAGAATTTTTCTATAAAATTTGTTTGTCACTCATTTGGACCAACGGAAAATTAAAGTTAAAGATCCATACTTATAGACTATGTAAGTCCGATTTCTCAATTGTATTTGAGAATTTTTCTATAAAATTTGTTTGTCACTCATTTGGACCAACGGAAAATTAAAGTTAAAGATCCATACTTATAGACTATGTAAGTCCGATTTCTCAATTGTATTTGAGAATTTTTCTATAAAATTTGTTTGTCACTCATTTGGACCAACGGAAAATTAAAGTTAAAGATCCATACTTATAGACTATATAAGTCCGATTTCTCAATTGTATTTGAGAATTTTTCTATAAAATTTGTTTGTCACTCATTTGGACCAACGGAAAATTAAAGCCAAAGATCCATACTAATAGACTATATAAGTCCGATTTCTCAATTGTATTTGAGAATTTTTCTATAAAATTTGTTTGTCACTCATTTGGACCAACGGAAAATTAAAGCCAAAGATCCATACTTATAGACTATATAAGTCCGATTTCTCAATTGTATTTGAGAATTTTTCTATAAAATTTGTTTGTCACTCATTTGGACCAACGGAAAATTAAAGCCAAAGATCCATACTTATAGACTATATAAGTCCGATTTCTCAATTGTATTTGAGAATTTTTCTATAAAATTTGTTTGTCACTCATTTGGACCAACGGAAAATTAAAGCCAAAGATCCATACTTATAGACTATGTTAGTCCGATTTCTCAATTGTATTTGAGAATTTTTCTATAAAATTTGTTTGTCACTCATTTGGACCAACGGAAAATTAAAGTTAAAGATCCATACTTATAGACTATATAAGTCCGATTTCTCAATTGTATTTGAGAATTTTTCTATAAAATTTGTTTGTCACTCATTTGGACCAACGGAAAATTAAAGTTAAAGATCCATACTTATAGACTATGTAAGTCCGATTTCTCAATTGTATTTGAGAATTTTTCTATAAAATTTGTTTGTCACTCATTTGGACCAACGGAAAATTAAAGTTAAAGATCCATACTTATAGACTATGTAAGTCCGATTTCTCAATTGTATTTGAGAATTTTTCTATAAAATTTGTTTGTCACTAATTTGGACCAACGGAAAATTAAAGCCAAAGATCCATACTTATAGACTATGTAAGTCCGATTTCTCAATTGAATTTGAGAATTTTTCCATAAAATTTGTTTGTCACTCATTTGGACCAACGGAAAATTAAAATTAAAGATCCATACTTATAGACTATATAAGTCCGATTTCTCAATTGTATTTGAGAATTTTTCTATAAAATTTGTTTGTCACTCATTTGGACCAACGGAAAATTAAAGCCAAAGATCCATACTTATAGACTATGTAAGTCCGATTTCTCAATTGTATTTGAGAATTTTTCTATAAAATTTGTTTGTCACTCATTTGGACCAACGGAAAATTAAAGTTAAAGATCCATACTTATAGACTATGTAAGTCCGATTTCTCAATTGTATTTGAGAATTTTTCTATAAAATTTGTTTGTCACTCATTTGGACCAACGGAAAATTAAGGTTAAAGATCCATACTTATAGACTATGTAAGTCCGATTTCTCAATTGTATATGAGAATTTTTCGATAAAATTTGTTTGTCACTCATTTGGACCAACGGAAAATTAAAGTTAAAGATCCATACTTATAGACTATGTAAGTCCGATTTCTCAATTGTATTTGAGAATTTTTCTATAAAATTTGTTTGTCACTCATTTGGACCAACGGAAAATTAATGTTAAAGATCCATACTTATAGACTATGTAAGTCCGATTTCTCAATTGTATTTGAGAATTTTTCTATAAAATTTGTTTGTCACTCATTTGGATTAACGGAAAATTAAAGCCAAAGATCCATACTTATAGACTATGTAAGTCCGATTTCTCAATTGTATTTGAGAATTTTTCTATAAAATTTGTTTGTCACTCATTTGGACCAACGGAAAATTAAAGCCAAAGATCCATACTTATAGACTATGTAAGTCCGATTTTTCAATTGTATTTGAGAATTTTTCTATAAAATTTGTTTGTCACTCATTTGGACCAACGGAAAATTAAAGCCAAAGATCCATACTTATAGACTATGTAAGTCCGATTTCTCAATTGTATTTGAGAATTTTTCTATAAAATTTGTTTGTCACTCATTTGGACCAACGGAAAATTAAAGCCAAAGATCCATACTTATAGACTATGTAAGTCCGATTTCTCAACTGTATTTGAGAATTTTTCTATAAAATTTGTTTGTCACTCATTTGGACCAACGGAAAATTAAAGTTAAAGATCCATACTTATAGACTATATAAGTCCGATTTCTCAATTGTATTTGAGAATTTTTCTATAAAATTTGTTTTTCACTCATTTGGACCAACGGAAAATTAAAGTTAAAGATACATACTTATAGACTATGTAAGTCCGATTTCTCAATTGTATTTGAGAATTTTTCTATAAAATTTGTTTGTCACTCATTTGGACCAACGGAAAATTAAAGCCAAAGATCCATACTTATAGACTATGTAAGTCCGATTTCTCAATTGTATTTGAGAATTTTTCTATAAAATTTGTTTGTCACTCATTTGGACCAACGGAAAATTAAAGTTAAAGATCCATACTTATAGACTATGTAAGTCCGATTTCTCAATTGTATTTGAGAATTTTTCTATAAAATTTGTTTGTCACTCATTTGGACCAACGGAAAATTAAAGTTAAAGATCCATACTTATAGACTATATAAGTCCGATTTCTCAATTGTATTTGAGAATTTTTCTATAAAATTTGTTTGTCACTCATTTGGACCAACGGAAAATTAAAGCCAAAGATCCATACTTATAGACTATATAAGTCCGATTTCTCAATTGTATTTGAGAATTTTTCTATAAAATTTGTTTGTCACTCATTTGGACCAACGGAAAATTAAAGCCAAAGATCCATACTTATAGACTATGTAAGTCCGATTTCTCAATTGTATTTGAGAATTTTTCCATAAAATTTGTTTGTCACTCATTTGGACCAACGGAAAATTAAAATTAAAGATCCATACTTATAGACTATATAAGTCCGATTTCTCAATTGTATTTGAGAATTTTTCTATAAAATTTGTTTGTCACTCATTTGGACCAACGGAAAATTAAAGCCAAAGATCCATACTTATAGACTATGTAAGTCCGATTTCTCAATTGTATTTGAGAATTTTTCTATAAAATTTGTTTGTCACTCATTTGGACCAACGGAAAATTAAAATTAAAGATCCATACTTATAGACTATATAAGTCCGATTTCTCAATTGTATTTGAGAATTTTTCTATAAAATTTGTTTGTCACTCATTTGGACCAACGGAAAATTAAAGCCAAAGATCCATACTTATAGACTATGTAAGTCCGATTTCTCAATTGTATTTGAGAATTTGTCTATAAAATTTGTTTGTCACTCATTTGGACCAACGGAAAATTAAAGCCAAAGATCCATACTTATAGACTATGTAAGTCCGATTTCTCAATTGTATTTGAGAATTTTTCTATAAAATTTGTTTGTCACTCATTTGGACCAACGGAAAATTAAAGTTAAAGATCCATACTTATAGACTATGTAAGTCCGATTTCTCAATTGTATTTGAGAATTTTTCTATAAAATTTGTTTGTCACTCATTTGGACCAACGGAAAATTAAAGCCAAAGATCCATACTTATAGACTATGTAAGTCCGATTTCTCAATTGTATTTGAGAATTTTTCTATAAAATTTGTTTGTCACTCATTTGGACCAACGGAAAATTAAAGCCAAAGATCCATACTTATAGACTATGTAAGTCCGATTTCTCAATTGTATTTGAGAATTTTTCTATAAAATTTGTTTGTCATTCATTTGGACCAACGGAAAATTAAAATTAAAGATCCATACTTATAGACTATATAAGTCCGATTTCTCAATTGTATTTGAGAATTTTTCTATAAAATTTGTTTGTCACTCATTTGGACCAACGGAAAATTAAAGCCAAAGATCCATACTTATAGACTATGTAGGTCCGATTTCTCAATTGTATTTGAGAATTTTTCTATAAAATTTGTTTGTCACTCATTTGGACCAACGGAAAATTAAAGCCAAAGATCCATACTTATAGACTATGTAAGTCCGATTTCTCAATTGTATTTGAGAATTTTTCCATAAAATTTGTTTGTCACTCATTTGGACCAACGGAAAATTAAAATTAAATATCCATACTTATAGACTATATAAGTCCGATTTCTCAATTGTATTTGAGAATTTTTCTATAAAATTTGTTTGTCACTCATTTGGACCAACGGAAAATTAAAGCCAAAGATCCATACTTATAGACTATGTAAGTCCGATTTCTCAATTGTATTTGAGAATTTTTCTATAAAATTTGTTTGTCACTCATTTGGACCAACGGAAAATTAAAATTAAAGATCCATACTTATAGACTATATAAGTCCGATTTCTCAATTGTATTTGAGAATTTTTCTATAAAATTTGTTTGTCACTCATTTGGACCAACGGAAAATTAAAGCCAAAGATCCATACTTATAGACTATGTAAGTCCGATTTCTCAATTGTATTTGAGAATTTTTCTATAAAATTTGTTTGTCACTCATTTGGACCAACGGAAAATTAAAGCCAAAGATCCATACTTATAGACTATGTAAGTCCGATTTCTCAATTGTATTTGAGAATTTTTCTATAAAATTTGTTTGTCACTCATTTGGACCAACGGCAAATTAAAGTTAAAGATCCATATTTATAGACTATATAAGTCCGATTTCTCAATTGTATTTGAGAATTTTTCTATAAAATTTGTTTGTCACTAATTTGGACCAACGGAAAATTAAAGTTAAAGATCCATACTTATAGACTATGTAAGTCCGATTTCTCAATTGTATTTGAGAATTTTTCTATAAAATTTGTTTGTCACTCATTTGGACCAACGGAAAATTAAAGCCAAAGATCCATACTTATAGACTATGTAAGTACGATTTCTCAATTGTATTTGAGAATTTTTCTATAAAATTTGTTTGTCACTCATTTGGACCAACGGAAAATTAAAGCCAAAGATCCATACTTATAGACTATGTAAGTCCGATTTCTCAATTGTATTTGAGAATTTTTCTATAAAATTTGTTTGTCATTCATTTGGACCAACGGAAAATTAAAATTAAAGATCCATACTTATAGACTATATAAGTCCGATTTCTCAATTGTATTTGAGAATTTTTCTATAAAATTTGTTTGTCACTCATTTGGACCAACGGAAAATTAAAGCCAAAGATCCATACTTATAGACTATGTAAGTCCGATTTCTCAATTGTATTTGAGAATTTTTCTATAAAATTTGTTTGTCACTCATTTGGACCAACGGAAAATTAAAATTAAAGATCCATACTTATAGACTATATAAGTCCGATTTCTCAATTGTATTTGAGAATTTTTCTATAAAATTTGTTTGTCACTAATTTGGACCAACGGAAAATTAAAGTTAAAGATCCATACTTATAGACTATGTAAGTCCGATTTCTCAATTGTATTTGAGAATTTTTCTATAAAATTTGTTTGTCACTCATTTGGACCAACGGAAAATTAAAGCCAAAGATCCATACTTATAGACTATGTAAGTCCGATTTCTCAATTGTATTTGAGAATTTTTCCATAAAATTTGTTTGTCACTCATTTGGACCAACGGAAAATTAAAATTAAAGATCCATACTTATAGACTATATAAGTCCGATTTCTCAATTGTATTTGAGAATTTTTCTATAAAATTTGTTTGTCACTCATTTGGACCAACGGAAAATTAAAGCCAAAGATCCATACTTATAGACTATGTAAGTCCGATTTCTCAATTGTATTTGAGAATTTTTCTATAAAATTTGTTTGTCACTCATTTGGACCAACGGAAAATTAAAATTAAAGATCCATACTTATAGACTATATAAGTCCGATTTCTCAATTGTATTTGAGAATTTTTCTATAAAATTTGTTTGTCACTCATTTGGACCAACGGAAAATTAAAGCCAAAGATCCATACTTATAGACTATGTAAGTCCGATTTCTCAATTGTATTTGAGAATTTTTCTATAAAATTTGTTTGTCACTCATTTGGACCAACGGAAAATTAAAGCCAAAGATCCATACTTATAGACTATGTAAGTCCGATTTCTCAATTATATTTGAGAATTTTTCTATAAAATTTGTTTGTCACTCATTTGGACCAACGGCAAATTAAAGTTAAAGATCCATATTTATAGACTATATAAGTCCGATTTCTCAATTGTATTTGAGAATTTTTCTATAAAATTTGTTTGTCACTAATTTGGACCAACGGAAAATTAAAGTTAAAGATCCATACTTATAGACTATGTAAGTCCGATTTCTCAATTGTATTTGAGAATTTTTCTATAAAATTTGTTTGTCACTCATTTGGACCAACGGAAAATTAAAGTTAAAGATCCATACTTATAGACTATATAAGTCCGATTTCTCAATTGTATTTGAGAATTTTTCTATAAAATTTGTTTGTCACTCATTTGGACCAACGGAAAATTAAAGCCAAAGATCCATACTGTGACGACAAAAGTCAAGCCATTCGTTTTTGCCCACACCATCTTTCCAGAAGCAGACAATCGATTTTGTATCCAACATCGGAGATGCCAACATTAAAACCACACAACCTAAATGTTCACTCATATAAGGCGCCAACATTCTGTGATTTTTGTGGTGAGATGTTATTTGGTTTAGTGCGTCAAGGTCTTAAATGCGATGGTTGTGGTCAAAATTATCACAAACGTTGTGTGGTCAAAATACCCAACAATTGTAATCGTTCAAATGATTTAAATAATTCGTCGAAACGTTCCTCTTTGTTGCAGCCACCAAGAAGTCCATCGGGCGGTTCAACACAATCTCTCATCTCAAATGACGATCAGCATGCCAAAAATGATTCGGGAAGTTCTCTGGTAAAACGGATGTCTGATCTTATGAGTGATAAATTAAGAATTAATTGAAATTTCAATACGGGTCACATGATTTTAGAATCTAATATATATAGAAATTTATATGTAGGATCTTGTAGTATTTTTAGTATATTTAATTAAAAAGTTGGTGTTTGACTTGGGACAGTAAGGTTGGTATTTTTTTGGTGTATTCCGAAATAATAACCACACAACAAGTGCTAATATTGACAAGGCGTATTTCTTGCAATAAAAGTACAGCAGAGACAAGACAGTACAGGCCATCAGCCATGAATGATATCTTCTAGTGGCGAGGTGTATTCCGAGTCAAGAGAAGTACTATTCATTGGATAGGTATTCCTGGTGTGGTGGGAGCGAACAAATAGTCGTGTGCTGCTGTATCTTGGGGAGTACCAGTTGAAGGAGCGGTGTATTCCGTTTCTCTGGAAAACACACTCTCCCAAGTACCCCAGTCGTACCGCGGGGTGGTCTCTAGTGGCTTGGTGTATTCCACTCCTCTACAGGCACCTCCTGGGGCTCCGGGCAGACACTATTCAGGAAAATTCACCACATAAGCGTAATACCGCATCAGAATTACGGACGACTTTTTACCAGACTGTGACATCAACTACACTTCATCAACCCACTATCTTTTATGTACGACACTGGACCCCGCTGAGTTATCCCGGCGTCAGAGCGGAAAATCGTGTCGTTACAATACTTATAGACTATGTAAGTCCGATTTCTCAATTGTATTTGAGAATTTTTCTATAAAATTTGTTTGTCACTCATTTGGACCAACGGAAAATTAAAGTTAAAGATCCATACTTATAGACTATATAAGTCCGATTTCTCAATTGTATTTGAGAATTTTTCTATAAAATTTGTTTGTCACTCATTTGGACCAACGGAAAATTAAAGCCAAAGATCCATACTTATAGACTATGTAAGTCCGATTTCTCAATTGTATTTGAGAATTTTTCTATAAAATTTGTTTGTCACTCATTTGGACCAACGGAAAATTAAAGTTAAAGATCCATACTTATAGACTATATAAGTCCGATTTCTCAATTGTATTTGAGAATTTTTCTATAAAATTTGTTTGTCACTCATTTGGACCAACGGAAAATTAAAGCCAAAGATCCATACTTATAGACTATGTAAGTCCGATTTCTCAATTGTATTTGAGAATTTTTCTATAAAATTTGTTTGTCACTCATTTGGACCAACGGAAAATTAAAGCCAAAGATCCATACTTATAGACTATATAAGTCCGATTTCTCAATTGTATTTGAGAATTTTTCTATAAAATTTGTTTGTCACTCATTTGGACCAACGGAAAATTAAAGCCAAAGATCCATACTTATAGACTATGTAAGTCCGATTTCTCAATTGTATTTGAGAATTTTTCTATAAAATTTGTTTGTCACTCATTTGGACCAACGGAAAATTAAAGCCAAAGATCCATACTTATAGACTATATAAGTCCGATTTCTCAATTGTATTTGAGAATTTTTCTATAAAATTTGTTTGTCACTCATTTGGACCAACGGAAAATTAAAGCCAAAGATCCATACTTATAGACTATATAAGTCCGATTTCTCAATTGTATTTGAGAATTTTTCTATAAAATTTGTTTGTCACTCATTTGGACCAACGGAAAATTAAAGCCAAAGATCCATACTTATAGACTATGTAAGTCCGATTTCTCAATTGTATTTGAGAATTTTTCTATAAAATTTGTTTGTCACTCATTTGGACCAACGGAAAATTAAAGTTAAAGATCCATACTTATAGACTATATAAGTCCGATTTCTCAATTGTATTTGAGAATTTTTCTATAAAATTTGTTTGTCACTCATTTGGACCAACGGAAAATTAAAGCCAAAGATCCATACTTATAGACTATGTAAGTCCGATTTCTCAATTGTATTTGAGAATTTTTCTATAAAATTTGTTTGTCACTCATTTGGACCAACGGAAAATTAAAGCCAAAGATCCATACTTATAGACTATGTAAGTCCGATTTCTCAATTGTATTTGAGAATTTTTCTATAAAATTTGTTTGTCACTCATTTGGACCAACGGAAAATTAAAGCCAAAGATCCATATTTATATACTATGTAACTCCGATTTCTAAATTGTATTTGAGAATTTTTCTATAAAATTTGTTTGTCACTCATTTGGTCCAACGGAAAATTAAAGCCAAAGATCCATACTTATAGACTATGTAAGTCCGATTTCTCAATTGTATTTGAGAATTTTTCTATAAAATTTGTTTGTCACTCATTTGGACCAACGGAAAATTAAAGCCAAAGATCCATACTTATAGACTATGTAAGTCCGATTTCTCAATTGTATTTGAGAATTTTTCTATAAAATTTGTTTGTCACTCATTTGGACCAACGGAAAATTAAAGCCAAAGATCCATACTTATAGACTATGTAAGTCCGATTTCTCAATTGTATTTGAGAATTTTTCTATAAAATTTGTTTGTCACTCATTTGGTCCAACGGAAAATTAAAGCCAAAGATCCATACTTATAGACTATATAAGTCCGATTTCTCAATTGTATTTGAGAATTTTTCTATAAAATTTGTTTGTCACTCATTTGGACCAACGGAAAATTAAAGCCAAAGATCCATACTTATAGACTATGTAAGTCCGATTTCTCAATTGTATTTGAGAATTTTTCTATAAAATTTGTTTGTCACTCATTTGGACCAACGGAAAATTAAAGTTAAAGATCCATACTTATAGACTATATAAGTCCGATTTCTCAATTGTATTTGAGAATTTTTCTATAAAATTTGTTTGTCACTCATTTGGACCAACGGAAAATTAAAGCCAAAGATCCATACTTATAGACTATGTAAGTCCGATTTCTCAATTGTATTTGAGAATTTTTCTATAAAATTTGTTTGTCACTCATTTGGACCAACGGAAAATTAAAGCCAAAGATCCATACTTATAGACTATGTAAGTCCGATTTCTCAATTGTATTTGAGAATTTTTCTATAAAATTTGTTTGTCACTCATTTGGACCAACGGAAAATTAAAGCCAAAGATCCATACTTATAGACTATGTAAGTCCGATTTCTCAATTGTATTTGAGAATTTTTCTATAAAATTTGTTTGTCACTCATTTGGACCAACGGAAAATTAAAGCCAAAGATCCATACTTATAGACTATGTAAGTCCGATTTCTCAATTGTATTTGAGAATTTTTCTATAAAATTTGTTTGTCACTCATTTGGTCCAACGGAAAATTAAAGCCAAAGATCCATACTTATAGACTATATAAGTCCGATTTCTCAATTGTATTTGAGAATTTTTCTATAAAATTTGTTTGTCACTCATTTGGACCAACGGAAAATTAAAGCCAAAGATCCATACTTATAGACTATGTAAGTCCGATTTCTCAATTGTATTTGAGAATTTTTCTATAAAATTTGTTTGTCACTCATTTGGACCAACGGAAAATTAAAGTTAAAGATCCATACTTATAGACTATATAAGTCCGATTTCTCAATTGTATTTGAGAATTTTTCTATAAAATTTGTTTGTCACTCATTTGGACCAACGGAAAATTAAAGCCAAAGATCCATACTTATAGACTATGTAAGTCCGATTTCTCAATTGTATTTGAGAATTTTTCTATAAAATTTGTTTGTCACTCATTTGGACCAACGGAAAATTAAAGCCGATTTCTCAATTGTATTTGAGAATTTTTCTATAAAATTTGTTTGTCACTCATTTGGACCAACGGAAAATTAAAGCCAAAGATCCATACTTATAGACTATGTAAGTCCGATTTCTCAATTGTATTTGAGAATTTTTCTATAAAATTTGTTTGTCACTCATTTGGACCAACGGAAAATTAAAGTTAAAGATCCATACTTATAGACTATGTAAGTCCGATTTCTCAATTGTATTTGAGAATTTTTCTATAAAATTTGTTTGTCACTCATTTGGACCAACGGAAAATTAAAGCCAAAGATCCATTCTTATAGACTATGTAAGTCCGATTTCTCAATTGTATTTAAGAATTTTTCTATAAAATTTGTTTGTCACTCATTTTGACCAACGGAAAATTAAAGCCAAAGATCCATACTTATAGACTATGTAAGTCCGATTTCTCAATTGTATTTGAGAATTTTTCTATAAAATTTGTTTGTCACTCATTTGGACCAACGGAAAATTAAAGTCAAAGATCCATACTTATAGACTATGTAAGTCCGATTTCTCAATTGTATTTGAGAATTTTTCTATAAAATTTTTTTGTCACTCATTTGGACCAACAGAAAATTAATTTTAAAGATCCATACCAACGGAAAATTAAAGCCAAAGATCCATACTTATAGACTATATAAGTCCGATTTCTCAATTGTATTTGAGAATTTTTCTATAAAATTTGTTTGTCACTCATTTGGACCAACGGAAAATTAAAGCCAAAGATCCATACTTATAGACTATGTAAGTCCGATTTCTCAATTGTATTTGAGAATTTTTCTATAAAATTTGTTTGTCACTCATTTGGACCAACGGAAAATTAAAGTTAAAGATCCATACTTATAGACTATATAAGTCCGATTTCTCAATTGTATTTGAGAATTTTTCTATAAAATTTGTTTGTCACTCATTTGGACCAACGGAAAATTAAAGTTAAAGATCCATACTTATAGACTATGTAAGTCCGATTTCTCAATTGTATTTGAGAATTTTTCTATAAAATTTGTTTGTCACTCATTTGGACCATCGGAAAATTAAAGTTAAAGATCCATACTTATAGACTATATAAGTCCGATTTCTCAATTGTATTTGAGAATTTTTCTATAAAATTTGTTTGTCACTCATTTGGACCAACGGAAAATTAAAGTTAAAGATCCATACTTATAGACTATGTAAGTCCGATTTCTCAATTGTATTTGAGAATTTTTCTATAAAATTTGTTTGTCACTCATTTGGACCAACGGAAAATTAAAGCCAAAGATCCATACTTATAGACTATGTAAGTCCGATTTCTCAATTGTATTTGAGAATTTTTCTATAAAATTTGTTTGTCACTCATTTGGACGAACGGAAAATTAAAGCCAAAGATCCATACTTATAGACTATGTAAGTCCGATTTCTCAATTGTATTTGAGAATTTTTCTATAAAATTTGTTTGTCACTCATTTGGTCCAACGGAAAATTAAAGTTAAAGATCCATACTTATAGACTATATAAGTCCGATTTCTCAATTGTATTTGAAAATTTTTCTATAAAATTTGTTTGTCACTCATTTGGACCAACGGAAAATTAAAGCCAAAGATCCATACTAATAGACTATATAAGTCCGATTTCTCAATTGTATTTGAGAATTTTTCTATAAAATTTGTTTGTCACTCATTTGGACCAACGGAAAATTAAAGCCAAAGATCCATACTTATAGACTATATAAGTCCGATTTCTCAATTGTATTTGAGAATTTTTCTATAAAATTTGTTTGTCACTCATTTGGACCAACGGAAAATTAAAGCCAAAGATCCATACTTATAGACTATGTAAGTCCGATTTCTCAATTGTATTTGAGAATTTTTCTATAAAATTTGTTTGTCACTCATTTGGTCCAACGGAAAATTAAAGCCAAAGATCCATACTTATAGACTATGTAAGTCCGATTTCTCAATTGTATTTGAGAATTTTTCTATAAAATTTGTTTGTCACTCATTTGGACCAACGGAAAATTAAAGTTAAAGATCCATACTTATAGACTATGTAAGTCCGATTTCTCAATTGTATTTGAGAATTTTTCTATAAAATTTGTTTGTCACTCATTTGGACCAACGGAAAATTAAAGCCAAAGATCCATACTTATAGACTATGTAAGTCCGATTTCTCAATTGTATTTGAGAATTTTTCTATAAAATTTGTTTGTCACTCATTTGGACCAACGGAAAATTAAAGTTAAAGATCCATACTTATAGACTATATAAGTCCGATTTCTCAATTGTATTTGAGAATTTTTCTATAAAATTTGTTTGTCACTCATTTGGACCAACGGAAAATTAAAGTTAAAGATCCATACTTATAGACTATGTTAGTCCGATTTCTCAATTGTATTTGAGAATTTTTCTATAAAATTTGTTTGTCACTCATTTGGACCAACGGAAAATTAAAGCCAAAGATCCATACTTATAGACTATGTAAGTCCGATTTCTCAATTGTATTTGAGAATTTTTCTATAAAATTTGTTTGTCACTCATTTGGACCAACGGAAAATTAAAGCCAAAGATCCATACTTATAGACTATGTAAGTCCGATTTCTCAATTGTATTTGAGAATTTTTCTATAAATTTGTTTGTCACTCATTTGGACGAACGGAAAATTAAAGCCAAAGATCCATACTTATAGACTATATAAGTCCGATTTCTCAATTGTATTTGAGAATTTTTCTATAAAATTTGTTTGTCACTCATTTGGACCAACGGAAAATTAAAGCCAAAGATCCATACTTATAGACTATATAAGTCCGATTTCTCAATTGTATTTGAGAATTTTTCTATAAAATTTGTTTGTCACTCATTTGGACGAACGGAAAATTAAAGCCAAAGATCCATACTTATAGACTATGTAAGTCCGATTTCTCAATTGTATTTGAGAATTTTTCTATAAAATTTGTTTGTCACTCATTTGGACCAACGGAAAATTAAAGTTAAAGATCCATACTTATAGACTATATAAGTCCGATTTCTCAATTGTATTTGAGAATTTTTCTATAAAATTTGTTTGTCACTCATTTGGACCAACGGAAAATTAAAGCCAAAGATCCATACTTATAGACTATGTAAGTCCGATTTCTCAATTGTATTTGAGAATTTTTCTATAAAATTTGTTTGTCACTCATTTGGACCAACGGAAAATTAAAGCCAAAGATCCATACTTATAGACTATGTAAGTCCGATTTCTCAATTGTATTTGAGAATTTTTCTATAAAATTTGTTTGTCACTCATTTGACCAACGGAAAATTAAAGCCAAAGATCCATACTTATAGACTATGTAACTCCGATTTCTCAATTGTATTTGAGAATTTTTCTATAAAATTTGTTTGTCACTCATTTGGTCCAACGGAAAATTAAAGCCAAAGATCCATACTTATAGACTATGTAAGTCCGATTTCTCAATTGTATTTGAGAGTTTTTCTATAAAATTTGTTTGTCACTCATTTGGACCAACGGAAAATTAAAGCCAAAGATCCATACTTATAGACTATGTAAGTCCGATTTCTCAATTGTATTTGAGAATTTTTCTATAAAATTTGTTTGTCACTCATTTGGACCAACGGAAAATTAAAGCCAAAGATCCATACTTATAGACTATGTAAGTCCGATTTCTCAATTGTATTTGAGAATTTTTCTATAAAATTTGTTTGTCACTCATTTGGACCAACGGAAAATTAAAGCCAAAGATCCATACTTATAGACTATGTAAGTCCGATTTCTCAATTGTATTTGAGAATTTTTCTATAAAATTTGTTTGTCACTCATTTGGACCAACAGAAAATTAAAGCCAAAGATCCATACTTATAGACTATGTTAGTCCGATTTCTCAATTGTATTTGAGAATTTTTCTATAAAATTTGTTTGTCACTCATTTGGACCAACGGAAAATTAAAGCCAAAGATCCATACTTATAGACTATGTAAGTCCGATTTCTCAATTGTATTTGAGAATTTTTCTATAAAATTTGTTTGTCACTCATTTGGACCAACGGAAAATCAAAGTTAAAGATCCATACTTATAGACTATGTAAGTCCGATTCTCAATTGTATTTGAGAATTTTTCTATAAAATTTGTTTGTCACTCATTTGGACCAACGGAAAATTAAAGCCAAAGATCCATTCTTATAGACTATGTAAGTCCGATTTCTCAATTGTATTTAAGAATTTTTCTATAAAATTTGTTTGTCACTCATTTTGACCAACGGAAAATTAAAGCCAAAGATCCATACTTATAGACTATGTAAGTCCGATTTCTCAATTGTATTTGAGAATTTTTCTATAAAATTTGTTTGTCACTCATTTGGACCAACGGAAAATTAAAGTCAAAGATCCATACTTATAGACTATGTAAGTCCGATTTCTCAATTGTATTGAGAATTTTTCTATAAAATTTTTTTGTCACTCATTTGGACCAACAGAAAATTAATTTTAAAGATCCATACCAACGGAAAATTAATGCCAAAGATCCATACTTATAGACTATATAAGTCCGATTTCTCAATTGTATTTGAGAATTTTTCTATAAAATTTGTTTGTCACTCATTTGGACCAACGGAAAATTAAAGCCAAAGATCCATACTTATAGACTATGTAAGTCCGATTTCTCAATTGTATTTGAGAATTTTTCTATAAAATTTGTTTGTCACTCATTTGGACCAACGGAAAATTAAAGTTAAAGATCCATACTTATAGACTATATAAGTCCGATTTCTCAATTGTATTTGAGAATTTTTCTATAAAATTTGTTTGTCACTCATTTGGACCATCGGAAAATTAAAGTTAAAGATCCATACTTATAGACTATATAAGTCCGATTTCTCAATTGTATTTGAGAATTTTTCTATAAAATTTGTTTGTCACTCATTTGGACCAACGGAAAATTAAAGTTAAAGATCCATACTTATAGACTATGTAAGTCCGATTTCTCAATTGTATTTGAGAATTTTTCTATAAAATTTGTTTGTCACTCATTTGGACCAACGGAAAATTAAAGCCAAAGATCCATACTTATAGACTATGTAAGTCCGATTTCTCAATTGTATTTGAGAATTTTTCTATAAAATTTGTTTGTCACTCATTTGGACGAACGGAAAATTAAAGCCAAAGATCCATACTTATAGACTATGTAAGTCCGATTTCTCAATTGTATTTGAGAATTTTTCTATAAAATTTGTTTGTCACTCATTTGGACCAACGGAAAATTAAAGTTAAAGATCCATACTTATAGACTATATAAGTCCGATTTCTCAATTGTATTTGAGAATTTTTCTATAAAATTTGTTTGTCACTCATTTGGACCAACGGAAAATTAAAGTTAAAGATCCATACTTATAGACTATATAAGTCCGATTTCTCAATTGTATTTGAGAATTTTTCTATAAAATTTGTTTGTCACTCATTTGGACCAACGGAAAATTAAAGTAAAGATCCATACTTATAGACTATATAAGTCCGATTTCTCAATTGTATTTGAGAATTTTTCTATAAAATTTGTTTGTCACTCATTTGGACCAACGGAAAATTAAAGTTAAAGATCCATACTTATAGACTATATAAGTCCGATTTCTCAATTGTATTTGAGAATTTTTCTATAAAATTTGTTTGTCACTCATTTGGACCAACGGAAAATTAAAGTTAAAGATCCATACTTATAGACTATATAAGTCCGATTTCTCAATTGTATTTGAGAATTTTTCTATAAAATTTGTTTGTCACTCATTTGGACCAACGGAAAATTAAAGTTAAAGATCCATACTTATAGACTATATAAGTCCGATTTCTCAATTGTATTTGAGAATTTTTCTATAAAATTTGTTTGTCACTCATTTGGACCAACGGAAAATTAAAGCCAAAGATCCATACTTATAGACTATATAAGTCCGATTTCTCAATTGTATTTGAGAATTTTTCTATAAAATTTGTTTGTCACTCATTTGGACCAACGGAAAATTAAAGCCAAAGATCCATACTTATAGACTATGTAAGTCCGATTTCTCAATTGTATTTGAGAATTTTTCTATAAAATTTGTTTGTCACTCATTTGGTCCAACGGAAAATTAAAGCCAAAGATCCATACTTATAGACTATGTAAGTCCGATTTCTCAATTGTATTTGAGAATTTTTCTATAAAATTTGTTTGTCACTCATTTGGACCAACGGAAAATTAAAGTTAAAGATCCATACTTATAGACTATGTAAGTCCGATTTCTCAATTGTATTTGAGAATTTTTCTATAAAATTTGTTTGTCACTCATTTGGACCAACGGAAAATTAAAGCCAAAGATCCATACTTATAGACTATGTAAGTCCGATTTCTCAATTGTATTTGAGAATTTTTCTATAAAATTTGTTTGTCACTCATTTGGACCAACGGAAAATTAAAGCTAAAGATCCATACTTATAGACTATATAAGTCCGATTTCTCAATTGTATTTGAGAATTTTTCTATAAAATTTGTTTGTCACTCATTTGGACCAACGGAAAATTAAAGCCAAAGATCCATACTTATAGACTATGTAAGTCCGATTTCTCAATTGTATTTGAGAATTTTTCTATAAAATTTGTTTGTCACTCATTTGGACCAACGGAAAATTAAAGCCAAAGATCCATACTTATAGACTATGTAAGTCCGATTTCTCAATTGTATTTGAGAATTTTTCTATAAAATTTGTTTGTCACTCATTTGGACCAACGGAAAATTAAAGCCAAAGATCCATACTTATAGACTATATAAGTCCGATTTCTCAATTGTATTTGAGAATTTTTCTATAAAATTTGTTTGTCACTCATTTGGTCCAACGGAAAATTAAAGCCAAAGATCCATACTTATAGACTATGTAAGTCCGATTTCTCAATTGTATTTGAGAATTTTTCTATAAAATTTGTTTGTCACTCATTTGGACCAACGGAAAATTAAAGCCAAAGATCCATACTTATAGACTATGTTAGTCCGATTTCTCAATTGTATTTGAGAATTTTTCTATAAAATTTGTTTGTCACTCATTTGGACCAACGGAAAATTAAAGCCAAAGATCCATACTTATAGACTATGTAAGTCCGATTTCTCAATTGTAATTTGAGAATTTTTCTATAAAATTTGTTTGTCACTCATTTGGACCAACGGAAAATTAAAGCCAAAGATCCATACTTATAGACTATATAAGTCCGATTTCTCAATTGTATTTGAGAATTTTTCTATAAAATTTGTTTGTCACTCATTTGGTCCAACGGAAAATTAAAGCCAAAGATCCATACTTATAGACTATGTAAGTCCGATTTCTCAATTGTATTTGAGAATTTTTCTATAAAATTTGTTTGTCACTCATTTGGACCAACGGAAAATTAAAGCCAAAGATCCATACTTATAGACTATGTAAGTCCGATTTCTCAATTGTATTTGAGAATTTTTCTATAAAATTTGTTTGTCACTCATTTGGACCAACGGAAAATTAAAGTTAAAGATCCATACTTATAGACTATTTAAGTCCGATTTCTCAATTGTATTTGAGAATTTTTCTATAAAATTTGTTTGTCACTCATTTGGACCAACGGAAAATTAAAGCCAAAGATCCATACTTATAGACTATGTAAGTCCGATTTCTCAATTGTATTTGAGAATTTTTCTATAAAATTTGTTTGTCACTCATTTGGACCAACGGAAAATTAAAGCCAAAGATCCATACTTATAGACTATGTTAGTCCGATTTCTCAATTGTATTTGAGAATTTTTCTATAAAATTTGTTTGTCACTCATTTGGACCAACGGAAAATTAAAGTTAAAGATCCATACTTATAGACTATATAAGTCCGATTTCTCAATTGTATTTGAGAATTTTTCTATAAAATTTGTTTGTCACTCATTTGGACCAACGGAAATTAAAGCCAAGATCCATACTTATAGACTATGTTAGTCCGATTTCTCAATTGTATTTGAGAATTTTTCTATAAAATTTGTTTGTCACTCATTTGGACCAACGGAAAATTAAAGCCAAGATCCATACTTATAGACTATGTAAGTCCGATTTCTCAATTGTATTTGAGAATTTTTCTATAAAATTTGTTTGTCACTCATTTGGACCAACGGAAAATTAAAGCCAAAGATCCATACTTATAGACTATGTTAGTCCGATTTCTCAATTGTATTTGAGAATTTTTCTATAAAATTTGTTTGTCACTCATTTGGACCAACGGAAAATTAAAGCCAAAGATCCATACTTATAGACTATGTAAGTCCGATTTCTCAATTGTATTTGAGAATTTTTCTATAAAATTTGTTTGTCACTCATTTGGACCAACGGAAAATTAAAGCCAAAGATCCATACTTATAGACTATGTTAGTCCGATTTCTCAATTGTATTTGAGAATTTTCTATAAAATTTGTTTGTCACTCATTTGGACCAACAGGAAAATTAATTTAAAGATCATACCAACGGAAAATTAAAGCCAAAGATCCATACTTATAGACTATATAAGTCCGATTCTCAATTGTATTTGAGAATTTTTCTATAAAATTTGTTTGTCACTCATTTGGACCAACGGAAAATTAAAGCCAAAGATCCATACTTATAGACTATGTTAGTCCGATTTCTCAATTGTATTTGAGAATTTTTCTATAAAAATTTGTTTGTCACTCATTTGGACCAACGGAAAATTAAAGCCAAAGATCCATACTTATAGACTATGTAAGTCCGATTTCTCAATTGTATTTGAGAATTTTTCTATAAAATTTGTTTGTCACTCATTTGGACCAACGGAAAATTAAAGTTAAAGATCCATACTTATAGACTATGTTAGTCCGATTTCTCAATTGTATTGAGAATTTTTCTATAAAATTTGTTTGTCACTCATTTGGACCAACGGAAAATTAAAGCCAAAGATCCATT